>JAPDPK010000038.1:4015000-5215000 GCA_031772115.1 Heritiera littoralis | reverse complement strand
CTGAAACATCGGAACACGTGTAGCACTTAGTTCCCGAAGGACTCTAGAGGTGGCTCCCACGGTTCAATCATCGAGTCTCTGCTCGATATGGCCTGTTCCGTTTGACATATTCCATGTCATGTAAAATATTTCCCTTTTTAACATGTCACCTATCATTTATGGATTTTAATATAGACGTTAATCTTGTCGTACTATAAACCCCGGAGGGTAAAGGACTAAACCGGTCAAATCTATGACCCTAATCTATATTGTCCTCGGTGGATCACGGATCAGGTGTCGACCGGGACTAAACATGTCACATATCATGTATCAGCATGATAAGAATACCAACCAGTCTCAAAACCGTATTTTTCATCAGAAAATACACCTTTATGGAATTTATATAATTATATAATTCCATGATTTAAAACCATAAGGGTTATAATCCTTTAGTGAATATTGATAAAAATATCCATAAAAATATTCACTATATTTCACTTCATCTTTCGTCTCGTAATTCGTGTAATTTATCTATTTCGAGAATTTTCGGTGATTTCATTATCACCATTCTCGAATACATGAATATTCTAAAGTTCCATCTCATTATATTCATATTATATGAAATTTAGAAATTTCCTCATGTCTCGTGATTTACTATCGAAATTCGAAAATAAATCATTTAATATGATTTTATAAAGTTTTTCTAAAATTTTCGGCAGCATAACGGCTGCCGATTCACTAACCTCCTGCACGGAAAATACAGTTTAAAATCTTTCAGCCAGTACTTCTTCCCAAATTATTTTCAGCAATTCATGCATCATAATAATTTTCATAAAATAATTGCATAAAAGATTTCAAATTAAATTATGCAGACTGAGTATCCTTACAGTGCTGCACATGCATCCCTTACCTTTTTCCGAGTCGGCGAATTCCGCTTATCGATCGCGCCCGCACTCCATTTCTCCCGATTCCTTATCTCGATTGCTGAAAATAATTTCTGGAATTAAAATTCTAATTTTTAGAATTTTTCATAATTTATTTAATTTTTTTTTTCTGAAATTAAATTCTCGGGAAATTTCTTACCGAATTTGTAAAATCCCGGGTTGTCGAATTTTCGGGAATTTTCCGAATTCCCAAAATTCTCCTTTTTCCTCTTTTTCTTCCTTTTTCTTCCTTTTTCCTCTTTTTCTTTTCTTTCTTTCTTTTCTTTTTCTTTTTCTTTTTCTTTTTCTTTTTCTTTTTCTTTTTCCTTTTTCCTTTTTCCTTTTTTTTTTCTTTTTTTCTTTTCTTTTTCTTCTTCCTTTCCCGGTCAGACCGGTCCAGCTTCTTTCCTCGCCGGTTCCTCGCCGGCGGCCGGTTCTCCAGCGGTTCGGGCGTCCCTCAGTTGGCCGGCTGCACGACGAACTTGCCGGTGCCCTTCGTTTGCCCTAGATCGGCGGCACGGCGGCGGATCGAGGCGGTTTTGCCTCGGTTCTTCTTCCTCTTCGCCGGCGTTCCTCCGCCGTCCATTGCGTCTCCGGTGGCCTCCATCGGCTTCGTCTTCCTCCGGTGAAGCTTCGGTGGTAGTGCCGGCCACCGATTTGGTCGACATCGCCATCAGCCATTTTCTTTTCTCTTCCGGCGTTTGCTTCTGTTTCCCGTTCGATTTTCCTCCGTTTCTTCACGCCGGCGTTGGCGTCGGCTTCCTCTTCCCTTGCCGGCGTCGACGCTTCTTTTCCTTCTCCTCCTTTCCCTCTCCGGCGGCCGCTGACGGGGGCGGCTCTTCCGGTGACAGAATCGGGTTTCCCGATTCTGTCTTTTGTTTTCCTTTTTATTTGGTTTTTTTTGGTTTATCCCTTTCCCTTTTTAGTATGTAACCTAATATATATTATACACCATATTTTATACTTTATACATATACTATATATTATATACTACACATATATTAATTCATACATAGTATAATTATTTATATAGATATAATATAACAATATATCTACTTTATATTAATGTTATACAATTTAAATAAAATAATATTTGCTTATTTATATAGTATTGTACTCTATATATATTTAAAGAGATACATACATATACATATATGTATATTAAGTATTACAAAAATGTATATCTAGTATAAATATATATATATATATATGTATATTTATATACTTAAAGTTAAATAACATATATGTATACAAATTATATAAATGCTATAATAAAATATTTATACATATAAACTTTTATATAAAACCACATTTGCTTTTCTTATATATTCATATACTTTTATTTAAAATAATAATATATATATTTCATATATATATCTGTACATATATATTTATAATTATATAAATACATTTTATAATATACACATGTCTTTATTTAAGACAAAATAGTATATATTTTATTTCATAATATATACTAATATTCATATACATACATATGTATTTATATAAAAACATGTGTAAATATATTTATATAATTTAATTATATAAATATATAATATACGCATTTTTATTTTAGTAATTTTGGATTTCCATTAATCCAATTTAAATTCCTCCTTTTCATACTTTCAATAACTCCGACTTTATTATTATTATTATTTATTTATTTTCATTTAATTTCCTCACTTTTCTTAATTTCGGGAATTTCAACTATATTCACATCTCGTAAATAAATTTTATTTATTTACTTTAATTTATTTATTTCCTCTTATCTATTTTTTTAATATTTATTTTCAATATTTATTATTTCCAATAATTGAAAAATTTACGGTTATCACAAAGAATCTCAAACAACTGAATATGTTTATCGTCAATGTAAAGTGAAGGTGGGAGATAAGTGCTTAACAGTAGATTTGATATTATTGAATATGTATGACTTTGATGTAATACTAGGCATGGATTGGTTAACCAACCATCATGCTAGTGTAGATTGCTATAGGAAGATTGTAACTCTCTCCCTACCTGAAAAGTTTATATTATGCCTTGGAAATGATAAATAGAATGATTTTGATTGTTGTTGATGTCTCACTAATATGAGATTAATTGTTTATGAAGGCTATCTCGCATTTGTCGAGGATGCCGAGAGAAGCCATCTGGAACTGTCCGACATTCCAATTGTCAAGGAGTTCTCTGATGTGTTTCCGGATGAGCTATCGGGGCTACCTCCGGAAAGGGAGACAGAGTTCGCTATAGAGCTACTCCCAAGCACTCAACTGATATCCAAACCTCCATATCGAATGGCCTTGGTCGAGTTAGAGGAATTGAAAAAGCAGTTACAAGAGTTGCTAGAAAAAGGTTTTATAAGACCAAGTGTGTCTCCCTGGGGGCTCTAGTGTTATTTGCGAAGAAGAAGGATAGCAGTTTGAGGCTGTGTATAGACTATAGGCAGTTGAATCAAATGACGGTGAAGAATAAGTATCCATTACCTAGAATTGATGACTTGTTGGATCAGTTGAAGGGTGCTAAGATATTTTCCAAGATTGATTTGAGGTCTGGGTACCATCAGCTAAGAATCAGAAAGGAGGATGTATCGAAGACAGCCTTCAGGACTCGTTATGGCCATTATGAGTTCTTGGTCATGCCATTTGGTTTAACAAATGCCCCTGCAGCGTTCATGGGATTGATGAATGAAGTGTTTAAGCCCTATTTGGACAAGTTTGTCATCGTCTTCATTGATGACATATTAGTATATTCTCGATCTCGAGAAGAGCATGAGAATCACCTCCACATTGTGCTTCAGACTCTTCGAGAGAAAGAGCTCTATGCAAAGCTCAATAAGTGTGAATTTTGGCTGGAGCAAATCAGTTTTCTGGGGCATGTAGTGTCAAAGGATGGTGTGTCGGTTGACCCAGCTAAGATAGAGGCTGTAATTAATTGGGAAAGGCCTAAGACAGTAACCGAAATTTAGCTTTTTAGGGCTTGCGGGATACTATAGGAGATTTGTAGAAGGATTTTCTAAGTTGGCTGCTTCTCTAACCCGAATCACACGCAAGAATGTCAAGTTTGAGTGGAATGATGCATGTGAGTGCAGTTTTCTAGAATTGAAGCAGCGATTGACTACAGCTCCTATTCTGACAATTCTGAGTGGATCCGGGGGATTTGCAGTATATAATGATGCCTCTCTACAAGGTCTAGGGTATGTATTAATACAGAATGGTAAAGTAGTGGCCTATGGTTCGAGACAATTGAAGGACCATGAGAGGAACTATCCCACACACGACCTAGAGTTGGCGGCGGTAGTGTTTGCGCTAAAGATATGGCGCCACTACTTGTATGGTGAAAGATTTCAGATTTACACGGATCACAAGAGTCTAAAGTATTTATTCTCGCAGAAAGAGCTAAACATGAGACAGAGATGATGGATGGAGCTATTGAAGGACTATGACTGCGAGATTCTCTACCATCCAGGTAAAGTAAACCGAGTGGCTGATGCATTAAGTAGGAAGAGTATGGGCTTGATTAGCTACATAATGGTCAAAGAGTGGGATTTGATGGAGAAATTCTCAGAATTGAATCTGAATCTAGAGCGAGAAGGTGAATGTTTGATGGCCAGCTTGAGGATAGAACCTAGTATTATTGATCAAATCAGACAAGCTTAGAAAGAAGACCCTCAACTTGTAGAGATTACTAGTAAGATGCAACCGGGTCAGGACTTAGATTTTGAGATCAGAGATGATGGGCTGTTGAGATATAGGGGCAGGATTTGTATTCCGGATAGTGAGATCTTGAAGAAACAAATTATGGAGGAGGCACACAGCTCCAAATACACAATGCATCCAGGTAATACAAAGATGTATCAGAACTTACGCAAGGTGTATTGGTGGGCTGGTATGAAAAAGGATATAGCAACCTTTGTGTCCAAATGTCTAGTGTGCCAAAGGGTTAAGATTGAACACTAGAGGCCAGTGGGCTTGCTAAAGCCTTTACCCATACCTACGTGGAAATAGGAGCACGTGACTATGGACTTTATCATGGGGCTTCCGAGGACTCGTAGGAATCATGACGCCATTTGGGTGATAGTAGACCGATTGACGAAGTCCGCTCACTTCCTAGCTATGAAGGCTACCGATTCACTTAGTGCCTTAGCAAATTTGTATGTCAAAGAAATAGTGAGGTTACATGGGGTCCCAGTGAGCATAGTTTCGGATAGAGATTCTCGGTTTACTTCCCGTTTCTAGGGACACGTCCAAGATGCTTTGGGAACTAAACTGAGCTTTAGCACAGCCTTCCATCCTCAAACTGATGGGCAGTCAGAGAGGACAATTCAGACTCTTGAGGACATGTTGAGGGCATGTGTCATGGATTTTCAAGGCTCATGGGATGATCATTTGGCATTAGCTGAATTTGCGTATAACAATAGCTTTCACTCTAGCATTGGGATGGCACCTTACGAGGCGTTGTATGGACGGAAGTGTAGATCCCCTATTGGCTGGGAAGAGGTAGGCGAAAGAAAGATATTCACTCCAGAATTAGTAAAGAAAGCATCTGAAGATGTGAGGTTGATATGTGAGAGATTGAGGACAGCCCAAAGTAGACAGAAGAGCTATGCGGATAATCGAAGAAGACCTTTAGAATTTCAAGTTGGAGATAAAGTGTTTTTGAAGATCTCTCCATCTAAAGGCATAATGCGATTTGGTAAGAAAGGAAAATTGAGCTCCCGATATATTGGTCCGTTCGAAGTATTAGCGAGGATTGGTGATGTGGCATACCGACTAGCATTACCCCTAGAGCTATCAGGTGTGCATAACGTCTTTCATGTGTCGATGCTCAGGAAGTATCATCTGGACCCCTCCCATGTCATTGAGTATGAACCTTTAGAGATCAGGAGGACTTGAGCTATGTTGAGAGGCCTATTCGGATCTTGGATAGAAAAGATAAGATATTGAGGTCCAAAACGATCCCTCTAGTGAAAGTACTTTGGCAGCATCACTCTTCAGAGGAAGCTACGTGGGAGTTAGAGAGTTTGATGAAGGATAAGTATCCTCACCTCTTTCAGATGGACACGGAAAATTTGGGGGACCAAATTTCCTAAGGTGGGGAGAATGTGAAGACTGCAAATTTCGTACTGATTTTTGTAAATAAATAAAGGGCATCAAGTAAATTAAGGAATTAGATTTTAGTTTGTACTTTCGATTTCCTTTAGTAATGGAAACGAATATTTTACTTAGGAGCAATTACCGATAAATGATAAGTGCTAGCATAATTTGGAATCATATAATTAAGTTCAAAACATACGTTAATTTAATAAAGGAAAATAAATTTAATTTAAGGACATTATTGCTATGTGTGTGTGTGTGTATATATATATATATTATTCAATATATATATCTCATATATAATTGAGATAAAAGAGATATATATATACGTACATGAATATAGATGAATATACAATATAAAAATGTATATGTATATGTATATAAACTAGAATGGGAAATGTGATTAAATAATATAGGAAATCATAATAATAAAATGAAATAAAACAAAACAAGATGTATAAAATCTATATGTGTATATATATATGAAATGATAAAAATATATTGATATTTATAGATATATTTAAAGTACATATATATATAACTATTGAATAGGAAAATATATATATATAATATATATTAATATATATAAAAAAAAATATATGATTGGCTTCCTAAGGAAACCAATCCAAGACGTCACCTGCTCCCACGTGAGGAGCAGGTTTGTATTGAAAAGAAATGGGCAGAAGCTCGAAAACAGTAAGGGACCCGATTGAAAAGAGAAGGAGAAAAGGAAAAGAAGAAAAGAAGAAAAGGAAGAAAGGAGAGAAAGAAAGAGATCTCGGTCCGAAAAGGGAAGAGAAGAAAGAGAGAAAGAAAGAAGAGAAAGGAAACAATGTCTCCAGCCATGATCGGAGTGGATTGAGAGAGGGGAGGAAAAGCTTACTGCAACAAACCGAAAGGAGGAAGAAGGAAAGAAATTTCAACGGCAAGTGACATTCGATTGATCAACAAGGTTAGTAGGCTAAAAGGAAAGCAATGTAGGTTCTAGATGCTAGTTAAGGTTGGCATTAGGTTAGGTTTTGTGATTGGTTTGAAGCTGAAAAACTTGATTTTCAAGAAGCCATAACAGTGAACGTGTGATAGAGGTGAATGGTGGTTGTTGAGGCTAATTGAATAAAGGAAATGGACTGTATTAAGGGTGTAGAATTTTGCTGCATTGTTCAAGCATTTGATATGGGCTTTTGGACGTGAATTTTAGGACTGTATTGGGGCTGTCAACAGAAGCTTTCGGCAAGACTGATGGTGAGCAGATTATGGTGGCTATTTTGTTGCATGAAACAGAGAATAAATGAGGCTGAATTGATGACCATTTAAAGGGCTTTAAAGGAGCTGTGATTCCTACTGTTCGAGGCTAGAGGCTAAGGTATTTGAGAGCTAAAACCGTGATGCTTGAGATAGTTTGACAAGCTAGACCGTGAGCTCCTAAAGCAAAGGTTTCTGGAGGTTTTCTTGGTTGCTGGACATAACGGTGATCAAGGCTGGAAATGAGGTGCTAGAGGGCTGAGTTTGGGGCTGAGTTGGTGGTCCAAACAGAGGTGAAAACACAGTTGTAAGGGTTGAGAACATTGCAGAATTGATAAAAGAAGGATTGACAAACAAGGGTGCTTCGGGTAAGAGTTTTTCCTCTTTGTTTGAGCAAAGGTATATAATATAATTTCAAATATTAATTAAGATGATGGTGTTGGTTGAAGGAAATCCTTGGAGAAGGAAAATTTGAGAATCTCTCATGTAATTGGCTTAAAGGTAGGTAATATGCATGGATGTTGGTTAAATTGGTTTTTAATTGTATCATGGAAAATTTTCATGAGTGGAGCTTCATGTTATCATGCTTTGAAATGGTTGGCTTGAAAATGTTCAAAGGAAGAATATGTAACTGATTTACATAAAGGTAGTTAATGTCATGGAATGCTTGAATTGGTTATAAGATGGTTGGATAAGATCTACATGAATGTAAATACATAAGCATGGATAAGAAGGAACTATATACAATTATGTGTATATGTATACATATATTCCATGAACATGATGGTAAAGAATAAAATACGATCATATATTTGCATGTATGTATATATTAAATTATATACATATATGTATAAATAGATATTATACTTATATTATGAACTCCAAGAGGAAAAACGACATAGGTTTAATTAAAATGGTTGCACCCTGATGCAATATGGATAAATTGTGTACTTACCAACATCCATGTGCTATTAAATAGGAACTTGAGGAATGAAACCTTGGTGTAAGCATTTAAATAAATATATATATATATATTGAATGAAGTGATCGGTACGAAATTGGTTAAGGAAATTTTGCAAGAACTAAACATCGGTTCAAGATTTATTATGAGTATAAGTATATTTTAGACTTATAATGCGAAGTTAATCTTGGGCATAATAGCAATGTTGAATAATGGTATGTGGTTTCAATTGCATGTTTGAAAATAGTATTAGGCATAATATGAGTATATGATTGAAATGGTATTGGCATGTTTGTAGTGACCTTGACTGGAATGGAGGAGTAGATTTTTATCGGAGGCTCGAGGAGAATATTGGCTAAGGACATTATGTAAGTGGGTTAAGTAAAGTTTGTTAGCACCATCTCTTAGGAATGGTTTAATTCTATAAACTCGTTTATGCTTGAGCTGGATTGAAACTTAATTTCTGCTTTGCGTATTGTGGCCAGCCAAGCGTGCATGTTAAGTGACATGAACCGATGCATACATGCAATTATGCATAGCATGTTTTGAGTTTAATTACTTAATGTTTATGTTTTAATGACTTACATCAAATTTATATTTTACAAAGTCTTGGTTTGAACCAACATTTGAAAGAAATCGAAAAGTTTTTGTATTTCGAACTCAAAACTGATCTAATAATGATTTGGAGTCTGTGGAAGCCGAGTGCTACACGAGGAAATTGATTTCAAACTATTTTTGAGTGCAGGCATGTCTTATGACCTTTGGGTCACTTATAGCCTATCAAGCTTAGCTCTAGGCCTTATTGCCCGTCTATTGAGCTTTGTGCTCTAGACTATCGTATTGTACCTATCGAGCCTAGTGCTATAGGTAGATTGATACTTGTCTGGAAAACCTGCAGGCAAGTTCCAGCTCTCGACTGATCAGTGAGACTGGATTATCGTTCTATGGCCATAGATTTAGTGTTGCTTGCGACACCATTCCATCGCTAGCTAGGATAGACATCGATTGATTGATTGATTGAGGATCATTGCCTAAACTCTACTTACTATGGTTCCATTTCTAATACTGCTGTTAGTGAACTGAGGCAATATGCCTAATCGTTATTGATTTTCTTGATTTATGACTAATAGATTCTTGAAAATCTATATTGATCGAAATGATTGCAATACTTATTGATCGTTTATCGAATGCTTATTGGTTGTTTTATCAAAGTAATTACCGATTGACTTATCGAACTATATTGATAGTTTATTTGAATGCACAACATACTGAGTTCAACCGAATGCATAGCGAATTCATTTAGATAAACTGCATAATAAGTTTTGTTTTAACTAAGTGCATATTGAAAGCGTTCTATAACAGAAATGCATAAAGAAGTGTTTGGTTTATGATCATGCTTAAATATCGAGTTCGCTTATTCATTCAGTATTGTTTTCCACACGTGCATATAGGACGACATGAGTCTAGCATGCATTTACTTAAGCTACTTACTGAGCCATGGATTTGCTCACCCCTTATTAATAACATCGCAAATCATACCAGTTAGGCTCCCACTTGGAGTTTGGGGTGCGAAGCCTCGGGGACTATCTTGAGTAGCTATATCGGTCTGAATCCTCCGAATGCTGTTTTTGTTGCACTTGAGGTATAACAACGATTATTTTGTTATCCATGTATGACATTTTAAATTTGCACAGTACATGCTTATGGAATTGCTTTTGGGATGTAACTTAGGATCGTCCTAGATTATTATCAGCTTTTATGATTATCGAATACGATCCAAGAAGTGAATTGTGATGATTTTGAGCTGTAAACTGTCTCTTATATATATTTGTTGACTTTGGAAGTATGTGTTGTATATAGTGAAATGAACTGAGAATTCTGGATTTAGATATGTGGCTGGAAATAGTTGAGTTTATTGCAGGTTATTAAGCTGGGGAAAGTCGATTTTATAAAAGGGGGAGTTTTCGACGTTTTTCTTTTAATAGCTTAATGTTGAAACGAGAATTTTAAGTTGAATAATCTTAAGAAATGACAATTAAATAATGAATACAAATCAAGTTAAGAGCGTGAAGTTAGTTTAGAGAGGACACTGACACCGAATGCAAACTTTAACGTGAAAAGAAAAATCTAGTTCGTAAATTTGGTAATTGGTAAATGGAGTGATAAGTGTACGTCACAGCCTTCGGGTCGTGACACTAAGATTTAAAGAACACTTGAAAGAAACTTAATAAAACTTAAAGGAATTGTAAAAAAAAAATAAGTAAATTAACATGTAAATTTAAAGAAATTGAAAAGGTAAATTGGCGGCTGCTCTAAGCTACTAAAAACATGTAAAAAAGTTCATGAAAATAAACCCTAAAAACCCGATGCAGCTGACCCTCTTAAAGAGGCCTCATTATTTTGCCTAAATAGTTACTAAACCTAGGGGTAAAAAGGTAAATACACTTTGTAGATGAGTTGGCATCTCTTGCCATTTGTCTTCATGTAATTGGCTCCTCTTGGAAGATATTTACATGTCATTTAGTCGTCCACATTAGTCATGGACACTTCATCTCTTTTGGTACTTTCTTTTTTTGTTTTCTTATTTAAATGTGCATTTAAGTGGCAATAGCATGTGTCTTCCATGTGTTGGTTATGTGTTTTTTATTCTTATCCTCAAAAAGTGAGTAGGATGATGATATGGCTAGGTGGAAGAGAGAGAGAAAGAGATGATGAATTGTGCTACAAGACAAAATTTCCACCTCCCTTTTTTACTGTTAGTGGCTCTATCTCCTTTTTTGCCATTTTCAATCTAATTGCCACCAAAACGACTGGAATTCTCCTACAATTTATTTATTTGCATAATTTGAGGAAATTAACCGAATTAGGTGAATAATTAACGAATTCATAAGGGGAATTAAATATAATTAAGCAATTAAGCGCAAAAATAACTCCATATTTATAAAGTTACCACTTTAATTTTTTTTTAACCTTTATCCTACCCATATAATTAAGGAAATACACATTAACTAGACCTGTTCATGGGTCAAGCTACTCTACTAAGTTCAAAGGCTAACCCAAAATTTAGGTGAGTTTGGATAAAAATATTATACTTATACAATTATTTGAGGATAACAAATGAGACCCAATTAAAAAACGATCCGACCTTGATTTTACTTTCAAAAGCCTAAGCTCAATCATGCTTGACGCGACCCTTTTTTGCTAACAAATATTTTAAAAACACTTTTTAATAGTAATGAATAGAAAAATCATTAAATTAAATGTCAATTGTTATATAAACTACAATTAGGGAATACTTAGCAAATTTTGAAAATGATAATACTTCAAAATAATTCAAATGAAATATATATAAAATTTAAAGTTTATGTAATTTAAAAATTACAATCCTTAATTTTTCAAATTTTATATCATTTATACAATCACAACTCTTTCAAAACTCCAATGATATTAGTAATTTATTTCAAAATTTTAATGAAAAGCTAAGATTATGTTAATGAAAATGTTCTTAAAATATATTTAATTAATAATTAAGTTGATTCATTTCAAGTATTATTAATAAATAATTTTATAATTGTAATTTTATAAGATAGGCCACATTTAGCTTAATGTATAATAATAACATCATAAAAATTTTGAGTAGTGGTTTAAGTAATATTTAAGTTTTGCTATGTAAGAGTTTTAAAGTATAAAAATTTATACAACATAAACATTAAATTGAAGAATTTCTAAAAAAGAATGGGTGGGCTTGGGTTTTATTTTTTTGGTAAAACAGGCTTGAATAAAATATCAGACCTGAAATTTAGGTTGAGTTGGGCCTTGATTGACATAAAGTCTCATAATATATTACTAAAATCTGGTCTAAACTTGGCTCGATTCGATCTATAAATAGGTCTAGCATTAATTACTTGAATTCTTTAAATACCTGTTTTATTAAATCAAACTTTGACTTATAAAATAAATTTTAAATCATATTATTAAAAAATTAAATTAATAAATTTAAGATAATTCATAAAAATAAATTAAAGATAAAAGACATAATTAAAATATTCAATGAATTACCCATAGGTTGTGGTTCAGTTGGCAACGCAGATTAAGTTTGTAGGAAGAACTCTTGGGTTTGACCCCTACTAAACACACCTTTGAATAGAGATGAAGAGCTTTAACTATGATGAAACCCCAAGTAGGATTAGTTTCAGAGTGTTAAAACGGATGAAGATATCTGTGATTTACACAAAAAAATATTAAATGAAATAATTTAATTAAGCTATAAAATATATGAGTTTTTTCGCATAGACATGTATTCTAAAATTTTTATTCCCTAACAGGGGTAGTTTTAAATTTATTTACTTAAATAGAGTACTATAATCCACATCAATGCCATGTCATAATTTTTAAGTGTGTTAATGCCATGTCAGAATCAAAACCAACTCCAAAAAACCTAGTGGAATTTTTGGCTCTGTATTTCTTCACTTTTAGATGTCGAGAACAGTTTCAAAAGATTAGAAACAAGTGGCTTAAGTTTCAACTTATTATTTGAAAATGTAGATGATGGGACACTAAGCGAAGTCAGGCCAACAATGCAGAGGGATAGGATTGAAGAATTTTGACGGCGAGAAATATGACCAAGATACGTAGTTATGGCCATAAGGTCAGATGCAAATCCATTCTGACTCATTGGGATCCAAGTTGACTAGGGATGTTTGTAATTTGAATTCTGTTTAATCTTTTATTAAAATACCTTTGTCATAAAAAAAAATCAATTGGATGGAGCAGGCTAATTAATCTTGCACCCTTGACATCATCAATTAAAATTACATTTTTCAAGACATTAGCATCCACATTATGCTGCAGAATTGAGCCATCAACAAGGTCAATAAATAGACTTAAAAAATTTATACAATACCTAATATCAAAATGGGAAAACCTAAAAACAAAAATAAATCTTTTTATGAATACTAGGATTGTAAATTATTAAATTCCCATGATGAGAACTTACTCCAAAAGAACAAACTTTTTTGTTAACAGAAATAAAGGGGAAGAAATAAAACTCGTTGGCGAAGAGATGCCCATATCCTTGGCATCCTAAATCTAGAGCTCTATGGGACTAACCAATTGAAATGGGGCCAAAAGAGGAAGCCCATTGTCCGATATCCTCTTCTGCTCCACCAATCCATTATAAAAATGAAGGAAGCTATATCGTAGAACTATCATTAAAAAGTCTTGAAAATGAGAATGATTCAAAAAGTCTAATGAATGATTTTTTTTTTTACTTCAAGAGATTACAAGTATCGTGGATTTGTAAGGACTTAACCAAGAGAGTGAAAACCTGAAAAATGAATGTAGTTATAATACAAACTTACCCACCTACAAGGGAGAAAGAGAGAAGAGGGTTGAAGGAAAGTGGAGCGATGTGAACTTTTTATGCTTACGTGGAGTCTAATTGTATAAAACTATTAGATTTTTGGAATAAAATTCGAAAGTGTACTATTTAAGAAAATAAGGTTATAAATTACTTGATGCAAGGAAAAACCCTCAAATAAATAATATTAAAATATTATTATTAAAACATAACTATTTTAAATATTAATAAATAAAAACTTAAATAAATTAATAATATATAATTTTTAATATTTTAATAATTAAATTAATATCATTTAAAAATAAATTTAAAAAGCCAATAATTAAAAATAATTTTCATTAATGCATTCAAATAAAAATATTTTCAATTTTTCGAAAAATAAAAATATTTCCGGTAATATTTTGTGAAAGGCAATTCCTCCAAAGAAACTGATCCAATATAAAAATGAAAAGAGAAACAAAATGACGAATTTTTTTCGAGAAATTCTAAATACAACTTATAAAACACTAAACACAACCTATTTACTAAACACAACCTATCCCTTTTTTTATTTCTTCTAAACACAACCTATTTACTTCTTTAATTCCTAAAATACAACCTATATGCAGCAGCCTTCTCCCATTTCTTCCTCCTCTCCTATTTTCACTCACCATTTCCATCAATTTCCATCAATTTTTTCTGGTAATCATCATCAAATCTGCGTTTCTTCATCGATTTATAAGGTAAAATCTTCTACATTATTGATTTTATTTGTGAATTTGTTATTTTTGAATGTAAATGTAAAAGATAATAGGTTGGGGCATTGGTTAGGGCTAAATCACGAGCCTCATGGTAGTGAAAAGCCGTGAGGCCTTCGGGGCTCACGGTAAGCAAAAGCCGTGAGCCCTGAAGGCCTCACAGCATTTCACTGCCGTGAGGTCTCCGAGACTCACAACAGCCTGTTGCTGTGAGTTCAATTTTAATTTTAATTTTAATTTTTTATTATTAAATTTTAATTTTTAATTTATTATTATGAAATTTTATTATTATTGTTTAATTTTAATTTTTAATTTATTATTATTAATAAATTTTAATTTTTAATTTGTTATTATTAAATTTTATTATCATTAAATTTTAATTTTAATTATGTCATTAATTTTTTAATAAGATTAGTTTTTATTATATATTTTTTAATAAAATTAGTTTTTACAAATGGCACGTACACGAAGAGCCGGTCATCGTGTGGTCATAGTCATAGTCGTCCCCCCTTGAGTCCATCCTCGTGGCAGTGGCGATGGCGATCGACACATTTGAGAGGAGGCGACGTGTTAGGTAACGCGTTGCATCCGTAGTAGCAGGTGACTAAGCCATGCAGCCAGAGATCGCACCTGCTGCTCTTGCTGAGGTAGCTACCGAGCAGTCGCAGTAGGTGCCTGTATCTGATGAGGCAACTGCTACCCAAGAGACGCAACATGCCCATGCTTCTAGCGAGGCAGCAGCTGTCAAGGTGAGACAGCAGGATACACAGCAGGCCACTGCTACCCAAGAGACACAACATGCTCGTGCTTCTAGTGAGGCAGCAACTGTCGAGGAGAGGCAACAGGCCACTGCTACCCAGGATACACAACAGACCAATACTTCTGGTCAGGGAGTTGGTAATGGTGGTCCAGTTGATGTGTCCGTTTTGCAGAGCTTTAGATCTCATGTTGCTACAGCTATTTGGGAAGGAAATGTATATTTTGAAAGTTATTACATATTTATTGCTATGAAAATTATACTTAATTATATACTAATTATTTATTTGTTTTAATATAGGAACGAGGAGAGATTAAAGTCATTAATCATGGTCCGAAAAGTTGGTACATGGCCGTTGGGTCTGAGTCGATCACACATCCGGTCGATCTTCCAGCATTCAGGGTTGGCTCCGTTGTTGGACTGCAGTTACTTGATGTGCAACAAGACCATCATTTCTACATTTACTGAAAGGTGGTAGCCAGAGACCAACACTTTTCACATGCCGTTCGGAGAGATGACCATCACTCTAGATGATGTGTCTACATTAGTTGGCATTCTTGTGGTTGGTCGGATTATATTATTTGCTACTGTCTCCATCAATGAGGTAAAAAGGATGCTGGTGCATTTGCTTGGCGCCGATGTAGAGAAGGCATGTGTAGAGACTGCAGCCTCTCGAGGACCACAAGTTAGGTTGCAGTGGTTACAAGATACATTTTTTGGTGTGACCGACTCCGATGATGAGGAGCATGTAAAGTATGCGGCACGATCATTTTTGTTATTTTTACTTGGTTGCACTCTTTTTGTTGATAAGAGTGCAACCAAAGTACCGGTCACGTATTTATCATTTTTGGAGGATCTGACGGCCGTTGGTCAATTTGCTTGGGGTGCAACTTGTCTTGCGTATACGTATAGACAGTTGGGTATTGCCAGAGGTCTACTATCATTTGATAGCTAGCTACATGACACTATTGCAGGTATTTAAAATTTATTTAATAAATTTCATATTGTTTTGTTTAATATATAATAAATTATGATTTTATTATAAATATTGCTTTTGTTTAATGCAGCATGGATTTACAAGCATTTTCCCTTTTAGATCCAGTCCAGGATTTGTCATATAGACAGGAGTTGCCACGGGCTCGTAAATAGAAGCCATTTAGCTGTAATTTGCAGCTTCAGATACTGAGGGAGCGACTTGATGACCTCACCTATCATCAAGTCTGTTGGGATCCGTACACAGATGCCAAAGCTCATCATCCTTCGCCGCAAATTACTTACTTTTTCAGATGTCTTAAGTTTGAGCAGATTGTAGAGCCTTATCATCTGGATAAAGTTCTTCGACAGTGGGGTTATGTGCAGACGATTCCACATCCACCTCTTGTTGTGCTCTAAAACCTATAACGTAAGTCCACGGGTCACCACAAGTAATAAAGAGTGAGTAGAGTATCGTTCCCATAAGGATTAATTAAAATTGCTATAGCTAAGTACTAAAATTGGTCATCCTAAGCTAATCAATTTTCAAGTTAACTAAATAAGTAAAATTATATAAAAAAAAAGAATAAAATCACATTTAAACTAAAAATAAAATAAAATAAAATAAATAAAAATTAAAAGTAAAGGTAAAATTAAAATAACATTAGATTCAAGAAAGTAAACAAAAATAAAAAATAAAAATAAATTTATCAATATAAAATAAAATTACTTAAAACGAAAATTAAAAAGTGTTGTTTTCATTTACTAATTTAAACTTAAACAATAAACAAAGTAATAACTATGGACTAAACTGATAGATTCAAACTAAAACAATTGCAAAATGATAACTTCATTTGAAATATAAACTAAAAACTAATAAACTAATATAAATTAAAAACTAATCAACTAATATAACATATAAAATATAAAACAAACTAATAAACTAATATATAATATAAAACCTAAAACTAAAGCTGATTTGCAACAGAACAAAAAAAAGAAACAAATAAAGTGCCCCTTGCCACGTATGTCGTCTGCTAGCAATGTCAACCCAAAAATGCAGTAGACCCATGTCACGCCAGCTACGGCCTCCACGCACAGGCAGCAACTGTTTCTGCCTCCAGTCCGTGGTTGCACTTCTGTTCCAGCACCTTACCGCTTCACACGTCTCCAACCACTTGTGCCCAGTTCACATACACAGCAAGGCAGCAACGCACCAACTCCAGCACACAAGCAATAAAAGAAACGTATTTATGACAGAAATAGATAAAGAGCAGACACTAAAAGGAACCAAGATGAACTTTGAAACAAAACCTTAAACTATAATAAAAGAAATCAAAATTGTCGAATGAAAACTTGAAAATGAAACTTTGTAAATAGATCTAAACAATCTCTGAACTAATTTAAGATATGAAATAACAGTGCTTGAATTAAATCTTATACCAGAAAATAAAGAGCTTGCTTTTACAAAAGAAAAGATGAAAGTGCAGTAGATGTCGAGGAAGACGGCTGTTGTCACCCCAGCCACCTCCACCACAGCAAAGCAATAAACAAACAAAAAGGAAGTTGATGCCGAAAAAAGAGAAAATGATGTTGAAGATGATGGCTGCTGTCACCAGCCAACCTCTCTCCCTTATTAAAACCTAATCGAAGCTAATAAAATAAAGTGTTTAAACAACTTGAAAGCAGTAAACGGAAGCTGAAGAAAATTGGTGAAGAAGCTTGTGTCACGCCACCTCCTCCACGCCTTCCTCTTGCGGTAGCTTTCCTTTTGTATAGGTTAGGGCTTCCTCAATAAGGCATTGGCAGATAATCCACATAGGCTGTACTCTCCTTTGGGTTTCTTGATGAAAGTAAATCCACAAATGATTATGACTTGGGCTTGTATGAGAAAAGGCCTAGATATCAAAGTGCTTTTGGTGCTATGGGATTTTAGATGGCTTAAAAGGTTTAAAAGAGTTTTGAAAATGGGCTTGGCTTATTCATGGGTTATAAAAGGTTTCATGTGACTAGTGTATATATGGTAAGAGAGGGTTTAGGGTTCTTACAAAGGATTAAGAATTTAAATAAGTTGAACAAGTGTTTACGGTTATTAAACGGGAAAGGGTTAGAAGCACCAAATCCTAGCATTTGTCCTTGATTTCCTTGCCATTTTCTCAATTTTTTCATTATTCTTGAATTTCCTACACACAAAGACAATTTAATTAAATTGGGAAGAAATTACATTAAAAATTCCAAAATTTAATCAAAATTCGTGTAATAAAATACTCTAAAAATTATATATTTTAGAGACTTATCACCTCTCACCCCATATCACAAGGAACAAGGGTCAAGCTAGTAAACTACGATGTACGATATCCCTTTCAGCAAGAATACTGGGATATGTACACTGTCATTTGCTCACGATGAGAGGAAAGGAAGACGATGTAGGATCCCTAGACAGTGTACAGTGGATTATACGGCTTGGTATGTCACGATTTCTCATTGGTATGTGCAGAATCCTAGATATAGATTGAGACCTCAACAGAGGTCGATCAATTACCAGGTAAACCATTCATTTCTTATGTTATATCAAGATTGTGTTTTTATATTGTGTTTAATTTATTTACATTATTATTATTATTTTATAGCACATAGTGGCAACCATACGAGATTGGCTTGAGTCAATGGTGGCTGGTGGCTATGATCAGCCTATGGATGCATGGAGACAGGCCATTTACGCTCTTTACAGCATGACACAGCATTTGCCTTCGGCTTGATCTTGAGCTCCACATCTTGACCACCACTAGCACTAGTTCCTCCACCATCTATCCCAAGATCATCTCGACCTCCACCATCAGTCTCAGGATCATCTCGGCCTCCACCAGTAGCTTCATCTTCAGCAGGTCCTTCTTCAGCAGTCCTTGCTCAGCATCTCCTGGTGCGCTTGCCTCTACCAGCACCGGCACCTCCTGCATCACCACTAGCGACAGCACCTACAGCACCTCCTACATCACCACATCAGCACCTCCTACAGCACCACCATCAGCACCTCCTGTAGCACCACTAGCAGCACCACCACCATTAACAAACATTATTTCTTATGTTAGACATAAGAGGAGACAGAGAGAGTAAATTTTTTTATATATTTACATTTATTTTTTGAATGAAATGATATTTATGTATATAAATATTAATTTATTATCATTACGTTATCTATCGTCGATTTTTTTGTTTTATTTATATATATTAAACAAATAACAGGTTTACATAAATAAATTATAAATGATTAAATAAATAAAATCAAACAAACAAATAAATTCAATCATCTTACAAAAATTAAACAATTTATTAATTTTAAATAAATAAATATAACTAAAAAATTAATTCAATAAATAAAAAAACATGACTCTTTGCCAACACATTTTTTTTGTAGATAACAAGATATCATAAATAAATTGTAAATGATTAAATAAATAAAATACTCATAAATAAAAAAGATAATGTTTAAGATACAAAATACAATAAGAAAAAATAAATCAAAATCATGGCTCATCCAGATTGATTGTTTCTTTAGTAGCAACATCTGTGATTGACGCAAATAATAACTTGAAATCCTCGATATGAGATACATATGGGAGTTCCCACTCTCGAGCACATTCATATCTATACTTGTGCCAGTTGCATGCAATTGGAGGTATCGGTGCTCTTGGATCCATAACGACCTGCAAAATTTATTATATTTAGTTGAATCAGACTTTAAACTAATAATATTTAAGCATCCATAATGCTAGACTTTAATCATGTCCTATACTTGAACAAAATGACAATTGCTTACAAATCCAATAGCAATTAACCTATGCTGCAGTGGTAGAGGTGCAATAGATCTAAGTGGGAGATATGTCAAGCACTATCTCAAAGACAAATGGACAAGCACGACGTCATACCGTGATGCTATCAGATGAACTATATCTAGTAAGGACATCCAATTATCCTTATAAGCTATGGTATTGAAACAAACCAAGGACTGCATCAATTCTTCAACACGCTCTTGACTTCCATAGATATATACATAATCATCTCGGTAATTCATTAACTCATCCATCAAATCTCATCGCAGTTGTGGCCATGCATCTACACCCATGCCCAATAACCCAGCGATAGCTCTAAATCTACAGTATCCATCAGACTCTACATCAACAACACTATGAATGTACTGACATATCTCCACTGGGAAAGAATCAAGATATCGAATCTTGCTTACTGGACGATGCATGAGTAATTTCATGCTCTTATTCGCTAGTTTCACTGAACTTGTTGTTATTGGTGAAATAGTACTGTCATGACCAGATTCGACAATCTCAAAATACGAAGGATCACGTCGAGTTGATGTGTCCATTTTCACTACTCGAGAACGACCTTTTGTCTTAGCCTTTTCTACCGGTGGAACTAAGAATGTTGTTGCTGGCTCACCTAGTTCTCTCAACTTCTTCTTCAAGGCTCGTTTCCTTGAAATATCACATTCATTAAACCGATTGACAATTATATTCCATTTAGCATCCAATGTCAACTGTTGCATGTCATCATCTTTGGACTTCGTCAAATCTAATTTTGACCAATGTGAATGCATAGTAGATAAAGGAATTGGTTGTCCAAACCATATATATCCAGCAATCTCATGAGCACATGGCAACTCATGTGTGCTTCTTAAAACACAACCACATGAGAATTGATCAATATTTGCACCCTTTGCCTGCTCTGCCTCCTTTAATATCATATTCAATGCTGATCTTGACACCAACCCGCTTAACTCCTTGAATAATGATGGCTTGAAGTTGTGTTCAACAACGGTAAGACTTGCCTCAAATGAAGCTTTTATGTTTGTATGTTGTAGCTCAATCAAGGAGTTGATAACTATCAAAGATGTTTCAAAATCACCTTGAGACGATCCAAGCTGTCTTTTCAATTTTGCATGTGCACTTTTCGCTCTATAACAAATTATGAAATGCATTTATTATAAATTCAAAACATTATTTAACACAAACATAAACTTAAAAGATAATATTAAACGTACTTATTAGTTGTTACATTGCCGAAGTGCATCACTCTATCAGTCCAAGTTGCAACAAATCGCTTTTTATGCTTATCCAACCAAGTATACTTCACATATTGCAATGTATCTAGATAACTGTGGTAATCTAATTGCATCGAGCTCAAATGCCTCTTATACTCCTCCTTTATCAATGAAAACAAAAGAACGCTCCAAGATGCCATGAATGCGTCCCACCTATCCTTGCGCTCAAAATACTTTTTGTAGTTAGCAAGCACATTCTTCGATATGTGCCATCTGCATAACAGATTGGTTGTTGTTGGAAACATTGCTGCAATTGCATTCATTAATGCCAAATCTCAATCAGTAACAATGACAAATGGTGATGCAACATACGACATTAAACTTTGTAACTTTTGCAACGCCCAAGTGTAGTTGTCTTGACACTTGGCTTCCGTGTACACAAATGCAACCGAAAAAGTCATATCTGTTGATGTTACACCAACGATCTCGAGGAGTGGGAGCCTATATCTATTGGTTTTGTATGTGTAGTCCATAATCAACACATGTGGAAAAGCATGCAATAACTCTATCAAGGTAGGATTTGCCCAAAACAAGTCTTTGACAACATCGGTTGACTCATCACTGCGATGCCACTCCACATATTTACATTCATTTAATCGTTTCATCAATTGTTGCATTTGAGACCTACCATCTTTCTTAATCAATTTGTAGGCCTGCCGTTAATTGTAAATAGTCTTGACAGTGCTGACATTCTTCTCATTCTTGTTTTTCAAAGTCATGAGTATATTTTGTGGTTTTACCATGTTCTTGGTCATTTTAGCAAGTATATCCTTCTCTTCAGCTGACAATCTTGCTGCAAATGAATGGCCCTCAAACTGTTTCGCAGGTAGATGATTATGCAACCCACTAACTACTCTAACTCCCCACTCATCGTCTTTCTCCAACTTTACACCATGTAGCTTAAATGGACAACCACACTTCTTCGTTCCCGTACCCTTTCGACATAATTTATCTGCTATTTCTTTCTTCTTCGACTCCCTGAATTTTTCACTTCGTTCACATGAGAGTCGAAATCTAGGTTTTCTTGCAAAAATTGCTACTTCAAAGGCTTTAATCACAACTACAAAGCCTAAATTTCTTTCGCCCTCCCTTGCCCATGAAATCAATGCTTCTTGAGTAGGAAAAACCTATACAATATACAAATATTAATTAACTTTTGACTTTGTTTGTATTCAAGATGATTACAATTCACCTTTTCATACCTTATCCGTAGAAAATGCATATGTGTAATCGAATTAATTAAATGTTATTTCTTACTGAAAAACAACTAATTTTCTATCATCCTACAAAATTAAACAAATAATTAGTTTTATTAAATAAATAAATATAACTAATATATCGTAATATTAAAAAAAATACTACAGAAACACATTTTCGGGAGCATGAAAAAACTCTCAGAAATCCACTTCTGAAAGTATCGTAAACCCAAATTTTGGGTTTTTTTCAAACTGAAAGTTTCTAAAAATTTAATAAAATGCATCATACCTCTCCAGATATCTTTGCTTTGCTGTTTATAACTTCATCTTCTTCATAATTTGTCATGGCAGCATCAAATTTGTAATTCATTTCAGCAAATTACAGCAATGAATGGAAGCTCGGTAGCATTGAGAAGAGAGAATGGCTGAGTTTGGGTTGTGGGAAGGGCAAAATAGTCATTTCATTTAAAGATATTAAATATTAAAAAACATAGGTTGTGTTTGGGGATTTCTATTTGTACCCCAATTTTTGCTCTTTCTACCACACTCAAATGCAAACAAAATAAAAAAAAACAAACAACTAAATCTACCCCAATTTTATGACCATTTTAACCTTGTGTTCCAGCTCGGCCACACAAAAATACTTGCCGAAGTCTGCAGCATCGCGCAAAAACAGTTGCGCAGAAATGTGGCACAATTTTTTTCGCAAACCTTCAACCACCTTTGCCTTCCCCTGCTTCACCCTCATCATCATCTTCATCAACTCTTGCTTATTGGTTGTTTCCGCCTGTTTTGGTCGTAAACAAAACCACTTCTCTGCCATAAATTCATCATCTGTGGCCATCCTTGAAAACCAACCGCCCTTGTCCATCATCTTCAACCTTCACTACATCTCAAGTTGGTGAAAAAAAATAGAGCAAAGCAACACCATTCTACCATCGCCACCTTCATCTCCTTCGCTACTGCCCAGGTGCTATCGAGCGCTGTCGTGCACTTCCATCATCGCAAAAATAAAATCCGGTCACAGGGAGATTAGTCTCGCGCAAACCTACTTGAGCGAGTCTAAGGATCCTGTGCAGATCAACTTGCGCGAGATTGTGGGTCTCGCGCAAACCGACTTGCGCGAGACCCGTGGTCTAGTGCAAGCACACCTGTGCGAGATCGTGGGTCTCACCCAATTCCGTTTGCCATGGACGGTGGGTCTTGCGCGAGACCTACACCTACCCCAGCTCCAGTTTGAAAGTGCCCTGCACGGGACCGATGGCGTCTGGTTGCGCGTGACCGAAGGAAAAACCAATAACCATTGGAGAAGACTAGCAATTGGCGGTAGGAGATCAAAAGAGAGGATGATGATGGTGTTGGCAGGAGATTTAGGAATAGATTTATTTAGTTTTTATTTTTTAGGGTTAAAACAATCAAAATATGGAGTATATTTAGTTTTATCTTTAGTTGTTTGCTTTTTTGGTTTGAGTGGGATAAGAAGAGTAAAAACTGGGTTACAAATAGAATTTTTCGTTATGTTTAGCCAAATCCCAATTGCATTTAGAATTACTCATTTTATCCGGTTGGAAAAAAAGAGAATAATAGTAATAAAAAAAAAAAACTTCGACGAAGTGTTTTCTAGCTCTGTCCGGAGAAGCACAACCTCATATTTCGGTTTCGCCATGGTTCTTATACTAAGTTCGCGAAAATCTGGAACTTCTCCGAAGAAGATAGGCCAAAGCGACAAAGTTTAATGGCTGAGGAAGCAAGCATGAATTTGAACACGCGCCAGCCTTCCACCCGCGCTTCTTCTCGTCATCGTCTGGAGTGGAAGTTTTCTCAAGTTTTTGGCGACAGAGGCCCTGGCGAGGATATTCAAGACGGTTAGCCCTTTTTCTCTCTAAATCGAATTTTTTTTGCATGCATAGATTATGCATAAAGTTGTCTTGGCCACTGTTTGGCTGCACCTGACTGATTAATCATATCCATAGTCGATAAAAAAAATCAATTTTTTTAAAAAAAATTGTTTTGGAAATGAAGAAATTGAAAATTCACTTGTTTGAAAGGAAATGAAGAGTAGAGAATGAGTTGAAGATGTTTATTTTCAGTTGATATAATATCGGCGATTGAATTTGAGAAGAGTGGCGATTACGTTGCTGTTGGAGATCGAGGCGGTCGAGTTGTAATTTTTGAGACAAAGGATGGGAAAGATGTGAGCATTTTTTGTTTTATTCAACTTTATTTTCAATACATCAACCTAAGCTCTGATTGTTACGTTTCTCATTAGCTTTTTCTTCTTAATGCAAAATGCAAAAGGAGTGTAGAATAATAAATATTTTTTTTTGCTAAGAAAATGCATAATATTACTTTTGCATTGAATGTCTTAATCATTTGCTTATTGTTAAATAAGTAGTGTGATTTTGCTTTCTTTTACATTTTAAGGTATTTTGGGACTTGGGAGTGTAAAAAGTTAATACCAAAAAGTAAATGGCCGAAGTAAATTCAAATGGAACCTTCTTATAAGCACACAAAAAAAGGGCTATCTTGTTTTAGGCTTGCAGCTGTATTGGTCGTTTTATGATCTTTTTATACAATGTTTATTGGCTTCTTAGACAGCAGACCAGCACTATTCAAGAAATCAACTCGAGCAGTTGGATTTTGTCTCTTTAAACCATCCTGAGTATCAATATAAGACTGAATTTCAGAGTCATGAACCTGAGGTATGCTCACACGTGAAACACTATCATGTCATTTATGATATGTTATATACTCATATCGTGGTTCCTGATGCCATTTTCTTTCCTATAGTTCGATTATTTGAAGAGTGTGGAGATTGAGGAGAAGATAAAGAAAGTAAAATGGTGTTCAAGACCTAATGGATCACTCTTTATCCTTTCTACAAATGATAAAACAATTAAATTGTGGAAGGTGTGGGTTCTTACAACTTGTAACTTTGATATCATACACTTTCATTTTCCTTTACTTAATAGGCATTAGAATGCAACATTTAAAAGATTTGTCTTTTCTGTAAGAATGGGCTTCATCATTCATTTAATCATCACTATTTTTATTTTCATTGTGCCTTATTTGGGAGAAGTATAATGCTTTTCTTTTCTCTCATTCTTTCCTTTCACTCAACACCCATCAGTAAGATTAACCCTAAGACATTGGCATCTTTGTAGATAAATGACCCCTTGTTCTTTCTTATTATGGTCTTGCAAAGAAAAATCTTTTGGTTTATGGACCCACGTAAATGATCGAAAGGTGAAGAAAGCCAAGGAAGTGGTTCCTTCTAATCAATTTGTCTCTTCAGAAAATGCTCTTCTGGCTGAAAGGAGTTTTATGAGTGAGCAAGACATACCATCTTTTGTTAATGGCAATTACCCAGAGTGGAAAGAGAATGTGGATGACCAATACATTCTGGTCACAAGAATTGCATTCTAAGGTATTTATAAGTGGACTCTGGCAGAGCTCTTATAGAGCTACTGTTTTGGTTGGTATGCAAGGTTGTTTACTAGCTTGTTATGTTACTAGATTGCTTACAATGAAGACACCACTTATGCAAGATGTAGGAGGGTCTATGCTCATGCTCATGATTTTAATATCAATTCAATTTCAAATAATAGGTAAAGCCTCCATCTGGAAAATTTATCGTGTACTTTTGATTTCTTCTGTATCTACAATTGTTTTCGCAGTCCAAGATTGTAACCTGTTTTTGCTTCTACTTGTAGGAAGGCATTCAACAATAAAAGTTCAAACATTTTGCTGCTTCTAAGGTTATAATCTTGTTTCCTAACCGTTTTGCAGTGACGGTGAGATGTTTATATCTGCAGATGATCTTAGGATAAACTTGTGGAACCTTGAAATTAGTAATCAGTCATTTAATATCATTGACATGAAGCCGTCACATATGGAGGACCTTATTGGTAATTGTTGTACATCCTCAATGTATTGATTCTGATTCTCTTTCGCTAACTATTTTAAAAAATGTTATTTGTTGTTGCTGTTGTTATTTTTTTTTTATTTTTTTATTTTTAAATTTCAAAATATGTTGCTTGTTATCTTTATTTTTTGGTTTCAAAATATGTTATTTTTTGCTGTTGTTGTTGTTGTTATTGTTTTCCTTTTTTCAGCCAAAACTGCTGAGACTAGTTTTATTGTGAATGATTTATAGTGAGAGAGTTAACCATATTAGATAGGTGACTACTGTATATTTCTCATTTTTAAGTTGTTTGAATCATGGTTAAGGTTTCTGGCCTGGAATGGGAAGTAGCCTTATCTGTTGTTCCGATGTAATTGGTGTCAAGCCAACTGCTTGTGTTGGCAAAACAAAAAACTAAATTGTTTGCGTCTCCATTTGACAAGACAACCTGCCTATATTGAGTTATGCTTAGCTACAGTTGTGATACTCATGATAAGCCCATTTATCAGGCTTTTTGTAACCCATGTTTGATCAATCTTGTTAGTTTTCATTCAGAGGTCATAAAGTCAGCTGAATTCCATCCAATTCATTGTAACCTGCTTGCATATAGCAGCTCAAGGGGTATTATTCGTCTAGTTGACATGCGACAATCAGCACGATGTGATTATAGTGCAAGAATATGAGTCATGGGTCCTCTTTATTTCTTATTCTTTTGTTTTTGTGCATTTCTATAGTTCTTAGGACCAATGACTGTGGTCACTATCAAAGATGGACTGGAGGTTTCTAATACTTGTCATCTTTGGTTTCAATCATACAGATTGCAGGATGCAAAATGTCAAGGGTCAAGATCATTCTTTACTGAGATTGTTGCCTGCGTATCTGATATAAAGTTTTCACTTGATGGACGGCACATCTTAAGCCATGACTACATGAACCTTAAGGTACCCGATCTAGAATTGAGCACAACTCTTTATTATGAATTGTGATTTTCCAGGTTTTCTCCCATATTCAATACTTGCCTATAAGATTGGTGAGAGAAGTATGTTTATCCAAAATCCCAAATAGAGTTTTCTATGGTATTTTAGTTTTCTCAGTTTTAGCTAGATATTGTGTTGCCTTGGCAATAAAATCTCACAGTTTCTCAATCTTTGAAACATTTTTCTTTCGAATAAATATGCTAAAAGGCTAATTTCTGACTTCTCAGCTCAATTCTGGGGCTTTTGCATCTGGAAAGGAGCAAACAAACCAAGATGTTTTTTGTTTTAAGAAACCCTTGTGCTTACTGATCCCTTCTATTTTTTGGCATGGTTTTCTAGCTTTTCCCTGGACTCTGCCTCTATGATATTGTTCTAAATTCCTAAGTTCGAGTCGTAATAATATGAACAAATGAGTGAAAGTGAGTATATCATATGCTAAATGTCATTATAATATGAATAGATGCTTGAAAAATGGTGACTAGTGAGTGTATTATATTTTGAATGTCATAATAATATGAATAGTTGCATTAAACATGGTGATGTAGGACAGATCTAGGATGTCTTTAAATTAGGGTTTTAGGGTAAATTTTAGCCTAACAGTAAGGAAATGGGTAAATAGAATATTGGGTCAATATGGGTTTTAGTTAGTGCTCAAATTAGGGTTGAAGTTTTTATGGAAAGCTTAGGAAATTTGGGGCTAAATATGTTGATGTAAGCAGTGACTGAATAATAAAAAAAAAATAATAATAAAGAGGAAGAAAAACTTAGGAGTCTCACCTAGGGTTTCTTAAGAGTCAAACCTAAGAGGGTTGAGTCACATGACCAAAGAGCAAACCTTTTGCTTAAAAATTTTGATAATTATTTATTCTATAAAGTATAAGGCCTATTTATAAGGAAGCAAGCAACTATAACTCAAATAGATACAAACTCCCTATTAAAATTTTAATACCCTAGTCCCGCTACTAAAAATAAAACACACAATCTTTTCCAGTCTAGTACAATAAAACAATAAAAGACTAAAACTAAAATCCTAAATTGTAGAAAAGTATAATTTCCAACAAACATGGAAATTACAAAAATATCTTTGACTTCGAAACGTAAATAACTAAAACAAAAATAATTCCCATCACTTATCTTAAAGAAAACTTCATAAAACTTATTCAAGCTCCCAATAAGACATCTCATCATCAGACATATGTCAAATTAAGGCTTGAGACTTAGAACCAGTCTTGGTATGCCTTTTATACACTTTCAAAGGTTGCTGCCATTTTCCATCATTTCTCTTTGGTTGGGAAAATTCGAGCCAATGAGTTTAAAGCATGATATTCATCATAAAGTGCAGTATTGAGGCTCTACTGTTCTTACTCTGTAATCCAAATGCAATCCAACAAAAGGCATCCTTCCCATTTCACAAGAAACTCTTGATAGCCACGCTTCAAATCTATCTTGGAAAATATAGTGCAACCAGCCATTAGATCCAAAGGAATAGGGGAACTGTATTCTATGGTTATTTTTTTAATTGCACGACTATCACACATTCTCCAAGAACCATCTTTCTTTGGTGTTAATAATTTCAGAACAGCACATAGACTCAAAACTTTCACGAATCTTGGACAACAACTCATCTATTTGTCTTTTAAGCTCTTGATGTTCACTAGGGTTCATCCAATAGGCTGGTAGGTTTGGTAATCGGGATCTTAGAACAAGATTAATTGCATGCTGAATATTATGGAGGTAGTTCATTGGGTATTTCCTCTGGCACAACAGAAAAATCACATACTTCAAGAGGTACTTTTGATGTAGGTGTTAGAAGTTATTAGGAGGATATTGTAAATTTTATTAGGAAAACAAAGTGTCCTCCCTAGGGATTTAAATTGCTATCATGGCTGCAATTTTGATTGTGTCTTGTTTATCGTGGTTGCGGATATAATGGTTGCTATTGCGGTCATTACGATCGTGAATTTTTTTTCAATTTTGCAAAACTTATTACAAAAATAGTAATTATAATTATAATTATAAAAATTCTTTTTAAAATAGTATATGACTTTAAGATCCTTTATTTATATGAAAAAAATTATTTACCATATTTATTAATATTGTATCACTTCATTTATAAATATTTCATAGTAAAAATGGTGACTTAGATGAAAAAGTCTACATGGAAATTCCCCCAGGGTTTGAAAACCAAGACAATACTAGCAAACTCTGCAAACTCCAAAAGTCACTATATAGCCTCAAACAATCCCCATGTGCATGGTTTGATAGACTAACTAAAGTGGTAAAAAAGTATAGGTTCTCACAGTGCTAGTCAGACCATACCATATATGTTAAACATTCACATGAAGGATAAATGGCCATCCTTACTGTATTTGTAGATGATATAATCCTCACCGGAGACCATAAGAAAGAAATTCATAACTTGAAGAACCTTCTTGCAAAGAATTTGAGATCAAGGACTTGGGATACTTCAGATATTTTCTTGGCATAAAAGTGGCTCAATCAAGGAATGAGATTTTTGTTTCTTAGTGAAAGCATGTACTCGACTTACTAAAGGAAACAAGAATGCTTGGATGTAAACTAGCTGACACTCCTATGGATCCAACAAACAAGGTGGGAATGACAGAAGGAAGCCCTCCTATGGACAAGGGCAAATATCAAAGACTCATTGGGAAACTTATTTATCTCTCCCACACAAGATTGGACATTGGTTTCTCTGTTAGTATGGTGAGTCGGTTCATGAACAATCCGACTGAGCAACATTTAAGGATTGTGTATCGTATCTTATGTAGGAAAGTCAACTATATTAAATTTAGGAATTATATAAATATTTGTATCCCTGGAATTAAGGTTAGACAATCCCAAAATCATAGGGATTAGATTTAGGCAGATTTTTGTTTCCTATTTGCTGCTTAATAGTAGTTGTATATAATCTTAAGGGTTTTGTACCATTGATAAGTTCTTCTCAATACAATAATTTGATATTTCACATGGTATTAGAGCTTTAGGTTTTTTCTTGGAAATCAGTCACTTTTTCAGCCTTCATTTCATAGCTGTTTTTTGTTAAGGCCTTCATAGCCATTTTCTTATCCAACTTTCATCACCAAAATTTGTTTCTGTTCATCTTTCGAATCATTTATTCATTCTTAACATTTTTTTTTAGTCCCATAACTATGTCAGAGATAACAGAGGCTACCACTACAATGAGATTCAATCCACATGAGATTGAGAAGTTAAGAGCTCTTTTGGGATCCTTGGAGAAACCCTCAAGTACATGCCTATTGGCGCATTCAGGTGAGTTTCCTAATTCCATTAGATTAAATGTCTCGGATGGAACCTTTCCCAACTCCTGAGTTGTGGATTCAAGAGCAATTGATCATGTGACCCATATGTCACAAAAGTTTAAACTTACACACCCTGTCCAAGCAATAAGAAAATTGCCATAGCTAATGGTTCACTAACCACTATTGCTGGCATAGGAGATGTCCAAATTAGTCCTTCACTCATTCTGAAAGATGTTTTTCATGTCCCCAAATTGTCTACCAATCTTGTTTCTATACAAAAACATACTCGAGATTCCTGCTGCAATGTAATTTTTTACCCCACTTATTTTGTATTTCAGGATTAGGTTTTGGGAAGATGATTGGGCATGCTAAGGAACGAGACAGAATGTACTACCTTGAGAAACTTAACAGTTCGAATATTGTCAAGAGTAAATCACCTTTGTCCTTTTCTGAACACCATCAATCCAATAAAGAAAAGGTTTGGCTTCATCATCGTAGACTTGGACATCCATCCTTTCAAATTTTCAAAACATCATTTCCGTCCTTGCGTAAAAATCTAGATATTGGAAGTTTTCATTGTGATGTGTGTGAGTTAGCAAAACACAAACATGTATCTTTTCCCATTAGCAACAAAAGAAGCTCAATTCCTTTTTATTTAGTTCATAGCGATACTTGGGGTCCTTCAAATATTCCTAATGTATCTGGAGCAAGGTGGTTTGTGTTATTTATTAATGATTGCACTAGAGTTTCTTGGATCTTTTTGCTCAAACACAAATTTGATGTCAGTACTGTTCTCCCAAATTTTTATACCATGGTACAAAATCAATTTGGTGTTAAAATCAAAAGATTTAGATCAGATAATGCTAGGGACTATTTCAATCATGTTTTAAACTCATATTTTCAAAAGGAAAGGATACATGAGTCATCTTGTGTTCAAACCTCACAACAAAATGGGTTGTTGAAAGAAAGAATGGTCACCTACTAGATACTACCCGAGCTTTTTTGTTTCAAAACAATGTACCTAAATTTTATTGGGAGGAAGCTGTACTCAAAGCCACGCATCTCACAAATCGATTACCATCTAATGTCTTGGTTTTAAAAGTCCCATGGACATGCTCTCAAAATTTTATCCTAACCTAAGCACTACAAATCACCTTACTCCAAAAATATTTGGTTGTGTGTACTTTGTCCATGTTCACAGTTGAAACAGGGGAAAACTAGATCCAAGAGCTGTCAAATGTGTGTTTGTGGGATATTTATCAACACAAAAGGGGTATAAGTGTCATCATCTACCAACCAAGAAATTCTATGTCTCAGCAGATGTCTCATTCAATGAGAATGAACCTTACTTCACCACTCCTTAAGGGGGAGAGTTCAGTTATGGAAGATAAGGATTTCTTTCTTATATATAAAGATTTCTTTTTCATATATCTTCCTTCGAAACAATTAGTGTCACCTAAGTTACAAAACAGTGAACTCGTGTCAGTGTCACTTAATTCACAAAACAGTGAACCCGTGCTTGTGGTTGCTCTTGATGATAGGATGATAGGTCAAGTGTACTTAAGGAGGAAAGTCTTGGCTCCTGAACCTATGCAAGCTCAAGATTCTAATCCAAGTCTTGAGAATGAGGTAACAATTTCTAACTCTTCTTCACCAAATGAGTTAGAATTTAATATTCCTATTGCCATTAGGAAAGGAGCTAAAGAATGCACCAAAAGACCATTATATCCGCTCTCTCATGTTGTTTCACTTGAAAAGTTCTCACATCTCATAGGAGTTTCCTTGTAAGCTTGAATAGCATCCCTATTCCTAGTACCCTATTTGAGGCATTATCTAATCAAAATTGGAAACAACCTATAAATGCAGAAATGGAGGCTCTAGAGAAGAATAAGACTTGGGAGTTGATAAACTTGCTAGCAGGAAAGAAGCTTGTGGGATGTAAGTGGGTTTATACTATGAAGTATAGAGTAGATGGATCATTGGAAAGGTACAAGGCGAGATTGGTAGCTAAAGGATATACTTAGACGTATGGAGTGGATTACCAAGAGACATTTGCACCAGTTGCAAAAATGAACACTATAAGAATTTTGTTATCATTAGCAACAAACTATGATTGGGATCTACAACAATTTGATGTAAAAAATGCCTTTTTACATGGAAATCTTGAAGAAGAAATCTATATTTAGATCCTATATGGATTTAGAAGCAACATATCCAATGATAAGGTGTGTAAGCTTAAGAAAGCCTTGTATGGGCTTAAGCAATCTCCAAGAGCATGGTTTGGAAGGTTTGCCAAAGTGATGAAAGGTATGGGATACAGACAAAGTCAGGGAGATTATACATTGTTTATCAAGCATTCGGATTCAGGGGGAGTCACGGCTCTTTTAGTGTATGTTGATGACATCATCATGACAGGAAATGATGAAAAGTAGAAACAGTGTCCAAAACAATGCTTGGCCAAGGAGTTTGAGATTAAAGAATTGGGAAAGTTGAAGTACTTTCTAGGAATTGAAGTTGCACACCTAGGAAAGGTATCTTTATCTTTCAGCAAAAGTATGTCATAGATCTTCTCAAAGAGATAGGGAAGCTAGCATATAAACCGACAAGCGAACCAATGGATCCCAACTATAAGCTCGGAGAGGCAAAGGAGGATATTGATGTAGATAGAGAAATGTATCAATGCCTAGTAGGAAGACTCATCTACTTGTTTCATACTAGCCCTGATATCGCTTATGCTGTTGGAGTGATTAGTCAATTCATGCATAGACCAAAAGAAGTTCACTTACAAGCAACCAATCGAATATTTAAGTATTTTAAAGGATCTCCAAGAAAAGGGATCTTGTTCAAAAGAAACACAGGGTTAGTACTTGAGGCCTACACAGATGCAGACTATGCAGGGTCGGTGATTGACAGAACCACTTCTGGGTATTGTACCTTTCTTGGAGGAAATCTTGTGACATGGAGAAGCAAAAAACAAAATGTAGTGGCAAGATCTAGTGCAGAAGCAGAATTACGGGCGATGGCTCGAGGAATATGTGAACTGTTGTTGGTGAAGATCATTCCAGAAGACTTGAGGATCCAGTGGGATGGACTGATGAGACTATACTACTATAATAAATTTGCAATCAGCATAGCACATAATCCCGTGCAGCATGATTGAACGAAACACAGACATAGACATTTCATTAAGAAGTCATATAGTGGATTAATCTGCACACCTTTTGTAACTACTAGCGATCAACTCACATATGTACTTACCCAAGGACTAAGTAGTGCAGCATTTCAAACCATTGTATACAAGCTGGGAATGGAGAATATCTATTCACCAGCTTAAGGGGGTGTAGGAAAGTCAATTGTATTAAATTTAGGAAATATGTAAATATTTGTATCCCTAGAATTAAGGTCAGACAATCCCAAAATCATAGGGATTAGATTTAGGCAGATTTTAGTGATTTTAGTTTCCTATTTGCTGCTTAACAACAGTTGTATATAATCCTAAGGGGTTTTGTATCATTGATAAGTTCTCAACACAATAATTTGATTTTCACATCTTACTAGAGGTAGCAAAAGTTGGCTCGAGCCCGAAAACTTGTCCAAACCCGTCCGAGATGGAACCCAGACCAACTCGAATTGACCAAAAAAGTCAAAGGCCCAAAACCGAAAAAGCCGGTAATTGAAAAGTTCAAAACTAAAAAAACCTGAACCCAGAAAAACCCGAACCCGACACAATCCGCACCCGGCATAACCCGAACCCGATATGATCTGAAATTGAGACTGATTCGATTTGAAACACGTAAAAATACGAATTTAGAACCCGAAAAAATCTGAAGTATAATTATATGATTATTATTTAAAAATAAATAAATAATTTATAATTTTATAATTAAAAATTTTAAAATTTTGAAAACAATTATTATTTATTATACAATTATATCAATTATGTGTTATCAACAAAATAAATATTAAATCTTTTTAATTCAATTATTAAATAAAATTCATTTAAAATGCCATAATTTATGAATATCAAATAATCTTTAATTTTATACTTATTGTATTTATAATGATAAATATATTATTAATTTAACATTCGATTTTATTATAAAAATCATTATAATATTTTATCATTTTTATTTCTTAATAAAATTTTAATTTTAATATAATAATAAATCAAATATATAAAAAAATCATATATAATTTCAGTGTTTGTTTGAAACTTTGAATTTGATATTTGTACAACACATTAAGAACATCATTAACAAAATTAAATTTAAGCTCTATTTCTTAAAGTTTCAAACATAGAAAAATATTAAATTTACTTGAAAATAAAAATCTATCTTAAAAAAATTCCAATTTGGTATCCTATGACAATGATTTATATATGATTTTATAATAATATTTTAAGAATAAATTATGTAATCTCTTAGTGTGTAAGTATTATTTTGATAGAATTAATTATTTATTAAAAATAATTTATTTATTATCTATTAAGTATAAAATTAAAGTGTGGATAAAAATAATATTTCTAATAGTAAAATAAAGTGTAATTTAATAAATACTATAGTAGTATTATTGTGTAAGCGGTAATTTTAATAAAATTTGTTTTTTATACTTTATTAATATTATGATTAATTATATTTAAATAACTAGTATTATATTAATTAATTTAGTAATATCTACTATTTAACATTTTAATTAAACATTCAATCAATTGGTTTATATCAAATGTTATTATGTCAATGTGAACATGAAAAAATTAGTATTCAATTAGTGTATAACTGTATATGATATGATTATATCAAATATTATTTATTAATATAATGTCAATTGGTGTATATAAATTTTTTAATTCAACGTTCTAAATTTTTAATAAGATATTTGATTAATTAGTGTGTATGAGTATGATTATATTTAGTGTAATAATATTAATATTATGATTTATGTACAAACCAAAAACAAAATAAATAAAAATTGAGGTAATTAGTTGACCAATTTTTTATAATATTAAGTATTTTTTAATGTATACTATAGTTTTATTCAACATCCTATCTAAATAATTAGTTAACTAATTATATGGTTAGATTTAATTTAATTACTAATTATGTTGGTATTTAAAAATAAATAAATGTAAGAAAAATTCTTAAAAATTTAAAATTTTATTAAAAATATAATATAATTATTAAAAAAGCTAATAAAATAAAGTAAAAAAAATTATTGGACTGAGAGTGACCCAATTCCAATGGCCCAACTTTGACAAAAAAAAATACAATGACATAATAAGTTATTGTTAAGAGTATAAAGCCATTTTATATAAATGTTTAATTCTTTAGCATGTTTTATTTATAATTTGTTAATTATTTATTTGTATAGCTAATATTTTTGGATTTTTACTTTCCTTTAGTTTTACTATATATACTTTTTTGGCTCAAAATAAAATTTTATATAATTATTAATATATAATTATATATTTTATAGCAAATGTGAATATCGCAAGAAATAAAAAAAAAAACTAATTGTCAAGTAATAAAAACATTACAATGTAAAAATATATATTTATATAAATATTTATTAAATTTTAACTTTAGTTTAACATTTCTATTATATTTTTATTTAACTATATAAAAAATTAAATTAGTTATTTCATTAAAAATTATAAAAAATATATATAATTTATAAAACTTCAAAATAATTTGACTAAACTAGCTAAACCCGCCCAATTAGAACCAGACCGAATCCGAAAATACTTGAAACATAAAAAACCCGAACCCGGGAAAAACGGAATCCGAAAAAACCTGAACCCGGGAAAAACGGAATCCAAAAAAACCCGAACTTGGGAAAAGCCCGAACCCAAAATAATGTGAACCCGAAGCAACCTAGATCGAACTCATCTGTACTGGCCTGTTTGCCACCTCTACATCTTACACTACCTAAAGAAGAGTCCTAAAAAAGGATTTCATTTCACGTAGATATCGAATAAAGATGTTGAAGTTTTTCTCTGATGCTAATTAGGCTGGATCAATGTTTGACCGAATGTCAACTATTGGGTACTTTACCTATGCGTGGGAAATCTAGTTACATGGCAAAGCGAGAAACAATCACTTTTGGCTAGAAGCAGTGCAGTAGCTGAGTTTAGAGCTATGTCTCATGGCATATGTGAGGGAATTTGGTTGAAACGGTTGCTCTTAGAGCTAAAGATCTCAACGCAGATGTCCATGTAGTTGTTTTGTGATAACCAAGCTGCCATAAGCATTGCAAAGAATCCTGTTCATCACGAAAGGACAAACCACGTGGAGATTGATCAACACTTCATCGACTTGTCAAACTAGTATACATGCCTATGTGCCTACAGATAGCAAACATTCTTACAAAGGCGCTTCCTTGGAATAATTTTGAAAATTTGAAGTCCAAGCTGGGCACGATCAACATTTACAACACAGCTTGGGGGAAGTGTTGAAATCTGGCTCCTATTCTCTAGCATTAACCATCACTATTTTAGTTAAGTTCTTATTTTTTAGAATAAGGAGTGATTCTAGTAATCACTGAATCTTTTGATGTTAATGTTTGTTTCCTATTTTAGCATAGAATAATTCTCTCTTAATGCTAGATGTAGTTTCCTATTTTGTATAGGACGACACAGGAAAGGAAGTGTGGAAAAGTCAACTATATTAAATGTGTAAATATCTATATCCCTAGAATTAAGGTTAGATAATTCCTCAATTATGGGGATTAGATTTAGACTGATTTAGTTTCCTATTTTACTGCTTAACAGTAGCTGTATATAATCCTTAGAAGTTGTATTATTCAAGTAAGATTCAGAAATAAAAGTATTCTGATCAAGAGCTTTAGGTTTTTTCTTGGAAATCAGTCACTTTTTCAGCCTTCATTGCTGATTTTTCTACAGTTTCTTCTTCAGCCTTCATTGCTGATTTTTTTTTTTACCTTAGGCCTTCATAGCCACTTTCTCATCAAGAACTTTTCTTTCTTGCCAAACCCTAAATCACCATATTTTTCCAAGAGCCGCTGCTGTTTTTTACCACCATGTCAGGTTCTACTTCAGTTGTAAATTCTACTCCTCATACCAGTAGTTTGATCAAGAACTCTGCATTGGTCACTGCAGAAGCTAATGTTGGTGGACCAAATGTCCTTGATTTGCGTAAGATTGATGACAAGCCTCGAGTGTGGTGTGACCATTGCAACAAACCACGCCATACTCGAGAAACTTGTTGGCACATCCATGGAAAACCAACAAATTGGAAGCCGAAGCAGAAGCAGTCACAACCCTCTGCCAATGAAGCAAATATGGGTTCCTTCAGCAAAGAGCAATTCGATCAACTCCTGAAACTACTAAAGTCCAATCCGACATTTGGTACATCTAATAGTTCATTGGCTCATTCAGGTAGAAATCCATTAGCCCTATCCAGTGTCTTTAATTCTGCTCCATGGATCATTGATTCAGGAGCATCTGATCAGATGACTAACCTGTCGAATCTATTTAGTTCATACACTCCCTGTTCTGGTAATGAAAGAATAAGAATAGCAGATGGTAGCTTTTCACCTATTGCAGGCAAGGGTTCTATTAAACTTTCTGAAAGTATTGATCTTAAATCTGTACTTCATGTTCCTAAACTTGCTTGTAATCTTTTATCTGTCAGTAAACTTTCAAAGGATTCCAACTGTCGTGTTATCTTTTTTGACTCTCTTTGTCAATTTCAGGACCAAAACTCAGGGAAGATGATTGGCAGTGCTAGAGAAATAAATGGGCTCTACTATTTCAGTGAGGATTTCCTAGGTAATAAAAAAGCTCAAGGGCTTAGTAGTACCAGTTCAAATTCTGTTTCTGATAAAATAATGCAATGGCATCTTAGGTTAGGACATCCTAGTTTCCCTTATTTAAAACATTTATTTCCTAATTTGTTTAAAGGAGTGGATTGCTCTATTTTTCAATGTGAAAGTTGTCTTTTATCTAAAGATCATTGAGTTAAATATATTTCAAAACCTTATAGTCCATCAAAACCATTTTACTTGTTTCATACTGATGTTTGGGGACCTTCAAAGGTTACCACCTTGTCTGGAAAAAGGTGGTTCGTAACTTTTATCGATGATCACACTAGATTGTGTTGGGTTTACTTATTAAGCAAAAAATCTGATGTAGAAAAACTTTTCAAAGATTTTTATTGCATGATTGAAACCCAATTCAAAACAAAAATTTGCATCCTTCGAACAGATAATGGAACTGAGTACTTTAATGAATGTTTGGGAAATTTTTTAAAAGAAAAAGGTATTTTACACCAATCTACATGTCGAGACACACCCCAGCAAAATGGAATAGCTGAAAGGAAAAATAGGCATTTGCTTGAGGTAGCTAGAGCTATCATGTTTTCTATGAACATTCCAAAATACCTCTGGGGAGATGCTGTGTTGACTGCATCTTACTTAATCAATAGGATGCCAACTTGTGTCTTACATTTTGAAACACCTTTGAATACTCTCAAAAAATACTTCCCAACATTTCGTTTATACTCCGAGTTACCTTTAAAAATTTTTGGATGCACTTGCTTTGTTTATATTCCCCAAATTTTTCGATCCAAATTGGATCCTAAAGTTGAAAAATGTGTTTTCATTGGCTATGCTCCAAATAAAAAAGGGTATAAGTGTTTTAATCCTTTGACAAAGAAAATTCACATTACTATGGATGTCACTTTTCTAGAAAATCAACTCTATTTCAGCAAAAATCTTCTTCAGGGGGAGAATAAAGAAGAAGAAGATAATTTTTGGAAATTCTCTACACCACTACCAAGCCTCATTGAGTCACCAATTCAGTCTATTAAACAATTTAAGGAAATGGACGTTAAAAATAATGAAAACAAGGACTCTCTTAGTCAACAGGTGCCAAGTATTGAAGAATCTGAAACAGGGGGAGAATTACTTCAAACGGATTCACATAATCCAAATATTGAGCTTCAGGTTTATACCAGGAGAAAATCTCATAAAAATATTACTGATCCAATTATTTCTCTAGCACCTGTTCAGCCGGAATCTCTGAGGGATGGTCCTCCTCCTCAAACTCAGGTTAATCCTAAAATTGCTCCTTTAGTTTCTTCCCTTGAGTCTCCAAATATTGATTTTTCTGATCTAGATGTCCCAATTGCTAACAGAAAAGGAGTAAGATCATGTACCAATCACCCTATTGCAAAATATTTGTCGTATCAAAAGTTGTCCAATAACCACAAAGCATTCCTTTCAAATATTTCTAACTTGCATGTACCAAGATCTATTCAGGATGCCCTAGGTGATTCGGATTGGAAGTTAGCGGTGAAGGAAGAGATGGACGCTCTTGAAAAGAATGGGACTTGGGAGATTGTGGAGCTACCAAGAGGCAAGACAACTGTAGGATGTAAATGGGTCTTCACTGTGAAGTGTAAGGCAGATGGGAGCATAGAGAGGTACAAGGCAAGACTTGTTGCCAAGGGGTTCACTCAAACTTATGGCATTGACTACCAAGAGACCTTCGCTCCAGTTGCGAAAATAAACTCAGTCCGGGTACTTCTCTCTTTAGCAGTTAATTTCAATTGGTCTCTACAGCAACTTGATGTAAAAAATGCCTTTCTTAATGGAGATTTAGAGGAAGAAGTGTTTATGGACCTCCCACCTGGATTTGAGAAAAACCTCGGAACCAACAAGGTGTGCAAATTGAAAAAATCCTTGTATGGTCTTAAACAATCACCAAGAGCATGGTTTGAAAGGTTTGGAAATGTAATGAAGAGCTATGGTTATATTCAGAGTCAAGCTGACCACACAATGTTCTTCAAGCACTCTAGAAATGGTAAACTAGCTATTTTAATTGTGTATGTGGATGATATAATAATAACTGGTGATGATAGTGCAGAAATTGGAGAACTTAAGAGAAGGCTTGCACATGACTTTGAGATAAAGGATTTGGGAGCCTTAAAGTACTTCCTTGGCATGGAATTTGCAAGATCAAAGGAGGGTATCTTTGTTAGCCAACGTGTCCTAGACTTGCTTAGTGAGACAGGAATGCTTGGTTGCAAGATAGCTGAAACCCCAATAGAGCCCAACTTGAAACTTCAGCCTGCTGAAACCAAAGACGTGGTGGATAGAGAGAAATACCAAAGACTTGTGGGTAGACTCATCTATTTAGCACATACACGACCTGATATAGCTTTTGCAGTAAGTGTGGTAAGTCCGTTTATGTATTCACCCAGCTCAGAACACTTTGAAGCTGCCTACAGAATCCTAAGGTACCTAAAGGGAACGCCTGGAAAGGGATTGCTTTTCAAAAACCATGGACACCTGCAAGTAGAAGCCTATACCGACGCAGACTGGGCAGGAAGTATTACAGATAGGAGGTCAACTTCAGGCTATTGCACATTTGTGGGAGGAAACCTTGTCACTTGGAGAAGCAAGAAACAGAATGTAGTAGCCAGAAGTAGTGCCGAGGCTAAGTTTCGTTCAATAGCCCATGGGATTTGTGAGGTAATGTGGATTAAAAGACTACTTGAAGACTTGAAGGTTTCTAATCCCTCACCGATAAAGCTCTATTGTGATAATAAAGCTGCAATCTCTATTTCTCACAATCCAGTGCTCCATGATAGAACGAAACATGTAGAAGTAGATAAGCATTTTATCAAAGAGAAGCTTGACAATGGAATAATTTGCATGCCATATATACCAACAAGTGACCAAGTTGCTGATGTTCTTACAAAGGGATTGCACAGGAAGCAGTTTGAAAATCTAGTGAGCAAGCTTGCCATGGAAGATATCTTCAAGCCAGCTTGAGGGGGAGTGTGGAAAAGTCAACTATATTAAATGTGTAAATATCTATATCCCTAGAATTAAGGTTAGACAATTCCTCAATTATGGGGATTAGATTTAGACTGATTTAGTTTCCTATTTTACTGCTTAACAGTAGCTGTATATAATCCTTAGAAGTTGTATTATTCAAGTAAGATTCAGAAATAAAAGTATTCTGAAATTCCACAGGAAGGTTGTACTGTTATTTTCTTGTACACAAGTATTTTTACAAGATAGCAGAAAAATTATTTTTTCATAAAAATCTTCACTAATATAGTGGGAGGCTTCTTTGGGTTAGGTGTGTTTGAGTTTGGAATAAGTTCTTGTTGTAAACATCTTAGACAAGTTTCTTGGAGTTGTTCTAAAGCAAATGCTTGGTTTAATGTTTTAGGCACGAACATTTTCATTGGTTGTTGGATCACAGCCTTTAACCCGTTCAAAAAGAAGCTCACAACATATTCTTCATATAAGTCTACCCTACCAAGCAAAAATTCAAATTGATCATGATAGGTAGATACAGTATTTGTTTGTTTAAGACCAAGTAGTTTAGTCATGGGATCCCTGGCATTGTGTTCTCCAAATCTGCTCTCCAAGGCAATAACATGTTCTTCCCAAGAAACAGCTTCATTATGCTTCTTGTACCTAAGCCAGATTTGATGCCATTGTAAAGCCCTTCCTTCCAAATTAAGAACTGCCTATTTGATCATTGCCTCTGGTGGAGTTCCATACTCCATCTGTCTCAAAGAAGTGTTGACATTGTAAAGCCAACCATTCAAATCATCTCCATTGGATCTGGGAAAATCTATCTTCAATTGCTTGGTAGAGAAGTATCGATGCTTGTTGCATTGCTTGGTAGAGAATGCTTGTCGCAGCCTACACCTTAATTATTTCCTCCATGCTCTAATTGTAGTTGAGACATAATTTGGTTCTGCTTGATGTTAAGAGTTGCAATTGTATTTTCTTGAACATTGATCTTGGTCTAAAGTTCCTTCACTGTCTCCTCCAGCCTTTTCATATCATGGACCTTGTATTCTCAGACATTTTAGCAGTCTTCAACATGTTCAGTTGTCTAGAAAAAGGCTCTGATGCCAAATGATATCAAATAATTCTTTAAGGATCAATTGCAGGAAGCTTGGGATGGAAGAACAAACTTCAAACAAAAAGATCAAGAGTTTCAAGAGAGTTCAATAAGAAGAAAGTAGAGAAAGAAAGAGATTTTATTAGTAGAATTCTGTATATTCTCATTCATGATGATTACGTATTTATTCATCGAAGAGGAATTGAAATTATAGTTAACAAAATTCATGACAACTTTTAACTACTAACAAAATTCATTAATAGTTTTTAACTGTTCTAACTACTTTTAAATAACTCTTCCAATCAGCAACTAACTTTCAGTAGCTAACTAACTTTTGCTGGCTCAGCAACAATGAATCTTCTGCTTAGTTGATCTCAGCTAACTCAGCTACCAGCTCCATAGAACTCTGCTTTAGCTTGTTAGCTTCATATTGTCAGCTCCATAACAGCAGCTATAATGGAACATATAACATTAACAGTAAAGGAATGGGTAAATAGAATGGTGGGTTAGTATGCGTTTTAGTTAGGGCTTAGATTAAGGTTGAAATTTTGATGTGGAAAGCTAAGGAAATTTGGGGCTAAATTGTTTATGTATGCAGTAACAGAACAATAAAATAATCAAGAAAAGCCTAAGAGTTTTACCTAGGGTTTCTTCGGAATCACACTTAAAAGGGTTGAGTCACACAACCAAAGAACAAAACTTTTTTTGGAAAATTATGATATCATTTATTCTACAGAGTTCAATGCCTATTTATGGGGAAGCAAGCAATTGTAATGCGAATAGTATACAAATTCCCTATTAAAATCCTGATACCCTAGCTCCACTAATAAAAATAAAACATTCCTTATACCCTAGCTCCACTAATAAAAATAAAACATTCCTATCCTAATACCCTAGATCCACTAATAAAAATAAAACATTCCTAATACCCTAGCTCCACTAATAAAAAAAAAACATGTAATCTTTTTCAATCTACTACAATAAAACACTAGAAGATTAAAACTAAAATCCTAAATCTAGAAATTTATAATTTCTGATAAACCTAGAAATTACCAAAAAAAAAAAAAAACTTTAAAACATAAATAACTAAAACTAAAATAATTCCTATCACTTCTTAACTTATAAAACTTAAAAACCCTTATTAAGGTCCCAATAAGTTATCTCATCATCGGAAACATGCCAAATTGAGGCTTCAAGACTTAGAACTAGTCTTTGGCACGCCTTTTATACACTTTCAGAGGTTGCTGCCATTTTCTATCACATGGTGATTGGTGAGTGTATCATATTTTGAATGCAAATGATGTGTTTATGTCTACTTTTAGCTGATTTTTTTTCTTATGTTTTAGCCGTGGGATATACACATGGAATCTTCACCAGTTGCAACATTTAAGATACATGAACATTTACGCCCCAAAGTAAGTGCATATCCATCCTATGCTTATTGATCTGTAAGATGATTCTACTGGAAGTTCATGCATGATAAATTGGTGCCATCTATCATGTGTTAATGTTCTTGTTACAAGTTGTAATCTCATTTTAACAAACTAATGGACTTCTCTGCATAGTGTGCAGTGTTTTCTTTATCAGCTATGTTACTTGTTGAGTTAAAATATATATAAAAAAATGGTAAGGGGGAAGTCCCATTTCTTTTAACTATGATGAACATTATTTTTAGAAGGTTATCAGTGGCTTTGTTAGCATTTTCTGTTCATTGACATGTCTTGCTTGTATAAAAAATGGTAGTGTTTTTAGTGAGAAGTCGGCCTTAGCTCAGTGGCAAGAGCAGAGGACTTATCCTCTAGGTCGCTGGTTCGATTCTGGCAGGTCGAGTGACTAGTTTCTTGATATTGAGTCCCAACTGTTGAATGGATATATCTTCCCTTATTGGCACAAAGTGTCAATTATTAGTTGATTTATATTTGTTCTTTTAAGGACAAACTAAAGGATCATGAGTAATTAAACATCATGCATGCATAATCTGGTGTTGCAGATTTTTAGATCAAGTATATTCCAGTTTATGTTATTGAGCTGGAATAAAATAATGTCGAAGTTTGCTGCAGGAGTTGCTATGATAGATTTTCTTTCCATGCAACACCTGAGTTTGAGAACCTTCACTTGCTTGATTGTTCACTTCCTGTTTAATCTTAGTATTTTATTGTGGTCTCTAGAGGTTGCTACTCTCTTATCTCCATTATTTCATGTTTTTACCTATTTCTAAGTCATGAATTGAATAGTGATATATTGAAGCATAATAATTGCAGCATCTTAAAATGAAGCGCTTGTATATGAAAGATCATCAGTGTTGAACTATTCATTTATTTCATTGTATATCACAAAGAGACAAGCTAAGGTATTGGCATGTGAAGAATCAGCACCTACTGATAGTGTTGACCTATTTCATTTATTCCATTGTATACTACAAAGAGACAAGCTAAGGTATTGGCATGTGAAGAATCAGCACCTACTGATAAGTGAAATAAAATAACTTCAGACATTTTCGTGGTGTTGGAGTCCAATCCTGCAGTAGAGAAAACAGTGACCAACTTAAGCTTGTTTTGGATATTAGACAGTTCCGAATAATGAAGCTAACTTTCATAAACTTAATCTGCAATTGGACTGGTCATTTCTCTTAAAAAATTCAGTAAGTCCAACATGAATCGAATCTATTGCTGCTTGAAGCCTTGAAATCTAGAGCTCAGACAAAAATTTCTCATATAAATATTAAAATATTGCAATTGATCCTTCAAACCGTTTCCTTCATAATTTGTAATTGGTATTGTTTAGACTTGTCTGACATATGTCCTCCAATTAAGCTGTCTGACATATGTCCTCCAATTAAGCTGAAAGTTTTTATTATCTTAATTAGTTATTTTTAATTTGATAAATTTCAGAAAGTGCAGTGCATACGAATCTCACCCTAATGCTGACAGCTTGCAATTTGTCATGCAGTTCTGCGATTTGTATAATAATGACTCCATATTTGATAAATTTGACTGCTGCCTCAGTGGAGATGGGCTTCATTTTGCAACTGGATCTTATAGGTTTTCCCATTACTTGATGGTCCGCGTATTCAGTCATCTAATCATCTCAAATGCTGTTATCAAATGACTCTGGCTTTTGCCAACGTAAATCAGTTCCAGTGACACAAATCTCTTTCATTTTGATTCAGCAATATATTACGTATCTTCTCTAATGGTGTTGGAAGTGAAGAGGGGAGTACAGTAGAAGCTAGCAAAGACCCAAACAGGTTGGCTTGTTATTCTCTTCTTTCTTTCTGTGTGCGCGTTTTTTCTGTGGATAAGCAATTATTTTCAGTAAAACAAAAATGGAAATTTAAATACTTCAGCCTTTTTGCTTGTATGTAGTTGTGGGAAAAAGACATAAGATATGGATAGAAGTTTACCTTCTCTTCTTTCCCCTTTCGATGGAGACTATATAGTGTTGATTTCCAAGAAACTGATGCCGTTTTGTTTAAACATCAGAATCCAGCTGCCATCTTTTAGATTTCTTTAGGATTGTATTCTGCAGATTCCAATGCTACATGGGTGTTTGCATCATCAGGTCTCATCATCATCCTTATCAAAGTCTTTATCCCAACAGATTAGAGTAAGTTACATGAATCAATATATGAACTTACATTAAGTCGTCAACATGAATTCTCTTCCTACACATTCCTATTCAAGGCAATATGTTCTTCCAACTCCAGTGCTGTCATATCTATTTGAATGATTTCTTTTGTCGTTTTTGGTCTTTCTCTAGCCCTAATCATTTTTCATTATTCATAGCTTTCACTCTCCTAAGTAGAGCATTCACAGGCCTACATCATATGCATTTAAATCAACATAAGTAACTTTTACTCATCTTGTCTTCGATAGGATCATTGGGTGTGATCATAGAAAAAAATTCTCTCCAAGTGCTTCAAGTAATGGAAATGAGTAAAATGATGATATTCTGAGCTTGTGATTCAGTAGTGCTGCAAAACCCATGTTCTATGAGAACACAAATTGTTTGTTGCCAGCAATGCTATTAAAATATTTTTGGGATGCCTCGGTCCCTCTTCTTTCTGACTTAACATTGTACTCTATACTTTTTTGAGTATTAAAAATAGGAAGCCATTTCCAAGGGCAAGAAGATCATCCTTGATTAACCTTGCACGTGGATTTCACAAACAAGGTTGGTACTCTCTGTTTGCCGCCTCACATCATGTATACATCTGAATAACTTGCGTATGCCTATTAACCTCTCAAACTTTGGGACATTCCTATTTTATTTGCTCTTGGATATCCATTGAGCTTGCCTCTTTATTTGTTGTTTTCCTAATTAAGCAGGGCATGTAAGCACAAGCGTTGGTAACGAATTTTTGTGGAACTCAAGTTCTAAGCTGCAACATCTCGCTTGGCACCCAAGCACATACTTGATTGCGTGTGCTTCCGGAAATAGTTTGTTTTTCTACTACGCTTAGTTTCCCATACAGAATTGATTTGATTGACCATAGAACTCCAAGATGTAGGTTGTACACATTCATTCAGTAATGCTTAGCAAATTACTATCTTAGGGTGTTTAAAATGTAAAAATTTTTACAATAATTAAACTCAATAGCTGCTGCAAACAACCTTGCCTTTGTTGTTGTATTTATTTATTTATTTGTTGTGAGAGACAGATGGTGTACGAATTAAATTATACGGGGTAATGCATTTCACTTGCACTTTGATGGTTGAAAGGTAAGAGAGTAATTATTTTCTAGTGTTCCATCTTCAAGTTTCAGAAGATGTTTAAATAGCCAAATTTAACTATGTATTTGGATAGCTAATAGTAAAGGATACCCCTCTTTAAGAGAGTAAGTCCAAGGTTAGAATCTTCATTCCCCCTGTACTATGAAAAAAAATAATAATAGTAAAGGAAAAAAAAAGAAAAGATGTTTGGAAAATAAAAAAATTTTAATGACTATTGTTTGGTTAAAGAGTGAAATTGATTAAAGAGTGGAAATGAAAGAAAAAAAGTTCATTATAATTTTTTTTCTAAATAACAATCTTTATATAAAATAATGTCTAATAATTTATGTTAGTTATTCATTTGATTAGAAATAAAATTTTGCTATATATTAAGGTATTATTTTTTATCGAAAAAATATTTTATTTTCGTATTAAACTTGGTTTAAGTGATAATTGTTACATTAGTTAAGCAGCAATTCTAAAAAATAATAAATAAAACAAAAAAAATTGAAATAATAATAAAATGATAAAATTATATTTGAGATCCATAAAAAAATTGATAAGTTATAAGAGACAAATAATTATAATAATTATTCAAAATTAAAAATAAGTATAAAAATAATTTTACAATTAAATTTTTTTATTAGTTTTCTTTCCCTAGTATTTGTGAAACACGGAAATTCCCTTAGCTCAATTTTAATGATTTTATTGTAATTTCAGAGTTGAATAAATTAAAATTGTAAATTGATATTGGATGAGCAAAAAATTTTGACCAATCTGTGTTGATTCTATCATAACTTTAGATTGAGGACTAACATTGACATGATATAAAATTTGTTGGAAAGCCAACTAAGAGATCTTCCAATCAAATGAGGTACATTTTTTGGTTTAGTGTAATTATTACAAGTGAATTTTTGAAGTTACACTATGTGCAGTTAATTCAGTCAGCAAACAGTTTAGTAAAGAGTTGCATATAACTTTTGATAGGAAAACCCAATTGATATGATTCCAATTTTTTTAGAAAATTAATTCAGAGATTTTTCCAATCATACATGACATGCCTCATAATTCACTGTGGATTAATACAATTAAATATTTAATGTTGTGCCATTGGTTGGATTAATAGGAAATGTGGACTAAATTGGAATGAAATTGGAGATCAAATACATAGGAAGCCAAATTGCATAACCATGAGATGTTTACTCCAACTCCTTAAATAAAACATTGCATGTCTTGTATTTGTAATTTGGCACCTCCCACCTTGGCTAATACCAGCATCTAAGTGGCGGCCATTAGGGAGGGGGGAGATTCTCTAATATGGCCGGCCACTATAATAATTAATCAAAAATTAAAAAAAAAAAGAGTTTAAAAGTAATTTTACAATTAAAGTTTTTTTTATTCATTTTCTTTCTCTAGCATTTGTGAAACACGGAAATAAGAGTATAAAAGTAATTTTACAATTAAAACTTTTATTTATTTACTTTCCCTTGTATTTGTGAAACACAGAAATTCTTTAAGCTTGATTTTAATGATTTAATTGTAATTTCGAAGTTGAATGAATTAAATTTGTAAATTGATATTGGATGAGTAGGAAACTTTGACCAATTTGTGTTGCTTCGATCAAAACTTTAGATTGAGGAATCCAATTGACATAATGTAAAGTTTGTTGGAAAGCTAACTCAGAGATCTTTCCAATCATATTAATTATTACAAGTGAATTCAGTTAGTAGACAATTTTGTAAAGAGTTGCATATAGCTTTTGATAAGAAACTCCGATTGTTGTGATTCCGATTTTGTTGGAAAGTTAACTCAGAGATCTTTCCAACCATATATGGCATGCCTCTTAATTCATTGTGGATCAATACAATTAACTATTTTCCTAAGCCATATTTTAAGAGAAAAACACAAGGGTATTGTCTAAGTGTTCGGCCAAGGAAGAACAAGGTGAGGAAATTTCCTACTTTGATGTTTTACTAGGTGAATGTAGTATGTAATTGTTGGCTCAATTACTTAACCGAGAAGGGGTGAATCGGTTTTTAACAAACCGTAGGTTCATTTTCGGTTTTTCAAAATTCTCTAACCTATATATGTTGGATTATGCCCTTAGAACCATTCATTAGATGATTGACTTTGGCAATTTTATGTATCATGACATTTTTATTTATAGTTTATTATTATATTTGTCTTATAACTGCGTAATATAATCTTATATGATAATGTCCTTAGAATAATAATAACACACTATTCTTAAAATATCCCTAGTCAAGTATTATTGTGAACAAGGATAACAATGATACGATAAGACTAGAATGTGGTTGACTGATGACCATTGTCATGGATATAGGATATCAAGTCATCACATAGGTATATGTTAGAGAACTATGTACTGGATCGACCCTCCATGAGAACGCTACATGGATTGTTATATGAGTGTCATAAGCGATTCTCATAGTGATGATGGTGTATGTGATCCTTTGACTTGAGATCATCAGAGATCCCAACATAGAGAATTGCATACTTTAATGCTGCTACATGTCATTCGTAACAAGATGGACTATAAAGGTAGTAATTGGGTATGCCTCGATCTATGTATAGGGATGTTGAGTGATCAAGATAGGATTTATCCCTCTTATATAACAAGAGTGATGTCTTGGGCCCTTTGATAGAGTGAGACTAAAATGCATGGCCGTGCTCAAATAAGTCAATATGAGATATTGATTTTATTTGTTTAATTAGTCTACTCAGGAATCAAGAAACGCTGATTAGACTATACAAGTGTGACACATTCCATGACTTGTGTCTAATCAAGACATCAAAGGATAAAGGGATTAGACTACACAGTAACATCTATCACGAGTAAGGTTATGTCGACTCATTGACATTCTCGTTACATGGGTAGCAATAATGTGTTGCTAGATACCGCTCATTGCCTGTGACAATTTTGTCATTGCCATTGTTTTGAGAACCTATTGGGTCGCACACTTAGAACGGATCAATGAGGAGCTTAATTAATCCTATTCTGAATTGGATTAAGGATATAACTAATCCTATTCTGAATTGGATTAGGGATATAACTAATCCTATTCTAAGTAGGATTAGAGTTCTGTTTGGCAGTAAATTTTAGGGTAAAATTTACTACCTATAAAAGGATGTTTTCTGAAACATAGCCGTACAACAATTAGAAAACAGAAAAGTATTCTTTTAATCGAAGCTAGCAGTTCGGTTATAAAGAATCAAAAACGCTCCTTAAGGCTTCTGATCGTGAGACGTTCAAGAGTCGTGAGATCCGTTCGTGTGGATACCATAGAGGCAGGAACGAAAGGTTGTTGCTTGTGACTCGACCAACGACAGAAATCAAAGAAAACTTTAGGTAAAATCTCGAAACCCTAATCAGGCAACTCTCCGAATCGATCCTGGTGGAGGCCGAATGATTTAAATTCCGCTGCATGTATGTTTCGGTTTCCTTCACTGGTATCAGAGCCAGATTCGGAGTCCCTGATTTGTTTTGATAAAAGCATGATCTCTGGTTACTTTCTGTTTATGATTACATGCAATCGTTTTAATGAGATTAATACGGATTAGAATGTATATGATATTCAGAGGCTACAAATCGAATTGTTGAAATTATATATATATATATGATATATATCAATTTTGATTCAACTTATATGTGAGATATAATCTGTGATGCGAATTATTAATGGCGTTTCTGTTCTGCATAAACGTTATGGATAATCTGTGATGCGAATTATTAATGGCAGTTTCTGTTCTGCATAAACGTTATGGAAGAAACAGAATAATGTCGAAAGTGTATAAAGATTGAAACACTTTTAGATAAGAGTTCTAATGCTACTAAAATTATAGTCAGTATGAGATACTGGCTGGAACATCCTGATAAGATTGGGACGCTTCCGGATAAGGGGCGTTGCCAATGTCAATACTGTTGACCTTTTTTTTTTTTTGGGGCTCCGCCCCCAAACCCCCGCAAGGGGCGCTGCCCCTTGACCCCGCCCGCTGACCGGCCAGCGGGACTGCATAAATATTTAATTAAATGAATGCATTCATGATACTTATATTTTGCATTTTTTTGTTGTAGATTACCATGGCATCAAACACAAATAACACACTTTCACTGCGATCTGTCCTTGAGAAGGACAAGTTAAATGGGACAAACTTCCTGGATTGGTACAGGAACCTGAGGATAGTCCTCAAGCAAGAAAAGAAGTTGTATGTCCTTGAGATTCCCTTACCTGAGGAACCACCCTCTAATGCTCTAAGGGCAGAAAGAGATGCTTATAAGAAGCATCAAGATGATGTATTGGATGTTAGTTGTCTTATGCTTGCCTCCATGAATCCCGAGCTTCAAAAGCAACATGAGGAAATGGATGCGTTCGATATGATTGAGCATCCCAAGCAACTCTATCAAGAGGAAGCTAGGCAAGAAAGGTACAATGTCTCTAAGGCATTGTTTCAGTGTAGGATGGCAGAGGGGACTCCCGTTGGTACTCATGTGCTCAAGATGATTGGGTACACTGAAAACCTTGAAAAATTGGGATTTCCTTTGGGCCAAGAGTTGGCCACTGATGTGATTCTGCAATCGTTGCCAGACAGCTACAGTCAGTTTGTTGTTAATTACAACATGAATGAAATTGACAAGACTCTGCCACAGTTACTTAGCATGTTGAAAACAGCTGAATCCAACATGAAAAAGGCCAAGCCCAAAGATGTCTTAATAGTTAAGAAAGCTAAGGGCAGGGCTAATGCAAAGGGCAAGAAAAAAGGTAATAAAGCCAATGGCAAGTTCAAGCCCAATGATACTGCACTGAAGCCTAAAGGTGGGGTTGCCAAAGAAGGGAAATGCTTCCATTGCGGTGAGACCAGACATTGGAAGAGGAACTGTAACAAATACCTGGAAGAGCTAAAGAAGAAGAAAGGAAGTGAGACTACCACTTCAGGTATTTATGTTATAGAAGTTAATCTATCTACTTCTTCATCATGGGTATTAGATACTGGATGTGGTTCTCACATTTGTGTAAATGTGCAGGAACTCAAAAGGAGTAGATCATTGACTAAGGGCGAGGTCGACCTACGAGTGGGAAATGGAGCAAGGGTTGCTGCATTAGCTGTAGGAACTTATATTTTGACATTGCCCACAGGGCTTGTTTTAGAATTAGATGATTGTTATTATGTGCCTTCCATCACTAAAAACATTATTTCTATTTCTTGTTTGGACAAGAAGGGTTTTTCATTTATAATAAAGGACAACTGTTGCTCCATTTATTTAAATGATATCTTTTATGGTAGTGCACAACTAATTAATGGTCTTTACATTCTAAATCTTGATATGCCTATTTATAACATAAATGCTAAAAGGATTAAATCTAATGATCAAAATCCAACACATCTCTGGCATTGTCGCTTGGGACACATAAATGAGAATCGCATTTCCAAACTCCATAAAGATGGACTTTTGGACTCATTTGATTTTGAATCGTATGAAACATGTGAATCTTGTTTGATGGGTAAGATGACTAAAGCCCCTTTCAAAGGACATAGTGAAAGGGCAAGTGATTTATTGGGCTTAGTACATACAGATGTATGTGGACCTTTAAACACACAGGCCAGAGGTGGGTTTATGTACTTTATTACATTTACTGATGATTTCAGTAGATATGGCTATGTGTATCTTATGAGACACAAGTCAGAATCTTTTGAAAAGTTCAAAGAATTCAAGAATGAAGTACAAAACCAACTTGGCAAGAGCATTAAGGCACTTCGATCAGATCGAGGTGGTGAATACTTAAGCCAAGAATTGCTTGACTATCTTAAAGAGTGTGGGATTGTCTCACAACTCACTCCTCCAGGTACACCACAATGGAATGGTGTATCTGAAAGGAGAAATCGAACTTTATTAGATATGGTTCGATCAATGATGAGTCATACAGATCTTCCAGAATCCTTTTGGGGACATGCATTAGAAACAGCTGCTTTTGCACTGAACTGTGTTCCATCTAAATCGGTTCCAAAGACACCATATGAGATATGGACTGGTAAACGTTCCAGTATATCTTTTATGAAGATTTGGGGTTGTGAGGCTTATGTAAGACGTCAAGTCTCTAACAAACTTGCACCTAAATCTGATAAGTGCTATTTTGTGGGATATCCTAAACTAACTAAAGGATATTATTTTTACAATCCCACTGAGCGCAGAGTGTTTGTAGCTCGAACAGGTGTCTTTCTAGAAAGAGAATTCATTTCTAGAAGAACTAGTGGGAGAAAAGTAGAACTTGAAGAAATTCGAGAGCTACAAGATAGCGCACCCGATGTTGAGATGGAGCCTGAGCAAGCACCACAAGTTGTTGTGGAACTAGAACCACAAGCTGTTGTGGAGCAATCGCCTGCTCAAGAGACACAAGCCATGCGTAGATCAGTTAGAACACATCATGAGCCACAGAGATATGGATTTCTAATGACTCAGAACGGTGATGTATTGCTCATGGACCAAGATGAGCCTACTACCTATCAAGAGGCTATTACAGGGCCAGACTCTGAGAAATGGCTTGAAGCCATGAGATCTGAGATGGAATCCATGTATGCCAACCAAGTTTGGACCTTAGTTGACTTACCCGAAAGGGTAAAACCTATAGGGTGTAAATGGGTTTTTAAGAAGAAAACCGACATGGAAGTAAATGTTCATACCTATAAAGGGCGATTGGTTGCTAAAGGTTTTAAACAAATTCATGGTATTGACTATGATGAAACCTTTTCACCAGTCGCGATGATCAAATCCATTAGGATCTTGCTTGCGATAGCTGCATACCATGATTATGAAATCTGGCAAATGGACGTCAAGACTGCTTTTCTTAATGGAAAGCTACTCGAGGATGTGTACATGACACAACCTGAGGGTTTTGTTGATCCAAAAAATGCTGGAAAGGTTTGTAAGCTGCAACGTTCTATTTATGGACTAAAGCAAGCTTCTCGAAGTTGGAATCTTCGTTTTGATGATGCAATCAAAGAGTTTGGTTTTATCAAGAACGAAGATGAACCTTGTGTCTACAAGAAGGTCAGTGGGAGCACTATTGTCTTCCTGGTGTTGTATGTAGATGACATACTACTCATTGGGAATGACATCCCTACCCTTCAGTCTGTAAAGACTTGGTTAGGGAATTGCTTTTCAATGAAGGACTTGGGCGAAGCTACCTATGTACTGGGTATAAGGATCTATAGAGATAGATCAAGGAAATTAATTGGCCTAAGTCAAAATGCATACATAGATAAAGTGCTAAAGAGGTTTAGCATGCAGGATTCCAAGAAAGGATTCTTGCCTATGACACATGGCATTACTCTCTCAAAAGAACAGTGTCCTACAACACAAGAAGAGAGAGAACGTATGAGTAAAGTTCCATATGCATCTGCTATTGGATCCATTATGTATGCCATGTTATGCACATGTCCCGATGTCTCGTATGCCTTAAGCATGACGAGTAGATATCAAGTTGATCTTGGTGAACGTCACTGGATCACTGTCAAGAATATTTTTAAGTACTTGAGAAAGACTAAGGATACATTCTTGATATATGGAGGTGAGGAAGAGCTCATTGTAACAGGTTACACTGATGCTAGCTTCCAAACTGATAAAGATGACTATAGATCGCAGTCTGGTTATGTGTTTTGCCTTAATGGTGGTGCTGTGAGCTGGAAGAGTTCAAAGCAGGCGACAGTGGCCGATTCTACAACAGAGGCTGAGTATATAGCTGCCTCTGAAGCTGCTAAGGAGGCTGTTTGGATCAGGAAGTTCATAACTGGGCTTGAAGTTGTTCCTAGCATTGTAGATCCGATTGAGCTCTATTGTGACAACAATGGAGCCATCGCACAAGCTAAGGAACCTAGATCTCACCAACGATCCAAACATATACTACGGCACTTCCATCTCATTCGAGATATCATCGAGAGAGGAGATGTGAGGATATGCAAAGTACCAACTGACGATAACATCACCGACCCACTGACGAAGCCTTTGACGCAGCAGAGACATGATCGTCACACTAGGTCACTAGGTATTAGATACATGAGTGAATGGTCTTAGTGCAAGTGGGAGATTGTTGGATTATGCCCTTAGAACCATTCATTAGATGATTGACTTTGGCAATTTTATGTATCATGACATTTTTATTTATAGTTCATTATTATATTTGTCTTATAACTGCGTAATATAATCTTATATGATAATGTCCTTAGAATAGTAATAACACACTATTCTTAAAATATCCCTAGTCAAGTATTATTGTGAACAAGGATAACAATGATACGATAAGACTAGTATGTGGTTGACTGATGACCATTGTCATGGATATAGGATATCAAGTCATCACATAGGTACATGTTAGAGAACTATGTACTGGATCGACCCTCCATGAGAACGCTACATGGATTGTTATATGAGTGTCATAAGCGATTCTCATAGTGATGATGGTGTATGTGATCCTTTGACTTGAGATCATCAGAGATCCCAACATAGAGAATTGCATACTTTAATGCTGCTAGATGTCATTCGTAACAAGATGGACTATAAAGGTAGTAATTGGGTATGCCTCGATCTATGTATAGGGATGTTGAGTGATCAAGATAGGATTTATCCCTCTTATATAACAAGAGTGATGTCTTGGGCCCTTTGATAGAGTGAGACTAAAATGCATGGCCGTGCTCAAATAAGTCAATATGAGATATTGATTTTATTTGTTTAATTAGTCTACTCAGGAATCAAGAAACGCTGATTAGACTATACAAGTGTGACACATTCCATGACTTGTGTCTAATCAAGACATCAAAGGATAAAGGGATTAGACTACACAGTAACATCTATCACGAGTAAGGTTATGTCGACTCATTGACATTCTCGTTACATGGGTAGCAATGATGTGTTGCTAGATACCGCTCATTGCCTGTGACAATTTTGTCATTGCCATTGTTTTGAGAACCTATTGGGTCGCACACTTAGAACGGATCAATGAGGAGCTTAATTAATCCTATTTTGAATTGGATTAAGGATATAACTAATCCTATTCTGAATTGGATTAGGGATATAACTAATCCTATTCTAAGTAGGATTAGAGTTCTGTTTGGCAGTAAATTTTAGGGTAAAATTTACTACCTATAAAAGGATGTTTTCTGAAACATAGCCGTACAACAATTAGAAAACAGAAAAGTATTCTTTTAATCGAAGCTAGCAGTTCGGTTATAAAGAATCAAAAACGCTCCTTAAGGCTTCTGATCGTGAGACGTTCAAGAGTCGTGAGATCCGTTCGTGTGGATACCATAGAGGCAGGAACGAAAGGTTGTTGCTTGTGACTCGACCAACGACAGAAATCAAAGAAAACTTTAGGTAAAATCTCGAAACCCTAATCAGGCAACTCTCCGAATCGATCCTGGTGGAGGCCGAATGATTTAAATTCCGCTGCATGTATGTTTCGGTTTCCTTCAATATAATAGTTCTCTAGGCTGTTCTAGCATACAATTCAATCACGATTCAATATACACAATTAAATCACAAGAAAGGAAAGAGTGAAGGGTTAGAGAATTGTACGCAAGCGATTTATAGAGGTTCGGTAATTTTGCCATCATCCTCTACTTTGAGATGCTCCTAAGGATTTTTCCGGATTCATTACTTTGAACTTGTTACACTCTTTTTCGCAAGCTCTAGAGTAACCTTCAACACTCCTTTTTTGGGCTCAAGGAGGAAACCTTACAACCACTACTTTTTACGGGATCAAGTAGCAAACCTTACAATCACTCCCTTTTATGGATTAAGGAGTAAACCTTTCTACCCAAATCTCACTTACAATGAAGCACTGAAAGGTTCACTCCCCTTTACAATTTGTGGATGGGTTTACAAAAGATGTAATCAAGAATAACCTCTAACGAAGTGGGTGATTACAAGTTAAAGCTCTAGGGAAAACTTTACAAGTTTTGTGCTATACAAGAAAGATGAGAATGATAGAAGATTTTAAGTTTCTAGCACTTGGAATGTTTTTGAAGCTTGGAAAAGATGAAGAATGAAGTCTCTTGAGTGTCTTGAACTTCTAAACTTCTTCATATACTCCCTTTGATGGTTTTTTGAAGTTTGGAGGACCAAAACTGATTTTTCCATTGGTTCTCACAAAAAATAGCTGTTGGAGAATATTCTCTATCCCTTAAAGTAGGATATCGATCCCTTGAACTGTCAAGGGGTGTTTTGCCAGTAAGGGATCTATCCTTTTAGATAGGTGATCTATCCCCTCGTTAGCATTTTGACTTTTCTAGGCTTTTTAAGTATTAAAAACATTTTTAAGTCAGTTTTAAATATTTTTAAATATGACATGACTTTTTGAACATATGAATTTGAGCCCAAAAAATTTATCAAGTAATTTTCTTAAAATATATTCAATAATTCTATAAGAAAATTACTTAAACCAATAATTATATGTTTTCCAAATTGATTAAAACCAATAAAGATAATTAATTAAATCATCGTTTTATATTTGATAAAAGCACTTCATATGGTTTGTGAAAATTATATTTGATAAAATAAATTTACAATATTGATCATTCATTTAATCTTGCTTAATTGTTTGTCATTTCAAAACATATAATAATTTAAAGCTAATAGTGATCTATAGAATTCATGAATTTTGATAAATTTTGGAATAGGTACTTGAGGAGCATTCGGCCATAAGAGGATTTCGGTAAGAGATTTTGACTTTGATACCTCTAATGGTGGTAATAATATAATTACATTATGATATTAGTGAATGCTAAGCTAAAATCAAAAAATTTTCTTAGGGAGTGTTGGACCAAGATATTAGGGGAGGAGGGTTTGACCTTTTTTGGTACCTAGAGGTGTACAAGTTGATTTGGTTTATTGTGAATGTGGTGTGAGAAAATTTGGTATGAAATTTTAGGGTTTGGATGGTGGTATTGAATTTAGTACATTTAGGGTTTGAAATTAGTTTTTGAAAAATAATTATGAATTGAAATATACTAGATTGTGGACTACGTACATTGTTAAGAAATTGCTTTGGAATGAATTTAAGGGGTAAGGATGGTGTAATTAGGGTTAGAAAACCTTATATATCAAATTGGCACCATTTAGGCTTTGGTGAATGTTAGATTTAGTGAAACCAAATTTTAGGAGTTAGAATGTTTCTTTTAGCAATTAAACATCATAATTAAACCTAATTAGGGGTTTGTAATCATTTGGAACCAAGAAGGAAAAGATCACAATTGAAAATCAAAAGGTTGACTTTTTTGGTTGAGGGTTTAAGTTTTTAAAAGAAGGGTTGACTTGAAGTAATTTAGGGTTTGGAGTGAGAGTTGAGGGTCGCAAGGATGAAAACAAGGTTTAGATAAGCTTTCAACAAAAGTCAATTGGGGGTTTGATTCGGTTAAACTTTTGGAGCTTGATTTTATCGAAGGTTGACTTTGATTGAAAAATCAAACAAAGTTTGACCAAGAGGGGAGAGTAAGAAATTAATAGAAGTTAAGTCGAATTGTGAAATTAGTTGGTCAAACGATTAAAATTGGAGTCTGACTTTTTTAGATATGTATTGACTTTAACCACATATTGATCGAGGTGGGTGAAAAATCAGGATACAGGTTTGGTAATTGCTATGAGTTTGTAAGTATTCTAATCAAACCTTTTTGTTTTCTATTAGTACCATAAAGCATCTGTTTTGTGATATAGAACTAAATATATATAGCTTGTTTTTGATGAAATTGTGTTTACAACCGGTTTTATACACCTTTGAAATTTTGGTTGTGATTCGGATAATGTCCTGTGTATGTTTTCATATATATATATATATATATATATAAACTGTGTTTGTAACCGGTTTTATACACCTTTGAGATATTGGTTGTGATTATATATAAACTGTGTTTATAACCGGTTTTATACACCTTTGAGATATTGGTTGTGATTCGGATAATGTCTTGTTAATGTTTTCATATATATATATATATATAAATATATATATATATATGTATATATATATATAAATATATATATGTATATATATTTATGATTAGGCCATGTATATATACTGATTTGATATGTGTGAGTGTATTCTGTGATAAATATGATGATTCAAGCTGTGATGTTGTACTTATGTTTTGTGAATCATGGATCCCTATGGGGTATTATGTTTTGGTTTAGAGATTTGGGCACTCCGTTAGAACTATATAGGATTTTGTGATCAATAATTGGGATACATCCAGGAGGGTTTGAAGAAACCCCATATCCCTTAGTTACTACATAAGTTATTTTGTGCTTGTCGTAACGTATCAGGCTTCGGGGGAAACCTAATAGCTAGACACAAAACTACGGAGTCGCCACCAACCATTCTAACCTAGGTGTGATTGGTCACCTATTCAAACTAAGGATAAGGCCTGGTCTACGTTAAAAGTTCTAAGTTCGGGAGTACGGTTACGTATGAGGAAGGATTAGCACCCTCACAACGCCCATCCTAAAATGGTACCAAGTGATCTAAGGTTATCTTAATTTTGCCTTTTACTTTAATTTCGATATAATTAAATATTGAAAAAACCTTTTAAGTTTCCTCCATCAATCTGGTTGGACAACTTAAAAGTTATTCTCACCTCAAGAGTATTCAAGTAGGACCAATCGCCTTTCTTGAAGAGGCTCCGTCGTCGGATTGTTAAAATATTTTATTGCAAAACCCTATTTTGACTTCTATCCAATTTATATTTATTATTTTATCCTATTTTATTCTATCGTTATTATTTCTTTATATAAATTATTATTTCATGTATTTTTATATCTTCAAATAAACATGGATTATTTGATATTGAATATTTTCTTAAAGACCTTCCATCAAGCTGGTAAGACCTTAAAGAAACTTTCTCACCTTAGGAATTTTTAAAGAAATTACTCAAGCGCAATTCTCTTTAAATTCCATCCTCGAAATAATTCACATTTATTAAAGTATTTAATGTAATTTAATTTTTAATTATTTTCTAATTTTAATTCCAATTTATTTATTTGATCTTTATTCTTTATTATAATAAACTCTCCTCACCTCAAGACATCTAAAAGTACTACTCAAGCGCAGTCCCTTTAGAATTCCGTCGTAGGAATATTTGTCGTTGTATTATTTTATTCTATTTTATTTCTAAATATATTAATTTTTATGACTCTTAATTTCTAATTTGATTATTAATTCTTTTAATTGTAATTAATTTTAATTAATTCTTATTTCAATTTTTTAATAAATTCGCGTTTTAAATATCGAAACTGACTTTCTAAGTCTTCCATCGAGCTGGTAAGACTTAAAAAAGAGCTCCTCACCTCAAGATCTCCGAGAATATTACTCGATCGCAATCCTCTCGGAGTTCCATCGTCGGAAAAATCATCTTAAATTATTTATAACTTTATCTATATTATCTAGTTAAATCTTAATCATATTTCTCATGCAAATTATCCTATGTAACCATGCAAACTATATTAACTCATGCAAGCTAAACTATACCAACATACAAAACATCCAAATTTATTATTTTATAAGCAAATTATAAATCCAAAATTATTTATCATACAAGTCCATTATCACGCAAATTCAAATTAATGCTCCTATTAATATCAAATTATTTATATTTTAAACTTAAACTTATTAAATTATCGTGTAAACATTTATTAAATTAATATGCTACCTATATTATTAAATCAAACGTTAATGAATTCACTGCCAATATTTACCACATTAAATTAACAAATACTAATTTTAAGCAAACCTGAAACTTGTTCCTCTTTTGGCTTTTGTTTTATTTTCCTTGCATTTCTTGTTTTCTTTCTTGTCAGTTTCCTTCTTCACGTGCCTTTGATCTTCCTTCCACGTTTTCCTTCACAACCGACCTCTTAAGCTTGACTTCACGTAAGCAGCAGTAAAGCCACTACGCTGGGATGACGGATAGCAGCAATGCAAAGAAGATACAGACACGATGAACCGGGTTTGGTTTAGATGAAGCAGTCGTGATGGTAGTGCAGAAACGGCAGGAGCAGCGATGAGGCAAAAGAAGTCTCTCTTGTCTTCTATGGTTGGTTTCACGTGGCCCCTTTTTATCCTTTAATAACTGCAGCTTTCGTTTCCTTTAATAACTGCAGCTTTCGTTTAGCAAAAGTGAGCAAGAACCAGTAGGGGACGAGCAGCAACAAGAGCAGGCATAGGCGACGGCGTTGAAGCAGGAAGAGCAGCAGCGAGCATGGGCAGCAATGGCAACCCGTAATGGCTCTCAAAACAGAACCAGAAACATAGCAGTTCAGGGGTGGTTGAGACTTAAAAACTAAAACCGTGTCTTCTTTTTCAAACAAACTTCACGTCCCTCCACTCTAACAAGACATAATAGCACTATAGAATGGCATGCAGCAAAGGAAGCGATGCAGAAACTAACAGGGGAACAAGAAACTGGAGCAGGATCGACGGCAGCAGAACGAAGAAGAGGCAGCAGCGTGTCGTAACACCAAGGATGCGTGGCCAAGTATTGATGGTGACGGGATCACATGGCCAGCGAGAAAGATGATGATGATGAATCTCCTGATGAAGACTCGAGGCTCGGACTTTATTCGTGAAGCTGGATACCGTTTGGCAAGTCAGATCTGGGGTGCAGTTTTTGTTAATGATGGTAGCCGGCTGTGATTTTTCAAAGAAACCTGCTTTTTCTTTTTTTTCGTCCTCCTCCACCTAGGTTTTTTTTTAGGTTTTTTTTTCTAGGGTTTTCTTCTCTCTAGGTTTTTTTCTGTCTCCTCCTTTTTTTTCCTCTCCATTTTTTTTTGTGTTGTTCTTTTTATACACTTAGGTTTTCTTTTTTTGTTTTTGGTAATAAAAATCAAGAATCAATCCTTTAGGAAATTTTAGATTTCAAGAATCGGATCTTAAATCCGATATTAATTCTGATTTTCCTTCCTATTTAAATTCCAATCTTTAATAATCTCATTTAAGTCTGCTTTCCTATCAAAATTAATTCCGATTTCTTTCCCTTTTTATTATATTTTATAAAAATAAAAAATAATAAAAAAAATAAAAATCCGAAATTTATTTCTAAATCTAAATTAAGAATAAAAAATAAAAAATAAAAATCAATAATAAAAAATATATATATAAACTAATTAATTAAAAATATCTGAATAAGACCCGGACAAAAATGGTGTCTACAGTTGCCCCTCTTTGTACATTTGCTATGAAATAGTAATTGTTCAAAGACATAGACATCCATTTTGTCCGCATCCATTTTATTATTTTTTTCTTTCTTTTCAAAATTTTTATTTTTATTTTTTTTGTTTTGTTCCCTTTTTTTTTTAATCTTTCACCTAAAGTGCTCCTTCAACTAGGAAGGCCATGAGACTTTTTTAGAATTTTTCATCTCTAAAATGCTCCTTCAACTAGGAAGGCCCTGAAACTTTAAAATTTCTCATCTAAAACGCTCCTTCGACCAGGAAGGCCCTGAAACTTTAAATTTTCTCATCTCCAAAATGCTCCTTCGACTAGGAAGGCCCTGAAACTTTAAATTTTCTCATCTCGTAAATGCTCCTTCGACTAGGAAGGCCCTAAAACTTTAAATTTTCTCATCTAAAATGCTCCTTCGACCAGGAAGGCCCTGAAACTTTAAATTTCTCATCTCTAAAATGCTCCTTCGACTAGGAAGGCCTTGAAACTTTAAAATTTTCTCTTCTCTAAAACGCTCCTTCGACTAGGAAGGCCCTGAAACTTTAAAACTTTTCTCATTTGAAAGTGCTCCTTCGACTAGGAAGGCCCTGAAACTTTAAATTTTCTCATCTCTTCAATGCTCCTTCGACTAGGAAGGCCCTGAAACTTTAAATTTCTCATCTCCAAAATGCTCCTTCGACTAGGAAGGCCCTGAAACTTTAAATTTTCTCATCTCGTAAATGCTCTTTCGACCAGGAAGGCCCTGAAACTTTAAATTTTCTCATCTAAAATGCTCCTTCGACCAGGAAGGCCCTGAAACTTTAAATTTCTCATCTCTAAAATGCTCCTTCGACTAGGAAGGCCTTGAAACTTTAAAATTTTCTCTTCTCTAAAACGCTCCTTCGACTAGGAAGGCCCTGAAACTTTAAAACTTTTCTCATTTGAAAGTGCTCCTTCGACTAGGAAGGCCCTGAAACTTTAAATTTTCTCATCTCTTCAATGCTCCTTCGACTAGGAAGGCCCTGAAACTTTAAATTTCTCATCTCCAAAATGCTCCTTCGACTAGGAAGGCCCTGAAACTTTAAATTTTCTCATCTCGTAAATGCTCTTTCGACCAGGAAGGCCCTGAAACTTTAAATTTCTCATCTCTAAAATGCTCCTTCGACTAGGAAGGCCCTGAAACTTTAAATTTCTCATCTCTAAAATGCTCCTTCGACTAGGAAGGCCCTGAAACTTTAAAACTTTTCTCATCTGAAAGTGCTCCTTCGACTAGGAAGGCCCTGAAACTTTAAATTTTCTCATCTCTTAAATGCTCCTTCGACTAGGAAGGCCCTGAAACTTTAAATTTCTCATCTCCAAAATGCTCCTTCGACTAGGAAGGCCCTGAAACTTTAAATTTTCTCATCTCGTAAATGCTCTTTCGACCAGGAAGGCCCTGAAACTTTAAATTTCTCATCTCTAAAATGCTCCTTCGACTAGGAAGGCCCTGAAACTTTAAAATTTCTCCTCTAAATGTGTTCAATTATGCTCGAAGGTTTTACGGATTGTACCCAGAGGATTTGATGAATCATGCCCGGAGGTCTTATAGATTGTACCCAGAGGTTCTAATGAATCATGCCCGGAGGTCTTACAGATTGTACCCGGAGGTTTTAATGAATCATGCCCGGAGGTCTTATAGATTGTACCCAGAGGTTCTAATGAATCATGTCCGGAGGTTTTAATGAATCATGCCTAGAGGTCTTATTAGATTGTATGGGAGGTCTTACAGATTGTACTCGGAGTTTTTAATGAATCATGCCTAGAGGTCTTATTTGTACCTGGAGGCTTTGATCTTATCTCATCATTTCAATTCTATCTTCTAGATCATCTTATCATTACAGTTTCTTCTTTTTGTTATTTCCTATCACACTTTTTCATCTCATCACATCTTTCAATCCATTTTTCATTATCCCATCATATCCATACATTTTTAATTTCCTCTTTCTTTCCTAATTTTTAACATTTTTGTTTCAAAACTTTACACATCCTATTCCTTATCCTTCTCATATTTTCTGATTTTTTTCTTCTTTTTTTTTCAAAATTTTTCATCTAATCTTTCAGAAATTTTTTATCCTATTGTCTTAACAAAAAAAAAAATTTTTTGTGTCAAAATGCATGTAATGGAATGTCATACGTGTCATGAATGCAATGCAAATGATAAACAATGCCTTACCAAGTCACACCATCAGTCTACCCTATTCCTTTATTCAAAAATTTGTCATCCTTCAATCCTCTTTTTGCCTTATCATTCAATCTTTCAATGCCTCATCATTCTTCTTTCTTCAAATTTAGCAATCTTAAAATCATTTGCCCCATCATTGTCATTCACTCAGTCTTTTTCATGCCCCACGATTCTTCTTTCTTTAAATTTAGCAATCATCAATCATTCAATCTACCTGTTGCCCCATCATCATCATTCATCTAGTTTTCTTCTTGCCCCACAATTCTTATCAAATTAAAATTCATCTATCCAAATCATAACAACAAAATCATCCCAAACTATTCACAAGAACACTTCACCACTTCTCATATCTTCACGAAAATTGATGCTCTTATAACAACCAAAGATTGCCCCAAGAATAGTCTTAAAAACACCAGATTGCCCCAAGAATAGTCTTAAAAACACCAGTACCGCACTTGATTTCTTTAAAACAAGAACTTGCCCCTATAAAATCACAAAACTCTCATTTTTTCACTTCTTCAAGTTTCTTTTTGAAAATAGAAAATTGCCCCACATAATAACTTTCCAAGATAAAAACATTTGACATTTAAATCTCTTAAAAATTAGTGATTACTATTGAGAACAAATAGAATGAGTCACAACTTGGTTTAGCTGAATAAATGTGCTGATTTGGTGCATCAAAGATGTTTGGTTATCAAGAAAGGTTCTATTGATCAATGTCTCTTCATCTTGGCTCATAAATGAAACAAATTCCTTGAAAATCATTATTCCTTTTTGTAAAAGTAATTTTCACAGAACACAATCCATCTCAGCATTCTCTTAATTTGTTGATATGTGGACTTTAACAAATGTCAAGACTAGCTGTGATGGCTCAAATTTCTGGGCAAGGATTCAGATCTCAAATCAAATTTTCAAGGTGATGGCTTTTGAATTTCTCAAAAGGTCTTGATTGAAGGTATAACTCCTCTGGTTTTTCTTCTTTCTTGTTATTGCCTTAGCATAGTCACAAACAATGGCCTTGAGTTGTTTCAAATTTGCTCTAGACTGCCCTTTCATGGGTTTTCACCCTAGGGCTTCATTCTCTTTTTTTTTTCTTCTTTTTTTTATTGATTATTCTACCATGCATTTGAGAATTCAAATTTCATCCCAAACTAAATAATGATGATGGTTTCTCAAAGAAAAGCTTTTCAATACAAGCATCTTTATTTGATCAAAATGGACTTTTAAGCACGTACCATAGGCCAAGGTTTAGGGTTTTCAAAGAATGGATAAATAGGCCCAAAATGAGTATTTTCAAGGTTTATCAAACCAAGGATCATTTCTTCGATTGTGAACATCTGTCACTCTTCGAAGCATTTTTCTTTTCTTTTCTAACATTTTATTCGCATTCATTTCTTCTTCTTTCTTTTTTTCTCTTTTTTTCATCTACCTTTTTTCATTTTTTGTTTTTTTTTTCATATTGATTTCCATCTTCACATATCTTTCTTCTCACATTTGCCCCTTAACAAAGGCATCATTTTATTGCATTTGACATAAGACCAATCACTAATGTTTCTAAAACTCCTCTGATGTATTTGCCTCTCCAATGTGGAGGGTGATCCTTGGTCAAGGTTCATTTAGAAAAGAAATCAATAAGCTCAAAAGGGGTAACAAAGGGATGATTTCATTTCAGTAATAGGAATATGAAAGATGGCCATTTGTCATATCAAATATTGACACTTCTATTGAAAACCAATCCTCAAGATGAAAATTCGGCTTTTGAAATCATTTGAATATCCCTCGTGCATGGTTTCACAATCAATTTTTTTCTTCTTTTCTTTTCTTTTTTTTTTACTTCCTTTTTCTTTGCTTTTTTTTTCACAACTCATGCCTAGAATGTATCAATTCAACTTTATGAAGGCCATATGCAACAATCTTCATTATCATGGTTTAAGATAGGAAAAAGGATATCAATCAAATTAAGAATGGTCATTAAAAGATGTTGAGGCTTATCAAAAACTTGGCTCTTTCAATCATTTTGCCCCAAGGTGTAGCAAAGGATGATTTGAGTCAAAAAGGTCAAGTTATGAGAAAGAATTTCTGGTTGATGTGTTTGGGACTCTTAGCTTGGCCTTAACATCTATCAAATTTCCAAATACAAAGTCCTTAAGAGAATGCTTCATGAATTGGTCCTTCAAAACAGTTCAAAACGTTTTGCAAATTCATCAATCATTTCATTGCTCATTACCTTAATGAAGATCATTGACTTCAAAAGTTTATCATGGTACGCAAAAATGAATGAATGAATTTCAAGCCTGTGTTTCTTTATGGATTCCAAGTTTTCATTGAATTGGGAAGTATACTGGAAATGTAATGGCTAGGTCTATTCATTCTCAATAACAATCACCAATGTTTTTCAAAATTATTTTATTTCATTACTTGGAAAGAAAAATATGGAAAGCTTTCAAAACAACTTGATGAAAATTTTAAGAATCCTGAGAACATCTCACATCCACATATAGAAAACTTGGCCTATGGAGGAGCAGACTTCCATTGTTCAATAAGCTCTTGAGTCAAGGCACCACTACTGATGAGTTCTTCGACATTTTCCTTCAATTGCCTACACTTTCCTGTTGAATGCCCAATTGCCTTCGGTGCAGGCCAAGTTTTCTCACAGAATTCTTTTATCGAGACTGTACTAAGATAAGCTTCTCGAAACCTTTCTTCGTTGCCTCCAAGGTGACTTTTCATCCAAATGTATAACAATGGGGTACATCCAATGAAACGTCCTTCTCCCTTGCGGCGACAAAAATTAAAGACCTAAAAGTCTCAGACAAGATAACTGGGGCCACGTTCACCTCATGATCAAGCTGCTCAACAAAATCCACCATTGTAATCTCAATGTGTCCTAAGAATTTAGGGAACATGGCCATATCATACACAGCTAATGCCATTATGCTCATATGTTGTTCTTTCGTTAGCTGCTTCTAAAGATAACTTCGTAGAAGACTCCATGGTACATAAGTGGTCTCCCCTTTCTGCCTTGTGTGATGATCAATTTCTGAAACACTATGGTCAGTCATGGAGGATAATTTCTTATCATATCCCGATTTCCTTTTCTTCCAATAGATTTTGTTGGGATTTTCTAACTCACAATGGAGCAAGAACGAATACTCCTCCATAGTTGGCATCAAATCGGTCTCATTGAAGACAAAGCATCTGTAGGACAGGTCCTAAAATTGCACCATGGCCCTTATCAAATCCAAGTCCACTCCCACTGACAATAATAGCATCAAGTCCCCATATTTTTTCTAAAATTCTGTCTTCTTTTCTTCACCCCATGCCTTCAAAATTCCGAGCAACTCAGTGTAGTCATATTCTCTTAGGTCCAAATGAATTCTTTCTGGTAGAGTAGAAACAAAACCAACAGGTAGGTAATCACCATTCTCACGTTAGGCCTTTTTTGAACGTTCTTTCACTATGTGGGCTGGTTCCTCTTGCGATAATTTCTCCATGGATGCAAATAAATCTTAACCTATCCAATTTGTTATGAGACAGAAAAAAGAAAAATGCAAGGAATGAGAATATGCATTATGTTTTTTTTTTGTTTTTTTTTTCTTTGGTTTATTATTTTTGTATTTATTTATTTTTCATATTTTTCTTGTATGAGATGATGGTCATTCTTTGTGTCCTAATATCGACTTCAATTCTAAAGCTCTAGCTTACGAATGGGCATCTTAAGCTCACTATATGCTTGGCTTGGATAGATGGATTACTAAAGGTTCCCAGACTATTCCCCACTGTCGTCTACGTGGACTAGTAAGGCACCCTAATCCTCACCCATTACAGGCTTCAAATGGAAAGGGTTCAATCTGAGTGGGAGTATTTCACTGGCCTATGTGGAGGTTACCACCTCACGAAGGCAAAGCTACTTTACTTCCTCTTAAAAAGGTAAGCCCGGGTCGAGGGCTAATGCATGCACATGTAAGTGGAGTGTGTGTATTTAAATGTCTTATGAAACTTAAAGTTTTTAGGCAAGATTTTGATAACCTTAGATTTCCTAATGGCCTGACTCTCTAAAGTCCCCAGTGGAGTCGCCAAACTGTCGTAACGTATCAGGCTTCGGGGGAAACCTAATAGCTAGACACAAAACTACGGAGTCGCCACCAACCATTCTAACCTAGGTGTGATTGGTCACCTATTCAAACTAAGGATAAGGCCTGGTCTACGTTAAAAGTTCTAAGTTCGGGAGTACGGTTACGTATGAGGAAGGATTAGCACCCTCACAACGCCCATCCTAAAATGGTACCAAGTGATCTAAGGTTATCTTAATTTTGCCTTTTACTTTAATTTCGATATAATTAAATATTGAAAAAACCTTTTAAGTTTCCTCCATCAATCTGGTTGGACAACTTAAAAGTTATTCTCACCTCAAGAGTATTCAAGTAGGACCAATCGCCTTTCTTGAAGAGGCTCCGTCGTCGGATTGTTTAAATATTTTATGCAAACCCTATTTTGACTTCTATCCAATTTATATTTATTATTTTATCCTATTTTATTCTATCGTTATTATTTCTTTATATAAATTATTATTTCATGTATTTTTATATCTTCAAATAAACATGGATTATTTGATATTGAATATTTTCTTAAAGACCTTCCATCAAGCTGGTAAGACCTTAAAGAAACTTTCTCACCTTAGGAATTTTTAAAGAAATTACTCAAGCGCAATTCTCTTTAAATTCCATCCTCGAAATAATTCACATTTATTAAAATATTTAATGTAATTTAATTTTTAATTATTTTCTAATTTTAATTCCAATTTATTTATTTGATCTTTATTCTTTATTATAATAAACTTAATTTTAATTTACTATTTTTTAATCTAATCTAATTTAATTTTTATTTTTTATAATTTAATTTACTAAATCTTGGAAATATCCTATAAATCTTCCATCAAGCTGGCAAGATTTAAAAGAACTCTCCTCACCTCAAGACATCTAAAAGTACTACTCAAGCGCAGTCCCTTTAGAATTCCGTCGTAGGAATATTTGTCGTTGTATTATTTTATTCTATTTTATTTCTAAATATATTAATTTTTATGACTCTTAATTTCTAATTTGATTATTAATTCTTTTAATTGTAATTAATTTTAATTAATTCTTATTTCAATTTTTTAATAAATTCGCGTTTTAAATATCGAAACTGACTTTCTAAGTCTTCCATCGAGCTGGTAAGACTTAAAAAAGAGCTCCTCACCTCAAGATCTCCGAGAATATTACTCGATCGCAATCCTCTCGGAGTTCCATCGTCGGAAAAATCATCTTAAATTATTTATAACTTTATCTATATTATCTAGTTAAATCTTAATCATATTTCTCATGCAAATTATCCTATGTAACCATGCAAACTATATTAACTCATGCAAGCTAAACTATACCAACATACAAAACATCCAAATTTATTATTTTATAAGCAAATTATAAATCCAAAATTAATTATCATACAAGTCCATTATCACGCAAATTCAAATTAATGCTCCTATTAATATCAAATTATTTATATTTTAAACTTAAACTTATTAAATTATCGTGTAAACATTTATTAAATTAATATGCTACCTATATTATTAAATCAAACGTTAATGAATTCACTGCCAATATTTACCACATTAAATTAACAAATACTAATTTTAAGCAAACCTGAAACTTGTTCCTCTTTTGGCTTTTGTTTTATTTTCCTTGCATTTCTTGTTTTCTTTCTTGTCAGTTTCCTTCTTCACGTGCCTTTGATCTTCCTTCCACGTTTTCCTTCACAACCGACCTCTTAAGCTTGACTTCACGTAAGCAGCAGTAAAGCCACTACGCTGGGATGACGGATAGCAGCAATGCAAAGAAGATACAGACACGATGAACCGGGTTTGGTTTAGATGAAGCAGTCGTGATGGTAGTGCAGAAACGGCAGGAGCAGCGATGAGGCAAAAGAAGTCTCTCTTGTCTTCTATGGTTGGTTTCACGTGGCCCCTTTTTATCCTTTAATAACTGCAGCTTTCGTTTCCTTTAATAACTGCAGCTTTCGTTTAGCAAAAGTGAGCAAGAACCAGTAGGGGACGAGCAGCAACAAGAGCAGGCATAGGCGACGGCGTTGAAGCAGGAAGAGCAGCAGCGAGCATGGGCAGCAATGGCAACCCGTAATGGCTCTCAAAACAGAACCAGAAACATAGCAGTTCAGGGGTGGTTGAGACTTAAAAACTAAAACCGTGTCTTCTTTTTCAAACAAACTTCACGTCCCTCCACTCTAACAAGACATAATAGCACTATAGAATGGCATGCAGCAAAGGAAGCGATGCAGAAACTAACAGGGGAACAAGAAACTGGAGCAGGATCGACGGCAGCAGAACGAAGAAGAGGGCAGCAGCGTGTCGTAACACCAAGGATGCGTGGCCAAGTATTGATGGTGACGGGATCACATGGCCAGCGAGAAAGATGATGATGATGAATCTCCTGATGAAGACTCGAGGCTCGGACTTTATTCGTGAAGCTGGATACCGTTTGGCAAGTCAGATCTGGGGTGCAGTTTTTGTTAATGATGGTAGCCGGCTGTGATTTTTCAAAGAAACCTGCTTTTTCTTTTTTTTCGTCCTCCTCCACCTAGGTTTTTTTTTAGGTTTTTTTTTCTAGGGTTTTCTTCTCTCTAGGTTTTTTTCTGTCTCCTCCTTTTTTTTCCTCTCCATTTTTTTTTGTGTTGTTCTTTTTATACACTTAGGTTTTCTTTTTTTGTTTTTGGTAATAAAAATCAAGAATCAATCCTTTAGGAAATTTTAGATTTCAAGAATCGGATCTTAAATCCGATATTAATTCTGATTTTCCTTCCTATTTAAATTCCAATCTTTAATAATCTCATTTAAGTCTGCTTTCCTATCAAAATTAATTCCGATTTCTTTCCCTTTTTATTATATTTTATAAAAATAAAAAATAATAAAAAAAATAAAAATCCGAAATTTATTTCTAAATCTAAATTAAGAATAAAAAATAAAAAATAAAAATCAATAATAAAAAATATATATATAAACTAATTAATTAAAAATATCTGAATAAGACCCGGACAAAAATGGTGTCTACAGTGCTTAATATGTATTTAATGATTGAATAATGAAGTTTCAGTTTATTGTGTAAGATGCGAAAGTACGTGAGACTCGCAAAAGGTTACGTTCGTCCCAAAACTTTGTGAGTGCAATCGTATTTGATTATAAGTAAGACAATTTGATTTCGATAATTAAAGCAGCTAAGTTGCTATCGTGAATAAATCGAATTAAAGAAATATGCCTAGGTTAAGAAAATTTGATCCATTTTATTAGCCTTAGCCGATTACACGAAGAGTGTGTAGATAAAAATAATGGTTGTCTTCCATATTGAATAAATATAATATTAATGTGTTCATAAGCAGACCTGGTCATGGGCGGGCTAGGGCCGGGTTCGGGCCGGGCCCATGACAAGTAATAAGAATAGAAAGTCATACCCAAGCTCGGCCCGACCCGTAATTTGGGCAGATTTTTTTGCCCAAGCTTGAACCCGTAATTTGTGCCATAAGCCTGAGCCCGCCCAAGTATAATTTTTTTTATTTTTTAAAATTTTTAATTATTTAATTATTTATTTTTTATTATTTATTTCCTTGAAATTTTAATCTAATTTGTCAAAATTTATATGTCAATTTTCATATTAAATATTTATAATCATGTTTTATTAATCAATAATGTTTTTTTTATATATAAAAAATTATATTTGCTAAATAAATATATAAAAAATAATATAATATCTTTAATTCGGGTCGGGCCGGGCTTTGAAAGTCAAGCCCAAGGCCCGGCCCGATTTTTAAACGGGCCTAAAAATTTTGCCCAAGCCCGTTTTTTCATCAAAATTTTTTGTCCAAGCCCGACCAAATTTCAAACGGACTTTCGGGCTTGGGCGGGTAGCCCGGCCCTTGAGCAGGTCTATTCATAAGTAAGATTAATAGTGGCCAAGTATTTTAAATTAATTTTAGCCAAGTATATGAGATTAATCCCTAACTTAGTATATGAGAAGTATTATTAACCAGGTGTTTGTGAAATAATATCAACAAAGTGAATTAAGATTGTATAATGCCACATAAGCAATGAAAGCAATATTATATTTAGTTAGTGGAGAATTCCATGAGTGATTTCCACCTAAATATTTATCTAAACAAAAGGAAAAAAAAGCTTAAAGTGAGAAAATTGGGAGAAAACTGTAGATGTCCCACCTTGTTATTATCTAAAAGCTAAAGTAAACAAAACATAACGGAAAGAGTGAAAGAAGAAATCAACATTTGAAGAGGAAGTGAGTGTAGTTTTCATTTTAACATAAGCTTAACAGTGAATTAAACACAAACTAAGAAAGCAAGAGTGAAAGATATCTCAGTTTGAATAGAATTATGAGAGAAGGTAAATGTCAAGGGAAACTTATGAGGGAAGAGAAGAGAAGCAATTTGCCTCTTCTACTGTAACAGTCTGTTACCACATTTGTCACGTATTTCTATACAACTTATCCGGTTGGGCTGTCTGTGATACTTTACTTTTCAGTTACATTTAAACAATTTCGTATGAAATTATAATATGAATTACATCCCCTATCTTAATTCACAAGAAAGTAGTACTGTAGATAAGTCTAAATACGAAAAATAAATGATCGTACATTATGTAGTAAATCAAGCTATCACATCGTCCCTAAATGCACAGCCGAAATCCTTAGATATTAGACTCTCAGTCCTCGAAATCTGAAATGTTAAAATTAAGGGGTGAGCAAACCATGGCTCAGTAAGAGAGTTATATGCAACACTTGATATTCAACTATCTATATGCTGAAAAACTTTTTCACTTTCTTTAAATTTTCCTAGATGGGCTTTAGGCTCACATGTAGGAAGGATACTACGTCGGCTAGGGATCCGGATGGAGTAAGGCAGGTATTTTGAAATACCTGTCTTGTCCCAGAACCTAGAAGCAACTGTTGAGAGTACTATATAATTTATTCTCAAAATGATTTAATATTCGTTTTCCAGAGCGTAAACCATTTATTTCTCTTCACTTCAGTATGGTTTAAAACACGTGACAATTCAGTAGTAAAACAGTGGTTTACTTCTGTTCTCTTCAGTACAGTTAAAAACACGTGACAGTACAGTGGTTTGTAAATATCCAAATCATTGGATAAACCATTATGTAATTATTTCTATCTTAGAAATAATTTTCAATGTTATTCTTTTTGGATAACCATTAATTTCTCTTTAGTTCAATAACTGTATCTTACAGTTCAGTAAACAGTATATTCAGTAAAATAGTATCTTGATACGGTTCAGTCAGAAAACAGTAAACAGTAGCTACCAATTCAGTAAACAGTATACGGTAGCTTTCAGTTCAGTAAACAGTAAATGGTAGCTTTCAGTCCAATAAAACAATAATCAGTGGCTACTATTTCAGTAAACAGTATAGTTCTGTAAACAGTGTTTTGGTACGACTTTGCTCAGTAAATAGTAAACAGTACAATATAGTAAACAGGATTCAGTAAATCCTTTCAGTAAATAGTAATCAATAAGTGAGACTAGGCATCACCCTACAATTAAATCATGCTATCATCGTCTGCTAGGGACACAGTATCAGTAACTGAGATCTATGGCCATGATCTATAATATGTCCTCGGTGTACACTTGCTAGGTGACAATCCGGGACGCTGATGACTAGCTGGTCAATTAGCCACGTGACAGTAACAGTAATAGTACGATGCATGAAACTCGGGGCCCAAGTCTCAAAACAGTGTAAATCGTACCATAGCCTTTTTGGATTTTAAACACAGTAAATTGAAATATTTCACAAGTATCCATAAGGCTCACATGTAATAAAATCATCGCCTTTATGAAATTTATAAATTAAATCACATCTTTAAAATTAATTCATAAAGGCATAATTCACATTTTGCATACGGTGAAAACAGTTTATAAAATCATCACTGCAAAATATAAAAGGTCAGAACTGTCTTTTTCACCGTAAAATATATACGCATGCTTTTTCGAGCTTTATATCAAAAACATGGTTTTCAAAATCATCGGAATTCAATTCAAATAATTTCATAATTTATGAAAAAATAAAATATTTATTTTCCAATTTTAATAATTCGGTCTCCATGTTTTCTTCTAAAAACACGTGTAGAGACCGTTAGTCTCGAAATCATAGTTTTCCATCATTTCTTAACCTTTATGGAATATATATAATTGATTATTTTCATAATTAAAACCATAAAGGTTTTATATAAAATCAAGTGAATATTTAAGAATATTTATAAAATATTCACTTCGGTCATTTTCATTTTTCATCTTGTTTTACGTGAAAAATCACCTACCGAGTGAATTTTCAGTGATTTCATTTTCACCATTCTCGAAAACATTAATATTTTAAATTTAAACTTCCATATATTCATGTTTTATGAAAAATACTTGATTTCTCGATTTTCGTGAATGAAAATCCTTTCTCGTGAAATCAAATAATTTATTATGATTTTCGATTATTTTCGGTAATTTCAGTAATTTTTCGATAATTTTTCAGTAGTATAACGGCTGCCAATTGGCTAGCCTCCTGCACGAAAAATACAACTTATATATTCAACAGGTAAATCACCACAATTTTCAACCAATCATTATCAGTCACATTTATAAAATTTAAATGCATAATTTAAAACATGTGGCCGAATATCCTTACAGGTGGCACATGTCTCCCTTACTTGTCTCGGGTTGGCGACCGCCTCATTACGTCGCGCCCGTGTTCACCTTGCTCGATTCCATCGTCTCGGTCATCGAGGGAATTTTCTGGAAATAAAATTCTAAAATTTAGAATTTTTCCAAATGATTTATTTAATTTTACTCGAATTTAATTTTCGAAATTTCTTACCGAATTTCTATAATTTTCGAGTTTTCGAATTCTCGAGAATTTTCGAATTCCCGAAAATTTTCTTTTCTCTCTCTTTCTTCTCTTTTCTTTCTTCCTTTTTCTCTTTTCTCTTTTCTTTTCTTTTTCTTTTTTTTTCTTTTCTTTTTCTTTTTTTTTCTTTTCGATTAAGGCCAGTCAGAATGGTTCGGCCTCCCTTACCGTCGGTTCTCCTCTGGTGGCCGGTTCTCCAGCGGTTCGATGGCTCCACAGTTGGCCGAGGTGGCGGAAGCTAGATCTGGCCTCCGTTCAACCCAGATCGGCGGCACGGTGGCGGATCGAGTCGGCCTAGGTTCGGCATCTTCTCCTTCTTCACCCTTCCTCCTCCGCCGTTTTTCGCCTCACCGGTGGCCTCCTACCTTTTCCTCTTCCTTCGCCGAAGGTTCGGTTGCAGTCGCGATGACCGGATCGGTCGACACCGCCGTTCTCTCTTTTCTTTTTCCCTTCGATTTTCCCCGATTTCTCCTTTGATTTTTTTTCCTTTTCCCGTTTTGGGCCGTCGTCGGTCACTTCTCCTCTTCCCCCTCATCTCACCGGTGACGCCTAGGGATGTAAACGGGTCGGGTACCCGCTAGATTTGGGATACCCGAACTCGAACCCGATTAACTTTAATAATACCCTAACCCGATTAACTACCCGATTATTTTTATTTATGCTACCCGAACCCTAACCCTATAAAATATAAATACCCGTTTAACTACCCGAACCCGTTTAACTACCCATTTATTAAGTCAAAGTTTGATTTTTAAATTTAAAATTAAAATTAATTTTAGAATACCTTAATTAAAACATTATATTAATAAATTTAATTTAACTCATAAAAATAAATTAAAGTTAAAAATCATAATTATAATATATAATGATTTAATTTAATTAAATAAAACATTAATAATAAATAATTGATATATAAAAAATATAAGTATTGTATTAATTAATTATTATTTATAATCGGGTTCGGGTTGCGGGTACCCTAAGGTAACTACCCGAATCCTACCCTAACCCGTGACGGGTAGTAATTTCACTACCCGAACCCTACCCGAACCCGATTATACACTACCCTAATCCTACTTAAACGGGTCGGGTAGCACCGGGTACCCGTTTATAGGGTACCCATTGCCATCCCTAGTGACGCCCTTCTCTCCTCTTCCTTCTCCGGTGCCGTTGACAGTGGTCGGCTAGCTTCCTCTATTTTAAGACAGAAACGGGGTCCCGATCCTGTTTCTGTTCTACATTTTTTTATACAATATACATAAAATTATATTTATATAATTATATCTATAATTATTATATTAGATATATATATATATATATATATCTACACTTTAACTTTAAAATAATATATATATTTCATATATATATTTATTTGTATACATAAATACAAATGTATTTATTTTATGATATAAAATAGTATATACCCATATATAATATATATACTATATTTCATATATATATATATATATATATATATTATACACATATGTAATTATATAAAACATATATAATATATTTAAAAATATATTTATATAATAAAATTATATAAATATATAATTACTCATATTTGTATTTCTTATAATTTGGATTTCTCAATATCTAAATTATATTTTCTCAATTTTCATTTCTTATTTAATTTGGATTTCAATTTTGTGATAACCGTAAATTTTCATTTATTGGAAATTATAAATATTGAAAATTAATATTAAAGGAAATAGAAATATCGTTTGAGATTGGAATATGGTGGAATATTCCGAGAATTGAGGAAGTGACGGATTGGGAAATTCTAGTGAAGGAAATTAAGTTGGAAATAAAATAAGGAATAGAGGAAATTTAATTTGGATAAATGGAAATCCAAATTAAATAAGAAAATGATGAAGAAAATATATATATTGAAAATACAATATATATGGAAATTTTACATTTATATAAAGAAATATATAAATGTTAGTTAAATTAAAAGTATATAAGTATACATATATGTATTACGTATATTTTATTTATATACAATATGTATACATATTATTAATATACAATACATATATATATATCATTATATATATAATATATATAGTATTATCTTATATATAAAGTACTAATATATAATATATAATATAAGTATAATATATGTATAATGTATAATTGTAATATTAAATAAAATAAAAAAGAAGAAGAAGAAAACAGAAGGAAGAATCTGGAAACCCGATTCTTCCCCCTAAAGGGCGACCGACCACTGTGCCGGAGAAAGGAGAGAGAGGGAAGGAAAGGGAAGACGGTGCCGGTGGAAAGAGGAGGAGCCGGTGACCGACGGAAGGAAAATGGAAATAAATGGAAACGGAAACAGAGGCGAAACCCGGCGAGACGAAGGAGAAAAGGAAAATGGGAACCGGCGGTGCCGGCGGAATTGGTTGCCGCCACTGCCACGAAGATTCACCGGAGGAAGAGGAAGACGTGGGAGGTCACGGTTGAGGCCAACGACGATAGAGGAAGGCCGACGGAGGAGGAAAAGAAACCGAAGGTAAACCGAGTAGATCCGTCGCCGTGCCGTCGATCCAGACCGAACGGAGGCCAGATCCAGCTTCATCGTGGTGCCGGCCAGCTACTGAGCCACCGAACCGCCGGAGAACCGGCCACCGGAGGAGAACCGACGGAGGGGGGGTGACCGGTCCGACTGGAAAAGAAAGAAAAGAAAAAGGAAAAAGAAAAAGAAAAGAAAGAAAAGAGAAAAAGAAAGAAGGAAGAAAAAAAAAGAAGAAAGAGAAAGAGAAAAGGAATTTCGGAATTTGAAAAATTTCCAAGAATTGGAAACTTACGGAAAATCCCGAGAATTATGGGAATCGATAAGAAATCTCGAAAAATGTTAAATTATTTAAATAAATTATTTATTTAAATAATTGTGGAAAAATTTAAAATTTAGAATTTAATTTCCAAAAAATTTTCTCGATATCGAGCCGATGGAATCGGGCGAGGTGAACAAGGGCGCGACCTTCGAAAGGCAGTCGTCGACCCGAAACAAGTAAGGGAGACATGTGCCGCCTGTAAGGATATTCGGCTACATGTTTTAAATTATGCATTTAATTTATAAATGCAATTTATAATGATTAGTTTTGAAAATTGTTGTGATTTATCGGTTTCAAATTGGGGTGAAATACCAGTTGAGAAATATAAACTGTATTTTTCGTGCAGAGGCTAGCCAAATCGGCAGCCGTTATACTGCCAAAAAATTATTGAAAAATTACTGAAATTTACCGAAAATCACTAAAACCAAAATAAAAGATTTGATTTCACGTGAATCATTTTCGGTACGAAAATCGAGAAATTAAGTAAATTACATAAAACATGAATATAGTGATATTTAATTTTAAAATATTCATGTTTTCGAGAATGGTGAAAAGGAAATCACCGAAAATTCACCCGGTAGGTGATATTTCACGTGAAACGAGATGAAAATGAAAAAGAGACCGAAGTGAATATTTTTATAAATATTTTTAAATATTCACTTGATTTAATATAAACCTTTATGGTTTTAATTGTGAGATAAATAATTATATAAATTCCATAAAGGTTAAGAAATGATGGAAAACTATGATTTCGAGACTAGAGGTCTCTACACGTGTTTTTAGAAAGAAACATGGTTACGGGATTTATGAATTTGGAAAAATAAATATTTTATTTTTCATAAATTATTGAAAAACCATGTTTTCAAGTGAAAGCACGAAAAAGCGTGCATACGTGTTTTACGGTGGAGAAAGGACGGTTTTGCCCTTTTATATGTTACATTGATGATTTTGCAAACTGTTTCACTGTGAGGAAAACACGATTTATACCTTTATGAAATATTTTGAGAAATATTATTTAAATTATAAATTTCATAAAGGTGATAATTTTATTACATGTGAGCCTTATGGATATTTGTGAAATATTTCGATTTATTGTATTTAAAATCCATAAATGCTATGGTACGGTTTATACTGTTTTGAGACTTAGGCCCCGAGTTTCATGCATCACACTTATACTGTTACTGTCACGTGGCTGATAGACCTGCCAGTCATCAGCGTCCCGGATGTCACCTGGCAAGTGACACCGAGGATACCATATAGATCATGGCCATATATCTCATTATTATACTGTTATTGTGTCCCTTCGGGATGATGATTACTGGTCCATTATTGGATGATGATAGCATAATTTAATTGTAGGGTGATGCCTAGTCTCACATACTGTTACTGTTTACTGAAAGGATTTACAGAATCCTATTTATTACTATACTGTACTGTTTACTGTTCTGAACTATTGTTTACTGTTTACTGTTACTGATGAAAAAACTGTACCAAAACACTGTTTACTGAACTGTACTGTTTACTGAAATGGTAGCTACTGATTACTGTTTTACTGAAGAAAAAGCTACCATTTACTGTTTACTGAACTGAAAGCTACCGTATACTATTTACTGAATGGGTAGCTACTGCTTACTGTTATTGATTGAACCGTATCGAGATACTATTTTGCTGAATACTGAAATACTGTTTTACTGAACTGTACGATACAGTTACTGATTTGAAAAGAGAAATAAATGTTTATTCTAAAAGAATAACATAAGAATTATTTTTAAGATAAAAATAATCGCAAAAGTACTTATCCAATGATTGGATATTTGCGAACCACTGTACTATCACGTGTTTTACTGTACTGAAGAGAAGAGAAGTAAATCACTATTTTTATTACTGAACTGCCACGTGTTTTAAAGTATACTGGATGTGAAAAGAAATAGTGGTTTACTCCGTGGAAAAACAAAAATTATATCGTTTTGAAAACAACGAAATAGTACTCTCTACAGTTGCTTCTAGGTTCCAGAACAAGTCAGGTATTTCAAAATACTGCCTTACTCTATCTGGATCCCTAGCCGACTGTAGTATTCTTTCCGACATGTGTTCCTAGAGCCAGCTAGGAAGATTTTAAAGAAAATGAAAAAAAAATTATTTTCAGCATATAGATAGCAGAATATCAAGTGTGACATATAACTCTCTTACTGAGCCGTGGTTTGCTCACTCCCCAATTTTAACATTTCAGGTTTTATGATGGTGAGATCCAATATTTGTGGATTACGGCTGCACATAATGGACAATGTGACATACCGACTAAGATATATCAGGTACGATCATTTATTTTCTGTATTTAGACACGTCTACAGTACTACATATTTGTAAATAAGATAGGGGATGTGTATAATATAAACAATGTTATGTAAATTTGTTTAATAGTTAGTAAAAGTGAAGTATCACAGACAGCCCAACCGATGAATTGTGTAAAATAAGGTGAAAAATATGGTAACAGGTCGTTACAAATTTATCCAAATTAAATTTCCTCTATTCATTGTTTTCCATAATTCCAACCTTATTCTTATTTCCAATTTAAATTTCCTTCACTCAAATTTCCCAATTCGTTCACTTCTTAATTCACGAAATTTTTCACTAATATTCCGATCTCATAATTATATTTATTTATTTTCACTTATCTATTTTCTTTAATATTAATTTCCATTATTAAACAGTAGAAATTTTGCGATTATCACATCTACAAACCTCCATGTATGTTGATTTTGAGAGGTTTCCCACACTAAGAAGGCTAGGAAAGATTAGTACGATTCTGGTTTTGAGTGAAAGAGGTATTGATGTGAGAAATTTTGAGAAATTTTGGGTGTTAAGGTTTGGCTACTTCAAGCTTTAAGGGTAAGACATAGTTCTTGCCATGATATTCTTGAATGTGTTATATGTGTTGATTCTAATGTAGATTTTGGCATTAATTTGCAGAAAAAACTACATAGGAGAAAAGAGGAAGATACAGCCTAATGGTGATTTTAAGCGTAAGGAAATTCTATTGGTGATTATGGAAATTTTAATCACTTATGTGGTATGAGATAAGTGCTGGTGTGGCTAAAATGTGGGAAAAATAAACAGAGAGGTCCATGTGAAGCTCACAGCAAAAAAAAAGGTTAGATTGGCTTTCCTAGCTAAATTGAATTGATTATTGTGTGAATAAAATTGGCCTAAGATTAATTGTTGCGTTAAATTGTAGGGAAAAGTGATAGTCGATTGAATCTGAAGTGTTCTATTGATTTGTGGCCATGTACATATTGTATTCTAAGTGTTGATATGTTTTATCGATAGAAAAATCACCTAGAGTAGTGACTTGTACATTCGGCCAAGGAGGGTTACTAGGGTAAGTGCGGTGTAATGCTATACAATCTTATTTCTACTATGTGTAAGGCATTATACTAAGCTTATTTGATGTGTTGGTTTGTAGAGAAAAGTGTTAAGTGATGAGTGTGGATCTAGCAAAGGCATTAATTTGCCTAAGCGTGTTAAGTTTTGGTAAGTTTATGATATAAGAATGAATGTTGGTGTCATATGGTATAGGTATGAATGATTGGAAATTATAATGTGATTGAGAATGTTATACATACATACATACATACTTACATACATACATGTAGTATGCCAATATTGCCTAATAAGGGCATAGTAGCCTATTTTGGTGCATGTGATATGTATGTATATATGTGGATGAGTTGTGAGAATGCCAACCAAGACATGATGCTTTATGTGGAAGTGAGAATTGTGGATGATTAGGTTTACACCATATTGATGCAGGGTTAGAAATTGAGATAGTGTAAACCTAGCCTTATGCATTTGATCTAAGTGACATGACACGACATACTGTATGTGATTATTTGAGATGTTATGCATGTGACATGATTCAAGAGATTTTAAAGTGTACATTGAACCATGCTTTCGTTGCATTAAGTTGTAACGGTTCGAGTATACAGTAAATTACTCATTTCGATACACATTTATCGGTTGGGCTGTCTGCGATGCTTTAAAATAAATAAACAGTTACAATCATAAACAGTACTTTTCATTAACAATACAGGTTTGATATTTCACTATTTCCTTTCATATCTACTCCTTGGTATTTAACTTAGAGTTAAAGTAGTACCGTATACAATTTCTGAATATATAAAAAAATAATATACCTCTGATATCGTATATCTACTGACTCGGGTAACCAATGTAGCAGCCGATAACTCGGGATGGTACATTTCTTAACCCGGTATAATAACCTGTGGAGTGGAAATAAAGGGGTGAGCGACAACGTGCTTAGTAAATGAGTCGTATGCTGCTTGATACAATGAAATCTATATGCTGGAAAATATTTATTTTCCTGATAGTATACTAAGCATAGTAGAAGAAGGATACTATAGTCGATTGAGAAATCCAGATGGAGCATGGAAGGTATTTTGAAATATCTGTCTTGTCCCGGAAACCCAGAGTGACTATAGGGAATAATTAGTAATTATCATATTAAAACAATTTAATTCTCATTTTCTCATAAATGTATATAAATGGTATAAACCATTTAATTCTTATCTCTTCAGTAACAATTTCAAAACACGTGACAGTACAGTAAATAGTAGGTACAACACTGTAGAAACAGTAAACAGTAATTCAGTATAGTAGTTTGTAAATATACAAAATCGTTGGATAATAGTTAAATAATTATTTATATTTTAGAAATAATTTTCATAGTATTCTTTCCTAGTAAACAGTATTCCTCAGTATAGTACCATTCAGTAAATAGTATTCTGTAAAATCAATTTAAGTAAATAGTATCAGTGGTTGAGACTAGGCATCACCCTAATCATATCATGCTATCATCATCCCCTAAAGGACGCAATAACATTATACAGTTAGATCTATGGCCATAGTCTATAGGACGTCCTCGATGTACATTGCCAGGTGACTTCAGGACTGCTGATGACTTGGCAGGTCAGTCAGTCACGTGACAGTAACAGTAATCAGAAAGCATGAAATTAGGGCCTAAAGTCTCAAAATCATTTATTTTCCCATAAAAATACCTTTAAGGAATTTAAATGAATTAGATCATTTATTTAAATAAATATTTCCAAAAAGGTATTTATTTCTCATTTCCAAATACAGTAAAACAATCAGTAAATATTTATGTATCAAGTGAGAAATCTCATAAATATTCTTTTGGAATATTTAATTTTATAAAGAATATAATTTTATTCTCACTTTAAATAAAATTCAAAACATGAATATTTAATTAAACATTTTTCTCACAATTTCCCATTTATGGAAAGTTTATGGAAATAATTTCCAAAATTCAAAATTATCGATTTCATGCATCTAAAATATTTTATGATATTTTAGAATAATTTTGATAATTTTTCCACAGAATAATGGCTGTGAATTTCTAACCTCCTGCACGAAAATTACAGTATATAAAACTAGCTTTCAACCACAAATTTGCATGATTTCAAAGCAAATCAAGCTTCCAATAATTTCATAAAATTAAACTTGATAAATCATGCAATTCATCATATCCTTACAACTCACACACTTCTACTTACCTGTCTAGCGATACTGAGCTTGTCGGTAGTACCCATCGAAATCTAAATTTTTCGGCTGCAAAACAATTTTATCAACAATTATCAATAATTTTCTTCTTAATTTTAAGCCATTAATTTTCATAAAATGCAGCCACTAATAATGCAACTTGTGTACAACCAATATAAATTACACTGGTGCTAGAACTAAACTTTCAATGTTAAGCATTCAATGAGATTATAATTCAAGATTATTTCAAGATTTATACATTTCATAAATGTCTTCAACAAGAAATATGAATTTGCACTTTTAAATTCAAGAAAATGATATAATTGTTGAAAATAATACTAATTGTTGAAGTTGAGGCATGAATCCAATGAAAAATGATTTTTCATATTGAAAAGATCATCAAAACGATGTTAAAACAATGAATTTTAAGTTGAGAAGAAAGAAGGTATTAAGAAAATTAAGAAAACTTCTCAGTTTTTGCTTAAAATCCCGAAATAGGCATATTTGCCTAGAGGGATCCATCCTTAAGTAAGGGGATCGATCCTCTAATTCTAGAATGCAGATTTTCTGCACTTTTGTCCAAGGGGATCGATCCTACATGTGGAGGGATCGATCCCTCATCCAATTTCTGCAAAATTTTGACAGAAAATTGAACTTTTGAGGTGTCAAAACTTCGTTTTTGAGTATTTTAAGTCCAAGTAAAAGTTTAAACATTTGTGTAACATGATTTTAGACTTGTATGAATGAAAAACCATTTAACATTAGATTTTGCAATTTTGGAAGAATTTGCACCATAAAATGCATTTTTTTGGTCTCAAAAGAGGTTATTTTAAGAGTTATACATATTTTGTCAAAACCAAGCATTGGAAAACACAATTATGTCAAAACAAACATGTTCACATAGATTTTAAGCACATATATCATTAAATCACAAAACTTGTGAACATCATGCCATGATTTCTAAAATGCATATTTCTCATTGATGCTCATGACATGACATTTTGCATACATGACATATTTGACATTTTTAGAGCAAGAAAATATATTATCAACACATCTCATACTTGCTCAAATCACACTATATCATTTCAAAATCATTTAAAAATTTTTCATTCAATCATTCAATGCCTCAAGAAATATCCATCAAACAATCAAAAATCATTTATCATGCCTTTTGTTCATTCATTTCACTCATAAACTATCAATGTAAGATTCGATTCTACACTACTATAGACTCTAGTTTCATAAAATTGAAAATGGAAATTAAATGAAAAATGAATATTGATTTCACTTAAGTGAAAAGCCCTTAACTTAGATGAGAACGGAGCGAATTAAGTGAAATGCTCTACGGGCGAGTAAGAGGACAGCTCGCCAATGGCAGCAAGAGGACAATCGCCAATGATGATGGCGAGTTGATTTAATGGCCTTTTATGAATAGTTGAGTTCGCCATAAAGTTGATTGGGATGATCGCCCGTTGTGGCGAGGGCTTGTGATCGCCCATATTTATTGAGTAAATTGAGATGTGAATGTGATCGCCAACTGTATGCCTGAATCATAGCAAAGAAGGTTGTTCGCCAATGGGCGAGCAGAATTGGAGAGCAGAACGCCAATTATGATGGCGAGGGCGAATAGGGAGTTCACCCAAATAGGGCGAGGGCGAGTAGGTGAGTTCACCCAAATGCTGCCAGGGCTCCTGATCGCCCATACAATTGAGGAAATTAAAATGTTAAATAAGAGTGAAAATTTGTGGGAAATCATAGCAATGTGGCGAGTAGAACAATACAAGTTTATCGCCAACAATATGACAATTTCCGTACCTATATGTAATAGCCAAGAAAAGGAAATTATCTTGTAATTTCCAGATATTGAGTTGGCGAATTGAAATATCTTGGCGAACTCAAATTGTGTTAGCGAGCTGATGTCTCACAATGAGGAGGCGAACGGGAATTAGCACAGACAAATGAAAATAGATTCAAACAATTGGCAGCCAAATTGACTTATAAGTCATACGGTTGAAGAGAATTAATGGAGAAGATGTTGAAGTCAGTAAGGAACTTATCCTTATTGGTTGAGGAACAAAAACAAAGTCAATAGCAGAAGAAAAGACGTGTGAAGGGAGACTTTCACGCCATTGTAAGTGCAGTTTTTCTTCATGCATTAAATGCATGAAAGACGTTAAATAAATGAGGGAAATGGGATAAGGCCAAGTGATGAGTTCTGATTGGATAGCATGGCTATAAAAGAAGAAACAATTGAGGATAACAGAGTTAGCCAACTCCAGCTTCTTCACGAAAACCATTCTCCTGCAAGTTATGCTCTGTTTCTTCCATTTCTCTGCCATGTTTGATCTCTAAACTCTAACCTTAAGTTGGCTAAACACATAAACCTGCTTGCAAAACCATTCCTCCATCGTTGATGAGCTAAAGGAATAAGCAAAGTGAGGCTAACAGGAGACAGGAAGAATTCTGTTTTGGAAGTGCAGTTGATTAAGGTGAGATTTAATGGTTCTTGAGATTTAATGATATATTTCTATGATTTCAAGTATGAGAAGCATGAGTATAGTCTTGCTTTTGATTTATTCTTGATAGATCATAGAAATAGAACAAATTCATATTTTGAAGTAGATGAAGTATAAAATGAAACTGGGTTGATATTGTAGTAGAATGATGGGAAAATACTGGAAAAGTGATGAGTATGGCACTATGGTGATCGCCCATGTTGAGTGTTAGTAATCGCCAATGTGGCGAGTAAGAAATAAAGAACTCGCCAAAGTCGTTGTCAAGTGGGCGAGGTCGCCCAACGCTAGTTTAATTCATGGACGAGCTCAATTCTTTATAGAAAACAGTGTAGAGCGAGCTCAATTAGATGTTCATTGGGGAGTTGAAATGTTGGGGCGAACTCCCACATTTAAGCCATTGTAGGCCTGGCAAAGTGAATGTTGGGTGAACTCCCAAATCTATTAGTGTCGAGTTATGGCGGGCGATATCCATGTGTAAGCCATATATTGAATGGCGAGCTCGATCGGGCAGCTAGTTAGAGCGCTTTTGGGCGAGTATTCATTTGTTTTATCTCAATCTCGCCAAGTGATATTAAATGAAAATATTAATAGAATTTATAAATTATTTGCAGCCAGGAATTATGAACTCGGTGAATGCGATTCGGAAGGCGAGAAGGAAGCAAGCTTCGTTGAACCAGGTAAGGGAGATGTGTGTGAAGTGAATGCATGTCCTGTGGAGTTAAGTTTTAGGAAAATATTATGAAATTTGTTTTAGTTTATGACATGCATTGTTTGAGAATTCTATTTGATATTGGGCGAGCTACTACGCCGACCCTATTTATTTTTAGGTGAACTGTAAAGTTGGCGGGCTAACGATACATTTTATGTTCTTCTGGGCGAAGACCCATGTTTTAATAAATGACGGGCGAGCCAAACGTTTATAATATTTTGGCGAATTGGTATTGGCAGGCGAGCCAAATCTTTATAATTTTGGGGCGGGTGATCCCTTTTGTTAAGAAAGCTATAGGCGAGCCACTAAGGGCGAGCCGTTTTGCTTATTGTTTTAAAAGCAAATTTTGGTGGGCGAACACAAGTTCACCGGTGGGCGAGCTTCCATGGGCAAGTCGAATGGGCGAGTTGACCATGGCGAACACGTTTCTCTTTTCTAAATTTTTCAACGAAAAATGAACTATTTTAAATAGCTTTGAAAATAGAAAATATGAAACCATTTTTGGGCGAGTTGACCATGGGCGAACTAGCCACGACGAGCCAGTTTAACCCAGGCCTTTCTCACATGGAATTCAATGAGATTGCGGGCTGTTTTTAAAACCTTTTTGGAAAGAAATTCATTTTGAGAAAATGATGAATTTGTGAAGCAATTCCTTAAAGGTTTTCATGAGAGATAAAGTGATTTTGAGACTTTATGCCCCTAGTTTCATGCATTATTATTTATGCTGTTGCATGACCTGCCTGGGGGGTGGCTCGGTCGATGGACCAACGAGTGCACCTCAGGGTGTCGCAGGGCTGATGGACCCGCAAGTCATCAGCGGTCTCGAGGTCACTTGGCAAGTGGACCGAGACCACCTAGAGATTGTGGCCATAGATCTATTGTATCCCTTTTTAGGATGATTTTTTCGTTCTCGCAAGGGGGAGGGGGAACGATTATAGCATGCTTATTTATAGGGTGATGCCTAGTCTCAACTTATTGATTTCTGTTTACTAAGAGGATTTGTTAAATCCTATTTACTGTTTACTATATCCACTGTTTTCATACTTGGTATGATGTTGAGAAAAACAAATACTTTGTGGTATATAGTTTTGGTTTTATAAAGCAGCATATATTTCCTTTACTGAGCGTTGAATCGCTCACCCCTTTGTTTTAACTCCACAGATAAAAGACACGGAGTTTGAGAGAATTAGCTCCTATATGGATAGGTACATATAAAGCGCGGGGGCAACTTATGTCAAATATGACAGGTACAGTCACTTCTCTGTTACATTTCAGACATATATGTACAGTACTACTTTAGTGAAATAAAGACAATAGGGGATGTCAGATGTAAGGAATAAATAAATAAATAAATAAATAAATTTCATATTCCGTAATTGATAAATAAATGTTATTATTTATCACTATCATTGTAGAATATTATTGGCATCGCAGATAGCCCAACCGGTAAAGTTGTATGGAAATATGTAAAAAATGTGGTAACGGCTGTTACAGATTTAATAAAATCAGAACTTTGGATTGGTCTGATGTCTGTTGATGCTTTTAGCAAGGAAAGTGTTAAAAAGGTTAACATCCCCTGTAGTACTGTATAGTCTGAATGTATAGAGGAGTCAAGTGACTGTAAATTGAGTTAAATGTTTAAATGAGGTGAAAGTTGATGAATTATGGGTTACAAATAGATATAGTAATCCGAAAATTTTGCATGAGATAGACGATCTTATCATCATAATGTCAGATCTAGTCGGTAAGGTACAGTGAGGAACTCGGTGAGGGCCCCACCAGGACTTTTCTGTCCATATCGAATTAAGATCCTGAATTGATGATATTGAAATGAAAAGGGATAATATTAGTGTATAAGCCCTAGGATCGCATGTTTGGAGATATATTAAGAGAGAGAATTAAAGGGGAATTTATAAACATACCCCTATATTGACATGTTTTTTTTAAAAGTCATGAGTGACTAAATGGATTTAAAATAGAAATTGATGGTGAAATAGTATGTGACGGTGTAAAGGATGATCCATACTGTGGACCCCACTGATATATTATGAGTAAGATGACCCTGAGTATATGCTATGAGAGGTCGCGACATAGTCAGCCCTGTTGTGGATATTAGGGTCTGAATTAAAGTGAAAATATGGATTATATTGATGAGAGATTATTGAATATTATAAAAAAGTGAACTGTGTGAGAAATGATGTAAAATCGACGATGTTAATACTGGTTCTAGACACTCCTTATTTTAGGAGAATAAATATTAGTAATAACTTGACAATTAAGGAAGTCAAGTGTTCGAGTCACTGCAGATGCGAAAGAAAACCTTGAGATGGGCGAGCTCGAGCACGGTTGGAAGGACTGGGGTGACGAGGCTTTCGCCAAAGAGGACAGTATGGATGAGTAGCGTTGTCATAGCAATCGTTGTCAATGGGCCAAAAAAAAAGGTTGCCATGGCTGGTTGGCTGGTCCGTTACGATATCCATAGAACTAAAATATTGTGAAATACTTGTAAAGTGACTTGAAAAGTTATATATGTGTTTGGAGGATACATAGTGATTTGGTTGGATGTAAATAACAAGACATCCAAGATAATATGAGTTTGTGAATTTGAAATTACATGATGAGATGAAATTCTAAATAAACTTTTGGAATAATGTGGATTCGAGAGATTGTTGACTCGATTCACAACATGGAATCTGTTTGTAAGCTCTTACTAGTGAATCAGAAGAGCTTGAGAAATTGTTCAAGAGATTGATGAGTAGAGAACTAAATGTTTTGATATAACTGGTGAAAACGAAAATTATAATTATATCGTTTTGAAAATAATGGGATTTGTACTCTCTACAGTTGCTTCTAGGTTCCGGAACAAGTATGGTATTCTAAAATACCTATCATATTCTATCTGGATCCCTAGACGACTGTAGTATCCTTCCTATTTGTGTGCTTAGAGCCAACTAAGATGATTTTAAGAGAATAAATATGTATATTGATAAAAGCAATATTGTTGAATAACGTCACGAACTTCTAGGAATGGAAAACCTTACTGTTAAGTCAGTGAACATGAGTTCTAATTGAACTATATACAGTAGAGACGTGAGGTCTCGAATGATTAAGTAGACATTGAAGTTGTATGAGTAAAAGATCTCACTATTTAAGTGAGATTAAAGTGTGGTTATTGAGGTATAGGATTTATGAGATTTACTTGTATGGCATAAATGATTTGTTGAGGAAATTTGTGGAAATTGCTAACTTATTGATGCAATACTTATTTGTGAGAAAGTGAAAGTGAATGGGTATGTATGGATATAGTATTCGGAAATGGTTACGAGATTGTAAAAGTAAAATACTATATTAAGTGAGAAAAAAAAACGATTGTGGTGATGAAGGTGAAAGAATGAAATTGTCTTGAGAAGACAAGTCATATGATGACTAGGGAACATAAGTTATGAGGTAGTTCCCAAGTACAAGAATAAATGTGATTTTGTTTGATCATCATGTGATTATGGCTGGAATTAATGACAAGCCAGATGTGGACAGAAGAAATTGCTATACTCAGAGAAGCAGATACAAGAAGTACTGCTAATCCTGAAAAAGGATATACATATATGTATATATCTACATATTAGAACTGTAAAATTGTTTAAGTAAAGTGGTAATGAAATCTGAATGATAATAAATTTAAATTTCAGAAATTGATGTGAGGAAATTATACCCTCAAATATATTCTCCAAGTAGTGACATTGCATGTACTAGGAGAATAAGAGATAAAACATAACTCGATATGAAAAAAGTTATCGAGGTAAATGATTACCTAAGACGTAATCAATGGTTAGTATTAATATATGCAAAAGAATGGCAGTCATAGTCTAACCATGAGATAATCGTTGTGGAATGGTAGAGAATCCGAAAGAACATAGGTTATAGAAGTGATTATGAATTGTGTAACCGAGTTAATTCACTTCATCATCATGTTTCGGGATGTCCTGAATGCCTTAGTCATATATATCAGTGAAACAGAGAGAACGAATGTGAAATCCCAGTGAGTGGGTACTTGTGATAGGGATCCTTGATTTGCCACATGCTTTAAAAAGATAGCAATAGGCTTTGGGATTCCTAAATTTTGCTGTTAGCACCACCTCAGATTGATTTAGATATCGAGCGCATTGTGTGGACGCTCCGGGATATATTAAGAGCGAGTGCGTTGTATTTAAAAGATTACTGGGATAATTGCATATGATTGATTAAAACTATCTAAATGATAGTCACCAAAATTATTATCGACTAAGCACTGAATGAGATGATAAGTGGTAAATAATATGAATGAGTTACTGTGTAAAGAAGTGAAAAATTTGCTAACTCCCAAGGACGATAAAAGATTTTAAGGAGTGTAAATTGGTTTTGAGAAAAGAAGCCCGAAATTCTTCAGAACCTTAAGCAAAATTCGGGATGGGCGACCCACGAGTGGGGAGATCGCTCAACACCAGATAACATGTTGAGAGATGTGGGCGAACTAGGTGGTCACCGACTCACTTAAAAAAGTAATCCTAGAGCGCGGGAGAGCGCCAAAGGGATGATTATTGATGGCCTGAAGAGACGGGCAGTACTCTTAAAGACAATAAGGAGTATAAAGAGATATTCGTGGTCTCATAGTAAAGACGAGAATAAATAAGAGTTGAGTAGATGATAAGGAAGAATAAATACCTATATTAGAGGTACTTCCTATATTAAGTGAAAATTGAAAAGAGTATAATACTATCTGGATAGTTGTGGATATATTGAGTAAGTCTGCCTATTCCTTGATTATGAAATTTATTGAGCTAATTAATGCCTTGGCCAAGATATATGTCAGGGAAATGGTGAGGTTTTAAAGTATTCCAGTGAGCATTGCATTTGATAAGGAGTCCCGCTTCATATCTCAGTGTTGAGAGAGAGATTACAGGAAGCTATGGGATCCCGATTGAGTTTTGCACCACATTTCATCCGCAGACTGAGAGATAGTCCGAGCGTATGATATGAACGCTCGAGGATATGGTGTGAGCGTGTGCAGTTGATTTTATAGGCCCCTGGGATAATCCTCTACCCTGGCAGAGTTGTTTATGATAATGGCCAAAGAGAGTATAGGCATAGCACTTGAAAGGGTTTACTAAGCAGACGATATAATCCATGATAGCATGAGAAAATGGGAGACCGAGAATTATTTTCGACTTGGTCGAACAGACTTCTTGAGATATACAAGAGATTATGTATATTAAGGTCTCACCAGTAGGATGCATAATGAGAGGGAAATTGAGTTCCCAACACATTAGATTTTTTGAGAACTTAGATCGTGTGAGAGATGTGCATAACGTATTTCATGTCTCAATGATGAGAAAGTACTATCCATATCCTTCTCACGTGATTCGACATGAGTCCTAGAGATTAGAAAGGACATAAGTTACGTTGAGAAACCGGTACGGATTCTGGATAGGAAGGATAAAGTATTGTGATAAAATGTGGTGATCAAAGATTAATTCTTTGATGGGATTCTCTGGCAGTATGAGGCTATTTGAGCATTTAAAAGCCTGATGCATAAGAAGTATCCAGAGTTTCCTTACTGATAAGTTCGGTTGAAATTTGGAGGACCAAATTTCTTAAGGTGGGGAGAAAATGTAAGATCTGATTCTACACTACTGTAGACTCTAGTTTCATAAAATTGAAAATGGAAATTAAATGAATAATGAATATTGATTTCACTTAAGTGAAAAGCTCCTTAACTTGAGATGAGAACGGAGCGAATTAAGTGAAATACTCTACGGGCGAGTAAGAGGACAGCTCGGACAATCGCCAATGATGATGGCGAGTTGATTTAATGGCCTTTTGTGAATAGTTGAGTTCGCCATAAAGTTGATTGGGATGATCGCCTGATTGTGGCGAGGGCTTGTGATCGCCCATATTTATTGAGTAAATTGAGATGCTGAATGTGATCGCCAACTGTATGCCTGAATCATAGCAAAGAAGGTTGTTCGCCAATGGCGAGCAGAATTGGAGAGCAGAACGCCAATTATGATGGCGAGGGCGAATAGGGAGTTCACCCAAATAGGGCGAGGGCGAGTAGGTGAGTTCGCCCAAATGCTGCCAGGGCTCTTGATCGCCCATACAGTTGAGGAAATTAAAATGTTAAATAAGAGTGAAAATTTGTGGGAAATCATAGCAATGTGGCGAGTAGAACAATACAAGTTTATCGCCAACAATATGACAATTTCCGTACCTATATGTAATAGCCAAGAAAAGGAAATTATCTTGTAATTTCCAGATATTGAGTTGGCGAATTGAAATATCTTTGGCGAACTCAAATTGTGTTAGCGAGCTGATGTCTCACAATGAGGAGGCGAATGGGAATTAGCACAGACAAAATGAAAATAGATTCAAACAATTGGCAGCCACAATTGACTTATAAGTCATACGGTTGAAGAGAATTAATGGAGAAGATGTTGAAGTCAGTAAGGAACTTATCCTTATTGGTTGGGGAACAAAAACAAAGTCAATAGCAGAAGAAAAGGCGTGTGGAAGGGAGACTTTCACGCCATTGTAAGTGCAGTTTTTCTTCATGCATTAAATGCATGAAAGACGTGAAATAAATGAGGGAAATGGGATAAGGCCAAGTGATGAGTTCTGATTGGATAGCATGGCTATAAAAGAAGAAACAATTGAGGACAACAGAGTTAGCCAACTCCAGCTTCTTCACGAAAACCATTCTACTGCAAGTTATGCTCTGTTTCTTCCATTTCTCTGCCATGTTTGATCTCTAAACTCTAACCTTAAGTTGGCTAAACACATAAACCTGCTTGCAAAACCATTCCTCCATCGTTGATGAGCTAAAGGAATAAGCAAAGTGAGGCTAGCAGGAGACAGGAAGAATTCTGTTTTGGAAGTGCAGTTGATTAAGGTGAGATTTAATGGTTCTTGAGATTTAATGATATATTTCTATGATTTCAAGTATGAGAAGCATGAGTATAGTCTTGCTTTTGATTTATTCTTGATAGATCATAGAAATAGAATAAATTCATATTTTGAAGTAGATGAAGTATAAAATGAAACTGGGTTGATATTGTAGTATAATGATGGGAAAATACTGAAAAAGTGATGAGTATAGCGACTATGGTGATCGCCCATGTTGAGTGTTAGTAATCGCCAATGTGGCAAGTAAGAAATAAAGAACTCGCCAAAGTCGTTGTCAAGTGGGCGAGGTTGCCCAACGCTAGTTTAATTCATGGGCGAGCTCAATTCTTTATAGAAAACAGTGTAGGGCGAGCTCAAGTAGATGTTCATTGGGCGAGTTGAAATGTTGGGGCGAACTCCCACATTTAAGCCATTGTAGGCCTGGCAAAGTGAATGTTGGGTGAACTCCCAAATCTATTAGTGTCGAGTTATGGCGAGCGATATCCACGTGTAAGCCATATATTGAATGGCAAGCTCGGTCGGGCGAGCTAGTTAGAGCTTTTTTAGGCGAGTAGTCATTTGTTTTATCTCAATCTCGCCAAGTGATATGAAATGAAAATATTAATAGAATTTATAAATTATTTGCAGCCAGGAATTATGAACTCGGTGAATGCGATTCGGAAGGCGAGAAGGAAGCAAGGCTTCGTTGAACCAGGTAAAGGAGATGTGTGTGAAGTGAATGCATGTCCTGTGGAGTTAAGTTTTAGGAAAATATTGTGAAATTTGTTTTGGTTTATGACATGCATTGTTTGAGAATTCTATTTGATATTGGGCGAGCTACTAAGCCGACCCTATGTTATTTTTGGGTGAATTGTAAAGTTGGCGGGCGAACGATACCTTTTATGTTCTTCTGGGCGAAGACCCATGTTTTAATAAATGACGGGCGAGCCAAACGTTTATAATATTTTGGTGAACTGGTATTGGCGGGCGAGCCAAATCTTTATAATTTTGGGGCGGGCGATCCCTTTTGTTAAGAAAGCTATGGGCGAGCCACTAAGGGCGAGCTAGTTTTGCTTGTTGTTTTAAAAGCAAATTTTGCGGGCGAACACAAGTTCACCGCACTGGGCGAGCTGACCATGGTGAACATGTTTCTCTTTTCTAAATTTTTCAACGAAAAATGAACTATTTTAAATAGCTTTGAAAATAGAAAATATGAAACCATTTTTGGGCGAGTTCACCATAGGCGAACTAGCCATGGCGAGCCAGTTTAACCCGGGCCTTTCTCACACGAAATTCAGTGAGATTGCGGGCTATTTTTAAAACCTTTTTGGAAAGAAAATCATTTTGAGAAAATGATGAATTTGTAAAGCAATTCCTTAAAGGTTTTCATGAGAGATAAAGTGATTTTGAGACTTTAGGCCCTTAGTTTCATGCATTATTATTTATGTTGTTACGTGACCCGCTTGGGGCGGTGGCTTGGTCGATGGACCAACGAGTGCACCTTAGGGCGTCGCAGGACTGATGGACTCGCCAGTCATCAGCGGTCTCGTGGTCACTTGGCAAGTGGACCCAAGGACCACCTAGAGATTGTGGCCATAGATCTATTGTATCCCTTTTTGGGATGATTTTTCCGTTCTCGCAAGGGGGAGGGGGAACGATGATAGCATGACTTATTTATAGTGTGATGCCTAGTCTCAACTTGTTGATTTCTGTTTACTAAGAGGATTTGTTAAATCCTATTTACTGTTTACTATATCCACTATTTTCATACTTGGTATGATGTTGGGAAAAACAAATACTTTGTGGTATATAGTTTTGGTTTTATAAAGCAGCATATATTTCATTTACTGAGCGTATGAATCGCTCACCCCTTTGTTTTAACTCCACAGATAAAAGACACGGAGTTTGAGAGAATTAGCTCCCATATGGATAGGTACATATAAAGCGCGGGGGGCAACTTATGTCAAATATGACAGGTACAGTCACTTCTCTGTTACATTTCAGACATATGTGTATAGTACTACTTTAGTGAAATAAAGACAATAGGGGATGTCAGATGTAAGGAATAAATAAATAAATAAATTTCATATTCCGTAATTGATAAATAAATGTTATTATTTATCACTATCATTGTATAATGTTATTGGCATCGCAGACAGCCCAACTGGTAAAGTTGTATGGAAATACGTGAAAAATGTGGTAACGGGCTGTTACAATCAAAGATCATCAACAACCATATCATCAAGGCACAAATAATTTAATCAAATAAATATTTTAAGGAGTAAGAAATTAAGCTTACAATACTCTTTTGCTTGAGAGTGCTTTGCCTTGAATTGTTGAATCCATCTTGAGCCATTCTTTGAAGAATTGTTGTGACCTTGCCAAGGATGGATTTCTCAAGCTCTTCCTCTTTCTCATTGACATAAGCAAACTCCATGGAGGTGTGTAGAGCAATCAAACTCCATTGTTTCTTTGTAACTCCATGCTCTAACACTCCTACATCAAACAATTTCAAGTATGCTTTGGTACCCAAATTTTCTTGGGTCCATGAGAGTTAGTGCAAAGAATTTTTGATCCTTTTGGGATCCATTTCAAGATCAATTCATTGCTAGTTATAGCATGCTTTGACACCCACATTTTCTGAACTACTCTTCCTCTAAATGTGGTTTTTCTATAAATGCATGCTTGTGAGGTGTGGCCTATCCTATTGCATAGTGAGCATATGAGAGATGTATCATGCATAAAATTTTTGCTCACTAGAAATTCTTAAGATGAGTTTCTTTTTGTTTTGCATTATAGCCTAACTCATCTTTGTCAAAGAAAGCTCTTTGGGTCTTTAACATATGATCTAGCTTTTGTTGATTCATGTAGAATCTAGAAAATGAATTATGCAAATTTGAGTTCGTTTATTCAACTCATTTATCTCTAGGTTAGCCTCTTCTAATTTCTTCTCTAGTTCTAGCTTAGCATTTGTCAAGGCTTCCTTTTCTATTTTCAAATTAGCAATGATTTTCTTATATTTAGAGTTCATGCATTAAAATTCATTTGCTAATTCATTAAAGGCATTTTGTAGTTCATCAAATGTATAAATATTATCTTCACTAAAACTACAACTAGCCTCATCATCACTAATAGCCATAAAGCATGAGTAGGCTACCTTATCATCTATGTTTTCCTCATCGGAGCTATCACTATCTCTCCATGCAGCCATAAATGCTTTCTTCTTAGGTTTCCTATCCCTTTTTTTCCTAAGTAAGGGGCAATCCAGCTTAGTGTAACCCGATTCATTACATTCATAGCACACTAAGAGGTCTTTTCCTTTCCTACTTGACTCTCCTCTTATTACCCCTCTTCTTTGTTGTCTCCTATCATTCTCTCTCACCTTCATTCTCATAAATCTATTAAATCTTTTGGCAAACATTGCCATTTCTTTTTCTTCCTCATTTCCACTCTCATCACTATCATCTCCAATGATTTCATGAGTGGATGATTTAAGAGCTACCCCTACTTTCTTTGAAGGCACTTCATTTCTTTTTAATTTCATTTCATATGTGAGTAGGGAGCCCATAAGCTCATCTAGAGACAAGGTGTTATGATCCTTAGATTATTCTATTGTGGTTACCTTTGCCTCCCAAGATTTTGGCAAGCTATTAAAGATTTTCTTAACCATTTCTACATCAGAATAGGTCTTGCCTAAAGCCTTAAGTCCATTGATTATGTCATTAAACCTAGTAAACATATCACTCATGGACTCATCTTCTTTCATCCTAAAAAGCTCATAATCATGTGTGAGCACAGTGGCTTATTAATAGCTATAGTGGGATAAGTCTTTATTGATAGAGTGAAGTGGAGAGTCATGCCTAATCTCAATACTGGACATTCTTTTACCTAAATAGTATTTTATTAAACAATGCAGTGTTTATCGTAAAGTGTATTGATTTATGGAACAATGTAGTTTATTGTAAAATGCATTGATTTATCAAATAATACAACATTTTTTGTAAAGTGCATTGATTTATCGAACAGTGGTTATTATAAAGTGTATCGATTTATTGAACAGTGTAGTGTTTATCATAAAGTGTATCGATTTTTAAGTGTTTGCTTTAAATTGACATATGTATTTTGAAATGACAAAAACTTAAGTAAGCTTTAACGTTTCATTCATATTGTAAATTTGCTTTATCACACATGGTTCTCTCAAACCATGACTATGATTTAATTATATATTCTTATTGGTCTTAATACTTTACAAAATGAGTTTGAATATTTTCATCAAAGTAATTTTCTCAAGAATATATTGAATGCAAGTTTAGAAATTACTTAATAAGTTTTTGACTAAGTCTTCACTTGAGAAAGTCAAGAAAAACTCTCATAAAACTCATATTTGTTTTTGGGGTAAATTAAAACCAAATATCACATCATTTCTAACCCAAAATGGCCCAGAAAAGTGCAGGAACAAGTTGAGGGATCGATCCCCCATGTTAAAGGATCCATCCTAAAGTCGCATAATGCTCTAGGAAGCATAATTGAAACATGGGATCGATCCCTTCATGGCAGAATGCCTTGGAGGCGTGGAATGAAGCATGGGATCGATCCCTTACCTCAAAAAAGCACTCCAATGGCTAGTTTTGTGAGATACAACGGTAACTTTTGTTTTTGGCTCCAACCAACGTCAAGAATACATCAAAGGGACTATAAATAGAGGCTTGGAAGCACAAGAAAGAAGTCAGAGCAGCCAAGACATATCATTCTTCAATTTCTTCATCTTCTTCAAGCATCTCAAAGAGTTCAAGAGCTAGAATTCAATATCTTCTATCATTCTCATCTTCCTTGTATAAACTAGCAGAAATATTGTATAGGTTTTTCTTTACGCTTAACCTTTGTAATCATTTGCCTATCTAGAGGTATCTCCTTGATTACACAAACTAGAAAACCCATTCACAATTTGTAAAAGGGAGTGACCCTTGAGTGCTTCATTGTAAGTGAGGATTGGGTAAAAGGTTTTCTCCTTGAGCCATAAAAGGGAGAAGTTGTAAGGTTTCCTTCTTGAGCCCGGAAAAAGAAGGGGAAAGTTTTCTCCCTAAGCCCAAAAAAGGAGAGGTGTAAAGGTTTCTCTTGAGCCTAGAAAAAGAGAACGAAAAAGAGGGATTGTAAAGACAAATTGAAGTTAGTGAATTTGGGGAAAATCCTTGGGAGCGTCTCAAGGAAGAGGACGTAGGCAAGGTTTTCGAACCTCTATAAATCGCTTGTGTACATTTCTCTTTCCCTTCTCTCTTTATTTACTTGCAATTATATTTATGCTTATTGTATTGAATTTGGATTGCATGCTTGCATAGCCTAGAGAACTTAGAAAACATTAATATAGGCTAGTGAATTTAGAAGAACCGAAAAACGAACTTAAGGTTAGTTAAAAACCGATTTACCCTCCTCTCGATATTGTTATAGAGTCAACAATAAGAGCATTGAATTATCATAGTGTAGTGTTTATCAAATTTTAACTTTGAACCATGATTTTATATTATACATGACATAACTTGATTCAAGGCATTGTTTTAAAGTATTGAGCTTCACAAATTTACTCTCTAAGGTACGTGCAGTATTATATTAGGATATTTTGATGATTTTTATTTCAAGTAGTTTTTCAGCAGTACTATAGTTTGAGATGTATACTAGGTTAATAGAACTTAAAATTGCAAAACATATTGTGTTTAGGATGTAAATAAATTAATACTGCTAAAATCATCCTTACTGATAAATAAGTTAGTGATTTATCCCAGGGATAATATTTTGGTTAAGGATATGATCTTATGTTTTAGCAGTTTTGTAACGGTTTGAGTGTACATTTTTGCACTTTATTTACTTATAATTTATACTCTTTAACCGGTTGGGCTGTCCGTGATGCTTACAGTAAAATAATAGTTACTGTACTAAATAGTACTTCCATTTATAGTCTAATTTCCAAAACATGAATATTTCATTAATTCATATCAGAGTTACATTCCCTGTATTTTATTTCTAATTAAAGTAGTACTGTACAAATTTTCTGAATATATAAAAGAAAATAATATGCCTCCGATGTCTAAAGTCTGTTGTCTCGGGTAACCGAACTAGCAATCGATACTTCGGATGGTACATCTCTTAATCCAAATCAATACCTATGGAGTGAAAATGAATGGGTGAGCGAACCACATACTCAGTAAAGGAGTTGTATGCTACTCGATACAATGAATCTATATGCTATAAAACGATAATTTCCTATCGGTGTACTAATTATAAAAATGAAGGATACTATAATCGGCCGGGAATTCCAGATGAAGTATGAAAGGTATTTTGAAATACCTGTCTTGTTCCGGAAACCCAGAGCGACTATAGGAGTAATTCGTAATTTTATTCTTATAGAATAATTTAATATTCATTTCCCATAAACATAAATGGAAGAAACCGCTTATTTCCTTTCACATTAGTACAGTATAAAAACATGTGCCAGTACAGTAGTAAATCAGTAGATGCAGTAAACAGTATTCGATAAACAGTATTCAGTAACAGTGGGTTGGGACTAGGCATCACCCTAAATTATGTCATGCTATAATCATTCTCGAAGGAACAAAGTAACAGTAAACAGTTTAGATCTATGGCCACAATCTATGGGCGCCCTCAGTGTACACTTGCCAAGTGACACCAGGATTGCTGATGACTTGGCGGGTCTATCAGCCACGTGAACATTAGTACAGTATAACAGTAAAGCATGAATCTCGGGGCCTAAAGTAGCAAAAATCAATTTATATCTCAAAATAACTTTAAGGAAACACATTTATGAATTAAATCATTTAAATAAATAATAATTCCAAAAAGGTATTATTCTCATTTTCGTACATTGTAATTCAACTGGTAAATATTCATGCTTAAGTGAGAAAACAAATAAATATTCAATTTTGAATATTTAATATCATATAACATAATTCAAATTCTCACTTAATTAAATATATAAAACATGAATATTTAAATTCCTCATACTTTCTCATAAATCCCATCTTATGGAAAAGTTATGGAATTTATATTTAAAATTCTCATTTAAATCATTTTCATATCTCCAAAATATTTATAATATTTTAGAATAATTATTAGAAAATTTTCAACAGCATAACAGCTGCGGATTCTTAACCTCCTGCATATAAATACAGTTTATAAACCAGCCGATTAATTCCAATTTATGCATGTCTTAAAACAATTCATGCCTCCATTAATTTCACAAGATTTAACTTATTAAAACATGCATATCATCATATCACTACAACTCACACACTCCCCCCTTACCAGTCTTATGCAGACAATCGTCTCGATAATGCTAACCGAAATCTGTCTACTTGGGCTGCAAAATAATTTTATCGAAAATTATTAATAATTTTCTTCTTATTTTTAAACCACTAAAATTCATAAAATGCAGCCACTAACTTCATGTTATGAGTACAACCAGTATAAATTATACTGGTATTTAAAATCAATTTCTTCATTCCACTTCCTTTTTCGGTTTTAATTTCGCCGAAAATTTCTTTTAATTTCTACAATTATTCTCTACCAAATTCCAAAATTTTCAGCACATTTACCTTAAATTTCAAGTCATGGCCGAACCTATCTTTGGCCATTTTCATTGACTTTTCTAATTTTTTTTCTTTCCACTTTTTTGGTTCCTATTTATTATTCCTTGCCTACGTGAACCCCTCTTACCATCTCCTTGCACGAAGCCTTAAATGCTTCTAATCTTTCATGCTAACCGTAACCCTCATTCTTCCATTGTCCAAATTGGTTCTTTCATCATCTAAATTTTCTAAGCTTCCCTTTCATTTTATCTAATTTCCTTTAATTACATTATCAAACTACAATTTCAGCTCAATTTTATTTTATTCTTCATCTACTTCAAGATATGAATTTATTCTATTTCTATGATCTAACAAGAATAAATCAAAAGCAAGACTATAATCATGCTTCTCATGCTTGAAATCATAAAATTATATCATTCCATATCAAGAAATCATTAAATCTCACCTTGACCAATTTGTACTTCCAAAACAGAATTTATTTTCTGTTTTGCTCCTTCTCACGTCAGCCCCTTTAAAATTGTTTCTTGATGGATTGTAAGATGTAGCTAAGGTTTAAGGATGAAGCTTAAGTATTTAGGTTTCCAATTTATGAAACTTGCTGAATTTCTTTTGTAATTTTTGGAAGCCAAAACAGAACACTAAGAAGTCAACTTGTTCTCTCGAAATGAAGCAGAATAGGCGGTGATGAAGGAGGCAATTTGCTGAGATTTTTATTCTTTTACTCTTCCGCATATTCAAGGCCTCCAATAATAATTAGCCACCTAGTCTCTTATCCTTATTTTTCCATCATTTTATGTCCAAAATTCATTAAATTTCAAGCAAGTAAGGTTGGCTGTCCCGTTTTTATCCAAATCTTCTCTTCTTCTTTTTATAGCTTTTCAGCCCATTAATTTTGTACTTGAAAATTTATTAATTCTCTCTTTTAATATATTATTTGACCTTTGTTTTGTTTCATAATTTTATGGATAACTCCTCTAAAGCTTCACCTACCATTCACGCCACGAGACAGCAGCCATTGTGACGTGTTCACTTCTTCTTTTGGCTGAAATTCTTGCTTTATTTTAGTCAATAAAATTTTATTACATGTTCAGTTTAATTGCTTATCCTTTAAGCATCATTTCCACTTTATTTTACATTAAAAAATCAGGTTTTACCAGCCTTTAAATGGCTGAATCTTCATGGCACGGGAGCAGCATGGCGTTGAAGTCCACTTTGTTGCACTCATTGTTTTCTTTCTTGTTTACTTCAGCCAATTATATTGACTCACATGGTAATTTAACTTCTTTTTTATTTAAGTTATGATTTATATCATATTTTACTTTATAAATTCAAGGCTGATTTTTCCTTCAAGATTTTCCAGCCAAGCACGTCAAGCTCAGCAAAATTTTTTAACGTTTTTGTACCTGTTACTTGGCTGCTTGGTTCTTGACTTTTCTTGTTCAAGTTTCAGCCATAAATTGTTATATAACAATTATATTATATTATATTTTATGTATAAATTGTTGTGGTTGATTTCCTATATTTTTCTTTTTCAATTCTTGAGCAGAACTGGCAGCAAGATCAACGTGCTTGCTGCCCATTTTCAGTCCAGTTTGTTGATTCTTTTTAATTTCATTCTATACATATTTTAGCTAATGAAATTAATTCACATATATGCTAATAAATTTTCTCTCTCATAATTTCATTTATTGTTATTTTATGCCATAAAATATAACTTCCATTTAAAAATTTCAGATTTCCTTTTCTTACCTTATTCTGTGCTCTTTAATTCATCATTCCATATTTGATTCAATTCTTACACCATACTAATTTATAATTCCTATAATTCCAATTTAAAAGTGAAATTCATCTTAAATCTTTATTTTATTCCACTAAATAATTTACAAATTAATGTACAATGTAACGAAATCGGGTCTCACATTTTCTTCCCTCCTAAAAAAATTTGGTCCTCCAAATTTATCTTGACCTGTCACTGAAAGAGTTCTGATACCATTAAAACTGTCACATCCCAAATACACAGTATTTTACCTTTTTACACATTTTCACAACATATGGATAGGTTGGGCTATCAGCGATATCTTATTTTCTACATTTTATTCACTGAAACACAATATCCGTAACCCAATATAGTTAACGGAATTAAATATTCACAATTTGTATTTGTAATCAATACTTACATCCCCTTATTTAATATAATATCGTAGTACTGTAAATCAAAAGTATGAACATATAAAATAAATTAATTATACCTCCGAGATCTATACGCGCTACCTCGGAGTGCTAAATATACAGTCCTCGTATCCTCGAATAATATACCTCAAATGGTCATTGCAAAATATCTGGGGAGATAAAATATTGGAGTGAGCAAAACCACAACTCAGTAAGAGATTTGTATGCAAATTTTGATACCTCGAAGACTACATGCAGTAAAACTTTTAGTTTCCTATTTATAAACTGGCATTCTACAAGGGAGTGGTACTATAGTCAGCCGGAAATCCAGATGGAGCATGGAAGGTATTTTGAAACATCTGTCTTATCCCGGAAACCCAGAGCAACTATAGGGAGTAAAAATTTGTTTTAATATAAACTCACTAAAATATTTACTACATATAAAATATCACATGTTTAAATAAAATAATTTATTAAATCATGTGAACAACACTTAGAAAATTTGATTTCCAACATTGAAATCAATCACTTAAAACATGTGTAGCAATAAAACACCCGTTCACATATTTCACCAGTCAGTGGTAAAACATCATAATAAACAGTATATTTTGATAGTTATCACCAAAACCAATAATAACACATGGAATAATAGTGGAGACCAGACAACATCCTGATGATATCATGCTATAAGTCCCGTAGGGAATAATAGGGTACACATGAGATCCATGTAGGGACAGTATAATAAACACATGAGATCTATGGCCATAGTCTATAAGTATCCTCGGTCGTACACTGAACGGGTGACGTCGGGACCACTGAAGACGACTCAATGTCAACAGCAGAACATATGAGAAGGTACACATGAACACGTGACCATGATATGGGGCCTAATAGTCTCAAAACAGTATATGTGAAATCTCGTTACCTTTATGGAATTAAGTAAAATCAATAACATCTTTCAGAAAATCCATAAAAGTATAAATCACAGTATCATACGGTGAAAACAGTTTATAAAATATTTTCACTGTGAAATAAAATTCTCATAACTGTACATTTTCACTGTAGTACATATATACACATGTTTCCACACTTTCCTTTTAAACATTCGAAATTCAAATTATTGGAAATCAATTTCCAATATTTTCATAATTTATGGAAAAATAACAATATTTATTTTTTAAATTTAATAATAATTTCACTAACACATTTCACGCTATAAAACACGTGCAGAGACATTTTAGTCTCAAAACAATAATTTCACAGTGATGAAGCCTTTATGGAAATCATTACACGTGACGGAATTTATTTTATCCATAAAGGAAAACCATAAATAGAATAGGGAATATCATACTAAAAATAATTATAAAATATTTACTATTCACCATTTCACTTCACCAATCACATCTTTCACTATAAAACACGTGGGATGAATTTTCAGTAGTGAAACCTTTACCGAAATCGGTATCATGAATATTTAATCACTACTTTTCGGTAATTCCACCATTTATGAAAAATAATTAATTTATCACTTTTGAGGCTAGGATAAACACCAATGATGTATTAAAAATATTTAATAATATTTTTGGAAATATCTTTAGTAAATTTCAGCAGCATAACAACTACCAAAGTCCTAGCCTTCTGCACTTTCAAACACAATCTCAACAATCAGAAACCACAATTTCGTAGCATTTTAAGGCAATTCAATATCCGATAAATCTTATAAAATTCATAGCATGAAAACTATGCATTCAGATATCCCTACAAATTCACACACGTATCCCTTACCTATGTATCGAGATCGCATTATCTTGTGCTCCACACGAATTTCGAGCTTCCAACTGAAATTAAATTCATCACAATCATTAGCTTAATTATCATTTTATTTTAAGCTATGATTCATATCAAAATGTAACTAAGTAAATTCTCATAGCTAAAAATGGCTACTTTCATGCCATTATTCTTCTTTTTTCCACTCTGGCCAAATGACCTTTATCAAATTAAAATTCATTGTTTTCATTTTTTTTTTGTCAATATACTACTTAAAAGTGCTGCCATCTTGTTTGTTCTTAAATTTAGCTTCTTTTGTTGACTATCATGTCAACCTTCATTACACTCCTATTCGATTAACATAACAATTAAATCTTCCTTTTGTTTTCTGTTCAGTTTTTCAGTCTATGTTTTTCCTCCTTATTCACGGCAACAACATGTTCATTTCTTTCTTATTCCTCTACCATTTCCGTTTTCTATTTTCGTTCCAGCCTTTACTTCCCATTCGGTTCAACCTCTATTCTCTGCTCACCAGCCCTTGTTTTTGACCAATTTGTCTTGGTCATTTATCATTAATTTAGCATATCTTTATTGACTAACATGCTACCATTTAATAAAATCATTTCACACTAGGTCCATTTCTATTTCTTGTCTGATCGGTTCAGTCATTCTTCATGTACTGTTCGGTTTAAACACCATTTTGTTCTTCTAATTTTCCATGGCTGCTCAACAACAAGTTTATCTTTTATATACATCCTTTCTTTTCTATCTTTATTCTTTATTTCAGCCATGCTTTAATATTTACACAGCAGAAATTTTGTTCCATCCTTCACGTTACAAATCCTACAGCCACGTTTTCAACTTTCTTTCTTCCTCACCGTTCACGTCAACAATCCCCTGGTTCCCATATTCGAAACCCTCATGTTTGGTTCTATAATACCCTATTACTTAAGTCTTTTACTTCTTTAATTTCATGATTGTTCAAGGCTACAGTTATCTCTTTTGTTTTAATCATTTCTGTTTTTTTTGTCGATCAGCAACAAGCATCATCCTCTTTTTTTTTACATTTCATGGCAGATCACTTTAGCATGATATCCCTAAAGACTTTATTCAAATCATGCTCATATTCATCATCAACTTATTCAATTTAACCACACCTAAGCTACAAAGGCAGAAAACTAAGACAGATCTTTACCTTTGTAGAAGCCTAGAAGGCTTTACTGGCGGAAACAGAACAGCCTCACTTGGTAATTCTTTGCACGTTTAAGCTGAGGTTTGAAGGTGTTTAGAAAGTTCTTTTTAAGTAAGGAATAATGTCTATAAGAAAACCTAGATGATTACGTGAAGAAGAAAGGAGATTTAGTATAAAAGAAACGAGAGATCACGTGGAGAACCATCAAGAATCGGGAAGAATTCTGAAACAGAAATGCAATTCTTGTAAGGCGGTGCAAAATCTCAGCTGGAATTAAATGAATCCAGCTTTGTTGGTTTATTTTGATTGGCATCATTAAATTTTAATTATAAAATTTTAATATAATTTATTTAAAGTCTAAAAAGTCCTCCAATTTCATTTTAATTACTCTCTTTACCACTGTACTGTACATTTTCTGATTCAGCCCATTTTTACTTTAATTTTCCATTTATTTCATTTATTTCTTAAGCCAAATTAATCAAAAATTTGATCAACTTGATCAACCTTGAGAGAAGCCAACTTTACCTTATACAATTTCGAAATTTTCGATTCTATCCCACTTAATTTCGATATTTAGAAAATATCAAAATTTTATTTATCTATTTAAAGATTATTATTATTCCGTACATGTACAGTGCAAAATAACGAGTTGTCACATTCTCCCCACCTTAAGAAATTCGAACATCCGAATTTTCATTCAAACCATTCATTAAAATAGCTTTGGTTACTTTTTCCCTCATTAGACTTTCCAATTTCCATGTAACCTCTTCTTCGGGGTGGTACTACCAAAGCACTTTTGCCAAAGGAATTGTCTTAAATCACAACATTTTATTTTTCCAAAACTTACACGATCCAATCTCTCAATGGTCCGATGTAGCGAGGACTTAGTTTTCCTTTCCCATCAAATCTCATAATGTCTTTAGATGGGGAAACTTCTAGAGACATTATGAGATTTGACAAGAAAGGAAAACTAAGTCCTCGCTACATCGGACCATTTGAGAGATTGGATCGCGTAAGGTTCGAAAAAATAAAATGTTGCGATTTAAGACAATTCCTCTGGCAAAAGTGCTTTGGTAGTACCACCCCGAAGAAGAGGTTACATGGAAATTGGAAAGTCTAATGAGGGAAAAAGTAACCAGAGCTATTTTAATGAATGGTTTGAATGAAAATTTGGAGGACCGAATTTCTTAAGGTGGGAAGAATGTGAGAACTTGTTATTTTGCACTGTACATGTACGGAATAATAATAATCTTTAAATAAATAAATAAAATTTTGATATTTTCTAAATATCGAAATTAAGGTGGGATAGAATTGAAAATTTCGAAATTGTATAAGGATAAAGTTGGCTTCTCTCAAGGTTGATCAAAGTTGATCAAATTTTTGATTAATTTGGCTTAAGAAATAAATGAAATAAATGGAAAATTAAAGTAAAAATGGGCTGCATCAGAAAATGTACCGTACAAGGTAAAGAGAGTAATTAAGGTGAAATTGGAGGACTTTTTAGACTTTAAATAAATTATATTAGAATTTTATAATTAAAATTTAATGATGGCCAATCAAAATAAACCAACAAAGCTGGATTCATTTAATTCCAGTTGAGATTTTGCATCGCCTTACAAGAATTGCATTTCTGTTTCAGAATTCTTCCCGATTCTTGCTAGTTCTCCAAGTGATCTCTCGTTTATTTTATACTAAATCTCCTTTCTTCTTCACGTAATCATCTAGGTTTCCTTATAGAAATTATTCCTTACTTAAAAAGAACTTTCTAAACACCTTCAAACCTCAGCTTAAACGTGCAAAGAATTACCAAGTGAAGCTGTTCTATTTCCGCCAATAAAGCCTTCTACAAAGGTAAAGATCTGTCTTAGTTTTCTGCCTTTGCAGCTTAGGTGTTTGAATAAGTTCATGATCTATCTGGACCTGTCACTGAAAGAGCTCTGGATGCCTCTCACACATAAGGCTCTCTAACTCCCAAGTAGCCTCCTCCTCAGTATGATACTGTCAGAGCACCTTAACCAAAGGAATGGTCTTAGATCGCAATACCTTATCCTTCCTATCCAAGATCCGTACATGTACAATGCAAAATAACGAGTTCTCACAAGTTTCTTGGAGTATTGTTGTATGAGAAGTTAGCTAGGTGAATGCACCTTGTGATTGTTAAAAATATCACTTTTGGTAGGTAAATAAATTCATTGTGCTGAATTGGGCTTTACCAATTAATAATCGGTTATGTGTAGTATTTATTAATTTAAGGTTACAGGATGAATTTGTAAATATGTTTTTGACAGGGACCTTAGGCAATATCCTTAAACTAAGTCAGGTAGACATTTTCTTTATAATATTAAGCTACACTGAACGAATGACAAACGTAATGTAAAAGAAAAAGATTTTCTTATAAATTCACATTTCGCATAAGTTACATGAATAATTTCTGTTATGGGACGTGACAGGGTATGAGGACCAATTGTCTAATGATATCGGGTTAATCTATGGTTAACTCCAATAGAAATGAGGACCAACCGAGGCATTGGTGGTGGTGGGATACCCAATCCTAGTGCACGGATGTGGGACCTATCGTAGTATACATAGTACTTTTATGTGTTCCTAAAGGGTTTGCATTACTAGGTGTCTATGTGACATTGGTAGTGATTGACCAATGATTAGAATGGATGTATATGCTCCATAAAGGTATGAATACTACTACCTAGCAACAACGGGTAATTGTGACCTACCACATTAGTTTTAGGAGACTATCTGCCCATATCTTATTCACTTTGGTAGGATTGTAGTTTTCTATGATGATTTATACATGAGACTTCAAATTGGCTTTGAGGCAAACTATGATATGATTTTGTAACTATGTTTTTAGATACCTTATGGCAAGTATATTTTTACTTTTTCTTACGATTTTCATGCATGCATCCACTACCATCTTGACATATGCTTATTTAGTTTTTTTTTTAATTAGTAACACTTGCCATTTTTGATTACTTGATTTGAACAACTTATGGTATTTTTATAAGAAAGGTGATTTTAGAATAATGTTCCATTTTAACTCCTATTAGCCTTTAAGTGGTACTAGCCTTATGTGCTTGTATTAGTTACTTACTGGGCGTTAGCTCAGTAATTCATTTTTAAATGTTTTAGACTAAGCAGCTTCAAGGTACTTTTGAGGAGCCTTAATCTCACATGGTGGTTATCATCTCGGCTTGGAAGGTATATGTAGAGATGTAATTCATTTTATACTTTGTACTATTTTTAGTAAACACCTATCGAGATGCTTTCTAGCATTTGAGCTATCTTGATTTAATTAAAAAGTGATTTTGATTTTGAGGTGACTGGCACCCTAATTGTTATGACTATTCGGCAAATTGTGCATATGCATACATTTATGTGTACGATTACTTGTGCCTAGCTAGACGTACCTAGGCTAAGTAACTTTTCCGACAATTGTCACTAATGAGGCCTAGTTTCCACCTAATCAATGCGAACTAGGGACTTTTCTATAGCCATAGATAGTATCCTATATGGGAATTTAGACCACTTTCAGCTAGGTTATTGTGATAAGTAATGTGATTAGTGGGGTTATATGCTTTGTCTCTAAAGAAAATGTGCATTGTTTTAAGTACATGACTCTTTAGTGGTTTGTATTGAAATTTGTGTATTGGTTTTCATTATATAAGTGTTTGAGTTTATAAGTCGTTGCATAACTATTTACTCATTGCATATTAATTGTTTTATAAGTTCTATCCATTATGAAAAGTGGTATTTGAACTATGTTGTTTATCACATTCGGTATTCAGGCATGGCATATGCATTCATGTATCTAGTCCTAGTGTATAAGTGTAGATTATAGAGTTAGTGTTAAGGTATGGGGAAATGAGATGTTAGAAAGCATTCCCCTGATTGATACCCCTTGAAAACCCTAAATCGAGCTTGTTTGGGTTAAGGACCGTTAGGATATATTTGTGGGCATGTAATGCATTACATGAAACACTCAAAATGGTTTAAGCATTCCATATTCATGCATTACTGCAAATATGATATTAACTTTCCTTTACTTATATTGCTTACTAGGTGTTTAGCTCACTTCCCTCTCTTCTGTCACGACCCGAAAGCCATGACGTACACTTAACACTAACACTTATTCAAGCTTACAAATTTATGAACCAAAATTTTCCTTTCCTTTTAAGGTTTGTATTCGGTGTCAGTGCAATAGCTAAACAATTTTCACCTTTCACAATTTCGATTTAACTTAACGTTGTCATTTAAATAGTTAACTCCTAAGGCAATCCAACTTACTTCCTCAATATTTTAATTCAAAATTTAATCTGGCCAAAAGAAAAAGATCGAAAACCTTCCCTTATATATATATATATATATATTCAATTTTCCCCAGTTACTTTCCTGCAAAGTACATAACTACTTCCAACAACACAACTCAATTCCAAAATCCACAATTTATATCATCATACATTACACACAATCCCAAAATCATCTATTAACATATTCACATTTTATAAAGTCCATAGTTATCATACTACAAGTATATCTTGGATCACACTCGATAATCATACTAGTCTATAATATTCTACAGCGATCCTAAGTTACATCCCAAAATAATTCCAATAAGCATGCACTGTGCACTTTAAATGTCATACATGATAATTAAAATGATATACAACTTTTATATACCTCAAGAGAAACAAAAACAGCACTCGGAGGACTTAAACCAGTATCGCTAATAAATACTGTCCCCAAGGCCTCGCACCAAAACTCCAAGCATGGAGTCTAGCCCGTATGACCTACAATGTTGTTAGAGAAGGGGTGAGCAAACCACGACTTAGTAAGATACTAATATAAATGTAGAAGTAGAATTATACTGTCCTAAATGCAATGCATGTTGTCTGCAAGCTTAAATTTCAATCCTTATTTCTTGTACATATTATATCATACCATCATTATATACTCTTATAACTGTCATAGATCATGCCCTAAGGATTCTAGGTGTGACAAGGTCTTGGGGTACGAAGGACGGATGCTCCGAAGCCTCATTATCCTTGTCCCCGACACTGGTTAAAAAAAGCTTTGAACCACTATTAGTGTCAATTATTCATATCTATCCATACCATCAATCACTTAACTGATATCCATCTGATACAGTGTAACATCAAACTATATTATTGATTCATTCAGCTCAATACCAAATCAAATATAACAAAATATCAATCAATATTATCATTCACTTAACTCAATATAAATCAAGCACATCATACGCCTAATAATCTCAAGGCTATGATGCAAGCTCTATCATATAGCTTATAGTATCAAATCACATGCAGGAGTGCATGGTCTCAGATCATGTCATGCGTTGTACAAAATCATGTCAAAAAGACATGTGCTGCCAAAACTTCATATCACATATGCCATTTCAAAGTATATACAGTCTTAAGGATGGCATGTATGCTATAAAACCGGTTTAGAGTTTAAACTTCAAATTTAAATTTAAATGCTCCTTTGGAAAATCAAAGTTCAATGTTTCAAAATTCAAAGTTCGAAGTTTCTAAAACTATACTCTGAACATTGTCCAAGATTTTCAAATTATACATTTTGATGATCTGCAACAATGTTCAAACTGAGTAAAAAACATAGATGTTCTTCGGGTAAAATTTCAAAATCCAAGTTCGAAGTTCTAAATCAATGTGAATGTTGTTTCAAAGTTCTAAAACAATAATTCAAATGTTCTAAAACAACACTCTGACTATTGTCTAGAGTTTCAAAAAAATTTGCTTTGGCATAGCTCAAAGCCTAAGTCAAATGTTCTAAAGTGAGATATGGCTCCAACAGTTCAAACTATCAATAAAGACTTATAAATCTCACTGTAGCTATCAGCGGGCCAAACGTCGCATACGGGCGCTATCTATGGCCATAAACCCCAAGCCCCAGTTCCATTGATCAGATGAAACCGAGACCAATCCGCGATTATTGTCGAACAAGCCTAAAATGCCTGTTGATCATTGATTCAATCAAGCAAATTCTGAAATGGTGCTTTATTGACATTATCAAACTATGCCATAATCTCAAAACTGAAGTTTTGAATGTTCTGAAAATTCTGATATTCGAATAGTTTGGATGCACTGAAATTCAAAGGTTCTAATATCATGACTGTGTCCTAGTTTTTGTTCAAAAATCACATTATGTGCACATGCAAGCATACCATATGGTCTTTCAAAAAATTTTAATAGTTCAAGTAACTCGATGTTTTAATGCATGCATTTCAAACCCGTGCATTTCTTTTAATATCTAAGTTAGATGGTTCAGGGTTCTAACATATTGTGAGACCCGATTTTATACTACTGTACACCATATTTTCGTAAATCCTTGACAGTGGAAATAAATTAATTAGTGAAATTAAATAAATATTTAAATTGGATTACCACTTAGAAATTTGGGATTATTGGATTTATAATTTATAATATGGTGTATAAGAGGTGAAATAAATATTTCATGATGAAGTGGAGGTATAGAAAGAAATAAAGAAAATAAATCAGAAAATTTGGTTATGGAAGAGTTATTTCATGGCATAAAATGCCAATAAATGATTTATAAGAGAGGAAAAAATTTTATTGGACAAGTGATAAAATTTTATGGGTGGAATATATTAATAGAGGTAGCTTCCACGCCATTTATATGGCTGCTGTATGTTACACGGTTTGCCATTGAATTGTGATACAATTTTTAGCATAAAAATTTGATAAATAATATTAGATGAAGGGGAGTTATTAAGTGGATGTATAGTGAAATTTTATTGGCCGATTTATTGACTGAAATATGCCAAAGAAAAGTCAAGAAGTGCAGCCAAATTGTTGACAATAAGCCACTTGCATTTCTGCCTTATGCGTGAACAGTTGGAAGTTTTGGATGGATTTTTACAATGAATTTTATACAATATAAGGCAATATAAGTAGTACAAAAGAAAGAGAAGACAGAAACATCATGGAGTAAATTTTGATTGGCTGAAATTGTGTCAAAGAGCTAAAATAAAGCAACAAACTTCCAGCCAAGAAAAGTGAACAAGACGTCAGTTGGTTACTGCCTTGGTGCCGTGAATTTCAGCTGGAGTTTTAAAGAAATTCAGCCATGATTTTAAACAATAAAAATTCATTATAAGTAATATAAAAGGAAGAGAAATAGAAAATACCATGTGCACAATTGTTATTGGAGAAAAATTTCAAAAAGAAGATGGCATTTGGTCAAAAACGGGACAGTACAAGAAGCCTCTCCACTGTTACTTTATGCTGCAGATTTCTTCATCAATTAAATGCATTTTGGACATAAAATGATGAAGAAGAAAAGGATAAAAGGCTAGGTGGTCATTTACTATTGGTTGTCTTGAATAAAAAGGGACTAAATAAACAACAACTCGGCCATTTTCATCTCTTCATCACCGATATTCTGCTATCTACGAGAGACAGTTGGTGTTGCTAAGTGTTTTGTTTGGGCTTTCATTTCCTAAGGGGAATTCAACAAATTTCTTTCTCTTCTTGCTAGCTAACTACTTAAGCTTCATCCTCAACCCTTCTTACATCATTTAAACCCTCAAAGAACCAAGAAAAGAGACTGAAGTTGAATCAGAAATTTGTTCTGTTTTGGTATATAGCAAATCGGTCAAGGTAGATTTCACAATTTTATGGTTTCCTTGATAATAAATGATGAATTTATATGTTTATTAGCGTGAGAATTATGACTTTAGACTTGTTGTTAGTTAAATCTTATTAGATCATGAAATTGAAACAAGAAGAGAATTTGGCATAGAGGAGAATAATAAGGAAATTGAGCTGGAAATTGTAGCATGATGATGTAAAATGGTTAAAGGAAATTGGATAAAGTGAAAGGGAAGCTTAGGAAACTTAGATGGTGAAAGAACCAATTTTGACAATGGAAGAGAGGGTCACGGTTAGCATGAAAGAATAAGGAAATGGTGGCTTCATGCAAGAATAAGTCAAGAAATGGTTCACGTGGAAATGCAATGGCCAAGTAGAAATAAGAAAATTGAGGAAGTTGTTGAAAGTTAATGAAAGTGACCATTAAGGGTTCGGCCATGACATATTGAAGGCATGAAATTGTGCTACAAATTAGGCAAATTGGTGGAAAATAATTATAGAAATTAAAAGAGAAATATTGGTGAAATTAGAACCGAAAAAGGATCAAGAATGATGAAGTTGAGTTTTAGCACCAGTATAATTTATAGCGGTTGTGCTTATAATAAGACATTAGTGGCTGCATTTTATGAATTTTAGTGGCTTAAAAATAAGAAGAAAAATATTAATAATTTTCGATAAAATTATTTTGCAGCCCGAGTCTACAGATTTCTGTTAGCGTAACCGGGACGATGTCTTCATAAGACTGGTAAGGGGGGAGTGTATGAATTGTAGTGATATAATGAATTGCATGTTTTCTTGAGCTAAATTTTATGAGAATATTGGATGCATGATTTGGTTTGAAAACATGCAAAATCTGTGGTTGAAAAGCAGGCTTATATACTGTGACTGTGTGCAGGAAGTTAGGAATCCGTAGCTATTATGCTGTCGGAAATTTTCCAAAAATATTCTAAATATTCCAAAATATTTTAGAAGCATGAAATGATTTAAATGGGAAATTTTGAATATAATTTCCACAAATTTCTAAACTAGAAATTTTGAGAAAGTTATGAGAAATTAAATATTCATGTTTTATATTTTTATTAAAGTGAGAAATTGATTTGTTTTATATGATATTAAATATTCAAATTGAATATTTATTTACTTTCTCACTTGATACATGAATATTTACTTATGAATTTACTGTATGTGAAAATGGGGAATAAAATACCTTTTTGAAAAATAATTCTTTAAATAAATGATTTGATTCATGGGATTTCCTTAACGGTATTTTTATGGGAAAAGAAATGGTTTTATACCTTTATGGAACCAAATACTGATCTTATTTATTTTATAAATTCCATAAAGGTGATGATATATGAAAATGTAAGAGCCTTATGGATAAATCTGAAATATTTCAAATTATTTTGAATAAGATCCATAAAGGCTGTGGTACGATTTTTATACTGTTTTGAGACTTAGGCCCCAAGATTCATGATTACTACTATTACTATTACTGTCACGTGGCTGATTGACCCACCAGTCATTAGCGGTCCCGGATGTCACCTGGCAAGTGTACGCCGAGGACCACCTATAGATCATGGCCATAGATCTCACTGTATATTGTTACTGTGTCCCTTAGTGGACGATGATAGCATGATATGATGTAGGGTGATGCCTAATCTCAACTTATTGATTACTATTGATTGAAGGGATTTACTAAATCCTGTTTTACTGTACTGCACTGTGAATTACTGTTTACTGAACTGAACCGTACCGAAATACTGTTTTACTGAACTGTATTGAACTGAAGGCTACTGTTTATTGAACTGAAACTTACTGATTACTGTTTATTGAACTAGTAGCTACTGATTACTGTTTACTGAACTAGTAGCTACTGATTTCGGTTTACTGAACTGAAATCTATTGATTATTGTTTATAGTTTACTGAACTGAATTATACGAAATACTGTTTACTGAAGTGAAAGGAAATTTACTGTTGTCGAGAAAGAATACTTGGAAAATTATTTCTAAAATAGAAATAATTATTGAACTGTTATCCAGTGATTTGGATATTTATAAGCTACTGTACTAAAAAGACTGTTTATCGTAACTACTATTTTACCACTATACTGTCACTTGTTTTGAACTGTTACTGAAGTGGTGGAAATTAAATGATTTATCCCATTTAGATTTATGGAAAAAAAAATATTTTCTAGCATATAGATTTCATTATATCAAGCAGCATACGACTCCTTTACTGAGCACGTGGTTCGCTCACCCTTTACTTTTAAATTTTCCAGATTAATTACGAGGATTATTTGATGACTTCCTCGGATAAATATAGCTGCGAGTAGCCCATTGGGACAAAGCATTGAAATTTAAAGGTACAGTCACTTCTCTTATATATTCAGATGCTTTTATACAGTACTACATTATTTTAAAATAGAAACAGTGGATGTAATATATAAGGAATATTGAAAATTTTCATATTCTGAATTTACTACATAAATAAATGTTTGCCATTTATTACTGTTACTGATCACGTGTTTAAGCATCACAGACAGTCTAACTGTACATTATCTATAAAATATGTTATTTTACTGTACCGTGGACTTTTACAGTTTTAATGGTATCAGAGCAACGTTGGCCTGATGTCTATTGATGCATTTAGAGCAGAAAGTATTGAAAAAGGTTAACATCCTCTGTAGTACTGTATAGTCTGAATGGATAGAGAAACCAAGTGACTGTAAATTATGTTAAGTGTTTAAAATGGTATGAAAGTTTACAGATCAAGGGTTATAAAAGGGATTATAACCCGAGAATTTTGCATGAAATAAGTGATCTTAGGGTCTTACTGGAGGTCTGTTCGGTATGGTACAAAGAAGAACTCGGTGAGGGCCCCACTAAGACTTCTCTGTTCGAATCGAACTAAGACCCTGAAATGATGATATTGGAGTGGAATGAGATATCATCAGTGTATAGATCTTAGGATCGCCTGTTTAAAGATATCTTGAGGAGAGAGAAATAAACGAGGAAATGAAGAATATGCCCCTATATTGAAATAAATCTCCCGAATCATAGATGGCTAAATTGAATTGGAACTTACTGATTGTGATGGGGAAATAGATAGTGTAAAGAATGTATTACAGGTATAATAGTTTCTACTATTAGCCCCACCTATACTATTATATGTAATGCGACCCGTAGTATATACTGTGGGAGGTCGCGAGATAGTTGGCCCTGTTATGGATTTTTAGGGCCTGAATTAAAAGTGAAAAGACGGGTATTTGGTTTGGGATTATTGGATATTATGAAAAGTAATACCCTTACTGAGTGTGATTAAATAAGTGAATTGATATGAAATATATGTTAAATAATTTGAAAGTTATACGTAGGTATTTTGAAGATACATAGCGGAATTACAGGATGTAGATAATGAAACATCCGAGATGGTATGAGGTTATGATTTAAAAGTTACTGAAGGTAACTTCAAATAAATTTCTGGAGTAGAATAGATTTGAGAGGTCATTGACATGATTCACAGTATGAATTCCATTTCTAAGCTCTTATCAGAGAATATAAAGGAGTTCGAAGAGCTTAAGAAATTACTCCGAAAAATTGTGGATAAAGAATTTATTGTATAAAGGTGTTAGGACGAAACACTGATGATCTCGTTGGAGAGAGTATAAGGAATTCCTAAGATCAATCTCTGAACAGGGTGTTAATAGATAAAAGCCCAGAGATTGATGTTTATAAGATAATGTTCTGAACTCGGTATAATTTTAACGAGTTCTTGATGATACCTATGAGGTTAATGAAATATTTTGTGAAGTATGTGAGTTTAATGAATGATATATTTTGATCACATACAGATAAAGTATAATGGCATGAAACCACGAGATATGAATATGTATATTTATTTGAAGAATATAAGCAGCATCCTTGATTAATTTCACAACTTCTAGAAACCGAATAAAATAAATGATTGGTTGAGAAGTTTGTGGAATAAGCTACTTCACTAATATGATACATACATGTAAGAAAATCAAATGGAAGTGGATGAATATGTGAGGGTATAGTATTAAAAAATGTTAAAAGATGTCAATGGAAGAGTACTATACCATTTGGAAAAGCAACTGAAGTGATAAATGTGAAAGGATGAAAATGTATTAAAAGACAAATCATATGATGATAAGGGAATACGAATTATAAGGTAGTTCCCAAATCAAGATTGAATATGATTCCTTTTAATATCATAATGTCACGGGTAGATTTAAGATCGAGCCAGATTGACAAATGAAATCTTGTTATACTCAGAGGAGTAAATAAATGAAGTACTGCCAGTCATGTAAATGGATATATAGATATACACATATATTGGAACAGTGAAATTGCATGATTACTGTGGAGAAGGAATTGGTATTTGGATAATTTCAATTACAGAATTTGATTGTGAAAAGATTATATCCTCAGGTACAATATACAATTAAGTGATATTATATGTACCATAAGAATGAGGGATGTAATGACAGCTAAATATGAAAAGAGATGTCAGGGAAAATTATTACCTAATGTCTCAATTACTATAATTGATGGTTAATATTAAAGTCTGCAAGTGAAGTACAGTCTTAGCTAAACTGTGAAATGATTATTGTGGGATAGTAAAGAATTCGAAAAAACCGTGATGTTATGGAAGTGATTATAGACTGATTGATCAAATTGAATCACTCCCCATTAACAGGCTTCTGAATCTCTCTAGTGCCATAGCCGAAATATATCTACGAAACGGTGAAAATGTATGTGAAGTTCCAATGAGCGAATACATGTGATATAGATCCCTGAGTTGCCATATGCTTTTGAAAGAATAGCAGAAGGCTTTGGGATTCCAAATTTACTGTCAGCACCGCTTCTTGTAGAGGTAAATATCCAAGCGCATTGTGTGGACGCTCAATGATGTATTGAGAGCGAGTGCACTGTATGTAAAAGCTACTGGGACAATTACATACGATTGACTAAATTGTCTAAATGATAGTCACCAAATTATTATTGATTTGGCACTAAATGAGATAATATGTAATAAATAATGTGAAACTATCTACTGGATGAAAAGAAGTGGAAATTGTTAACTCCCAAAAATGATAAATAATCACAGGGAGTATAAATTAGTTGTGAAAGAGGAAATGTGGGATTTAAAGGAAATTCGGAGGACCCGCAAAAAGTGTAATGCTATCTGGATAATTGTGGATAAATTAATTAAGTCTACCCAATTTCGTGGTTATGGAATCTACTGATCCAATTATTGCCTTAGCCGAATTGTATGTCAGGGAGATAATGAGATTACCTGGTGTTCCAGTGAGCATCACATCTGACAGGAAGTCCTGCTTTGCATCTCATTGTTGAGAGAGACTTCAGGAGGCCATGGGATCCCAATTGAGTTTGAGCACCGTGTTTTATCCTCAGACTGACGGACAATCCGAGCGTACGATACAGATGCTCGAGGATATGTTAGGAGTGTGTGCACTTGATTGTGAGGCTCCTGGGACGATCATTTACCCTGACAGAGTCTACTTATAATAATAGTTAACAAGTAAAGATCGGCATGGCACCCTACGAAGCTATATGAGGCAGACGATATGATCCATGATAGCATGGGAAAAAGTGCGAGACCGTGAATTATTAGCTTCCCGTGTGGTCGAGCAGATTCCCTAGATATACAGGTGATAATATATTTTGAAGGTCTCACCCTCTAAAGGTATGATGAGATTCGATAAGAAAAGAAAGTTGAGTCCTCGATACATTAGACCTGTTGAGATCTTAGATCGTGTAGGAGATGTGGCATATTGGTTAGCACTACCACCAGAGCTGTCAGGAGTGCATAACGTATTCCATGTCTCGATGTTGAGAAAGTACCATCCAGATCTTTCTCACGTAATTCGACATGAGCCACTAGAGATCAGAGAGGATATGAGTTACGTTGAGAGGCCAGTACAGATCTTGGATAGGAAAGATAAGGTATTGCGATCTAAGACCATTCCTTTGGTTAAGGTGCCCTGGCAGTATCACACTGAGAAGGAGGCTATTGGAAAGTTAGAGAACCTTATGCATGAGAGGTATCCAAAGCTCTTTCAGTGATAGGTCCGAGTTAAATTTGGAGGACCAAATTTCTTTAGGTGGGGAGAAAATGTGAGACCCGATTTTATACTACTGTACACCATATTTTCGTAAATCCTTGATAGTGGAAATAAATTAATTAGTGAAATTAAATAAATATTTAAATTGGATTTCCAATTAGAAATTTGGAATTATTGGATTTATAATTTATAATATGGTGTATAAGAGGTGAAATAAATATTTCATGATGAAGTGGAGGTATAGAAAGAAATAAAGAAAATAAATAAGAAAATTTGGTTATGGAAGAGTTATTTCATGGCATAAAATGCCAATAAATGATTTATAAGAGAGGAAAAAATTTAATTGGACAAGTGATAAAATTTTATGGGTGGAATATATTAACAAGGTAGCTTCCATGCCATTTATATAGCTTCTGTATGTTACACGGTTTGCCACTGAATTGTGATACAGTTTTTAGTATAACAATTTGATAAATAATATTAGATGAAGGGGAGTTATTAAGTGGATGTATAGTGGAATTTTATTAGCTGATTTATTGACTGAAATATGCCAAAGAAAAGTCAAGAAGTGCAGCCAAATTGTGGACAATAAGCCACTTGCGTTTCTGCCTTATGCGTGAACAGCTGGAAGTTTTGGATGGATTTTTACAATGAATTTTATACAATATAAGGCAATATTAAGTAGTACAAAAGAAAGAGAAGATAGAAATATCATGGAGTAAATTTTGATTGGCTGAAATTGTATCAAAGAGGTAAAATAAAGCAACAAACTTCCAGCCAAGAAAAGTGAACAAGACGTCAGTTGGTTGCTGCCTTGGTGCCGTGAATTTCAGTTGGAGTTTTAAAGAAATTCAGCCGTGATTTTAAAAAACAAAAATTCATTATAAGTAATATAAAAGGAAGAAAATAGAAAATACCATGTGCACAATTTTTATTGGAGAAAAATTTTCAAAAAGAAGATGGCATTTGGTCAAAAACGAGACAGTACAAGAAGCCTCTCCACTGTTACTTTATGCTGCAGATTTCTTCACCAATTAAATGCATTTTGGACATAAAATGATGAAGAAGAAAAGCATAAGAGGCTAGGTGGTCATTTACTATTGGTTGTCTTGAATAAAAAGGGACTAAATAAACAACAACTCAGCCATTTTCATCTCTTCATCACCAATATTCTGCTATCTATGAGAGACAGTTGATGTCGCTAAGTGTTCTGTTTTGGCTTTCGTTTCCTAAGGGGAAATCAACAAATTTCTTTATCTTCTTGCTTGCTAACTACTTAAGCTTCATCCTCAACCCTTCTTACATCATTTAAACCCTCAAAGAACCAAGAAAAGAGACTGAAGTTGAATCAGAAATTTGTTCTGTTTTGGTATATAGCCAATCGGTCAAGGTAAGATTTCACAATTTTATGGTTTCCTTGATAATAAATGATGAATTTATATGTTTATTAGCATGAGAATTATGACTTTAGACTTGTTGTTAGTTAAATCTTGTTAGATCATGAAATTGAAACAAGAAGAGAATTTGGCATAGAGGAGAATAATAAGGAAATTGAGCTGGAAATTGTAGCATGATGATGTAAAATGGTTAAAGGAAATTAGATAAAATGAAAGGGAAGCTAAGGAAACTTAGATGGTGAAAGAACCAATTTTGACAATAGAAGAGAGGGTCACGGTTAGCATGAAAGAATAAGGAAAATGGTGGCTTCATGCAAGAATAAGTCAAGAAATGGTTCACGTGGAAATGCAATGGCCAAGTAGAAACAAGAAAATTGAGGAAATTGTTGAAAGTTAATGAAAGTGACCATTAAGGGTTCGGCCATGACATATTGAAGGCATGAAAATGTGCTAAAAATTAGGCAAATTGGTGGAAAATAATTATAGAAATTAAAAGAGAAATATTGGTGAAATTAGAACCGAAAAAGGATCAAGAATGATGAAGTTGAGTTATAGCACTAGTATAATTTATACTGGTTGTGCTTATAATAAGACATTAGTGGCTGCATTTTATGAATTTTAGTGGCTTAAAAATAAGAAGAAAAATATTAATAATTTTTGATAAAATTATTTTACGGCCCGAGTCTACGGATTTCGGTTAGCGTAACCGTGACGATGTCTTCATAAGACTGGTAAGGGGGGAGTGTGTGAGTTAGTAGTGATATAATGAATTACATGTTTTCTTGAGCTAAATTTTATGAGAATATTAGATGCATGATTTGGTTTGAAAACATGCAAAATCTGTGGTTGAAAAGCTGGCTTATATACTGTGACTGTGTGCAGGAGGTTAGGAATCCGTAGCTGTTATGCTGTCGAAAATTTTCCAAAAATATTCTAAAATATTCCAAAATATTTTAGAAGCATGAAATGATTTAAATGGGAAATTTTGAATATAATTTCCACCAATTTCCCATAAACTGGAAATTTTGAGAAAGTTATGAGAAATTAAATATTCATGTTTTATATTTTTATTAAAGTGAGAAATTGATTTGTTTTATATGATATTAAATATTAAAATTGAATATTTATTTACTTTCTCACTTGATACATGAATATTTACGTATGAATTTACTGTATCTGAAAATGGGGAATAAAATACCTTTTTAGAAAATAATTCTTTAAATAAATGATTTGATTCATGGGATTTCCTTAATGGTATTTTTATGGGAAAACAAATGTTTTATACCTTTATGGAACCAAATACTGATCTTATTTATTTTATAAATTCCATAAAGGTGATGATATATGAAAATGTGAGAGCCTTATGGATAAATATGAAATATTTCAAATTATTTGTATAAGATCCATAAAGGCTATGGTACGGTTTTTATACTGTTTTGAGACTTATGCGCCGAGATTCATGCTTACTACTGTTACTGTCACGTGACTGATTGACACGCCAGTCATCAGCGGTCCTGAATGTCACCTGGCAAGTGTACGCTGAAGACCACCTATAGATCATGGCCATAGATCTCACTGTATACTGTTATTAGATCCCTTCGGGGATGATTACTGTGTCCCTTAGTGGACGATGATAGCATGATATGATGTAGGGTGATGCCTAGTCTCAACTTATTGATTACTGTAGGGATTTACTAAATCCTGTTTTACTGTACTACATTATGAATTACTGTTTATTGAACTGAACCATACCGAAATACTGTTTTACTGAGCTGTACTGAACTGAAGGCTACTGTTTACTGTTTACTGAACTGAAACTTACTGATTACTGTTTACTGAACTAGTAGCTACTGATTACTGTTTACTAAACTAGTAGCTACTGATTTCGGTTTACTGAATTGAAATCTATTGATTATTGTTTACTGTTTACTGAACTGAAACGAAATTTACTGTTATCGAGAAAGAATACTTGGACAATTATTTCTAAAATAGAAATAATTATTGAACTGTTATCCAGTGATTTGGATATTTATAAGCTACTGTACTGAAAAGATTGTTTACCGTAACTACTGTTTTACCACTATACTGTCACGTGTTTTGAACTGTTACTGAAGTGGTGGAAATTAAATGATTTATTCCATTTAGATTTATGGAAAAATAAATATTTTCCAGCATATAGATTTCATTATATCAAGCAGCATACAACTCCTTTACTAAGCACGTGGTTCGCTCACCCCTTACTTTCAAATTTTCCAGATTAATTACGAGGATTATTTGATGGCTTCCTCGGATAAATATAGCTGCGAGTAGCCCATTGGGATAGGGCATCGAAATTTAAAGGTACAGTCACTTCTCTTATATATTCAAACGCTTGTATACAATACTACATTATTGTAAAATAGAAACAGGGGATGTAATATATAAGGAATATTGAAAATTTTCATATTCTGAATTTACTACATAAATAAATGTTTGTCATTTATTACTGTTACTGATCACGTGTTTAAGGCATCACAGACAGCCAACCGTACATTATGTATAAAATATGTTATTTTACTATACCGTGGACTGTTACACATATACACATAAATCAATGCACACTTTAAAATAATCGAGTTTTTTTTTTTAAAATCATGTATACTTAAAGTCAATGCAAACTAAAACCCGAGTTCAAAACAGTAAGATACAATAGTTATGCAACGTGCCGATGCCACTTTATTTAGTCCTTTCAATCAAATCTCAAATATGGCACTAACCATCTTGTCAGTTACCACCATAATTCATCTATATCAAATCACTCAATATAGTACTCATGTTATGTCCAATACCTTTGTAACATACTACTGCTCATGCATATTTTATAATATTTTCAAAACTTCAATATCACTTTAGTATAAGCACTTATCGTACCTAGTCCGATTCCAAAATAACATGCTCTCATAGATGGTTAACTTACCGTGATCATCCTTTCATATCACCATTCATTTCCTATCAATAACTTATAGACACTTAAAATGTTCAAATGCCACCTGAATACCATTCCCTCACCCTCAACAATATCCCACCATCAAGCAAATCCCAGATATATATATATATATTTAACAATTTCACAAACACATCTAATAAAAATTCAAAGCAATAGCCCTCCAATTTCCAACCAATTCCACGTAAATTAAATCAATACGCTATTGATATTCTAGAAATAGGATAATGATTCTCTAAGCATTTACCATGCCATCCCAATGTTATTTCACAATGTTCTCACAATCTTTCTAAGTATTCGATCAAACTTTCCATACATTCCAACCACAATTTTTGTTATAGTACTTAAATATCATTTTACTGCTTCACAACAATCTCAAATAATAATTACAATATTTTAATGATATTCACGACTTATCACATCAATAATTCATCATCTTTTTTTTCATATAGTGACATTCCTCACTTATAGTCTATCCATAGCTAAAATTTATTAACAATTAAATCCATTAACAGTATAGCATCGTCTCATAATCTCTTAACGAGTTCCAATAACATCTTACAATATTTCAAATTAAAGTCTAACACAATATAAATCTACGACTACCTCATATAAATATCTTACTGATTTACCAAAGCTTAGTGCTTTTCTGACTTCCGAGCCTAACCAAACTCCATCATTCGCCTTATTATCATTCTGCTACAATTTGAACAATTCACACACTATTCACTTAGAAATTAATCTAACAAATTCTATAAAATTTCATAAAAAATATTACCAAACATTTTAGTTTACTTACCCATTTTCTCATTCAAATTTTAGTAAAATATCCCAATTTTCCTCTCTTTCTCGTCTTTCCCTTTTTTCTTTTTTTTTTGCCTTCTATTTTTTTTCTTCTTCTCTTTTTTTTTTCCAGGCTTTCTTGCTTCAGCTAAACAGCAGCTGGTTCGGCACTCACCAGCTGCTGTAACAAGGCTTCAGTTCAGCCCCTAATTGCCACTAGGAGCAGTCAAAATTCTACTGTTTTTGGCCCAGCAACCAGCCCCTGTTACAGCCTCATCTCAGCCTTTTAATCAACCATTTCCAGCTTTGTTTTCAGTCTTTTTCTTACCCCAATCAGTCCTGTTTTTCTTACCTTAAACTAGCCTCTCTTTTTTTTTGGCGTGTAACAGCTCTGCTTCAATGGCCTACAACAACCGCAAGCCAGCCTCTTTAGCCTTCTCCGATCAGCACCAAAATTTCCAAGTTCCAGCCCCTAGACACTAAGTTTTTCAGCCTTCTCCAACAGCTAGCCTTTAGCCTACTTGTCTGACACCTAAGGAACCCAGATTCCAGCACCTGGTTCAGCCTTCTCTTGCTCCGCCTTAGTCTCCCTTCACGAATGCTCAAGCCTTGTTTTCCAACGTCCTGTTCAGCCTCTTGTTCCCCGTTTTAGGTGTCCCAATCAGCCCATTTACTTCCCTGTTGATCAGACGCCTTGATCAGCTCCGAAATACCAATTTTCCAACCCGATTTCAGCCCCCAAACCTTCCACCTCTGCTGCTGTTCTGTGCTACTCACGGTGGTGAGCAGTAGCTACACTCTCCTTCCCTTCGGCTACTCCTCTTCTCGCAATTTTGTTTTAGCTTTGTGATTCCGTCTCCCGTGCCTTTCTTTCTCTACTTATTCTATATTTATTATTATTAATTTTTTTTTATGATTTAAGAAAGGACAAAGGCAGAGTTGATCTGCCTTGGCAGTCCATGTAAGTGGGGTTTGGTGGGATATTTCCCACCAAACTCCACTAACTTTATATTATTATTATTTTTTCTTCTCTTTTTTAACATTTTATAATAATATTTTTAATTTATATATTTATTTATTTCCTTTTATTGCTTGACATATATATTTATCTAATGCATATATATAATTATTTCTTAAATTTGAAACCCTTAATATCTAATTAAATTCTTAAAATTTAACCATCATTTTATTAAAAATTTCCGTGTAAATTATTAAAAACCTTAATTGTAAATCTTAATCCCATAATCTTAACTCTATCATGAACATCACATTTACTTCTCAAAATCGTGAATTTTCATGCTAAATCATTATTTCCATAATTCTCCAATAATCTCATCGATACACAAGGCTAAAAATAAATCAATTCGCTCTCCAAGGGTCAAAAGTCACAATCATCACATCTTCATCCTTATAGATTACCTTAGTTAAATTACTGGCAATATGTGGATTATTTGAGGCTAATCTCATATTCTGACACCTACCTTTGATATTTTTGAGTACTTTTGATGTTTGTATATGTTTATATTCCAAACTTGATTTACACAGTTTTTAGTATGTATTTAAGATGTAAGTTAGGAACTGGTTTGTATATATATAGTTCTGAAAACTTAGTGATGTAATTAAGTTTAAATTACCGATATTAGGCTTGTGGTATTCTAGATGGTTAGGAGATATTATGTATGATTGATAAATGGAGATGTTATCCTGTTATTACTTAAGTAAGATAATTAAACAAACTACAAAACCATGATCTTCTTGCATGATATCGAGATACATCACGAGGAAATAACTATAACCTTAGGCAAACGACATTAAATAAATCGAGTAGTAACCTACTTGGTAACGTAGACCTACACTGCACATTAACATACTAACAAGTAGAGGAAAAAGTTAACCCAAAATTCCGCTACTAGGTTCGTTGGCTTTTTGAAAGAAAATTTTGCATTGATTTATCAAAGTTATTTAATTTTTTGTTATTTGGATACCATCACCTAAAACCTAATTAGCTATTCTTGGGATTCCTTTTGTTCTTTCAAGCTTGGGCTATTTCCTGTAATTCTTTCTACCTATTAATCATTTTTGTATTTTATCTTTATACTAAATTAAGAGATTATGTAATTGTATTACATTGATCATGAAATTGGAATGATAATAAATGATTGTTAGTTAAGATGCATAGATTCCAATGTTATTTAGGAAAATGAAATAAAAAAATTCTTATAGATGAATAAGAAAATGAAAGTTAAGAAACATAGATAAGTGGCTGATGAGATTTTGATGAGGTTTTGAATGACAATAGAAAATTGACTTGGAAAGATAATTGGAAAATTAATGATAATATGAAAGAAAGAAAATGAGAAAGGAAATAAGAGATATGATAAGGTAAGGATGATAAAAGGATATTATGAGACCCAATTATTTTGTATTATATATGTACATTTATTCGGTTAATTATCAATAAAGGAATTATTGATAAGATTTTTATTAAATTTAAATATAAAAAAAATGTGTCTCTCACATGAAAATTATTGAGCTAGAAGAAATTATAAGTGTGGAAAATAGTAGTCCAATGATGGAATTAAGTCATAATGAAAAATTTTGAGACTCAAATAAAGTTATTTTTAAAATAATTAAGTGTTGGTTAAATTGATCAAGAATGGATCAAACTATTAACCAAATAAATTAAAATAATATGTGTGAATTGTACAAATTCTTATTTTTAAGTCAAAATTTTATGTAATGCCATAAAAAGGAAATCAAGACAAATAACATAGGCCAAATAGACTTTTAATAATTATAGGAAAATTATTAATTAAAAGTTTACAATGATGGCCAATAGAAATTATCCAACACATAACACTTTCTTCTTATCTTCCAGCCATCGTGAATCTCATTTTCAGCCATCATCACCGAAATTCCTCCTCTGTTTTCACCTCGTGTAACCCTCCTCTTCACAACAAAAATTCTTTTCCTCTTCAGCTAAGCATCTAGGTTTTTTAGAGGAAAATTAAACCTTGCTTATTAAGCTTCATAGGACACTAAAGAGCACAACTCAAAACCTCAAACAGAAGCTGGTTCACGTGGACAGATTCCTCTATGTACAGGTAAAAATTACAGGATCAAAAAAGAGGAAGAGTCAAATAAAATGGATGTCTATGTCTTTGTACAATTACTAATTCACCGCAAATGCATAAAAATGGGCAACTGTAGACACTTTATTTTATCCAGGGTCTTAATTTGTAAATTGCAAGTAATTTGATTAATTACGTGTAACGACCTTGGAAGTGAATTTTCAAGCCAACTTTTTTCCTTTAATTATGGGATTTGTCACTTTGCAGTATAGATCCTAACTATCAAGTAGGGTTTTACTCAATTTAGCCATTTGCCTAAAGTCCCATACAAAATACCTCGTGATGTGTGCCTTTACCATTATATGAAGATCATGGTTCTTTAATTTATTCATTCAACACACTAAACTATATGTCGGTGATTCCTTTAACCTATTAATCATGCATAATTTCTTTCCACATTCCATAAAATATTAGGCACCATTTACTAACATTAATCTTATATGTATATTTCACAAGGTATACAACATAGGGTTTACATCCACAAGTTCCCTAATTCACATTCGTAACTCACATCCTGACACACATTATTGTATACAACCATGTCTAGAAATATAAAAGAATATAAGTACAAGGGTTATACCTCTCAAAATATAAACTCAAGCTTCGGAGGATATGTTTACACCAACTAGCCTTCACTCTTAACCCGAACTTACGAGGAAAATCTGTAAAGTGGTAATAGAGGGGTTGAGCTAAAGCATAGTAAATAATATACATAATAATTAGGTTTATATCATACTAATGTATGCATGCATAATGCATAAAACTAATTTACATAAAATGGGAAATGCATCATGAAGTTAAGATACGCACTCCTAACTTTCCATATTCATAACCATATCTACAATCCATATTGTACAAAACAAACAATAATTCCTTAAATCATTTTCTTTTCCATATCCATACTACATAGGGTTAGGGTTTAAGGGTGTGAGAATCGTATATTTTGGTACTGTTACATGTATAAGACTTCTTACCACTATTCAATGCCTGTGTATTTTGCAAGTACAAAAGTAAACAATGTAGGGGTCCCACATACCCTATAATGCCCGGATGGACGAGAGGCTTGGTACACTCGGTGAAGAGAGCCGAATAAGCCTATGGTAACAATCTAGAACCCAAAATACTTCATTTGAGTCGTTTTTGGGAAGTGTGCCAACAAATTAGAAAATGACGATTAAGGATATAGCCCGGTTGAACTTTCATAAATAACGATCAAACTAAATTGACTTTTGACCAACTAACTGAAGTATGATAATCTTCATGTAAATAAGTTTGTCAATAGATAGACTGAATCGGAGGTAAAATAATAAATCTACACTATTGACTTGATAGGGGTATTTTGGTAATTTCACCCTTACAGTCAGTCAAACTTTAATAAAACCCCATCCATTCATTAAAATATGTTCAATAATAATATTTAGTGATGGAATAAAATATTTTAGAACTAAATTGAAACTTAAAAATATTATGAAAGTTTAAGGGAAAAATTATCCAAATCATTATAAGTGAGGGCATTTTGGTTATTTAGCATGCAAGATAATCTTAAAAGAAATTTCTACACTTTCTAAAGGCGCCGGCCACACCATCTTCTTCAACCTTACCTCTCTTCATTAACAACCTTGGTGAAAACTAAGAAAGCTTCGAAACCACCCACCAAACAAGCTTAAAACCGAAAACTTTCTTCAACAACCTTGTCCCAAATTCAGTGCTCTACAAACCCATACCAATATTTAAGTGTAAAGTAAATAAAATCAAGGTGAAGGAACTTCGATAGGTTTCAGCTAGACTAAGGTAAATTCATGCTTGCAGTTTCATTATGTTTTAATGTTAGAGAATGATGTAATTATGGTAGCTAAGCATGATTTGGCCATGGATTGAACTAGAACCACCTCAAACACTCAAGGTTTCGACCATGATAGGAAGTTCATGAATCATTGTGTTTTGATGCACGAAAATGGTGTAAGAGAAGTGGAAAATAATGATAAAGCATGAATTAAGGATTAAATAGTTGAAAAGCATAGTGAATCTTACCATGAAGCATTTGGTCATGAGAAGGGGACAGGGAAATGGTGCTCAATTTGATGTGTTTTAGGTCCCGTGATACTGTATAAGTTAAGAGAAGACTGCCGGTGCGATCGGAATCGAAAACGAAGTTGATTTAGGCGCAGTTGCATTTTAGCACCGGTGTAAATTAGATTGGTTTAGTGACTACAGTAGACAATTTGATGGATTTTAGTGAGAAAATAATTAATTATAATTTAAGTGTAGTGAAATAATGTTGTTTGTATAATGTTTTGCAGCCTACGAGTGAACTAAGTCAAGTGGTGCTGTTGATTATTTCGGTAGAAATCGATAGATAAGGGATGAGTATGGAAGACGTAGGGATACTGTGAATACATATTGTGGTTGAAAATGGTTTTTTGAAATGGTTTTGAAGTCAATTGCTTTGGAATTGTTGAAATTTTGGACTCTAGCTAGTTTTATATACTATGTTTTTACTCAGGGGGTTAGATTAGAAACAACGGCTATACTCTCGAAATTTTTAAGTATTATATGGAATTATCTCTTAATACCCTTGAGTACTAGAAATGAAAGAATTATTAAGCTAATCTCATGTCATTTATTGAAATTTCATATTTTCAGTAAACACCGAAAAACAATATTTAAAAATTCATGTTATCGAATTTTATGTATGTGAAAGTACGCATGTTCTTATAACTTGTTTACAGATAAGTAGAACACTTTTTAGAAATGAATACTAATCTGTGAATATTTTATAAATTTTTATTACTAAACTGCTTACGTTTTCCAACATGTTCATTTATAGACTGACTAAAGATTTTATTACTAGAAATTATTTCTTTAATGGTATTTATACTGCTTATAAACTGTTTTGAGACTGTTAGGCCCTGTATCATGCTGACCTACTGTTACTGTTACTGTTACTGTACTGTTGCTGATAGATCTGCCAAGTCTTCAACTTCCGTAGTTGTCACCTGACAAGTGTACATTGTGGACTCACTAACTGTGGTCATATGTCTTACTGTTATTGTTTCTCCCTTCTTAGGATACTGTTATGGCATGATATTTATTGGGTGTTGCCTGGTCTCCATTGTACTGTACTATTTTACTGAATTGAATTTCCTACTGATACTGAACTGAATTGTTTATCTATCAACTACACTGGAATTTCTAAAGTGTTTACTGTACTATTTACTGAGTTTTTTACTGAACTGTTTACTGAACTGTTTACTGAAGTGATTGAGTTAAACTGTTTATATACTGAAATATTGCATAATATGATTCTAAAGTGATTTATACTATTTATTTATATCATCTCCAACTGTTTACTCCCTATAGTTGCAACTAGGAACCGAGACATGACAGGTACTTTAAAGTACCTTCATACTCTATCCAGTTACCTAGCCAACTATAGTATCCTTCCTAAGCTGTCCCTTAGTGTACTGCTAGAAATCAAATGATTTTATGCATATTGATTTCATCGTATCAGTTCTTGCATACGAGTTTCTTACCAGGCATTAATCTCACCCCCTCTTTTCCCACGTCACATATTATTTGCAAAGATATACCATTCCACAGATTGGCTGCGTTTCTGGTACCCTCAGGCAACAGCTATTTGATCATTGAGGTATATTTTATTTTCTTTTATATGTTTAGACATTATGTACAGTACTACTTTTGTATAATTTATATACAGGGGATGTAAACTAGTGAAACGTACTGAAAGTGATACTTTTTATGTGAATATTAATATCAGTTATAGACAGACTTTTATTTATAAATTGATTACTGTTACAAGTGAATGGTTATAAAGGCATCGAAGACAGCCCAACCAACTAACTAAATATGTGATTATTGACATTTACTATATATAACAGATCATTACAAAGGGGGATCAATCTGAAGGATGCTTTGGAGCACTTTATTTTCCTGAATACTAACACTAACCTATTGTAATATCCATAATCAAGTAATATGAATTCACTGAATGCATATACCATGCATAAAATGAATGCATGAAAATTAGTGTTTGAATGTAATATTAACCAACACTTAAACTTTTCATATTATCACCATTTAAACAAAGCATAAAACATTTATGCAACAATTTAGTAAATCACAAGTCCAGTGTTCCCAAAACAATATTATTTCTGAGATCCCATATGACAACACACACACACACACACATACATATATATATATATATATCAATAATGATATCATGAGATAAGGTAATTATCCCCAATTTAGAAAACAATATGTCTCAAGGCATCCCATGGTAGCTAGTCATGGTCAAGTACCCATTTTAGGGTACTATCTATGATCATAGATCTTCCCAATGCCACTGTATATCTAGTAACTAATGCAATAAGTTTCGACTAGTTGTCAAATAATATCTCTGCCAATAAACAATCCTCCATCACAATACCATCATTGAAATCACTCACCTCCTATGCACCAACATGCCATCTAGGCAACAACACATTAGGGTACCTTATGTCCCAAAACAATTTATTCTGTGTGACACCTTAAAAAATATTTCATATGATCAAACATTAAAATCCTCAAATGCAAGATCACAATTAAAACACTATGAATATATATGAATCCCATAAAAGAATAACAATATCTTCAATATCATGACTATCATTAAAAACATTTTTTTCATCACATCAATAAAGGATTAATGCATTCATTTTAGATGCATACACTTTAAAAATATGGATCTTAGACATTAATAAACATACATCGTGTAGGGTGATTAAAATGCATGCTTAGCATGACTTATATTACTATCATGCACACTTAGGATAACATCTTATTTTATGCCTAAGGTGGTCTCACAACTTAGTCTCTTTATAAGAATATTATAAATGCAATCATTTATCATTATTTATTTCATTTAAATCACCAAACCATCTTAATTTAATAATTATATGCTATGCACATCATTATATTACATGGCAACAACAACTCTTACGAATTTCTTCTCATGGCAACAACATCATTTCATACTTCCATAAGTACGTAATTCCTTTAATTAATCGTGGTATAGTATAATTATCTTATAGATATCACTAAGCATCATTTACTAGTCAAGCCTAATACTGTGTTCAAAGTTCCTTCCTTGTCTTAGTAAACCTCCTAATGCTCCACATTAACTTATATATAAACTATATATTATATGCTATAATTACTTCATTCCAAAATCATCCACAAAGATTCATAATCAATTTATATATCCCATATGCACTAATGTCATTTTACAATTACAAATCAATTCCACAGCTCACCATAGTGCATAATATCATTATTAATCCATCCATATGATACTAACATGACATTTGTATGTATATATATTTATGTATCCCCACAAACACACGTAATTAATCTTAAAAACATAATTATTTTCATGATAATTGCACCATAGCTAAATATCCTTCTTACATAGATATTTGGTATTTCCTTTTTTGTTAATATTAATTCTCCACAATCTCTTTTATCATTATGTACCATCTATCAATACAAATTTTCTCACATATCATTATAAATCCATTCCTCAAAATTCATAAATAATTTATCACATCTTAATATCATAGCCAAATAACATAAACACTTCACCACATCCAACTCATCATATATTATTATAATGAGTAAATAATTTATTTCCTAACAATATGACGCTAACTAATGTTATGAATATCACTTACCAATGCAACAAAACAATATAACACTAATTATATTTATGTACATCACTTGCCACAAGTACACCGATCCTTGGCCTATGCACCAACACCACCATTCCTTGTGTTTTTCCTATAATCACATACAACACACAACTTACTTATACTTTGTATAACCATAAAACCTCATAGATCTAATTAAATTAAATTTATCCACTAGGGTTCCTCATTAGGGAATTAGTTAATCAACCTCTTAACATCCTTATTTTATCATATTTGTATTAATTTTACGCTTAAATACCTTAAAACAATCACATAGATTAAAATCAAATCAACGAGAATTTGTTTACCATTTTTGGACCCTTTTCTTGCATAATTTTTCTCCTCACTTTCCAGCCATTGTTTTTGCTCTTTCAAACCACAAATACACTCATATATCACCCTTCTAACATATATATTTTTCTTGGAATTAAAAGAATTGAATTAATCCTTCATACCAAACCTTACCCTGCTTTTCCCCTGTTTTGGGACTCGGAGGAAGCTACTGTTTGCTTCAGTTTGTAGTAGCTATTCAAGTGATTTGGAGCTAAAATTTGGTGCGTATGAAGGTCATTATATGAGGTTTAAATTTGAAAATTTGCCTGACCTAATTCCTTCTTCCCTCTCTTTTCTTCCTCTATTTCCCATGTTTCCCTCGCTTATGTCCTGTTTCTGCCATGAGCTTCTTACTCCATTAGAAAATATTTTCAGCTCACTGCTTTTACCAATTAAAGGTGAGTTGGTAGGCTAATCATATCTACATATATCCTATATTTTTAATTTATTTTTTCTTACCATTTGCATGGCTTAAATGTGAACATAATTCCCCAAAGTCTTGGCTATCCACGTAAGGTGCCAAATTTTCTTGACTATTATTTCAACCGGTTTCTCTACTTACAAAGATATGTATTCTTGTTTTTTTAGACCAATAGGAGCTTAATTACTTAGTTTACTATTATCACTTGTTTTTATTTTAATTTTAATTGAATTTTCTAGCCAATCAAACATGGATTTCGTGTTAATATTTCTCTCATCTTCTTAGTCAAAAATGTGGGCTACATTAATTTCTCTCTTTTTTTTTCTTGTGTTATCGGATCTTAAAGCATGTTCCATGCTTCACTTTTGAATGCTAATTTCATGTATACAAAGCTTAGTTAGTAGGCTAATGTCATCCTTTTTCATCTAGTTAAAATTTTCGACCAATCTCAAGCAAGTTTGGTGATATATTGTCTTAAGTCATGATGAAACCAATTCACTTTTCTTGTGCATGAATTTTCATGCATTCAGGCTTCTTCATGAAGCCTCCATATATTCCCACTTAGGTATACCTATTGGTCCTAAAATTTTATTTATTTGATTTATATATACATATTTTACTTGGTGAAAGTTATATCTAATTTACTTGGTTGTTATTTAATTTAGCTTACATGGTTGAAATTTAATTATCTTTCATGAATTAAACTAAATGGATTTTACATGGTTAAATATCATGTTATAAATTAAATGAGATACTACTCATTTCCATATTATTAATTAGAATATGAAAATTGTCCATAGTAAATCCTCAATCATTTTCCATCACTTTAACTCACATTTCTATTTGTTTCATTGCACTTATAACTGATTTTAAAAATTCGTTGAGATCAGTTCAAAATGAATAAAAATATGAGCCATATATGATTGGAGAGAACTTTGAGTAAAGTTTTCGATGCAATTTGAATCACCTAAATCGGAGTTCCCTATCAAAAATTATGCCTGACTCTTTACCGATTGCTTAGTTCCGAAATTATTGCATGTGACTTGATTTTATGAATTTATTGGTATTAATCCATAATGAATTAAAATATGAGCCTTATATGGATGAAAATATATTTAAGTTAGCTTTTCAGTAAATTTTGAATTACCTTAATTGGAGTTTCCTACCAATCGCTATGGGTGAATCTTTACAAATAGGTAGGCTGGCAGAATTTACTACACATAGGATAAATTTACAAAATTTCTAGTATTAATCCATAAGGAACTAAAATGCAAGCCTTATATGGTTGGAAAGATAATTAAGTTATCTTTTCAAAGAATTTTATGGTTTATGGATTCTCCAATTAAGAATTATAGCCAAAACACTACTAATTGGTCATGAACTTTCTTGCCAAGGTATTCAATGAAAGAATTTAAATCCTTCAAATCTTTTTCCAAACATAAATCTTTAAAAATCCAAATCCGCGTTCTCCATTTAACACCATGACTTCTGTATCCTCAAAATTTTCAATCCTTAATTTACTTCCAATATTGCCTTTATTTACTTACTAAGAGTATGAAATTTGTCGTTATTACATCCTCCCCACATTAAAGAATTTAATCCTTTAAATTCGATCAAGGTACTCTTAGAATTGGTGAGGATACTTATCCTTTGATTTCTACTCCATAATCCTTAATTGAGATATACCCTTATCAACTAACTCCGTCATCTTGGTCTCTTCCTTGTAGTGCTTACATCCATTACATATCTTAATTGTGCAAATTTTAAATACATTTTGCTAGCAACCATACGATATGCAACTAAATATATTGTACTTAACAATTCGAATTTTACCCTCTATAACCGAAATAAAAGCATTTATAGTGGTAACTCTTCGATGAACAAAAAGTTATAATCTTGCAAGTGCACAAATTAAGATAGTATGGCGTGTAAATACAAGAGTCGATCCCACAGAGATTTGCCAAATTTATTCAATTAAAATTCAACTACTTATGCCCTAAAAATTAAGAAGGTCAAGTAAAGAAATTACCTAAGTATCTAATTAATTACTAAATCAACTAATTAAATTAACTATCCTAATAAAATCAAGAAATTAACCAATAGAGAAAAGCCTAGGAATTTGATTTCACCAATACATTGCAATTTTATATCTTCAATCCTAAAAATCTCAATTCAATTCTAGGGTTGATTCTTCCTAATATATGATTACTCTGTTTGATGGCAGATATAATCAAGTATTTTTAATCAATTAATTACATATGATGTGTAGCATAATCAATGACTAAAAATCCATTAAGAATAGAAGAACATCTAACAAGAACCAAATAAATATTATACCTTGATGTCTGCCTCAAATATTTATTCAATCATTCAATAGAGCTATACATGGCTTAGCATATGATGTGTACCCTTACCAGGTCTCAAATAATCAATTAATTTATATTAATGGTGGCCAAACAATAACACAAATCTACTAGAATTTAAGAATTAATCAATTAATCATAAAGACATAAAATATGCAAGTAGGCTCAATCAAATTCCTAGTAAGAAAAATTAGTTCATGTTTAATTTAGCAAAACAAATCATATTAATAAAAGTCATTCTTGATTAAACAATAAAATAAATAAGGAAAATAATTGTAATAATGTAAATATTAAAAAGGAACCAAAAGATGGCAGCCTTTAAAATCATGGATCACGTGCAAATTTTGGACAGTAAAATAACACATGGGTGTCAGCCTTCTCAACATCTAGTTGCTGTCCACGTTAATGCTCTTCTCTTGTTTCAGCAAATAGCAACTCTTTAACATGACCAGCTGCGATTTCAAGCTTCAAGGTGTGTACAGTCCTGATGCTTCCTTTTGGTTCTACTTTGCTTTACTGCAACACTCAATTTTAGCAACTTCAACTCTCAGATTCTGCTCCAGATTAGCACAGTTCTGTAACCGCAACTCTCAAGCTCTCTCTCTGTGCTCTGCTTACTCCTTAGGTTGCTGCCACCACCTCTCTATATCTTTTGCTTTTCAACCTGCTTGCACATATATAGAAACAAAAAATTTGCAAAACAAGTAAAAGCCCTAATAAAACTTTCCTTCCAAATAATCCTTATAATTGCTTGCTCTTCCTAATTAATGTTATATTTCCTTTCCTTTTTATTTTGCAAACAATATATCCTTTAAATTTTAATAAATTCAAATCATATCTTCCAAAATTAATCCCAAGACCAGTTTCTATAAATTAATTCACAAACACACATTAAACAATTAATTTTACATAAGATTATAGCAATAAATGTGGTAATTAAAACATAAATAATATAACAAATATATTATTATCAAATACCCCCAAACCTACATTTTTGCTAGTCCTCGAGCAAAATTAAAACAAAATGCACTTGTTTGTGACCTGTAAAACAAAATGAAAACTCAAGTACACCCAAAATGTTTCACTCAAATTCATGAAATTCAATTCCACTTGATTTCCACATATTGCCTCAAGTATATCTCACATCTATAATTCAAGTAATTGTTCAAAATACAACTCAATAATCTCATCATTCAAATGTTAATTAACTAAAATCATGATATCATATGTGTGTGTGTGATTAGCCAAACTCAAATTCCTTATCAGTACTCAATTAAAATTATGCAACTCATGAATAAATGATATGTGATCTCAATTTATATATTTATATATATATATATATATATATATATCATGCACTCCATAGGCTTGCTCTTCTTACACCTCTCCACTAATGTAGACAATAAAATCAACTTAGATCAATAGCTCTTTATTAGCTTATAATGTTTGGCCAAGGCATTGGACAAAGAAAGGGAAGGTAAAAATCAAAACAAGAGAGCTAACAATGTTAAGCACATACTAAATTTCTCTCTCTTTCTTTTTTTCTTTGAACTCCACATATTTATCTCCACAACCCCCAAACCTATCTTTTTCATGCATTTGTTTGTGGATGACAAATTCCATACCACATTTTAAACTCCTTCTTTTCTCTTTTTTTTTTTTCACATCATATTGGAGTTAAGGCATGATCCACACAACTTTTTTTTAACAACCTCTTCATTTATTTCTAGCTTGAAAATTTTTCTTGAATCACATCCCCTCAATGATAGATATATGCATTAAAGCTCTCTTTAAGGGTACATTTATTGTTTTTCAGGCTAATTTGGGTAAGTCAATGAGGTTACAAGAAAATTCGAGTTACAAGAAAATTCGAATGGTGGCTATTCATATGCTTTTGCATTTGCCATTCTTTCAATAAGGCTCGATGGGGTATACTAGTGAATAATTTGTAACATGGTATGCTTGAAAGGCTCAAACGTTCCAAGGAATGCCTAAATCATCTCTAAGTCAATCAATTGCCTAGGATTTCACCTCAAGTGTAATAAAACAAGTTCTAAAGTGTCATGCATGATCACTAATTTCACAAGTTCACATAATCAGTCACTAAGTATCAACAATTCATAAGAGTATGGCTTATGTGCTCAATTGTTCACCAATCATGAAGTGAATAAAATTAACATCGAATTATTTAATTACCTAGGTATGCATTTCTCACAATCACTTAACCATAGTAAAATTCTCTCATATTCATCATAGGCTAGTGAAAAATCATAATGAAAAAGAAAAACACAAATCCAAGTAACAAAAAAAAATTGTAAATTTTTTTAATTTTTTTTCATTTTTTTCAAAAATAATAAACTAAACAGGCACAAACTAAACCACACCACCAAACCTAAATCCAACTTTGTCCTCAAAGTTGAAAAACAAAGATTAATAAAAGAGTAGGAATATGAACACTAAAAAAAATAAAGATAAAAAAATAAAAAATCATACCTAGTTGGGTTGCCTCCAATAAGCGCTTTATTTAACGTCTAGGCAAGACGGAATGCTACGTCTAACACTTCTCCAAATCAACAAAATCCACTATCTAGCCCTTTAGAGTGCCTTCCAAGTATGGCTTCAATCTATGCCCATTCACCATGAAACTAGCTCCTGTTCTCATGTTCTCAATCTCAACTGAACCATACAGAAACACTTTCCGAACTAAAAATGGTCCACACCACCTTGACTGCAACTTTCTTGGAAAGAGACGCAAACGTGAATCATAAAGTAAAACTTTCATACCTTGTTTGAACTCTTTCCGGAGAATGGATTTGTCATGGTAGAGCTTTGTTCTCTCCTTGTAAATCTTTGCATTCTTATAGGCTTCATTTTGAATCTCATCTAACTCATTCAATTGGAGCTTCCTAGCTTTACCAGCTTTGTCCTTTGTTTTATCTTGCACAAAATTAGAGTCAACAATTGAGTCTAAAACATCAACTGAGAAGCAATCATTAGAATCTGTAAGTAAGTTTAAAGAATTAAAAATAGAAAATTTCACAATCTCCTAAGACTATCATGGTTAGTTTTTCGTTTTGAACATCAATGATTGTCTTTGTTGTAGCCATGAATGGACGTCCAAGCAAAATGGGTAGCTCATGCTCATTATTTGACTATCTCTCCATGTCCAAAACTACAAAATCAACAAGAATGATTAGTTTATCAATTTGAACTAAAATATCCTCCACAATGCCTTTAAGGTATCTAATTGAATGATCAGCAAGTTGTAGAGACATTGTGGTAGGTTTTAGCTCTCTTAGACCTAACTGCAAGTAAACAAAATAAGGCATTAAGTTGATGCTTGCACCTAAATCCAACATAGCCCTTTCCTTCTTTGAACCTCCTACAGTAATGTTGATGTTGAAACTCCCAGGATCTTTCAATTTGGGTGGCAAGTTCCTTTGAAGCACGGCACTTACCGTTTCCGAAACCATTACCTTTTCATTTGGCTCATACTTACTCTTATGAGTATTTAATTCCTTTAAGAATTTTGCGTAAGCTGGCATGTTCCTAATCATATCAAGCAAAGGTAACTTCACATTAACTTTAGATAAAATATCATATATTTCAGAAAATGACTTATCCAGTTTGCTCTTCTTGAGTCAACTTGGAAATGGAATAGGAGGAACATATGGGTGTTGAGCCTTGTGTAACTTAGGAGTTTCACAAGATGGATTGGACTCCTTACTTTGACTTGGTTCCTCGGTATCCTTCTTTTTGCCACCACTTGGACTTTTCTCTTGTTGCTTCTCCTTTGCAACCTCATCACTTGCAGGTAAGGTTAAACTTTCATCAGAATCATCATTCATTTTATTATCAAATACCTTACCGTTTCTCCGAATAGTAATAGATTTGGCTTGCTCAGGCTGGCTTGGAAATTTTTCAGGAACATAACCTTGCAATGCCTCCGCAATTTGCCTAACTTGGACCTCTAATTTCTATTGAAAAGCCTCTAGTAGTTGGAATCGCTGTCATTGCTCTGTTCATTACTTTGACAAACTTTTATAAAGTTTTGCAAAGTATCTTCTAAAGATGACTTCTACAGTTGGAAAGAAGAACTTGCTTGATTCTGGTTCAGGTTGTTACTCCATGAAAATTGGGATGACTTCTCCAACCTGAGTTGTAAGTATTTGAAAAAGGATCATTCCTCACCCGTGGGTTATGAGAGTTCATCATATTGGCTTGCTCAACAAAATCTGAGAATTTTTCACTAGAAGGGCAAGCATTAGTAACATGACCATAAATCCGACAAATTCCACATACCTCGTTGGACACTGGCATTCTTTGACCCATAATCATCGAGCACGTAGACTTCATTTGCTTGGTTAATTCTGAAACCCGCATAGCCAACTCAATTTTAGAGTTAATCTCATAAAGACCTCTATGTCATAACGTATTAAGTTTTAGAGAAACCTAATAGCTAGACACAAAATCTATGGAGTTGCCACCAACCATTCTACTAGGTGTGATTGGTCACCTATTCAAACTATGAATAAGGCTTAGTCCACGTTTATAAATTCAAGGGTTCGGGAGTACGGTTACGTGTGGGGAAGCTATTAAGCACCCCACAACGCCTATCCTAAAATGGTACCACTTAGTTTTAGGTCATTTGCTAGATTTGCTTATGTTGATCTTTAATCTCGATATAATTAATATTGAAAAATATTTCTAAGTGTCCTCCATTAAGCTGGTGGGACAACTTAAAAAATCTTTCTCATCTCATGAGTATTCAAGTAGTACTATGCGACTTGCTTGAAGAGGCTTCGTCGTCAGATTCATTTTAATATTTTATGAGAAATTCCTACTTTGACCTCTTCTACCCAATTTATTCTTACCATCCTATCATTTTCATTATTTTTTATTATTTATTTTATTTATTTATTGTTATTTTATTATTATAGTTAACATGAATTATTAAAAAATTTTATCTTCTTAATTAATCACTTTAATTTTAATTTAATAATTTAATTTTATTTTTTAGTAAAAATCACTTATTTTATACTTTTAAAAAACGAATAAAATTCACTTATTATTGAAAACTATCTCTAGGTCATCCATTAAGCTGGTGAGGCCTTGAAAATAATCTTCTCACCTAGAAATTTTCAAGAAAATCATTTAAGCTTAATACTCTCGATATTTCATCATTGGAGTAATTCGTATTCACCTTCATTATAATTTTCATATCTAATTTTATTTATTCCATTTCTTATTATTATTTCTATTATATTATCATGTATCATTAATATTGTTTCTAATTTTTATATCTAATCATTCTTGTTCTAATTCAACAATAAATACACTAATTATTCATACTTGAATTTTATAATAAGTTTATTTTATTTTAAAAAATGAATATAAATTACTTTTTATTGAAAATCTATTTAGACCTTCCATTAAGCTGGTAAGGACCTTGGATAGAATTTCCTTACCTAAAAATTTTTAAGAAAATTACTTAAGCGTAATTATTTGATATTTCATCATCGGAGTAATTATAGTAACTTTTATTATTTTAATATCTTGCTTTGGTTATTTTATTATTTCTTCCTTATTTTATTATTTCCTATTACTATTTTTATCATATTAGTACTAATCATTAACATCTTTCCTAATTTTGTAACTAATTATTTTTATTGTTATTTTATGATAAACTTACTTTATTTCATTTTATTTTAAAAAAATGAATATGAATTATTTGTTATCAAAAATCCTATTTAGACCCTCTATTAAGCTAGTAAGGCCTTGGCTAGAATTTTTTTACCTCATGATCTTTAAAAGTACCACTTGAGCGCAGTCCCTTTAGAGTTCCATCGTCGAAAATTAAATTCATAATTAATTTTTTTTTAATTTTATTCTATTCTTAATTTTATTTTTAAATTTTATTTTAATTCTAAACAAATATATGTGAAATCAAACAATATATCAACAAATACTCTACATACCTAATCAAATTGTTTCATTCATATTAATTATTTATTATCAATTTTTCAAATCATCTTAATATTATATTCTATTTCAATTGGATTACCTAAACTATTATCTTACTCAAATACCTAATTAAATAAATTATATAAATCAAACTAAAATATTAATATACTTGAACCTATTAAATGAATAAAATAATAGCAATTGAAAAACAAAATCCTAGTGATGACACGTGGCTTTACTACCTTTACACAAGTGCATTAATCATTTATGACAAAAACCTTACCTTGTTTCTCTTTACACGTTTCTATTTTTGTTTCTTTCTCTTCCAACTTTCCTTGTTATGGTGTCCAACACATGTTGAAGCTCCTTCACACGAGTCACTTCACAGCATCTTCTCTGTATTGCTACAACAAACAATCACAAAAGCAAGATTCTCCGTTTCTCCTTTGTCTCGATTCTATTGTTCGCTACTCCGACAAGTTGCTCCCTCTCGTTCAGCCTTTGCTCTATTCACGGGTTCTCCTAATTTGTTCCTTGTTTTGGCTACGATTTTATTCTCTTCTTCAATGGCTACTTGTTCACATTTTTGGTCCCAGCAGCAGCAAGATGGCAAGGCAGATGGGATGGTTTTGAAGGTATGGCACGAGGCAAGGCAATGTAAAATTGGAGCAGCGCTGGCATGAAGTTCAGTCAAGGAGTAGAAGCGTGGCGATGTGGCTTGAAATAGGGACATCGCTGGAGGGAACCGGGATTGGATAAGACAACAATCGGCACCTGGTGCAAGGATGACTGGTGTAGCCACCAAGAACAAGGATGGGCTGTGCAATGATGATGGTAAGGGAGACTGTTTGCTAGAGGATGCAATGGCTGGCTGAGATGCAATAAGGATAGTGGCTCGGTGAAGGTGACAATCAATGAACGGTGAAGATGAGTAGAGATGTTGTGCAATAGGAGTTCTTCGATGGCTGCCCCCCTCTATTCGGCTCGATATGGTCCATCTTTATTGCCTAGGAATCTCTCAATTTAGGAGTGATAATTAATTGTTTGAAATTGATTCTCCTTCAAAACTTTCCAAAATATCCCTAATTTTATTTTCTTTCCTTTGATTTATGATTTTCAATTAAACTTTGATTTTGCATCTCATATTAAAACTCAAAATTCAGTGTTTGATTTTCTTTCCAAGTATCTAAGTTTGATTTCTTTTTATTTACCTTCAATATTCTTGGCATATTCAAAAGATTTTGACTTTCCTAAATTCATCTTTTTCCTTTTTTTTATTTTTTTTCATGATTTTTTAATTTTCATTTTTACGTATTTTTATTTTTATAAATAAAAAAAATAGAATTAAATACAACAATTGGTCTTTTAATCATCGGGCTCAAAGTCCAACTCTAACTTAACTCTAAATTCACAGTTTCAAATCCAAAACCCAAATCAAAGGTGTAACTAAAAGAACATTGGACTCAAATTAAAATCCATTTAGCTTTAAACTTTGGTTAAAAGTATCCGGATAAGCCCAATAATATTGAAGACCCGGACAAAACGGGGTGTCTACACTCTAGATTTACCTCTAACACTATTTTGTTGCGAATTAGCTCCAAGCATCTCGTAGAGCTCGTAGGTCTCTTATGCAGTCTTTTCTCCCATGGCACCTCCAATAACATTATCAACCATAGCTTGACAACCTTGAGTTAGTCCATCATAAAAAAATTGATTTTGCAATTCTAATAGGTACCGATGATGTGGACATTAAATCAAAAGCAATTTAAAATGTTCCTAAGCTTCATGGAATGCCTCACCATGTGCTTGTGTGAATGTTGCAATCTTACCCCTCAATTCAGTGGTTTTGGCATGTGAGTAGAACTTACCTATGAACTTATTGTACAATGCATCCCATCTGGTGTTATAGACATGAACCATGTCTTTGCCGCATCCTTCAAGGTATAGTGAAAACATCTTATTCGCAATTGCTCCTCAGTTAACCCCTGCAAAGGAAAAGTTTGAACAGTTGCATAAAAATCACGAATGAATGTTAAAGGATCTTCCATAGTAGCACCATGAAAGGAAGGATATTAAAATGAATATTCTTAAGCTCGTAGTTCCTAGCTGCATTATTAAGAACAATGCATGATGGTGATGTTCCAACAGTAGGACATGCAAACTCCTTCATAGGATGATTTTGAACACGATTTTGAACTTGATTTTGAACTTGATTCCTAACTTGTAACTCCATGTTTGTTTCAACTTGTTCCTCTTCTTGTGCCTTCTCCTTCCTACCGATTCTGTCACTTTGATCGTTGATGGGCACTATCTCTTGACCAAGTGATTGTCAACCTTGCATCCACTACCTAAAGAAAGAAAGAAAAATAAATAAATAAATAAACTTAGGAAGCTAAAAACAAAAATAATAAAGAAAAACACACGTAGTTATATAAAATTGAATAAACTTAAGACAAATCCCTGGCAATGCAGCCAAAAAACATGATGAACAAAAAGTTATAATCTCGCAAGTGCACAAATCAAGATAGTATAACATGAAAATACAAGAGTTGATCCCACAGAGATTTGCCAAATTTATTCAATAAAAATTCAACTACTTATGCCCTAAAAATTAAGAAGTCAAGTAAAGAAATTACCTAAATATCCAATTAATTAATAATCAACTAATTAAATTAACTATCCTAATAAAATCAAGAAATTAACCAATAGAGAAAAAGCCTAGGAATTTGATTTCACCAATACATTGCAATTTTATGTCTTCAATCCTAAAAATCTCAATTCAATTCTAAGGTTGATTCTTCCTAATATATGATTACTCTGTTTGATGGCAGCTATAATCAAGTATTTTTAATCAATTAATTACATATGATGTGTAGCATAATCAATGACTAAAAATCCATTAAGAACAAAAGAACATCTAATAAGAACCAAATAAATATTATACCTTGATGTATGCCTCAAATATTTATTCAATCATTCCAAAGAGCTATACATGGCTTAGCATATGATGTGTACCCTTACCATGTCTCAAATAATCAATTAATTTATATTAATGGTGGCCAAACAATAACACAAATCAAAAGATTGAATTAATCACAAAGAATGATACTAGAATTTAAGAATTGATCAATTAATCATAAAGACATAAAATATGCAAGTAAGCTCGATCAAATTCCTAGTAAGAAAAATTAGTTCATGTTTAATTTAGCAAAACAAATCAAATTAATAAAAGCCATGCTTGATTAAACAATAAACTAAATAAGGAAAATAATTGTAATAATGCAAATATTAAAAAGGAACCAAAAGATGGCAGCACTTAAAATCATGGATCACGTGCAAATTTTGGATAGTAAAATAACACATGGGCATCAGCCTTCTCAACATCTAGTTGTTGTCCACGTTAATGCTCTTCTCCTGTTTCAGCAAATAGCAACTCTTTAACACGACCAGCTGCGGTTTCAAGCTTCAAGGTGTACACAGTCCTGATGCTTCCTTTCGGCTCTGCTTGGCTTTATTACAACTCTCAATTTCAGCAACTTCAACTCGTAGATTCTGCTCCAGTTCAGCACAGTTCTGTAGCCGCAACTTTCAAGCTCTCTCTGTGCTCTGCTTACTCCTTAGGTTGCTGCCACCACCTCTCTATATCTTTCGCTCTTCAACCTGCTTGCACATATATAGAAACACAAAACTTGCAAACCAAGTAAAAGCCTAATAAAACTTTACTTCCAAATAACCCTTATAATTTATTTGCTCTTCCCAATTAATGTTATATTTCCTTTCCTTTTTATTTTGCAAACAATATATCCTTTAAATTTTAATAAATTCAAATCATATCTTCCAAAATTAATCCTAAGACCAGTTTCTATAAATTAATTCACAAGCGCACATTAAAAATTAATTTTACACAAGAATATAGCAATAAATGTGGTAATTAAAACATAAATAATATAACAAATAGATTATTATCAGTCTTCCTAACAAGCAATCCTTAATTAGAAGCCTTTTCTTTCCGTAACTAGAGCAAGCCTTAGTAACCTAAAAATAAGGCTTACGTCATGGTTCTCGCCACAATTCTTGTAGTGCTTAAAACTCTTGAGTCAAGGAGTTACCATTCTCTACCTCTTTCCTAGGGTTTGATTCTGAACAGATTTTCTTCTCTTAATCCTCTTATCTTTAACTTTGCTTTTGCTTTAACCACATCTTCAAATCATAATAATGGTACAATCAGAGGTTGAGGGGAAAGTATAGAGGGAAGAGGTAGTGACAGTGAATTTGGTAGTAGTTGACATGGGTTTTCTAAAAAGTGCCACATACACAGGGCATTAAGAGTGTTAACTTCATGCTCTATGTTAGTAAGGCAAGTGTTAAAACTACCCTGTCGTGCAAGAGGATGTGGAAATGAATGCGATGATCCCCACATTTCACTCATCTTAGCTCGGTTGCTTAACCAAAATGAGCATCATGGCATACTTTCAAATAATATTCACAGTTTATATCCAAACAGTACACATTAATGTGAGATGTAAGACCGCTTCTACATACCTACATTGACACGGACTAGACAAATTTTGCTTTAATACCAAATTCTATAACGACCTTGGAAGCAGATTTTCGAACTAACTTTTTCCTTTAATTATGCAATTTGTCACTGTGCAGTGTAGATCTACTATCAAGTAGGGTTCTACTCAATTTAGTTTAAGGCTATTTGCCTAAGGTCCCATACAAAATACCTCTTGATGTATGCCCTTACCATTATACGAAGATCATGGTCTTTTAATTTATTCATTTAACACATTAAACTATAAGTCCGTAATTCCTCTAACCCATTAATCATGCATAATTTCTTTCCACATTCCATAATATATTATACACCATTTACTAATATTAATCTTATATGTATATTTCATAACGTATACAACATAGGGTTTACATCCACAAATTCCCTAATTTTTCCTAACCTACATCTCGACTCACATTACTATATACATACATGTCTAGAAATATAAACGAATATAAACATAGAGATTATACCTCTAAAAATATAAACTTAGGCTTCGGAGGATATGTCTACTCTAACTTGACCTCACTCCGAACCCAAACTTAATGAGGAAAAACTGTAAAGTGGTAATAGAGGGAGTAAGCTAAAGCCCAGTAAATTATATACATAAATAATAGTTAGGTCCATATCGTACTAATGTATACATGTATAATGCATTTAAATTAATTTACATGAAATAGGAAGTGCGTCATGAAATTATGATATGCTATCCTAACTTTTCCATATTCGTCACCATATCCACAATCCATATTGTACAAAACCAATAGTAATTCCTTAAATCGATTTCTTTTCAATATCCATTCTACATAAGGTTAGGGTTTAAGAGGTATCAATCTGAAAGATGCTTTGGAGCACTTTATTTTCCTAAACCCTAACACCAACCTATTGTACTATCCACAATCAAGTTATACAATCAAGTTATATCAATTCACTGAATGCATATGCCATGCATAAAACAAATGCATTAAAATCAGTGTTTCAATGTAATATTGAAGAACACTTAAACTTTTCATATAATCACCATTTATACAAAGCATGAGACATTTATGTAACAATTTAGTATATCACAAGTTCAGTGTTCTCAAAACAATATCATTTCTGGGATCTCATATGAAAACACACACACACACACATATATCAATAATGACATCATGAGACAAAATAATTATCCCTAATATAGATAACAATATGCCTCAAGGCATCCCATGGTACCTAGTCATGGTCAATTACCCATTTTAGGGTACTATTTATGATCATAAATCTTACCACTGCCACTCTACATCTGACAACTGGTGCAATAAGTCTTGACTAGTTGTTGAACAATATCTTTACCAACAAATAATCGTCCGTCAGAATACCATCATTAAAATCACCCACCTCCTAAGCACTAACATACCATCTAGGTAACAATACATTAAGGTAGCTTATGTCTCAAAAAAATTTATTCCATGTCATAGCCTTAAAATATATTTCATTTGATCAAACATTAAAACCCAAAATGCATGATCACAATTAGAACACTATAGGTATATATGAATCCCATAAAGGAATAGCAATATCTTCAATATCATGGCAGTCATTAAAAACACATTTGTTTCAACACATCGATAAAGGATTAATGCATTCTTTTTAAACAATGCATATACGTTAAAAATATGGATCTCAGACATTAATTAACATATGCCATGAAGAGTGATTAAAATGCATGCTTAGCATGACTTATATTACTATCATGCACACTTAGGATAGCATCTTATCTTATGACTAAGGTGGTCTCACAACTTAATCTCTTTATAGGAATATTATAAATGTAATCATATATCATTATTCATTTCATTTAAATCACCAAACTATCTTAATTTAATCATTCATTGTCATGCATATCATTGTATTACATGGCAACAACCACTCCTATGAATTTCTTCTCGTGGCAACAACACTATTTCATACCTCCATAAGTACATAATTCCTTTAATTAATTGTGGTGTATGTACAATTATCTTATAGATATCACTAGACATCGTTTACTACTCAAGCCTATTACTGTGGTCAAAGTTTTTCCTTATCTTAGTAAACCTTCCAATGTTCCACGTTAACCTATACATAAACTATATATTATATACTATAATTACTTCATTCCAAAATCATTCTCAAAGATTCATGATCAATTTATATATCCCATAAGTACTAATGTCATTTTACAATTCCAAATCAATTCTACAGTTCATCATAGCGCATACTATCATTCTTGATCCATCCATATGATATTAACATGACATTTGTGTGTGTGTATATATATACGTATATATCCCTTACACACACATAATTAATCCTCAAAACATAATTATTTCCATGATAATTACACCATAGCTAAATATCCTTTTTACATGGACATTTGGTATTTCCTTTTTTCTCTTAATATTAATTCTCCACAATTCCCCTTCATGCTTATATACCATGTGCGAATACAAATTTATCACATATCATTATAAATCCATACCTCAAAATTCATGAATAATTCATCACATCTTAATATCCTAGCCAAATAACATAAACACTTTACCACATCCAACTCAGCATTTATTATTATAATGAGTAAATAATTTATTTCCTAACGATATGACACTAACTATTGTTATAAATATCACTTACCAATGCCACAAAATAATAGGATACTAATTATATTTATGTACATCACTTACCACAAGTACATCAATCCTGGCCAAATGCACCAACACCACCATTCCTTATGTTTTTCTATAATCACATACAACACACAACTTACACTTTGTACATCTATAAAACCTCATAGATCTAATTAAATTAAATTCATCGCTAGGGTTCCTCATTGGGGAAGTAGTTAATCAACCACTTAACATCCTTATTTTATCATACTTGTATTAATTTTACACTTAAATACCTTAAAACAATCACATAGATTAAAATCAAATAGAAGAGAATTTGTTTACCATTTTTAGACCCTTTTCTTGCACAATTTTTCTTCTCACTTTCCAGCCATTGTTTTAACACTTGTTAGAACCACATATTCTAGTACAATCACATAGGTTAAAATCAAATAGAAGAGAATTTTTTACCATTTTTAGACCCTTTTCTTGCACAATTTTTCTTCTCACTTTCTAGCCATTGTTTTAACACTTGTTAGAACACATATTCTAGTACTGTTATACGTGTAAGTCTTCTCACCACTGTTCAATTCCTGTGCATTTCGCAAGTATAACTAAAAACAATATGATGGGTCCCACAAGCACTATAGTGTCCGGATGGATTGGAGACTTGGTAGACTCAGTAAAGAGAGCAAAATAAACATATGGTAAGAATCTAGAACACAAAATCTTTTAATTAAGTTGTTTTTAGGAAGTGTGCCAACAAATTAGGAAATGATGATTAATACTTAGGTCAGAAGAATTTTCGCGAATAACGGTCAAACTAAATTGACTTTTGACCAAATGACTGAAGTATGATAATCTACCTGTGAATAAGTTCTATGCCATGTCATTAGATAGACTAAATTATATGTAAAGTAATAAATCTACGCGATTGACCCGATAGGGGTATTTTTGTAATTTCACCCTTACGATTAGTCAAACCTTAATAAAACCTCATCTATTCATTAAAATATGTTCAATACTTATATTCAATGATGAAATAAAATATTTTGGAGTTAAATTGACAAGTTAAAAATATTATCGAATATAAAGGCATTTTGGTTATTTTGCAAGTAAGATAATTTAAAGGAATTTTCTACATCTTTCTTATATGGCCGGCCATCCCATCTTTTTCAATCTTAAGACCTTTCAACCATTAACAACTTAGAGAGAAAATAGAAAATCTTCCAAACTACCCACAAAACCACATTAAAATTGAAAAATTTCTTTTACAAACTTATATCGAATTCAATGCTCTACAAACCCATACCAATATCTTGTGGTAAAGTAGACAAAATCAAAGTGTAGATCTCCCCCATGTATTAGGCCACATACCAAGGTAAGTGATATTGGATTTTCTTTATGATAAAATGGTAGATAGTGACGTAATTAAGGTGTTTAAGCATGATTATGGCCATAGATTGAATTGAAACCACCACTAATGCTCCCTTAAGGTTTCAGCCATGATGAAATGTACATGTTTCATGTTGCTTTGTTGCATGGAAATGGTGTAAAATGGATGAAGAATAATGACAAAAGATGGTACTAAGCTTAATTTGTTGAGATAGCTTGAGTAGTCTTTCATGTAGCTTTCAGACAAGTGGAGGGGAACTAGGAATAGTGCTCAATTTGATGTGCTTTAGGTCTCATGATACTGTATAAATTAAGACAAGACTGTCGGTGCGATCGAAATGGAAAACAGAGTTGATTTAGGCATAATTGCAGTTTTAGCACTAGTGTAAAATAGACTGGTTTAGTAGCTACAATAGACAATATGATAGATTTTTTTTTGAAATGACAATGTGATAGATTTTAATGAAGAAGAATTAATTATAATTGAAGTATAGTGAAATAATGGTGTTTGCATAATGTTTTGTAGCCCAAGAGTGAGATAGGTCACGTGGTGCTATTGGTTAATTCAATAGAAACCGTAAGGTAAGGAATGAGTATGGAAGACGTAGCGATACTGTGAATGCATACTGATATTGAAAATGATTTTATAGAATTGTTTTGAGGTTAAATGCATTGGAATTGTGGACTATTATTGGTATTATAAACTGTGTTTTTATTGTAAGAAGGCTAGGATAGCAATAGCTGTTATACTATCGGAATTTCTAATAAAGTTATAAAATCATATTTTGATATCCTTAATATTAGAAATGCAGGATTTAATAAGTTCAATTTTATTCTTTTTGTCAAAATTCATATGCATACCGAGACCCGAAATTATATACTTAAAATTTCATGTTTCGAATTTTACTACGTGAGGGTACTGTCATGTTTTTATAACGTATTTACAGTTACATAGAATATTTTTAGAACCGAATATTGAACTGTGAATATTTTATAAATTTTTATTCTTGAACTACTTATATTTCTAAAATATGCATTTATGGACTAATTGAAGATTTAATCATTGAAGTTGATTTTTTTAAAGATATTTATACTGTTTAGAAAATGTTTTGAGATTGTTAGGCCACGTAGAACCTTTGGGTACATCATGTTGACTGACTATTACTGCTACTGTTACTGTACTATTTGCTGATTGATACTGATCATATCATCAACGTCCCAATTGTCACCTGATTAGTGCACACTGTGGACACCATTATGACTATGGCCATATGTCTTATTGTTACTGTTTTCCCTTCTTGGGATACTGTTATGGCATGATATCTATTGGGTGTTGCCTGGTCTCCACTGTACTATTTTCACTAAATTAGATTTTATATTGTTAATAATTGAATGTACTGAAAATATTGTTTTATATCAAGATATTGAAGTGTAACCGTAGTATTTACTGAATTTTCAGACTAAGATTGCTATATGAAATTGTTTAAATAAATTGTTTTACATATTGTTTATCGATTGAAAAACTGCACAAAATCGTTTAATGGTTTTTCTACTGTTTATTTATCTCATTATCAACTATTTATTCTCTACAGTCAGAACTAGGGACCGAGACACGACAAGTACTTCCAAGTGTCCTCCATACTCTATCTGGTTACCTAGCCTATTATAGTATCCTTCTTAAAATGTCCTTTAGTGTACCCCTAGGAATTAAATGATTTTATGCATATAGATTTCACAATATCAATTCTTGCATACGAATTTCTTACTAGGCATTAAGTGTGAGAACTCGTTAATTTGTACTGTATATGTATGAAATAATAAATTTTAAATAAATAAATAGATATAATTTTGATATTTTCCAAATATCGAAATTAAGGTGGAATAGAATGGAAAAATTCGACGTCGTACAAGGGTAAATTTGACTTTTCTCAATGAGTGGTCAAAGTGGACCAAATAAGCCATAATTTGGCTTAAGAAATAATTAAAGTAAATAAAGAATTAAATCAAATATGGGCTGGACAGAAAAGAAAATGGGCAGTGGCACAACTTAGTAAATTTTAATGTTTACAAGGTCATTTTGTAATATTTTGGATGGTGGTTGAAAAATTAAGATGAAAATAAAAATAGGGACCAATTGAAATGAAACAACACGCCACAATCAGCTTTTTTATGCAGCAAACTCCATCGTCTCACCACATTTCATTTTGTTTCAGTCTCTTGTTCCTGATTTTTCTAGTTGTCCAAGCTTCTTCTGCCCCTACATGCTAAACCCTCATTTTCTTCATCTAATTAGTTAGGCCCTTTTACAAGAATTATTTCTCACTTAAAAAGACTTCCTAAACATCATTAAACCTCAGCCAAAACGTGCAAAATACTAGCAAAACAAATCTGTTTTGCTTTGGTCAGTAACGTTTCTTGCACAGGTAAGCAAATCTTCAGCTCATGTTTTATGCATGTTGATTATTGGTTTATGATGTTGTTGGCTAAGTAAATGATAGATAAGGATAAAGTTTAGACGGAAAGTGTATAGAAATTTCTTAAGGCTGAAAACCCTTGATCGTTGGTGATGTTAATGGATGAGAAGAAACCTTGCTGTTACATGCGTGTATGGCATAAATAGAGGAAGCAGAAAAATTCTGCTGGTAGGGTAGGACGTGAAAACATAAATTAAAGTGAGAAAAATGATCATACATATATGCATGCATGAAATCAGATGGCTATGGTTAGCCATAAAGGTTACAAAAGAGGGATGAAACGTGACTGCTTGTATAGAGTGAATGAATGAAGCAAAATTTTTACTGTGTAAATGGATGTGGCATGACTGAACCGTAAAACTAAGAAGAAATATGGAAAATATATATATATATATGTAAAATAACAGGGGACTAAGCTATTTATTGGTGTTGAAAACTTAAGAGAAAGAATAGTGTTTCAAGGACATAGAAGTAGAAAAGAAGGCTGAACCGAATGGAACCTAAAAGCTGGAACCGAAAGGAAATCTTATGTTAATAAAATTTTGTTGACCAATTGTAATAAAGGGTGGAATGTTAGTCAATAAGTGGGCTATTAAGATATGGAAACAAGAGGAAAATATAGACTGAATTAATGATAAATGACCAAAAGAGAAATGGTCAACAATGATGGCCAAGGTGACGTGAAATGAGGAGAAAAGAAAATAAGTGTAGTGTAGTTTGTGCCGTGAAATGAGAAGAAAGAAAATGTTGTGTGTGACGTGAATGAGGAAGAATAAGAGCAAATAAATTGGGTTAAATAGTCAAGTAAAGAAAGTCAAAGTAAAGGCTGAAAATGAAGAAAACAAATGGCCATAAGATATATTTAAAATATGCAAGTATGGCTAAAGTGTGAGGGCTGCCGATTATGGAGGAAATAAAAGGAATAAATTACATTTTATTCCTTAAATGATGGAAATTTACAAGGGAAATGGTAGCACATTTAAGTGGTATATTGACCAAAAATGAAAACAATGAATTTTAATTAGATAAAGGCCATTCGGCCATAAAGGAAAAAGGAAGAAAGATGACATTAAGAATAGTCATTTTAATTATGAGAATCTACTTATATTTATGGTTTCAATGTAAATCATAGCTTAAAAATTTAAAGATAATTAAGCTAATGATATGGTTGAAATTACATTGCAGTCGAAAGTTCGATGTTCGTGTGGAGCACAAGATAACGCGATCTCGACACACAGTAAGAGACGCGTGTGTAGATCTGTAGAGATATCCGAATGCATGATTTACGCGCTATGATTTTATACAAATTATGGAATATTGGTTTACCTCCAATTACATCAAATCTGTGGTTTTCTGGTTGGGGAACTATGTTTATAAGTGCAGGAGGCTAGGATTCGGGCAGTCATTATACTGCCGAAATTATTCCAAATATTTCTAAACATGTTAGAAAATATTTTGGTGCATTATTGATATTTTTCCTAGTCTCGAAATGGATGAATTAAGTAGTTTTCATAAAGGGTCATTATACCGAAAGATAATTATTAAATATTCTTGACAATGATGTCGGTGAAGGTGTTATTACTGAAAATTCATCCCTCTTGTTTTACAGTGAAATGTGTGATTTGAGAAGTGAAATGGTGAATAGTGAATATTTTATAATTAATTTCAGTATGATATTCATTATTTTAATTATGATTTTCCTTTATGGAATAAATAAGATTTTATTACACAAAATGATTTCCATAAAGGCTTAATCACTATGTAAATATTATTTTGAGACTAAGATGTCTCTACATGGGTTCCACAATGAACAATATTTTTATGGGAATTTATTATTATTATTTTTGGAAATTAAATACTTCCATTTTCCATAAATTATGAAAATTACCGGAAAATGATTTCCAGTAATCATAAAAGTGAAAGGTTTGAAAAGAAAACGTGGAAATACGAATATATGTGTTTACGGAGAAATGAAATATTTTTAAGATTTATTAATACAGTGTAATTACTTTGTAACACTGTTTTTTCCGTACGTAATACTGTGATTTATACCTTTATAGATTTTCTGAAAGACATAATTGATTTTACTTAATTCCATAAAGGTAATGAGATTTCACCTATACTGTTTTGAGACTTAGGCCCCGATTCATGCTTACTGATTACTGTTACTGTCACGTGGCTAATTGACCCACCAGTCATCAGCGGTCCCGGAGTCACCTGGCAAGTGTACGCCGAGGACCACCTATAGATTATGGCCATAGATCTAACTTTATATTGTTACTGTGTCTCTTAGGGGATGATTATAGCTTGATTTAACAGCGGGTGATGCCTAGTCTCAACCTACTGATTACTGTTTACTGAACACTATTTACTGAACTAGATTTCACATGAATACTATTTATTGTATTGTACTATATTGAGAAATACTGTTTACTGAACTGTGTCTTACTGATTACTATTTACTGAACCGTACTGAAAACCACTGTGTTGAAAAAGAATATTATGAAAATTATTTTTAAAATTAGAAATAATTACTGAATTGTTTATCCACTGATTTTCTGGATAATATACTGTACTGAAGTGACTGTTTACCGTTTCTACAATTCTATATTTATTGTTCACTGCACTGTTTTATCACGGTACTGTCACGTGTTTTGAAATGGTTACCAAAGAAATATGATAAAATGGTTATACCATTTTTATACTTATGAGAGATGAGAATTAATTGGTTTAAGGGAAATGATTTATTTATTTTTCACTATAGTCGCTTTGGGTTTTCGGGACAAGATAGGTATTTCAAAATACCTTCCATGCTCCATCTGGATTTTCCAACCGACTATAGTATCATTTCCTTTTTAATGTGCTTAGCATATAAGTAAGAAATAAAAGATTTTACTGCATATAGTCTTCGAGGTATCAAGATTTGCATACAAATCTCTTACTGAGCCATGGTTTTGCTCACTCCAATATTTTATCTTCCCAAATATTTTACAGTGACCATTTGAGGTACGTTATCCGAGGATTCGAGGGTGCATCTTATAGATCTCGGAGGTATAATTATTTTATTTTATATATTCAGACTTATGATTTACAGTACTATGATATTGTATTAATTGTGGGGATGTAAGTATCGATTACAAATACAATTTGTGAATATTTATTTCCATTAATTACATTGAGTTACGGATATTGTGTTTTAGTGAATAAAACGTGTACAATAAGATATCGCAGACAGCCCAACCTATCCATATGTTGTAAAAAGGGTAAAATACTGTGTACTTGGGATGTTACATTAAGCGACCCCCTATTTTCCCCTCCTCATAGATTATCTGTAAAGATATATCGTTTCACCAAGTGGCCGCACTTTTGGTATCCCTCAGGCAACAGTTTCTAATCCATAGATGTATATTTTATTTTTATATGTTTAGACGTTTATGTACAATATTACTTTTGCATATTTTATATACAGGGGATGTAAATACCAATGAAAGATACTGAATGTAGTTTTCTTATGTAAATATTAAAAATAGTTATGGATTTATTTTATTTTAAATCGAGTGTGGTTGCAAGTGAATGGAATAAAGGCATCGCAGACAGCCCAACCAACTGAATGAATATGAAAGTATTGATAATTACTGTATATAATGGATCATGACAACACTTTCAAACCACAAATACCCTCATATATCACCTTTCTAACATATATACTTTTTTTGGAATTAAAAGAATTGAATTGATCCTTCATACACTTAGAAAACCGAACCTTGCTTTGTTTTTCCCTTGTTTTGGGATTCAGAGGAAGCTGTTGTTTGCTTCAGTTTGTAGAAGCTGTTTAAGTGATTTGGAGCTAAAATTTGGTGTGCATGAAGGCCACTATATAAGGTTTAAATCTGGAAATTTGCCTCACCTCATTCCTTCTTCTTTCTCTCTTTTCTTCCTCTCTTTCCCACAATTTCCCTTGCTTGTGTCTTGTTTCTGACGTGAGCTTCTTACTTCCTTAGAGAATATTTTCAGCTCACTTCTTTTACCAATAAAATGTGAGTTGGCTAATCATATCTACATCTATCCCTATATTTTTAATTTATTTTTTTCTTACCATTTTCATGGCTTAAATGTGAACATAATTCCCCAAAGTCTTAGCTATCCACGTAAGGTGCCAAATTTTCTTTACTATTATTTCAACCGATTTTCTCTACTTAAAAAGATATGTATTCTTGTTTGTTTTAAACCAATAGGAGCTTAATTAGTTAGCTTACTATTATCACTTGTTTTTCTTTTAATTTTAATTGAATTTTCTAGCCAATCATACATGGATTTGGTGTTGACATTTCTCGCAACTTCTTAGTCAAAAATATAGGCTGCATTGATTTCTCTCTTTTTTTTCCTTGTGTTATCCGATCTTAAAGCATGTTCTATGCTTGACTTTTGAACGCTACGTTCATCTATATAAAGCTTAGTTAGTAGGCTAATGTCATCGTTTTCATCTAGTCAAAGTTTCCAACCAATCTCAAGTAAGTTTGGTGAGATATTGTCTTAAGTCATTATGAAACCCTTCACTCTTCTTGTGCAAAAATTTTGATGCTTTTAGGCTTCTTCATGAAGCCTCCATATATTCCAACTTAGGTATACCTATTGGTCCTAAAATTTTATTTATTTGATTTATATATACATATTTTTCTTGTTGAGAATTATATCTAATTTACTTGGTTGTGATTTAATTTAGCTTACATGGTTGAAATTTAATTATCTTACATTAATAAAATTAAATGGATTTTGCATGGTTAAATATCATGTTATACATTAAATGAGATACTATTCATTTCCATATTACTAATTAGAATATGGAAATTATCCATAGTAAATCCTCAATTCATTTTCCATCACTTTAACTCACAATTCTAATTGTTTCACTGCACTTATAACCGACTTTAAAAATTCACCTAGATCAAGTCAAAATGAATAAAAATATGAGCCATATATATTTGGAAAGAACTTTAAGTAAACTTTTCAATGCAATTTGAATCACCTAAATTGGAGTTCCTTATCAAAAATTATGCTCGACTATTTACCAATTACTTAATTCCAAAATTACTACATGTGACATGACTTTATGAATTTATTGGTATTGATCCATAATAAATTAAAATATGAGCTTTTATGGATGAAAATATATTTAAGTTAGCCTTTCAAAGAATTTGGATCACCTTAATCGGAGTTTCTTTTTACCAATTGCTTAGTTCCAAAATTACTGCATGTGACGTGACTTTATGAATTTATTGGTATAGATCCATAATGAATTAAAATATGAGCTTGCTTTCAAAAAAAATATGAGCTTATATGGATGAAAATATATTTAAGTTAGCTTTTCAATGAATTTGGATTACCTTAATCGGAGTTTCTTGCCAACCACTATGGGTAGATTTTTACAAATAGGTCGGCTATGAGAATTTACTACACATGGGATAACTTCACAAAATTTCTGGTATTAATCCCTAAGGAACTAAAATGCGAGCCTTATATGGTTGGAAAGATAATTAAGTTAGCTTTCTAAGAAATTTTATTGTTTATCATTTGGATTCTTTGATTAAGAATTAGAGCCAAAACACTACCAATTGGTCATGAACTTTCCTGCCATCGTATTCAATGAAAGAATTTAAATCCTTCAAATCCTTTGCCAAACATAAATCTTAAAAATCCAAATCCGCATTCTCCATTTAACTCCATGACTTTTGGATCCTCTAAATTTTCAATCTTTAATTTACTTTCAATAATGCCTTTATTTACTTACTAAGAGTATGAAAATTGCGGTTATCACATTAGGTGACCTTGTTTTATTTATTATTATTTGATTAGTTCAGTTAATTAGGTGTAATTTAATTCAACAATTAGAATTAACATTAAGGTTTAATATTTGGCCATTAAAATTTTGATTAGGATTATTTATCTAGGGTTATGATTAGGATTATGGGTCACAATTTATTTTAGGAATTAGTAAATTAGGATTATTGTTATTATTATAGGATTAATTTTTTAATTATTAGGATTATTATTCAATAATGTGGGATAATTAGATTAATTTGCAGGATTAGTATAATTAAAGTGGGAGATTACTAATATTAGAATAAGATTAGCATAATTATTTAATAAGTTTTAATTAGGTTATTTTTTAATATTAAGTTTAATTTTAGGATAATTTTTAGTAATTTATTTTATTTTAGTTTTATTCTAGGATATTTTTAGGCTAACTTTAGGTTGTGTTTGGATGAGGAATTTCAAGGAGGGAATTCATTTCAATCAAGATATTTAAAAGTCCAAAATGCAAATTTCTTGTTTGGCAAAAAATTTTGAAGAATTTAAAAATTTACGAGTGATTTCAAAAAGGAATTTGAAACGCTAAAATTCCCTTTTGAAAATCCACCTAAAGAGGTGGTTTTTCAAAATTCTTTCCACTATTTCTTACTTTATTGGACATGGCCCACTATTAAATATAGAGATAAAAACAAAAAACATATTGTTTTATTTAAATTTAATATATATCTTTATTTTTTATATTATTAACAATATCTATACATTTTTACAAATCTAATGATACCCATATTATATATTTTATTTGATATTTTTCTTTTTGCAATATATAATATTATTATTCTTTTATAATTATTTTTTATTTAATCAAATTTTAGTATCCAAAAATTCTTTCTAAAATTTTTTTTATCCAAACAAGTCAATTATAAATGCTAGTATTTTAAAATAATAAATTTTGAAATACTTTTATTTTAAAATGCCTCAAAATTTTAAAATTTCCCATCCAAACGCACTATTAGAGTTTTATTTTAGGGAACCAAGTAAAATATAAAAATTAGAAAAAGGAAAAGGAAAAGAGAAAATTTTGACCAAAAAATAATAAATAAAAAACAAGAACAAGGTTAAAATAAAGAAACTGAGTCCTATTGGAATTCAAGCCCTCATTACCTATTATCATCATTGGGCTTATCCTTAAGAAAAGTGCTAGATAAATCATAGGAAAAGATAAATCAAAAAATAACAAAATAACCATAGCTGAATATTACACTGATATGAAGATTCTGCTATTACAGTTCTATCAGAGCAAAGTATAGCAGAGGGATAAGAAAGAGAGGGAGAAGAAGAAAGGAAGAAATAAAGAGGGATATTTGAGAGAGAGTGCTTGTTGAATTGTTATGAATATTCTTCTATATTCATTTTCCATTACATTTTTGGGTATATAGCATTCCTTAATACACACATTTTTCATCCCCTTTTTAACAAACTAATCAACCTGCTAACTAAGACTATTAACTAACATCAATACTTAGCTAAACGACTGTGTTTCAACATCCTTACAATTGGACCTGTAACAATACCTCACCCTTCAAAACATCCTTGTCCTCAAGGATGAAGGTTGATGAACTTGTTCCTCTTAGCTACTGTTGCATTTCTAACAATTAAGAATTTGTTGATAGCAACATATCGTCTCTTTATGCTAAAGGAAATAACATCATGCAGAAGTAATTCGGAAAGGTTCCCATGAAGTAAATCACCCTGAATCACTGATCCCATCTTCACTACTTTGCTTGAACTTTGCCCCAAGCTCTCTAAATTTGCTTCTTTATTAATTACATGGTTTAGCCCTTGTCCACTTGCATTTTCTACAATAGTTCCAAGAATAAGCAGTAAAACAACATTAATAAATGCCACAGAAATTTTCCAAGCAGCAAGTGCTTCCATGGTTGTAAAAATTCTTCTAGTTGATGTGCTCTCAGTATGCTATAATCTCTTGTTGGTGCCTTAATTCCTACTTTAAAAATGTTGCAGCCCATTCTTGAGGTGTGTGTAGTTACATGCACAAGGTTCTTATGATGACGTTTTTCTCTTTTCAACAGCTAACATGTTCAAGGCATAACCAATTAAAGAAGCAAACTTTAGAGACATGGCATGGTTTAACCAAAATTGTTCCAACGCAAATAGATTGAGTAGCAACCCTTACAAACTCATTTAATATATAGGCCCTTTTCTTGAAAATCGGTTTGCCAACGAGCTTACAACTTACAAGTTTCATTCAATCTCTCAAAGATGCTTCAGATTTTTGGTTTACATAGGTAGACTTCACTGACAGTAGGATACCTTCAATTGGCTTCCAGTGCTCATTATCTGCAGCAAAATCCTTTAGTGCCTCTTTGCCATAAACTTCAACTTGGAAACTCAACAACCAATAAGGTGAATATCCCAACCTTGCTAACCATTGCTCAAGCCACTGAGACAAACGTTTTGATGCATCTATAGGCACTCTATACATGCACGTTTGCAATGACACACTCAAGGCAGCATCTGCATCATCACAGTACTCAGAACATAACGGAGGCTCATGTCATGACCCATGCTCATAGCAATCATCTGAAGTAGGCTTCTTAAATGTTGCTACAGCTACCCCGTTTACGAAATCCTTACTAGTTTTGTTAGCAATCTCCTAGCACATAGATTTTGTTAGTTTAACCATAGCTTCCTAGATTTCAACATTTTCAAGAATTATCTGATAAATAAGAGTAGTAGATGACACATTGAAACCACCAGATCTCAGTACACCATCTAGCTTCAAGAGGAGTTTACCACCTTTTATGTGGGATGGCAAATGTCGTGCACAATGAACAATATCAAATACTGTCCCAAAGTATGGAAGTTTCCTAGTATCCATCATAGAAGAAACAACGAGAATTGCCCTTCCAACTGCAAAGTGTACTTTAGCCTCACATTTTGCAGGGGTACCCACAAGTAACTCTCCTTTTCAGTTGAAAATAACAATAATTAGCGTGGTTCTTACACTTTAAGAGATTCCAAGAACTTTCGAACCCATGACAACAACATAGGTTTTGGTTGTACCTAAAGCAATACCAATGACATCATTACCAGTATTTCTTCTGGTAGTTGTGAAAAACCTCAAGGATTTGGAAGTGAAGGTTAAGAAGCCATTCAAAAATTCACACAATGTCAAAGTCCCAACAGAGATCAATACTAAGGACTTTAAATGAACCATATCATTGCTCTTCCATAATTCCATTATTAAAAGCCTAAACCGTAAGGGTCAATAGCAACAACAAACTTGTTCTCACAAACACCAAAATCAAATAACTCATGTGAATTCAATGAAATGGTGCATTGATTACTTACTTTCTTCTCCACATAATCTTCAAACAGATCGTGGCAAACAACCACTTTGTCGCCCTTCGATAAGTAACCCACAGAAGATAAACTCCCATCACCATTGTTAATTTCCTCAATCAAAGCACTCTGTAACCATTTCTAGGGTGGATCTGATGAGTAGACTGAAAAGGAGTCAATGGCTTAAACTCATCTTGATCATATTGAACATCAAAATTGGCAGTGAGGTTTCCACCGTAAATGGAATTAATACATTCCTGCTTTACTGCTTCCCTTTCGTCTTCAACAATATCAGACCAATCTTCATTGCCAACTTTCTCAAATTTGATAAAAGCTTTAACATTATCAAATATCTTATCTATTCTTACCATTATTCTTTCTTTCATTTCATAAAATATGTGGGTCACTTTATTGTAAAAATGCTCCAAATTAGCTCATAATTCTACACGTTATTGCTCGTCCATCCATTGAACCACTCCTTCGAACACTAGCATCATCACATCATTCACCATCGTCAAGAATCGTTAGCTCTGATACCAAATGATATGAGCTCAACTGCGAAATCTACTCCACAGTCGAATACTACACTGATATGAAGATTCTATTGTTACAGATCTATTAGAAAATAGTATAATAGAGGGATAAGAAGGAGAGGGAGAAGAAGAAAGGAAGAAATAGAAAGGCATATTTAGAGAGAAAGAGTAATCGAGATAGAGTGCTTGTTGAATTGTTATGAATATTCTTCTGTATTCATTTTCCATTACATTTCTGGGTTATATAGCATTCCTCAGTACACACATTTTTCATCCCCCTTTTAACAAACTAATCAACCTGCTAACTAGGACTATCAACTAACATCAATACTTAGCTAAATGACTGCGTTTCAACATCCTTATAATTGGACCCTTAACACTTGGTCTTTTAATTTGGGTTTCTTAGATTTATTAGGGTAGGTTTAGATTTAAGAAATTTGATTTGATATTTGGGTAGTATATATCAAGAAATTTTTTTTGGTTTTTGGGATTGATTTTTTTGGTGACTGGTACAACAGGTATGGCAGTGTTAAGATGATTTCTAGGAAAGATGGTTGAATTTCTTTAAGTTTAGAGAAAAGTCGAAGGATTCTTTAGAGAGATAGTTAATTAAAGAAGGTAAAGATTTTTGTTGGGAGAATTTTGAATGTAACAAAAAAAAGTTGTGTGGAGAAGGTTTTATACAAATTAAAAACGTTGTGGTTTCTGAAGGAAGGAAGATTTTAACCCAAACTTGGTAGGATTCGCACGAGTTACTAGGTAAATAACCCAACTAGATCGCACAAAAGTACTTTTCACTTTTTATTTCTTTTTTATTGATTTTTTATTTTTTAAGATTTAATTAATTAATTTAATAAGTATGGTTTAATTCAATAATTTAGTTGATATGTATAAATAAATTTGCAAGATTTAAGTGAATGAATTTTTATGATTCAAAGAATTAAGGATATAATTGATTTGTGTGATGGGATTTAATTAAATAGTTTACATGATGAACTAGATATAATTTAATAAATTAACGTGTATGATGAATTTAATGATTTAATTTGCATGATGTATGAATTAATAAATTAATTTGTATGATAGGATTTAATGAGTTAATTTGCATGTGATATAATTTAATGAAATAATTTGTTTGATTTAATTAGTAAGATTTAATTTAATTTGTATGATATAATTAAGTAATTAACATAATGTGTTTTGTTGCCTTTGTATGATTAATTTAATTTGTATGGTTTGATTAAATAAGCCATACAAATTAAATTAATCATACAAAATTAACAAAACACATCATGCTAATTACTTAATTATATCATATATATTAAATTAAATCTTACTAATTAAATCAAACTCTGATTTGTAGGTTATGAAAAGATTAAATTGTATGATTAAGCAGAATTAATATGGCATATTCAATTAAATGTTTAATCAAAATTATTCTTAGAATGTTTATATAGTAGTGTAATTCAGGATCATAATTCAATTTAGGAAATTATAAATAAGAAATCACAAAATAAATATTAAAATATAAAGATAAAGTAAGATTATCCCCATGATGGAATTCTTACAGTGATTGCGAACATGTAACATCTAAGGAATTCCTATGTCAAAAATTCTTGTTTAAACTTTACCAAAATGATGGAACGTTTAAACAGGAAATTTCAATAAAAATAGGATTAATGTGTAATTTAGCCCCCGAACTATACCACTTTTTTTACTTTGGTATAGAAAATTTTTTATCGCTTTAATACATGAACTTTGATTCTATCAGCCACTTTACCTCACATGGTAACTCCATTTAAAAAAATGCTGACCTAGCCACAGTAGCCAATAACATTATGGAATTTTTTTTTTTACTTTCTACGTCATGCCCTTTTCTAATATCCAACTCACATAATATTTAAAATGAAATTTTATTTATTTTCTTTAAATCATCATTTATTATTTTTATTCTCGTTTTTCGTAATTTCATTTGGTTTTTATTAAAAAAAAATTTAAGGCTTTTAAGTTTTATTATTAGACAAAAACCAAAAACGAAAGGTTAAAAAAATTAGAGATTTTTGGGAGCTTGAGATTTCGTTTCTGTAATTTAGGGTTTCAGACCAAATTGGGGAGACTTTTCATTTTTGTTATCAAACAAAAATGAAATGAAACAGAGGGTTAAAAAGATTGTGGAGCTTTAGGAGCTTGAGGTTCGATTTCTGCAGTTTAGAGTTTCAAATGAAATTGTGGAAAGCCTTTCTATGAATGAAAAGGAGATCTAATTAGGGTTTGGAGGATTGGTTTGTATTTTGGAGAGAATCCATTAGACCGTGTTCAAAAGATAGCGATTGGGGAACAAGGCATTTTGAAAAAAAGGTGTGTCCCTTCAAATCTGTTTCATATGTTTAAATATTCGATTATAAATAATTTTTTATTTTATTGATTACTATAAAGTTTTATTTGATATGGGTTTGAGTTGTTTAGTCGTTCTTAAACCGTTCTTTTGTATAATATTGATTAGGAATAAATTGTTCTGTTGCTTTTACTCACATTTGTTTAGGGTTGTATGCCTTTAGGTCCTAGTTTCATTTTTTGTCTCTTTTAAAACAAACAAGCAGAGCTGGAAACGTTTTAATATTTATTTTTTTATTGTAACAAAAGAATGGCCTGAGCAAAGTATGATTTAATTATGCATTTAGGTGGGAATTTTTTAAAACTTGATAAGTTAGAATATGTGGGTAGGGATATACATGAATGGTCTTTTGATCCTTATTTTTTATCTTATGGAATGTTGACTGATATGGTTAAAGATGCTTTTACGCCACAATAAAAACTTTTTGTTTTATAGAACCAGGAAATGACTTAGATAATGGTCTTATAGTATATGATAATGCTTCCTTTATGCCTATGATAAATCATATGACAAGTGCTAGAGAGTTACATGTTTATGTTGTTTATAGCTCAGGTTATAGAAATAGTCCCATTAATGCCAAATGTCCCAAATGATTCCACTAACCCTAAATAAAATTTTATGCCAAATGAGACGCATGAGATAGATAAGCCAAATGAGACAATAGACCAAATGAGCCAAATGAGTCAAATGTCTCAAATATACCAATGCACCAGACATGACAAGGGGTAGTAATGTAGAAATAAATAAGGAAGGTGGTGTATCAACTATAAGTGGTCCTTCAAATGTAGTTGGTCCATCTAGTCTAGCAACCATTGCTTTAAATGATGATAATGTTAATGGGCCCAATGCTACTGAGTCAAATATTAGTGATGAGGATGAAGAGGATAGTTTAGAGGATAAGTGGGTGTCTGATGAGGAAGATGAAGTGTGAGATCCCTAATTTCTCTATTCTTTCTACACCTATTGAATGTGCTAAGTTAGAATATTAAGCCAATTTATGATAACTAACTCATATATTTTGGAGGTATCGGGGAAACTGACTAATGGCCCCACAAGGTAATCCGTAATCCAGATTGTCTCTGAAATGACAAAATGTGAAATTTGGGCTCGAAATACATAACTAGTAAGAAAGCCACTTTTCGAAATTCTTTTACTTGAGCATACCTAGGCTTGCGTGCAATAAATTCAAAAATGACGATTTTGTCCATAAGCCAGAAAATCCAGCCCGTGAACTAAATTATGTAAAAATGCTAAAAACAACACAAATGAGTCCAAAAGCCTTTGTTTAGGGGTATTTTGGTAATTTCACTAACCATGGCCAGTCAAACCATCTTAATGGTCAACCTTTGACTTAGTTTGACCCAAATAAATGAAATATACTACTACTACTACTACTACTACTACTACTACTACTGCTACTACTACTACTACTGCTACTAATAATAATAATAATATCTAAATTAATTAAATAATATTGGATAAGCATGGGACATAAGTGGAATTCTTGAAATTTCAAAAGGGTAATTTAGTAAATTGTCATGGGTTGATATTTTATTAATAAAATAATATATTAAAATTAGATTTTTCCACTATCTTTCCCATTAAGGCTGGCCATTATTGCTGAGTTTCTCATCCTCTCCATTTCTCTAAGTGTAGAGAGAAAAACCTTGATAAAACCCTATCTAAACCAGTCCAAATCAGATCCTTACTTAAACAAAAATTGTTCCTTTCAACTAGAGCTACCTAAATCTATAAAAACTGAAGCTTGAAGTGGTTGTTTGCTTGGTGATTCAACCTTCCGAAATTGCTACCATTGTTGAAGGTGAGAGAGAAAGCATTAGCTTTTGATTTCAATGGTTGTATATAGTTGTTTTGCACTTGTTTAACATGTTTATGGTTGAAATTTGAAACAAATCAAATTTTATGGACATACTAGGGTTCAGTCATGAGGTTTTCTAAAGGGAAAATGTTGCTCTCATGCTTAAAGGGTAGTAAGGTTGCAAGAAACAAAGTGTAAAGTGTGCATATGTGCTGATGTTGTAACTTTGCTAAACTGTCCTAATCCAAATTCCATGTTTAAATGCTCAGTTTGGAGGTTTTACAATGAAATAAATTTTGGAAACATTATGGTAGATAGCCCTATGAGTTAAGAGAAAGTTAGTTTTGGAATCACCTAATTTGAAGTTTTGTAGCTTAAGATAGGTTCAAATGAATGCAGGGTGCTCTGCCTAAAAAATATGATCCCAACAGTTGACTTTGAAAAATTGTATAAAATAGCCCAAATTGAATTTATGTGCATGCCATACATTTCCATAAAGGTAAATGAGTCAAGCATATCATGGTTTTGAGTTTGCACAATTTGGATGACCCTGCAATTAGAAATGAACCAATTTGTGCATAGACGTAAGAAGACAGTCAGCCAGAATGCACCTGAAAACACAGTAACTTTGAGGAATTACTAAAAATGATTCAGGAATGTTAAAATTGGAAATTATACCTTTCTGAATAAGGGATTGAATTAGGTTTCACATGATATTGGATTCATAATTTTTGGATATCCCTATAATTAGTAATGCAATTTTTAATGCACAAAGGTCAGGAAACAATCCTACTAAATGGTCCAAAATTGGACTAAACTTTGGAAATTGTTGGAAACAATATGAAATGAATTAGAAAGTGAGCCTTACACTTCTAAATAGGGAATTAAGTTATATTATGTACAAAATTGACGGTGCATTAATTGAAATCCAATATTTTCAGTTCTGAATAGATGGGTAACCGATAGAAGTTAAAATTGAATTGTTATTCTAGGAGGCCAAAATGAAAGATAGAAATTAGTAGAACAATTTTCACAATTGAGATGTTGAATTTTAAATGCTTTTTGATATTGTTTTGTAGCTTTGAATCTGGAAAAATAAGTGGCATGAGTGGTGCTATCGGGTTGCTACATTGCGTGGTAGCTTAAGGTAAGGAACATGTATAAGAGATGCATAGGAAAATGTTACGCATGTATTTGGAAAATTCGGCTGGTTTGAGAAAATATAAACTGTGGTCTTCATGTAAGGGGTTAGAATAGTTACAACCGTTATGCTGTCAAAATTTCGTAAAAATATTATAATTATATTTAGTATACCGATGATTTAGAAAGAACCGAAATAATTTATCAATCTAAATAGTCCATGTCTCCTAGAAAGAAGAAAATTTGTTCTTAAACTTCTCATATTTGTGACGCAGTTCTTGGCTTATATGAAAATTTATTTTCACTTGTTTTGAATTACTAGTATATAATACACTCACTTTTATATGTGATAACAATATTTTAGGCATTTAATTTCGCACTGAGAATATTTATTTAATTTATTACTCTTCAGTATAAGATTTATTATTTTGAATGATTATAGATTGACTGAAGATAATTTCCATTTGAAATGATTTCTACTGTTGATTTTATATGATATGTGAATTATTTTTGAGATCGTTAATTCTTATGGTGATCATGCACACTTATGTGATTTACGTGTATACAATTGTGAGATCTTAATCAAGTCTTCAGCACCACAGTTGTCACCTAACTAGTGTACAGTGTGGATTTTTTATAATGGCCATTTGTCTCCTTTTATGTGCTTGGCTTAGGGGAGGATCCCTGACCCATGCGTTGGGTACGCCACTTTTATGTACATCCCTTATGTGATATCTTATATGCATGATTCTATTAGATTTGACAGTCTCCATCGAAAGCTTATTGTATTACTGGTTTAATTGATTTGGATTTACAAGTAACACTACAAGAAAATATACTTTCAGCGACGGAAATTTAGCTACGGAATTTTTCAGTCGCTAAAATATGGTATTAACGACAGATTTACGATGGAATGTATGTTGAAATTAGTGACGGAATTAGCAACGGAAATTATTTCGTCTCTAATTATGGCAAGAGATACTGTACAATAGCGCCAAATATTACCGACGGAATTAGTGATAGAAATTTCTATCGCTAAATCCAAAATTAGTCATAGGAGTTAGCGACGGAATTTTTCCGTCGCTAAAGCTCATTAGTGACGGAATTAGCGACGGAAAAAATTCTGTCGCAAAATATTTATACTTATTTTTTTATTTTTATATTAAAACTTTTCTGAAATTAGCGAAGGAATTTGTGACGGAAAAAATTCCATCGCAAAATATTTATACTTATTTTTTTATTTTTATATTAAAACTTTTCTGAGCGACAAAATTTGCGACGGAAAAATTCCATCACAAAATATTTATACTTATTTTTTTTATTTTTATATAAAAACTGTTAGGAAATTAGTGATGGAATTTTTTCGTCGCTAATGAGCTTTAGCGACGGAATTAGCAACGGAAAAATTCTGTCGCAAAAATATTCAAAATTATTTTTTTATTTTTATATTAAAACTATTCAGAAATTAGTGATGAAATTTTTTCCGTCGCTAATTCCTTCGCTAATTAGCTTTAGCGATGGAATTTTAATGGGATTAGCGACGGAAAAAATTTCGTCTCTAAAACCTCATAAAGTGTGTTAGATCTATTTAGCGACATAATTTTTTCGTCGCTAATCCGATGAAAATTCCGTCGCTAATTCCTCGAAATTCGCTATTCCCTCCCTTTTTTCTCTCCTTCTCGCCTGTGAATCTCATTTTTTCTCCTCCTTCTTCTTTTTTTCCAATCGCCGTCCTCTCCCCTATCCGCCACGGTCACTTGCCTCTCCACCCACTGCCGGTCACCACCCTCCTCTCCATGTCGTCGATCCCTCCTCCTACTGTGTAAAAAAAAAAAAGCAAAACAGTTTTTTTTACCCAAAAGCACAGCCACTACTGTTGCCCTTAACAGACTCCACTACTGCCGCCCCAGTCGCCCGCCACTCGCCGTCGCTTGCCAGCCGCCCACCTGCCGTCGGTCGCCCCTCACCACCGATCAACTTATACAGTGGTATTGTATTTTTTTTTTACATTTAAAAATATATATTTATTTGTTTATATTGTTACTTTGTTTTATTTTTGTGTTTATTCTCTTTTTATATATTGTTAGTTTGTTATTTATTTGTTTATATATTATTATTTCTTTGTATATATTATTTAGTTATATATATTTTTAATTTGTTGTGTGTATATATTTATTTATTTGTATATATTTGTATTTATTTATTTGTGTATATATATACACTTTGTTGTTGTTTATTTGTTTAATTAGTTACTAATGATTTTAATATTGTTGATATATATATACACACACACATACATTTAATAGTATATATTTATTTGTATATATAAGAATATTATTAGGAAACTTGTATTTAAATGTTTATATTTGTTTTTGTTAGCTTTTAAATATATAAATTTATTTTTTAAAATTTAATTTGTTTATAATATTTTTAATTATGAAAATTTATTTTTGTTTTAGTGTATCTAATTATATGATATTAATAGATTGATTGAATTAGTGTTATTAAATTTTTTTTTTGTTCAGAAAGTATTATTAATTTTTTTTAATGTGAGATATACACATTGTTATACATATATATATATATATATATATATATATATATATAAATATATAAATATATTCTTCGAATAAATGTATATATTGTTGTATTAATAGTTTTAATATATTTAGTTATTTGTTTATATTTTTAATTTGTTCTGTGTATATATTTATTTATTTGTATATATTTATTTGTGTCTGTCAAAGTTAGTTGTCTATATATATATTTATTTTTTTGCATATATTTGCATTTATTTGTTTGTTTATATTTATATATATATATATTTGTTGTTATTTATTTGTTTAATTAGTTACTATTGCTTTTAATGTTGTATATATATATATATAATATATATATATATATATACACACACACACACACACACACACACATTTAATAGTATATATTTATTTGTATTTATAATAATATTAGTAGGAAATTTGTATTTAAATGTTTAAAGTTATTTTTGTTAGATTTTAAATATATAAATTTATTTATGCAAATTTAATTTGGTCATAATATTATTAATTATGAAAATTTATTGTTGTTTTAGTGCATCTAATTATATGATCTTAATAGATTGATTGAATTAGTATTATTAATTTTGGGATTAATGTGAGATATACACATTGTTATATATATGTTATTTTTTTTCTTTACATAAATGTATATATTGTTGTATTAATAGTTTTAATATGTATTGTAACGAAAGTTGTATGTATTGTAATCGTTATTTTTTTATTTTCTATTAAAAGAAAATAATATTTAATTTTTAATATGTAGTTTTTATGCTTTTGTAGGTTATTTAATATTAATAAGGACTGCTTTGGTGGATTGTGATCGTAAGGTAATATTTTAACTATTTTATTATGCATTTTATAATAAATAATTGTTAATTTTTTATTTAAAATTTTATTTTGTTTTTGAATTGGTTGAGATATTTACTTTGATTGCTATATTTTATTTATTTTGTGTGGTTTTGCTTATTAAATTACAGATCTTTTATTCAGATCGTATAATGAATAAGGATAGGAGTTGGATGTACTGCCGGTTATATAGTAATAGTTATATCAAAAATGAGTATTTAAATGGAGTTGAAGAGTTTATCGATTTTGCATGTTCAAATAGGCAGTTTGTCAGTGGAGATAGAATAAAAAGTCCTTGCATTAAATGTCAAAATAGAATCTTTTTAGAATGTGATAAGGTGCGGGAACATTTATTTTACAAAGCTTTTATGGGTGGTTATACTATTTGGGATAAACATGATGAAATTATTGAAGGAGAATCTTCAAGAAATAGAGACGAGATTAGTGATCTGATGTATGAAATGTATTCAGAACAAAACCCGTATAATAGAATGGTGAGGGATGCTTTTCATATTAATTTTGACTGGAATGCTAATCAGTTAAGATTTGGTGAGCATGAACAAAATTCATCAAGACAAAACTTTGCTTCTCTGTTAAATGATGCAAATGAACCATTGTGGACAGAATGTTCTAAGCACACGACATTATCTACCATGTCACAATTGTGTAATTGGAAGTCGGAGCACAATGTGAGTAAAGCATGTTTTAATCGAATGTTGGAGATTGTGAGAGGTATGCTTCCGGAGAATAATAATTTACCGGAAAACTTTTATGAAATGAATAAAAAATTGGAGAAATTCGATCTTGGTTATATTAAGATAGATGCTTGCAAGAATAATTGTATTTTATTTTGCAAAGAATATGCCAAGTTAATGCACTGTGTGATATGTGGGCATCCTAGATATAGACAATGTGGGGCAAGAGGAAAGAAGACACCGTACAAGATTTTGCGCTACTTGCCATTAATCCCTAGGCTTCAAAGGCTTTATATGTCAGCTGCAACTGCTGAGTTTGTGACATGGCATGCGCACAATCGAAGTTCTTCAGGAGTGCTTAGACATCCAGTTGATGGTGAAGCTTGGCAACATTTCAATTGTACTCATCCATCATTTGCTATGGAACCTCGTTATGTTAGAATTGGTTTATGTGCAGATGGATTTTGTCCGTTTGGGCCAACTATGAGGTCATATTCTTGTTGGCCAGTTATGTTTGCTGTTTACAATTTACCTCCCTGGATGTGTATGAAACAACCATATTTGTTATTGAATATGGTAATTCCGGGAAGGAGCAATCCATCACAAAACATAGATGTTTTTTTAAGACCTTTGATAGATGAGTTGAAAATCTTATGGGATGAGGGTGTCCAAACTTATGATGCTTATAGAAATCAACTTTTTTTTGTTAAGGGCTACATTAATGTGGACAATTAATGACTTTCCTGCATATGGAATGTTGTCTGGGTGGAGTACACATGGAAGATTATCTTCTCCTTATTGTATGAAACATACGAAAGCTTTTAGATTGCACCATGGACGAAAGCCTTGTTTTTTTTATTGTCATCGTCAATTTTTGCCTCTAATCATTCTTTTAGGAAGCAAAGGGTAAATTTAGTAAAAGGGTTGATTATGATCCTCTGGTTTTGAGATTTCGGGTGAAGAAATGTTTTCTTGGATAGATAGTTTGGAAGACTTAACATTTGGGACAAAATGTCCTCAACAAAAACCTCAAGGCTTTGGGGTAACTCATAATTGGGTGAAGAAAAGCATTTTTTGGGAGTTGTCTTATTGGCATACCAACCTTATTCGTCACAACTTAAATGTCATGCATATTGAAAAAAATGTGTTTGACAATTTATTCAATACATTAATGGATGTTAAAAGCAAAACAAAGGACAACACAAATGCAAGGTTAGATTTGGCGCTGATTTGTAAACGAAAGGAATTTGGAATTGGTGACAAGTAATGGAAAAACTTTCACACATAAAGCATCATTTACCTTAAGCAAAGATGATCAGAGAAGAGTGTGTAAATGGGTGAAAGAGCTAAGGCTTCTTATGGGTTTGCATCAAACATATCTTGATGCTTAAATATTGAGGAAGGCAAGTTTTATGGAATGAAAAGCCATGATTGTCATATTTTTATGCAAAGATTAATTCTGATTGCCTTTCGTGATTTCATACCTAATTCAATATGGGATGCTATTACTAAGCTATCTCATTTTTTCAAGATATATGTTCAACTGAATTACATGTGAATTACATGGAACAGTTGCAGAGCAACATTGTAGAAACAATTTGCAAATTAGAGAAAATTTTTCCACCAGGTTTTTTTGACTGCATGGAACATCTCCCCATTCACTTACCTTACGAGGCCAAGGTTGGCGGACCCGTTCAATACCAATGGAAAAGTGTTTACGTGGCCTCCTGAAGAGACGACTATTGCGAAAAATATTTGGGAGAACATTTGCAAAACACGATTCCGTGACTTGTTGCAAGCTGAAAGAAAAAAAGCAATGCAACATTTCGGCACGGATTGAATTGCAGACTGTAAAGGGTATATGTCTGGCTGGATCAAAGTTGAGATATGGAACTCCTTGATTGATGACTTATAGGGCAAATCAGAATGGGAGGTGAACTCACAGAAAGGAAAGCAAAATCGATTGACCATAAAAGAAGGAACTTTTACCAAGCATACAGGTGGATCGATTTCTTTTCCTGTGCATGCACATAGACTAGTATGTAACTTTTTAAATCATATGTATGATATTCTAGTTAAAATATATATTGTTTACAGCTAACTTCAATTTTTTTTGTTTTACTTGTGAAGAGGAATCAATATAATCGAACACCTACATATAAAGAGGTTTTTGATCAAACTCACAAAAAAAAAATGCTGGCCAAGGTGAATATGTGGACAATAAATCGAAAGTTGTCAGTGTATGTATATTTAAAATTATTTCTTTTTATGTATGTCAATTATTATTTAATTACTTTTTAAGTATATATATAATAATAAATTTTTTTATTATAGGAAAAAAATAATGGTTCATTGGTTGAGAAGTATGGTGTGGATATTAGCAGTCAATCACACTTTGATCTTGTTGCTTGGTGTGACTGTATTGGAGGAATGGAAACAACTCGCACACATGTGTACAGCCTTGGAAGCAGTTCACAAAACAGAGATATACTTGAGTCATCCGCCTCCTCAGCAAGTCCAATATTCTCGGTTTCTCAATCAACAGTAAGCCAGGATGAGCGAATCGATATTATAGAAGAGAAACTTGATGAAGTTCTCAAATATTTACCGCAAATGCACCAATGGATGGCTGAGATGACTCATGCATGGAAGAGTAGCAAAGGAGGCCCTTCAAATCCCGATGATAGACACTCACCAAACCTCGGAGATGGGCCTTCTTCATAAATCTCTGTTTTAATGTAAAAAATATTAAGTACTTTGTTCTTTCTATGTTTTAAGAATTTCATGGTTGTTGAGAGATGTTATAGATTTTATGAATTTTAACCATGTTTTATGATTATGTATGAATTTTATCGATATTTTATGTTTATGTATTAAGGTTTTTTAAATGTTGCTATAGTCATGAATTTAAGGTTTTAAGCTTAAATTTAAATATATTTCGAAAACTTTTGGAAAGAATATTGGAATTTAACATTTTGGTAGCGAAATGCACAAATAATAGATGATGATGAAAAAATATATTATTAGCAACGGAATCCAAAGAAATTAGTGACGGAAATAGTAGCATTAGTGATGGAATTTTCTGTTGCTAATACCATTAGAGACGGAAAATTTCTGTTATTATCAATGGAAAAAATTTATTATTAGCGATGAAATATTCCGTCGGTAAAAGTTTTTAGTGACGGAATATTTTAATAAAATTTAAAAATAAAAATAAAAGTAGTGACGGAATTAGCGACGGAAAATTCCGTCGTTGATAATTTTACCTACGGATTACTAATGACAGATTTTCATTTTAGTGACAAAAATTTCCGTCGCTGATAACAAAAAATTCGTCACTGATAAGGACAAGCGACGGAATTAGCAACGGAGTGTACTTTCAGCGACAGAATGAGCATTAGCGACATTGATTTTTCCAACGAAAATTTTCCGTTACTAAAATGCTTCAACGACAGAATCAGACTTTTAGCGATGGAAAATTCCGTCGCTGAAGGTCTCTTTTTTTGTAGTGTAAGTGCTTAATTGATTTAAATATATGTGAATGAGAAGACAATATTTGATTATATGTTTATACGATACTTGATGTACTCAAATCTTTATATTTGTTTTATATTGGATTGAAAGAAAATATTTTAATCTCATTAAATACAATTTATATTTGATATTCAAATGGTCCCTATAGCCAAACATAAGACCCAAGACACGTGAGGTGCTTTAAAGCATCTTTTCATACTCAGCCTAGCAATCCTAATTTACTATAGAATTCCCTCCTTCTATACTATCAGCATGACCATCATTTTTAGTTAACATGCTAGAGCCAAGTAAGAAACCTGCATATAGTAGCTTAGTACGCACTTTTATATATGTTTCCTTACTGAGCGTAAACTCACTCCTCTATTTTTCGTCCCAGACTATTTACAGTGACATCTGCTCATTAGAGGGCACAAATTTTTAGAGCTACAGTATTCCTTCGGGACACACTCCGAGTTCCTCGAAGGTATATTGTGTTTTATTTTATATATATATATATATATATCTCAGACATATTTGTATATTACTTAGTAGTTGTATATAAACATGGGGATGTAAATTACTAAGAAATGTTTTGTGATAATAAGGAGAACCTGGGACTTATAGATGAAATGATATATCAATGACAGTGCATGTTTAATTATTAGATGATATTAATAATATTATTGACAATTATTTTGTATTATGAATGAAAGAAATTAATATAATGTTATGTATGTGTGAGAAGGAAGATGACATCGACAAACGACCTAACCCATTATAAAATAAAGAAAAAAGTTAGTTGGTATTTAAATAAAATTGGATGTTACATGAAGAAATTAGGGAAATAAGGCATTTGCACATGGAGTTTAGGCAAAAAGAAAAAGAAAAAAAAATCTTTTAGCCCTAGTGATGTATCAGCAGAGATAGATTTTGAAGCTTTAGTTGATAAAATTTGGAAAAAGAAGGGTCCTAGAGAGGTAGAGAAAAACATGGGAGGTCGAAATTCTAGTTGGAGTGATACTGAGTATCTGGGTTCTTCTAACGTTGGTAGCTATGAGAGTGGTGAGGATGGTCAGCTGGTATATAAGAAAAGTAAGAAGAATTCTTTAATCCCCTGATCCAGTGCTTAGATTTGAGCTTGGTATGATTTTTACAAGTACCAAGCAATTCTAAGATGCTTTAGATAAGTATACTGTGGCTAAGAGATTTGATTTTATGTTTGTTAGGAATGAGAAAAATAGGATTAGAGCTAGATGTAAGGCAAATGGTTGTCCCCTTCTGATATATACTAGTAAGGATAATAATGATGAGCTATTGAAGGTTAAGATATTTGTAAATAGGCATCAATATTAAATTACATTTTCAAACTTTAGGGCTAATCATAAATTTGTTGGACAGCATTTCCTTGATAAGTTGAGAGTAATTCCTAAGTTGAAGTTAGTTGAAATGAAAAGGCTAGCTAAGGAAGAGTTAAAGGTTGATATTAATCTAACTATTTGTAGTAAAGCAAGAAAATGGGCCTTGGAAAAAATCAATGATAGAACAGTGCATGAGTTCAACAGGTTGTTTGACTATACACATGCTTTGAGGATGGTGGATAAAGGCTCTCATGTGGAACTTATTGTTGAAAGGCTTACTCCAACAGAAACCCCTAAATTTAGAAGGTTTTATGTCTGCTTTAGTGCCCATAAAGCTGCGTTTAAGGAGCTTTGTAAACCTGTTTTTCATTTGGAAGGCTGAAGGGACCCTTTAAGGTTGAGCTTTTAGCTACTATAGATAAAATGGTAATGACTAGATATATCCCATGGCATGGGCAATTGTTGAGGTAGAGAATAAGTATAGTTGGAGATGGTTTCTTGAAAATCTTCAATCTAATATTGGGTTAGCAGATGGTGATGGATTCACTCTCATGAGTGAGATGCAAAATGTATGCATAATTAATTGAGAATTATTTGTTGTTTTATTCTAACTTGATATTTTCTTTTGCTTGATTTACTTTCTGTTTTGATGTAGGGTTTGAGGGATGAGATTACTCTGTTATTGCTAAAGATTAAGCATAAATCTTGTGCCAAACACTACTTTGCAAACTGAAAAAAGGAGAATAAAGGTAATGATTTGCACATTCTATTTTGGGCATGTTGTAAGTCAACAAATCAAGCTTACTTCAAGAGCAATGCAAAGAACATGGTGCATTGAAGAAATCAAATCTGGAAAGCATTTTAAGCAAAAACGCCAAACATTGGTGTAGGGCTTCGTTTCTACTAGATGCCATTCGATGTGGTAGTTAATAATTTTGTTGAAGCATTTAATGCTACTATAATAGAGGCTAGGTATATGTCTATTATCTCTATGTTTAAAGAAATTAGGCATTGTGTCATGAGTAAAATAGTCAATAACAAGAAAAAAAATGTGCTTCTTAGAATAGTTTGTTCTGTCCTAAGATTTGTGAGAAGATATAGGAACATAATGAATTTAGTGTTTAATGCCATGTTAAATGGAATGGTTTAGAGGGGTATGATGTTTTCTGTAATGGGGATACTTTTGTTGTTGATATCAAAGGGTGTAAGTACACTTGTAGGTCATAGAATCTTACTGGTATCCCATGCTCACATGGAATATGTGTCATATTATTTAAGAATGAATAGATTAAAGACTATGTTTTAGATGCTTATAAGAAAGAAAGTTATGAAAAGTTGTATAGCCATGTCCTACGACCACTAGCAAGTGAAAGATTTTGGCCAGAGACAAAAATGGGTACTATTGATCCCTAATTCCCAAAAAGAAGCTTGGTAGACCAAGAAAGATATAGGGAAGAGGGTAAGGCTAGTAGCTATAAGTTATCAAGGAGAGGAAGGAAGATGAGATGTCAAAAATGCTTCCACCTAAGGCATAATTCCAGAAAGTGTCTAAACAAAAACAATAGAAATGTAAGTTATAAGCAATAATGACGTAATATTTTCTGATTGTGTATTACTGGTGCATTAATTTTGTATTTTCTTTGTTCATGAATTTAGATGGGTTACAATAAAGGTGTTGTAGATGTTTAGTCATCTCAACCAGCAACAAATGTTGAGTCTTATGAAGAAGAAGAAGAAGAAGGAAGAAGAAAAACAAGATCCTATAGATCTTAGATCTATATTTAAGGTAAGATTATCTTTCAAACGACTAATTTTTGTTATAATCATGTATTAGTTTGATTGTTGCTCACTTGTAATAGGACATGGGAGTTTGCACTCAATATATGCAACCAGAAGACAGTTCAAGTACTCTTGCCACAACAAAGGTGTGAAATCCCCAATTTTCTGTAATTTTCCTATGCTTGTATAGTTTTTCAACTTGAATTAATGGAATAAATATGAATTTCTGATATATATATATGGTGTATGGGACATAGAGGGAATTAAAGGAATTGAGGGTCAAACAATTAATGGTCAAAAGGTCAATGGATGGTCAATGGCTGAGATAGGATGATGAGGAGATTAGAATGCATTTATGGGCATTTAATGAAAGCCATGACTCATCATCATCATCACCTCTTGCACCCCACGGCAGCTTCCAGCCCTTCTCCCTCTCGTTGCTTCCATATTTTTCCTCTAAGTGTTCAAATTCTCACCTTGACAAATCACCCTCTCATGCCATCGATTCGTTAAGCTTCTCTAAAGAAAAATGATCCCTGTCGATAGCTTAACCTATGCCTTTAATATGAGAGAGTGAATCCAAGTGAATAAGGAGATCTAGAAATCCAAAGAATTGGTGAATTGCAAAGGTAAGGGAGTTAGATGGTTTTATGTTGATATTTTGATGGTTTGGGATTGTATAAAGTTGATATAGTAGGTTTATTGAGGTTTAAATTGTCATGATGTTTACAGCTTGAAGAAGTGAGAAAGGACAAGTGTAGATTGGCTACCAAGCTTGTGGATTTATCTCAATTGAGGTAAGGAATTTATGTAACGGACGTAGGGTGACTATGTCTGCATAATTTTAACTACTTTAACTGTTTTGGAGAGAAACAACAGCTGCTTTAAGTGAAGGAAAAAGGGGCAATTTGGGTCCTACTCCTAGTACCAATTAGGCTAGGAGCAGCCGACTGCCCTAAGTAGCAGCCGACTGCTTAGAGACATCCAAAACGCCATTTTTCGAAAACCGACTCAAACCAGTCGACTGCCATGGGAGCCAGTCGATTGCCAGTTTCCAGAAACCATTCTGTTTCAAACCAGTCGACTGCTAGGGGGAGCCAGTCGACTGCTATTTGTCCAAAAGCATTCTGTTTCAAAACCAGCTGACTGCCAAGGGGGCCAGTCGACTGCCAATTCTCGAGAAACATTCTGTTTCAAAACCAGTCGACTGCCATTTGGGGCCAGTCGACTGCCCTATTTGTATTTTGAAAAATATAATAATTGAATTTCAAAAAGGGAAAGAAATTCAATAAGGCAAAACAAGGGGTAGCAGTCGACTACTATATATGACCAGTCGACTGCCTATTTGAAAGAAAGGTTTTGAGAACCTGTTTTAAGAAAGGATATTCCTATTTGTTTAAAACCTATATGAATAAGGTTTTGGAGACTATGAATCTCTCAAAAGAGCATGCACATTATTTGTTACTTGTATTTGACTGAGGAGCTCTAGTCCAGCCCTCAGACCCGTAGTACGGCACCTGACTAGTGAAACTGTGGGCTATAGACAATGGCCATGAGTCTTTTATTTGATTCGGCTTTAGGGAGGATCCCTGTCCCATACGTGGGTACGCCATTTATTTGATATCTCTTAGGATTATCCCTTACGGGATATATTTGCGGTATCCTCATGAGATCTTTATATTGGATTATCCCTTATGGGATATATTTGTTGTATCCATTATCTCTCTGGATTATCCCTATGGGATATATTTGCTGTATCCATGATGAGAATTACTTGGTGCATGAATCTGTTGGATATAAATTGTCTCCCATCTATTTGAAAATATTTGTACTCGCCTACTTGATTTCACGTGATTTGAGATCCGTGGAAATATTTGAAAGCATGATTTACTTGTATTTGATATTTGCGAAAGAAATATAAGCACTATGCTTTATAATGATTTTACATAACATTATAAAGCCAAGCAGGAAAACTGCATATAGTGATATAGTACGCTCTTTTACATAAGTTTCTTACTGAGCGTAAACTCACTCCTTTACAACTATTTTTCATACAGATTACTTAAAGTAATTCCGCTCCGGATAGAAAAGCCCATCTTTTGGGATTTTGAGATACCTTCGGGGCACGCTTCCTAATTATCCCGTGAAGGTATATTTAGTCGGCCGTTACTTCGGCTAATGTACAGTACGATACCATAGTTTTGTATATGTGGGGAAATTAGGTTGTCTGAATATTTGAGATCCTGATGTACATGACACATGTTTATAAATGAAAAATTTTATGCATGTGAAAATGTTTATTATACTCTGATAAAAATGCCTAAAGCATAAGAGTAAGGAAGATTGACATCGATAAACTAGTCGATTTAATTGTTATTTGAGATAAAAGTTAGTTGCTATTTGGTTAGTGACGAGGACGTCACAAAGGGGTAAAGATTCAAATAGTAGAGGAGCAAGGGGTATTGGTTCAAAGGAAACAAGTATCATGTCCACGTGTCCAAGCTTCTCAAACACCTCAAGTGGACCTTGCTATCCCAAACTCTCCAAATCGCCCCTACTGTCTATGCCTCCCAAACACCCTTTGTGGCCCTTCTTGTCTAAACCTCCCAAATTCCCTAAGTGACTCTTGCTGTCCAAGTGGCTCAAGCTGTATAACCAACCCCATTACATGCACCTACAACAAGACAACAGCTAGAACCAATAGCAACATCCCAAAATCCTTCAGCCCTAGTAGAGGTAGCTACACTAACACATCCAGAGAAACACCAATCAAAAGGCCAATTAAAAAGGATTGTCCCGGTAAAGGCAAAAAGTGACTACACTTTTAACAAAAGGGAAGAAGTTAATGCAAGGGATAAGGATTTATACTCATGAGAAAACATGGTTGCAAATACTGGATGTAAGTTATAATTTTTTGTTTGTACTTCAGTTTAAATAGTTATATTCTATAAATGAAAAAGTTCAAGCACTTTATAATTTATACATCATTTCATTTATTTTGCAGTCTAGTTTTAGCAACACTATTGATTTCCATCCTTAAAAGAACTAGTAAGTAAGCACAATCAACCTTTACCACTACCAGCCATCAAAACGAAATTCCAACCTTACATGAGGAAGCAAATGAGAATGAAGCTACTGAATTTTATAACATATTAGACATTATGTGTTTTACATTTTATAACCTCTTATATTAGCTAACATAAAGATTTTAATATTTTTTTTTGTAATATAGGGTCTAAAGGATGAGTTGTTGGGAAAGAACAAGAAAAGGCAAGATTATGATGACATGTGCAAATTAAAACAAAGAAGCCAATCAAGAAAGGGATGAGTTGTTGTTATAAAAATGTCGTAATTTAGATTTATTTTTGGATGGTATTGTAGTTTTAATTAACACTGTCATTATGGTTAAAACTACTTTTTGGATGTTATTGTGGATTTATGCTTATATGTTTAGAGGCTATTACATTTAGCCTTGTATGAAACTGTTTGGATGCTATTACCATTAGGTACATCTTGGATGATTATGTTGTTTTCGCATTTTAGCAAAAATGAAAGATCCAAAGATTTCCTTTAAGTTGCTAAAGAGTGTATGGTAGGGTTAATGTTTTCGTTGCTTTTGTTGTCAAAAATATGTTGAATTTAGGACTTGATTATGATTGACGTTAATTTTGTGGAGGTTGTTACCATTAGGTGCAGCTTGGGTCTTCTTTTTCTTTTGTCGTTTCTATTTTCTTATTTGTTTAAGCAATCTAATTGTGAAGCCTTTTTATATGTAATCAAATAAGACTCATTGAAGCCTTGTTATACTCATTGACATTATAATCAAACAGGACATTATAAGCCTTGTTATATGTTATATGCCAATTACAACACAAAACGAACACAATAAAACATTGTTGTATGTAATTAAACAATACATTATATTGCCAAAAATTGCTCAACATTAGAAACTAAACATAACAATATCTATGGCCAAAGAACTTTATAATGGCTAAAATATACAGTAAGAAAACAATCTGAGACCGTTAAATCAATCTTGTACAGGCAAGCATCATGTTTAGTCTTTGCCACCATTCCTTTGTAGGCTCTCATCTTCTTTTTTTGAGTTTTAACCTTATTCAGTAAAACGTTCACTTTATCAACCTAGACATGTTTCTTCAGTTCTAAGTTCTTAATCCTCAACTCCTTATTTTCTGTTAGCAAAATATTATTCTAACTTATCAATTCATCAGTCAAATATTTATGATGAACCTCTGAACTGTGTCCATCTTCATTGCTCTCAAGCTAATGAAAATACTCATAACCTTAGGTTTGTAAGACATGTTAATACTCCAAATTAGTACCTGATTTTTCGAGAACTTTTTTTACTAACCTTGACAAAATCAAATATAAAATTGCCAAATATATTACCTATTTGTATTTTGGGCACTCATAAAATTTCTTCCTTTTGTTCCATGGTGTCGTTAAGGTACAAATTGAAGCTTTCAATCCATAACAACAACAATATTTCTTCCTTACCACTGCTTCTGCTTTAGGTTTATAACTTTGGCTTTGTCTGCTTTTACTCTTAGCCATTTTCAATGTGTCACTCAATTTCAAGCTAAAGAAATAAAAAGGGAATAGGTTTCTTCAATCAGCGATGATAGACCAAAGTTGGCTACCTTTCTCCTCGATGAGTTTTGTGAAGAATAGATAGAGGTAAGGTAAAGAAATGGGTTAAAGCTAAAGAAATAAATATAAAAGAAACATAAAAAGGAAATGAAAAAATAATAAATTATGATTTAAAGAAAATAAAATAAATAAAATTTCATTTTAAATAGTATATGAGTTGGATATTAGAAAAGGGAGTGATATGGAAAGCAAAAACAAATGGCATAACGTTATTGGCTATTGTGCCAAGTCAGCATATTTTTTAAATGGAGTTAATGTGTAAGTGGATGACGGAAACAAAGTTTATGTATTGAAGTGACAAAAAATTTTCTTAAGATATCATAGTGAAAAATGTGGTATAATTTGGGGGCTAAATTACATATTAACCCTAAAAAGTTATCAAAGTTTGTTTTTATATAAAATAATAATACAATAAATTAAATATAGAGAAAATAAACAATTAAGATAAAATAAATAAAAGTTAAACAAAGATTTTTCCAATGATAGAATTCCTAGAGTAATCGTGAATGTGTAACATCTATGGATTTTTTAGGTGAGAAATTTTCTTTGAATTTGGCTAGAAGGATGGAAGATTCAAAGGAAAAACTTCAATGAAAAAATTATCAATGTTTATCTTAAATAATAAACAATAATAAAATAATGATAAAAATAAAAAATATGTTTTTGAAAAGTGTAGTAAGATAATAAAGAATAATAAGATAATTAAAAAAGCATCCCAATTTACCAAAAATTTGAACTAAATATTTCTTTTTCAGATAGTTGGCTGGGTTGTGCGGAGCGTAACAAATTCTTAGTTAAGCTAAAATCTACATTAACTAAATCAATATTCATTAACTCAGATGGTCCCAGTTTAGATATTTATGCATGCAGTCTTGTGTAAAACAACTTCAATTAACAAGTCCTTATACATGCATCCAAAAGATTATAATTATATTTTCAAATTCTTTTAGTATCCCCATACATTGGCATTTGTGCTATACAAATAAGTCTGAATACAAAATAGGTAACTGTACAATCTATACCTTTAAGAGAGGTACCAAAAAGCCTTGAAGAAATTGGAATTAGAAACCCCTCACCAAGCTAACTCCACTATAAGTAAGTCAAATCATACAGATATTTATAGAAGTTCACAAAGCAGATTTTCAAATCAAATCAGAATTATATCTAAATATTCAAAACTTAGTCATTTCCAAAATATATAAAGAAAATAGATTTCTATGCCATAATTTGTAATAAATTCGTAAAACTAAAATTAAAATAGAAAAGTCACCAATCTTTTAAATCATGAAATTAAAATGCTTCCAGCAAAATCGAATTCCTTAGAAAATCCATGTTCTTAAGGAGTTTTGTAAATTCCTATCCTAGTCATCATAACTATTGTTTTTACGAAAATTCGGCAACATAATAGTATAAATTTTTTTAAAACCTCCTGCAAAGCAAACACAGTTTATAAAACCCAATGCAGTTGATTTTAAATCCACTTCAGTATCTCCTACATTCCTTATATATATTCCTTACCTATCAATCATAGTGCAACGTAACCAAATCAGTCCAATAGTTAAATTTCGGCACTAGCGCATATTTACTTCCTCAGCACCAACTTAATTTCAAACTGCAGAAAATGATTAAAATGATTTAAATTCCAATGCTTATCTCCATATAATATTTCTAAGTCTTAAGATCTTTTAAAATTTCCTAATTTCATTGTAATTCGATCAATTTCCTACTGAGCATCAAAATTACAACTATTGCCTAAACACCTCCATTTTCAAATCCAACTTCACCAACAGTCTTATTTTAATTTATATATAATTTTAGTACCCATTTTGTATCAAATTGAACATAATTCCCCCTTGTTCCTCACTTGGCCAAAAACACCAACACACACCACACTTGTTGTTTTGCAATTCTAACACTATATTCACGCTTCTCACATTCCCTACACTAATATACATCTAAATCAAATCAACTAAAGTATCATATCAATAGAACCCTAAATGGCGAAAACCCTAAAGGTAAGATTCATATGATTAGGCTATATATAGTCTTAACTATCATAAAACATCAACATATATTTAAGGAAATTAAAACAAAAATCCCAATATTATACTATGAGAACCGATTATATGGTACTATGCATGTGAAATTAATCAATTATTAATTTAATTTTTTGAATATTTTGTAAAATTTAAGTAAATAGTGATGTGGGCCCCACTTAGAATTTCAAGCCCAAATCTGTATACGCTTGATAAAATAGTGTAGTGATGGTGTAAAAGTGATATTGTGGAGATTTGAGACTTAAAATACTTTGTTTGCACCATTCTTGGAAGTGTGACCAACAATTTTAAAAATGACGGATACGTCCCGAGGGTATTTTTGTGAATTGCTCTCAAACTAAACTAAATTGGGATGAAGTAAAAATATCAGGAGATTCTACATGAAAAGTACTTTAATACAGTGTCAATAGATTTCTTGAAATAGCCGCCAAAATAGAAAATTTCCCTGACGGGTCGCGGGGGTAAAATCGTAATTTCTCACTATCCATGCACCGCGCGTCAACGAAACCACTTCTAACCATCAAATTATGTTTAATATGATCATTTGGTACTGGAATCCAAAAATTTGGAGTGCGTTTGCACAATTCTACGACTGTGGGAACGTAAGGGCAAAATTATCCGAAATTTTCATAATCAAAGGCATTTTGGTAATTTTACCATTTCCAGAATTTTCTACAGAATTATTTCTGCTGAGATATGGCACTATTCATCATCTCTTCCACTCACCTCTCACGCCATTTACAAAGAAAAAGAAGAAAGAAACTTTAGCTTGCTATATCTCATGTTCTAGTTAAAAATTCAACTACATTTCTTCACCAAAATTGATCCTTTCTCTCTCCTCTACATTTCTATACCAATATCTCACTGAATATTCAACAAAATAAGGAGAAAAGAGGAGGGATACAATTCAGCCCAGCAAGGTATGGTGCCATTCCTTATGTTTTTCTTAATTCCAATGGCATGAAATTAATTCTTTAAGCTTAGTGAGCATGTATATAGCCATAGTTTCATCAAATTGTTGAATAATAAAAATACACCATTGGAGTACCATTTGGCCAACATGGGAGCATGGTGAATATATATGGTTTCATGCTTAAAAATGGTGTCAAATTAATTGTTGGGCATAGTAGAATAACTTAGTAATATTGGATTGTTGAAAATCAACCAAAATGGCTAAAGGGAGCATTTGGCATAATGAAGGGGGACTGGGTTCCATAGCTGTTCTTGATGATTTGAGGGTAGATTTAGACTGTAGGAATTATGAGGAGTCTACCGGTATGCTCGGATTTAAAATCAGACGCAAAACGAAGAAGTTACGTTATACTAGCAGTAGAAATTATATTACAAAAATATTTGCAATGTCTAATGTGGCTGCATAATAATATAAATAATAGCTTAAAAAATAAGTATTTAATAAGCTAATAATTTTGGTGAAATCAATTGCAGCCCAGGAGTTATGGTATTTGTGTGGTGCAATTGGGAAACGCGATTTCGCTAGACAGGTAAGGGATGCGTGTGTAATTTGTACGGATATCCTGAATGCATGTTTTCATGCTAATAATTTTATGAAATCATTTTGGAAGTAAATTGCCTTGAATCCTGTGGAATTATGGCTGGTTGGCTATTTTTAAATTGTGTTGCAATTGTAGGGGCTAGGGTGTTAGCAACTGTTATGCTGCCGGAATTTATTAGAAATATTTCTAAAAATGCCATGAAATATTTTAGTGCATTGTGAAATATTTTCCTAGCCTCGAGAGTGAAATATATATTATTTTTCATAAATTGTGAATTTATCGAAAAACATTTATTAAACATTCATGCTACTGATTTCGATAAAAGTCAAATTATCGAAAATTCATTCCAAGTGTTTTATAATGGAGTATGTGATTGGTAAAGTGAAATGATGAATAGTGAATATTTTATAGATTATTTTCAGTATAATATTCACTATTTTACTAAATATCTTTTATGGATTAACTAAAGATTTTTACCACGTGTAATGATTTCCATAAAGATGATAGTATAGGATGAATATTGTTTTGAGACTAAAATGTTTCTACATGTGTTCCATAGTGAAAAATGTATTTATGAAATCACTATGAATTTTGGAAAATAAATATTACTATTTTCTATAAAGTATGAAATTACCGAAAAATGATTTCCAGTAATTTTGACATTTGAATTTTAAAAGGAAAGTGTGGAAATACCAGTATATGTGTTTACGGTGAAATAGAATATTTATGACATTTATTACTACAGTGTAATTATTTTATAATACTGTTTTCACCGTACGAGATACTGTGATTTATGCCTTTATGGATTTTCTAAAAGATATTATTGATTTTACTGAATTCCATAAAGGTAATGAGATTTCACATATACTGTTTTGAGACTAATAGGCCCCATATCATACTCACGTGTCACGTGTTCATGTGTTATTGTATCATGTGTGAAGCTGTTAACATTGAGCCTGTCTTCAGTGTTTTGGTTGACACTTACTCAGTGTATGACCAGGGACATTTATAGACTATGGCCATAAATCCCACATGTTTATTATTATTGCTCCCTGCAGGGATTATAGCATGATAGCATTAGGGTGTTGCCTGGTCTCCACTATTATTTCATGTGGTATTATTGGTTCTTATGATATTTACTGAAATGTACTGTTACCGAAGTGTTTTATCACTGAACTAGTATTATATTTGAAGAGTTTATTTTACTATTACACATGTAAAGGTGATGATTTCAATAGTGGAAATCAAATTGGTTTCAAGTGTTGATTTATATGATTTAAGGAGTTATTTTACTCAAGTATGTGAAATATTTATATGCAATGAATACTTAAATAAATTTTACATAAAATTGAATTTCTACTCCCTATAGTCGCTCTGGGTTTCCGGAACAATACAAGTATTTCAAAATACCTTCCATGCTCCATCTGGATTACTTGGCCGACTATAGTATCCTTCCTTTGAGTGTGCCTAGCATATCGATAGGAAATTAAAGGATTTTATTGCATATAGTTTTCGTGATATCAAAATTGCATACAACTCGCTTACTGAGTCGTGGTTTGCTCACCCCTATATTTTCATCTCTCCAAAGTATTTTCAGTGACCAGAAATGTATCATCCGAGGATTATCGACTGCATATTGATTACCCCGAGGCAGCTTTTTTAGCTCCTGGAGGTATATTTATTTTCTTTTATATGTTCAGACTTACTTTTACAGTACTACAGTGTTGTATTAAACAGGGGATGTATATTATTGATATAAATACTATTTTGTTAATATTTTACTTATGTAAATTAAAGTTATTTACAAAAATTATTGTTTACTGTTGAATTGGAAATGGGAACTAAAGCTATCACAGACAGTCCAACCAATTCATGTGTATGAAAATATGTAAAAAAAGTGTAAAATACTATGTCTGCAGACTGTGACATATACATACCCCTGTGGCTAAAACTTTAAGGGAGGTTTACTAAGTAATGGCTTCTCCTACATTTGATTATAAGATATGTTGTTAAGCTCTTGAAGATGAGCAACTTTGCTTAAGGATGTTTTTGGTTTTGAGGCAGATTTCCTAAGGTTTTCTTATGCTTTTCTTTCTTTCCCTTAAGCTTGGAAGAAATGAAAATGAAAGAGAATGGGAGAGTGAAGGAGTGGCCAGCTACTGAAGATGAAGATGTAAAATATCTTATATTTTTATATAATTTAAACATTAATGAAAGTGGGGTAACTATTAAAGAATAATAGCTTCCACTAGCATATTTTATATTCATATTATTTCACCTCTTTTTCTCTTAAGGAAAACGTGTGAATGGTGAAGGAAGAGTGTGTGGCCGGTTGAATGAGGAAAATGAGTGAAAAGTATCTAATTACTTTAATATTAAAGTATTATGTAGTGGGGTAAATATGCTTGCATAGTTACTTCCATTTATTCTTACTTATATTTGTTTTTTTTTTCATTATAATTTCCGTTTTTTTCTCTCAAAAACGTGGGGATGGTAAGAAAGGTAAGAGTGTGGTCGGCAAACATGAGGATGTGGTGAAGAATATCTTCATGTTTTAATACTAAAATGATAAGCATAGTGGGTGAACTATTACAGAATAGTATCTTCCACTAACACTTGAAAATATATATTTATTCATAATATCTTTGTACTTTTAACTACCTTATCATTTCCATTGTTATTTAAATCATTTATTATATATATAAGATCATAAATTCTGATTTTTGAAGTAGGGTGGCTGGCCATGCATGTAAGTTTACCAAAATACCCTTTTTAATTCCATTAATACCATTTATGTCCTAACTGTTACAAAATTATTTAAAATATTTAATTTAATTTAATTACCAAATATTTTTATTTAATTACAAAATATTCTTATTTAATATAATATAGTTTAAATTTTGACTTTTAATGAGATTTGACTGGTCAAAACGTAAAATTAATAAAATACTCCTAATTAGCATTTTAAGGTATTTCCGTGTGATTTAGTGTACAATTTGAAACAGACTGAGACTTCTTGACACGAGGGTTCAATTATCATATTTTGTGGATCTAAAGTCAAATCAAGTTCACCTATATTCAAAATTGACATTTTTGACCTAGGGGCAAAATTGTCATTTTTCACTTTTGGCACGTTTCCCAAGACATGTACAATTAAAAGGATCTAAGATATGGATTCTTACCCTCACTATATTTCACCCCAAACATCATTACTATGAGATCCGTGTTCCTTCAAACCATGAAATTCTTAGTAAGGCCCATGATCCACTTTCCTCCTATAGAGCAAAACATAAGAAGTCACTCACTTATCATTAAATCTCATTGTTTCAGTTTCAAAATTAATTATACAGAAGAAAGAAATTAGGAATTTCACAAAAAAGTAAAACTTTCATAAGCCATTTAATTAATCAGATGATAGAGCCTCTTCAAGTGGATCGAATGTGACTACTTGAATACTATTGAGGTGTGGAATACTTTCTAATGATTCGGCTAGAATGATGGAGATGAAGTAGAAAAGTTTTCTAATATTAATGTTAATCATATTGAAACCTAACAACACTTAAAGGTAAACTTAGAAAACTTAAGACTAAGTGATACCATTTTAGGATTAGCATTGTAGGGGTGCTAATTCTTTCCTCATGCAAAACTATACTCCCAAATCCTAACATTTTTGAATATAGATCACGCCTTGTCCTTAGTTTGAATAGATAACCAATCACACATTAGGCAAGGCTAGTTGTTGGCGACTCTTTGAATTTAAATCTAACAAGTTAGGTTTTAGGACTTAGCACGTTATGACACATATTAGTACCAATCATTGTAAGTAAGGTATCATATAACAAGAATTAATAAAGTTTAATATTCTACCTAAGGTAGAGGCTTCTTTAAGCTTCTTAGCCTTGTAAGTGATGAGATACTCTTTGCAATTATGTCTCTACTGACCAGGTTTTCTATAATGGTGATAATTTCCTTTGTCTTTGTCCTTGGCCTTAGAGCCCTTAAAAACTCTCATATTTTTTCCCTTAAAAGAACGCTTCTTTCCTTTCTTGGAATGAGTAGAAGAAACAAGATAGATAGAGGTTTGTTTATTCCTATAGTCACCTCGATTCGAGTGAGTATATTTAATAGGCTAAACAAGCCAACATCCAAATGGTTCATGTTGAAGTTCAATACTAGCCATTTCTAGCTCTCAAGCAGAAAAGATAGAACTAAGTCTATACTTAGCTCATGGTCCATAGTTGTATCCAATTGATTAAGTTTTGTAATGATATGAATCATTTTAAGCACATAAGACCATACAAAAGCTCCTTCGGGCCTCATAGTACTAAACAATTTCTTTGAAATGTCAAACCTCTCAATTTATCTCTCTATATTGAATAGTTCTTGAAGATTTAAGATGATGTCAAGAGCATTCATTGATTTATTTTGCATTTGAAGGTTAAGAGCCATGTAAAGTATTGAAAATTGCTTTGATCTTTTGTTGGTATAATTGATAGACCAAATTATTTAGAGATGTTACTATGTGAAGTAGCAAATTTTGAGCTAATAAAGTTATTTTAAAATGTACAATTGTCAGGTGATATATATATATATATATATATATATATATATATATCGATCTAACTCCGGAAAGGAGATGAGACAAGGCATGCAAGCCTTATTTCAAAAATAGAAATATTATAAAGCAATAAATTTAACCATCTATTCAAGCATGATGAATCCTATTATCCATAACCATCCTTTTTGAATTTATCGTATCACTATATGAAAATAGATAATAATGAAGCTTGGTTCCAATATTGATTTTACATGTCCCTTTGAACTTGACATTAATATCACATATTAATCATTATTTCAAATAAAGTGATGCAAAACTGAAGAAAATCATTTAAATATGCTTGACTGAAAGGTAGATTAGCTTAGGAAATCATGACTAAAAAATGTCTTTGATCAGTAATTTGCAATTAATTTTCTAAATCAGTTAAAATTTTAATTCAATTTGGCCATTTAATTATTCTGAACATTTCATTATTTTTATTTATCATGTCTTAGACCCTTAAAAATTACAAAACAATTAAATTCCAAATCAAATTATATGATTGTGAACTAGTTTAATAATAATCTTTTAGTCTAACAAAAATTAATACTATGTCTTTACTTGAGTCTTAAATTCTTGTAGGAGTTTTAATTCAATTTGATAACAATTTAGAAACCAACTTTTTAGCAGCTTAATCTAATTAAGTTCCAAATTAATTTATATGCTTAAGAACTCTTAATCTTAAGTGTTCCCATACTACATTGGATATGATATTAATTTTCTTTTGTATTTCGCTGACATGAATTTTGATATGAAATTTTCCTATTTTACATACTACGAATACGAATTTTTATGACACAAACATAAAATTTATACACAAATTATCAAGTCTCTACCTATTAATTAGCTATTGAATTTCTTTTTTTTTTGGAAATAATTTTTTTTACTATATATTAGGCGAGCTTTTTAACTTTTATTTATGTTAAGAAAAATTCTAAATGCACCCTAATATTTTCTCTTTCAACTCATTTGACTTGCATTGAACAGTAACAATATTAAGAAAAATGAGCGTATTGAGCAAATATTTGGTTGCATTTAGAATTTTGTCAAGTTAATTTTTATACTTTTATTATATTTAAATAATTTATTATGTTTTTTTTTCCAATCATTCAATTAAAATTTTAAGAAAAAAGAGAAGTTTTACTTTTGATCTAATTTAATCATCTTAGTTTGATTAAGCTGTTAAAAATATGGTTTTCATGTAGTTATCAAATGGAATTAAGACTCCTAAAGAGCTTAGGATTCTAATACAAGTGTGGCACTAATTTCAGTTGGATTAAAAGATTATTACTACAACTTAAAAAGTTGAATGATTGATACAAAATCTTATTGAGTGAAAATAATTCATAATAAAAATTTTCGTATTTAAATTTTTGTAGGTCAAATTTTTTTAGACCAATAATAATAAAATTTATTTATTTTATAATTTTATATCATAGGTAAAATTATCTTATTTATTTAAAGCCTTAAAAGACTTGAATCACGTCGACAACTGTAAGAGCCCGAAGCTAAAATTACTGGCCATGGCCCAGACTCTTCGTGCGAACAAACAGCTTAGAGCCTTCTCAGGCCTCCACGTAGAGAAATTCATGATTTCCGACCCTAAGAAAGACTTCCGAACCTACCTTAGCTCAGGTATGGGATCATTGGTTTACACAACTACTTTAAAAGGTTCCTTCCAGCTGTTAAATGGATTCAAGCTACCTTCTACTCCATTTTCACTTTGGTCTCTATGTTAGTCTATTTTTCCTTTTTGCCTTTTTTGTAAATGAAAGTTAGGGTTTCAAAATTTTATGAAAATCAAAAGAGTGTGGCAAAAGGAAATAGAACTCCTGTTTACCTGTTGTTTTCTGTCTTTTGTCAGTTTTTTGTCATGGGTTTTGTAGTTTAATATTGAGATTAAAGGCTTTTCATGTAATTTGGTTGATGTTGGGAGATCTGAAGTGAAAAATTGGGTAGTTTTTCTGTCAAAGTTTGGTGTCCATAAGTTTTTCACCAAAACAGAGCAGATAGGTTTTCCTAGGTAAAGGTTCTACATTTGTTTTAACTTATATTTCAAGCCTTTTCATATTATGTGTAATATGAATAAATTTAATGTTGCTGGAAAATATTATATTTTTTACATGCTTTATGATTCTGTAGTTTAACATGTTCTGAGTGTTTATTTTTGTATCTATTCACAGTTTTGGAGATGAATTGTGTGGACATTGTGGATTTATCTAGCGATGATGAACTGGGAGAGATAGATGTGAAACCTGTTAAATTAGAGACTGGTGCTGTTGGGAGCACGATAAAGCAGCAAAATAACTATAGAGTCCAACCTGTTGAGCTTGTTAACTCTAAAGCCCATCCTAGAAAACAAGCCTCTGAAGAAAATAAAAGCTCAAATAATGCTTTAAGTACTGGTCAAAGTAGTAATAGTGTTTTGGAGCAAGGCCAGTCTTCAGGGGATGATACAGGTGTTTCTTCAACGTCAGATGTATCTCCGGCGCCAATTTGTCGACAGTTCTGGAAAGCTGGGAGCTATGAAGGGGGGCTTGGTTCCAAGGCAACTCTACAAAGTATGCAGCTTTCAGTTATTTTAGTATTGTTTTCTTAATGAAATGTGATTCACTAATTGCTGATGCTTCTTAACTTCTTATTGTACCATATTTCAACAACAGATAGCAAAAATTATCTACGTGTGCACCCCTTGTTTCTTCATTCAAATGCCACCTCACATAAGTGGGCCTTTGGTGGTATGTATAGCTTTTGCAGTTTCTTTTTACATTTTCTTTTAGTAATGATTATTTTTGCATGCATTACACTGGTTACTTGTTTGTTACTGTTTGCAGCTATTGCTGAACTACTTGACAATGCTATTGATGAGGTGAATTTCAGCTTAATTTGTTGGCTTATTTTTTTTGGTTCTTGTGTGACTCTGGACCATAAATGTCTTGTTTAATGTTACAAATTCTTGTTACGAGATTTATTTTCTTGGAAACTTTATATGATAAAACAGTCACGGAACTAGGATCTAATAATGTTATTACTGTGTCTAACTTGTAGGAATTTGTCTAAAAATTTGCATGGGGTTTGAGGTTTTAGTGATAGAAGAAGGGCATTGAAGTATGTTTACATTTGGGAAGGTTGATCAGGTTATGAGTGTTCATGTGGATTGAACTATAAATAAGGAAATTTGAATTTTTTTGTTACAATCAATACTTTGAAGTCTTATTAATGGCAATGATTTGCTAAAGTAATTCAACTATTATGCCTATACTCGTTAAAAGCTGGGAATAAGACCAACTTGAATAAGATAAAGGCCACGCTAAACAACTAATATCTTAACTAAACATAGGTACAATGTTTTTCTAGGCTAGAGTTTTATTGAAATGTAGTTGACATGTTCAATGACTTAAATTTTAAGCATAGATGTACTTTGTATCACATTATTGCTCTATTAGTAGCCAATTTGTAGATAGATATATGCACAATTATGTTGGTTACTATAGCGCTTTTCCCAATTTGCTATCTTGTTTTGATGAATTATTACTGTTTTGCCCTTCACATCCCTATTTCTTTCAAATTGGATAGATCCAAAATGGGGCCACTTTTGTCATTGTAGATAAAACATCAAACCCTAGGGATGGGAGTTCAGCATTGTTAATTCAAGGTATTTTCTTCTTGATTTCATAAGGCAAAAAAAATGAAATATACCTTTTCATTTATAATTCAATTATGCTATTTTCTTTGTAAAAGTTGTATACAATCAAATATTTGTACCTGCTACTTCTCAAAACTTGACAATTGCCATTAGATGATGGTGGTGGAATGGACCCTGAAGCAATGCGTCGCTGCATGAGTTTTGGATTTTCAGATAAGAAGTCGAAATTTGCAATTGGACAATGTATTAATCTTGTGTTTTCTTTGGAATATTTTTAGTTCTTTCTTTTTATATTTATGACATGAGTTATGGCCTTACAGATGGCAATGGTTTCAAGACTAGTTCTATGAGACTTGGAGCAGATGTAATTGTTTTTAGCCGCCACTTAGACAATAGGTTTGGCTCCTATACCATTATCATTTTCTACCCTGTGCGTTAAAATATTTTCTGCTAGTTTTGTATGTTGACCGATAAAGTTTATTCTTGCATGTTTTTTATAGGTTAAATTGTCATTTTCATAAAATTTTGATGAAAATCATTTTTATTAGTGGAACGAAACACTGGTATAATGGAAAACTTTTGCGATCATTAGGTTGTAAATTTTTTTTTCATAGAAAACAAGAACCAATATCAAAACATTTTTGGGGCGTCCCTTGCTCAGCAATGCACTGCATTGGGCCCCAGGTGTAGTGAAAAGTGGGCAGGTAATGTGAGTTTAGATATTGGTTCATGTAGCTTATCCTAATTTATTGGGAGAAAGGTTCTCATGATGATGATGAGAAAACAAGGAGAAAGATATTATTTTAACTTTTATTCATTTTAAAGAATTTATTTTCCAAAATCGATTCTCCAACCTGCGTTAAAAATAGTTAGATAGATGGGTTGCATATAAGGCTTCAAGTGACTTTTCTAGCAACTTGAGTTTAAGCTTCTAAAAGTCATGTCGATCAATGTTTGAAAGTTGTTGAGCTAGGGGGGATGGGTTTGAGGAACTATTATTGATATCGATCTATCATAGTATGTGTAATTGAAAGTTTGGGCGTTTACAGTGGGAGCTCTTGCATCCTTGTCTAATCCTCGTTCAATATCTGAGCTGTAGGCCTTGATGAGGTTTTTGCATGGATAGAGCTTGAGTGCCATCCCACAATGAAAAGCATGAGATAGATGGTTTGTTTACAAAGTTCCAAGTCATTAATTGCTAATAATCCAAATGTAAGCTTTGTTTCATGTGATTCAAGTTGATATAGATGTGCATGAACTTGAATTACACCAAAAAAAAAAAGTTTTTCTTGCATCTTAGGAGTATATGGAGTGTGGAAACCAAGTTTTTTGTATTTATGTTTCTTTACACGCACATTCATTGCTACCTTTAAATGGTCTATTCCTTTTTCCATGATTAGGTCATTGACTCAAAGCATTGGTCTCCTATCTTATTCATTCTTGACAAGAACAGGCCATGATAGAATAGTAGTACCAATGGTGAGTGTCCTCTTTCCATTTGAGTTTAGGTTGGTTTCTAATGCCTACTACAAGATCTTTGTGCAAACTGCAGGTGGATTATGAGCTTAATATGTCAAGTGGCATGTTGGATGTGTTGCAAGGTAGAGAACATTTTGCATCTAATCTTTCCATTTTGTTGCAATGGTCGCCATATTCAACAGAAGCTGAGCTTTTGAAGCAAGTAAGCCTTATGCTTTTCTTCTATTTCTACTACTTCTCTTATTTTACCTTTTTCTTAGAGTTGTCAATGATTATTATTTCTGCTAATTGAATTGTTCATCACAATAACATTTGCGAACTTTGGTTGGTTAATTTGATTCATTGTACATTACTTTCCTTTTAGCTCTAATTTAATTTGCTGGCTGCTTTTAAAATTAGTTTTGTTTATTGGAAAATATTTTTAAGGAGAAGGCACCAAAATATGTAAAGATTGCAGTCATCTCAAGAGAAAGCTTGACTACCTAACATAAGTTAGTGATTCTTGTCTCTTGATTCGCAAGTAAAGTTAAAAAATAAAGAGCAGAATTAAATTTTCAGTATCCAAGTTGGAGATGGGATTTGAAAAAGGTAGAAATTGGATTTTTTTTTTTTTAGAAAAAAATTCTTGAAGAAGGTATTTTTTTGTTGTATGAAGTATGAACGAGTTACTCGCTATAGATTGGGGAACCCAAGTTCTTGGATAATTAAATGAGAGGGTGCTTGATCACATAAAGAGTTTTGGTGGAAGAAAAAGAGGTGTATGGATGATCAAAGTTACGTGTAGAATTGTACAGAGAGAAAAGAATTCCATAAATATATATTGACAAGGAAATTTATGAAAGCAGTAGGTGAAGTGTTTGCTATGTTTTGTAGGAGGGTGTAAAGGAAAGAGGAAGAAAGAACATATTCAAGCTTGGCAAAACAAGACAATAAAGATTTAAGTTCATAAGAGTGAAGATTAAAACGTTTGTTATTTTGGATGTTATTGCAATACGACTTGGCAAGAGTTGAGTATTTAAAGGAAAAAAAATAGGAAAGTGCACTTTCTATTGGAAACGTTGAAAAGTATTTTAGTTAAAGTGGTTTTTAATATGAAGCATGGAAAAGTAATTTGCTCTCATGACATCCCTTCAAAAAGGTTTGGAAGTATATGAGGAAGTCAACAACTTGCTGTACTAACTCAAAGTCTTTAAGAAATTGTTGGATGAGTGGGGAAAGAGTAATTTTACAAGTTTGTATTAGATTAAGGTGATTGATAAAACTTCTAGAGGTATCAAGATGATGACTTCTTCTTTATAAACTCCTAGGATAGCATGGTCAAGCAAAAATTAATTCTTGAGACTTGCGTCTTGGAGAATAAATTTGGATTTGTGCTAGGTAACATTTACTACGGAAGCTATTTTTGTCTAGTTCTAATGATTGGTGGAGAGATTAATGGTAAACATAGACATATACTTGGTGTTCATTAACTTTGGAGAAAAAAATGAGTTTGTATTGTGTTATTTAACATTGAAAAGTTTGCACCAAGGATAAAATTTTAGGAGTTTTTATTTTTCTTTGAATTGATGGATTTCATAAGCATACTCAAGACACTACATTATAAAATATGTTTATAGATCTAAGATTAATGCTAAGCTTGACTTGTGAAGAGAACTCAAGATTAAATATGGTATTTCCTTTTTGCTAATCATATATTTCCTAAGGATAAAATAGAGCAAAAGTTAATGCTAAGCTTGACTTGTGAAGAGAACTATGAAGGAAAAAGGTTTCTCATTAAAAAGGTTTGGAATGGAGTACATGGAATACAAGTTTAGCAAAACTAGAAATGGATATTGTAGTCAAAATTGGAGATTGAAACACTTGCAGGAAATTTGAATTTTCATTCAAGAAGATTATGGGATCGGTTAATATATAACTTGTAGGCTCCAAGTAGTGGGGACTATGAGGAAATGGAGTTGGTCTTTATATTTGGAAAGTAACTTAGATTCAACAAAAAAATTTATAGATAACAATAAGATTTATAGTATTTTATTGCATTAAATGAACGACACCTAAATATTACAATGTGTTTGGATAAGGAATTGTGAAATTTTGAAGAATTTTGAGAAGGTAGGGATTTTAAAATGCATCAATGAAAATCCATCATTTATAATTGTAGTGTTTGGATATATATTTTTTAAAAAGAAATTTTGATCACTAGAATTTGATAAAATAAAAAATAAATATAATAAAAAAATACTGATATTTGAGATAAGAAGAAAGAAAATTATAAAAAAAAATGCAATATGGATATCATTAGAATTGTATAAATGTATAGGTATTATTAATAATATGAAAAATATAAAATAAAATATATATTATAAATAAATAAAATGATATTTTCCTTTTAGAGTTTTGTATTTTTGGTAGGCCATTGCAATAAAGGATGATTTGGAGGAATTTTGAAAAATTATTTCTAGCGGGATGAAGGCTTTGATGATGATGACTTCTTTAAGTGGATTTTCAATTGGAAATTTGAGCCAAACAAAGCATTAGATTTTAGACATTTGAATATCCTGGTTGAACTAAGTTTCTCTCTTAGAATGCTTCATCCAAATGGACCCTTAATGTTTATAGCTGATATCAAAATTCTATATTTTGAGGTGGCAATTAGGTGGGTCAAGTTGGGTTACTTCGGGGCAAGTTATTTGAAGTCTTTCTTGGGTCTGGGTTATTTTTGTTTTAGTTCATCTCAAGTTCAGGTTATTTCAAATTTGGGCCATTGTGGTACTTAGATTATTTGGGTTCAAGTTCTTTTTGATTCAAGTTAACTTTTAAAGTCAAATTGAAATAAATTTGGATGAATCATTGAGTTGGGAGTAAGATTTTTTTTCAATTGTAAATCATAATCAAGTTATTCATAATACATGGAGTGTAAATTCAGTTCTAGCCGAGTGGAAGAGCATAATGTAGTGACGTTAGATGGGGTGGCGATACCTAAACGGGACAATTTTCGATATCTGGGATCAATAGTACAGATGGATGGAGAGATTGATGGTGATGTGACCTATAGGATCCAGGTTGAATGGAGTAAGTGGAGAAGTGCTATAAGTTTGTTGTGAGATAAAGGAATTCCTATATGTTTGAAAGACAAGTTTTATAAGACAGTTGTTAGACCAACATTGTTATATGGTAGTGAATGTTGGGCAACTAAGAGGCTAGATACACAAAAGATGAGTGTAATATAAATGCGAATGTTGCAATAGATATGTGGATATACAAGAAAGGATAGAATGAGAAATGAAGACATTTGTAAGATGGTTGGAGTGGTACCTATCGAAGACAAGATGTGTGAAAATCGTTTATGTTGGTTTGGACACATAAGACGTACACCTATAGATTCTTCAGTTAGGAGAATAGAGACTGTGGATGTTGAGAGAATGGTTAAGATTAGAGGAAGATCGAAAAAGACTTGAAAGGAAGTAGTTTGGAAAGATGTGGAGGTTTTAGAGTTGGATGAGCAAATGGCTTTGAATAGAATTTATGGAGGAGGAGAATACATATGGATGATCAAACGAGAATTTAGATATTAGTTCATATAGCTGACTCCAATCTCTTGGGATAAAGGCTCTGATGATGATGATGATGATGATGATGATGATGAATCAAGTTATTCAAAGTCACTTTGTTTTGAATTTTTTATATAATAAACATAAAAATAAAAATTTCAAAAATGATTGGATTATTATATAAAAATATTAAAACAAGTTAATATAAGTCTACTTTTAAAGGTTTAAATAAAATGTTTTAATTAAAAGATGTTAATGGTTTGGGTAAAATAAAATTCACTTAAAACTGAAAATCAGTAAATCTACTTTGAATTTATGCAACACCTTGACCTGAGAAATGGAGCATGGACCAAAATTCTTGCAGTGCAATAAATCTTACTTGACATTTCATGAAATGTTTTGGTCTTTGAAGTTGTTCTCATCTCACTAGATTCAACTGTATCTCCATCTAATTGCAGTTTGATGACATTGGTTCCCATGGCACAAAAATTATTATCTACAATTTATGGCTCAATAATGATGGGAATTCAGAGCTAGACTTTGATTCTGATTCAAAGGTTGAAATTTCTTTCTGAATCCTCTTCATTTCTTTCTACACTATCTTTCTGTCTCTGATATATTTTGCACTATCTTTCAAATGAAACCTTATGATTCTGTTTGCAGGATATTCGCATTAGTGGAGAGACCAAAAAAGTCGATACAATCCCTGCTTGGAAAGCTGTAAATGAACAGCACATTGCTAGCCGTTATCATCATTCTCTTCGTGTGAGTCTTTATATTTTGTATATTGCGTGTTAAGTTAATGATTTAAAGGATTTATGTTTCTTAAGGTTTATTTCTGTCTCACCATACAGGTATATTTGTCCATCTTGTACTTGCGAATTCCTGAAACTTTCAGAATAATATTGCGTGGAGAAATTGTTGAGCATCATAATGTTGCTGATGATCTGAAATATATAGAGTATATCTTGTATAAACCTCAAAGTGGTGGGTCTGTGGAGGTACTGTTACTTGTTCCAAGCATTCTCCTTTTTGCTTATCATTGTTTATCTTCAATGGAAACTAATGAACTATATGAATCACTGTAGTTCCCATTCCAATGATGCGCCTCAAATTAATAACCAAAAGTTTTGTTGATGTCCAAATTAACCATCCTTCTTTGTAATTTAACAAGAAATTAGCCATCTGTCTTTTCATTTGTGGGAACTGTAGATGCTAATCTTATAAGAAGTTGATTGTGTGAATATAATTGTATTTCATGCATCCCTTGATGGTGAGTGCCTGAATGTTTCTCTAACTTTACCATGTATTGACATTTTTCTTTCTGGTTGAATTTCAGGGTGCAGTTGTATCTACAATTGGTTTTCTTAAAGAAGCTCCGCAAGTTAATATCCATGGCTTTTGTGTCTACCACAAGAATCGTCTAATTCTGGTAACTGTCATAAATAGATTTTACCTTTCTTAGATGATTAGACTGTCTTTATCGATGCTACGGATGAAACATTCAAAAGACTAATGGTGTAGCTTCGTATTAGTGAAATAGCTGACATATCTATTGTCCCAGCTAAATCTTTCCTTGCAGTGGTTTATCCAAAAAAAACATAATGCTGCTGACTTTTTTCTGTTATGTTTCGTGGATTTAAATTAGGGGTCTCGTCTAAAAACATACTTCATCATTGTATCCATCAGGATTGAAACTTTTGCGTCTTGAGGAATTGTTGAGAAACATCAGATATCTTTGATTTCTGGTAACCAAAACTGATAATATGTTAACATGAGAAACTTCACAAAATTTTAAAAATAGCTGCTGACATGAAAAGTGAATGATTGCCCAACTTTTAAATAAACAAATTTATTTTTTTCTTGAACAAAATGGTCGCTTGTCTTATCATGCTTGTGCACATTTTTTTCCGAATGAGAAAACTGGGAATTTACTGGGTTCAGGACTATTTTATTAATATTTGCATTTTGAATTGCCATATGAATGTGTCTAGGCCTAGATATCTTTGAGGAAAGTTGTTCCACTACTTGTGCTTTATATTACATGCCTGGATGTCTTTAAGATCGAGACTTGTTTTCTGCTTGCAAACTGTATTACATGTTTTGTTTTAAAGGTGACTATTGTGCATTTCTTAAAGTAATGCCTTTTCCTCCATCTTCCTTTGCAGCCATTTTGGCCGGTTGTTAGCTATTCAGACAGTCGAGGTAGAGGCGTGGTTGGTAAGAAGGCTACAAATATATGAACTCATTGATATTTATTCCTCTTTTTCTCCATCATAGGTTAATTCTGTGTAAAATCTTATTATACCAAATGATTTATTTTATCCTTTCAGGTGTTTTGGAAGCTAATTTTGTTGAGCCAACTCATAACAAGCAAGATTTTGAGAGAACTTCCCTTTTCCAGAAGCTTGAAGGTCGCTTGAAGGAAATGACATGGGAATACTGGTAATCTATTGTTTAATGTCTAAATTACATGAAACTTCATAGCTTGTTTTTCCCGCTTAAATTTGCTTCCCGCTTTATGATTTTCTGCCTATCTAATTGTTGGGTACTGCCATTCATGTTTATGCAGGAACTGTACATTTTCATGTTTTGGATAAAAAATATGTACTTTTATTTTCTTTTATTTTTGAAAAAAAATTAATTTTAATGTTTCTGTTTATATGCAATGACTCAATTTGATGGTCGGGACATGTTGATTTTGATGCCTAGGTTTTTCCTTCATATACTGTAGATTTCATATTTGCAATCTGATCTTAATATCTTTTGATGACCATCCCGGCCTCTTCATGAGTTTGTAGTTCATATTCCAGCAAAGATGCCTGAAGAACATAATTGAATTTTGGCAGGGATTATCATTGTGGACTAATTGGATATCATCAGGTCAAGAAGAAGTCTCGACCACTAGCATCTCATGTTTCATCCCACTTTACTGGACAGAGCAGTGTACAACAACCTCTTGGGTTGAATCAAACTTCCATGGCTGCTGATAGAACAAAAGCAGGACGAGTAGATGTTGGTGCAGAGCCAGCAATCCACATTTCTAATGGAAGAAGCGCTCAAGGTAAGTGCTATACTAGTCTTTGTTTGGTACCAACATGAAGGAGTTTTTATTCCTCATGGTCCATTGTGATTGAGCAGGACTGCCTATGAAGAGGAAGGAACCTGGTGACTTGGCAAAACTTGAAAAGGTGAAACGCCAGGCAGGGACTTGTGGCAATGCATTTCTACAGGTTTGTAGGGAACATGCTCTCCTAAGTTTCTAGATTATTAGATTCAAACAGGGAGTTGTGGATTAATTGCATAAGCTGGTTGTTTGTTAAAAATGCATCTTTTATTTTACTATTCCGTTCTTTGAAGGAAAGATTATTCTTTTCACTGCATGCATGCAAATCCTTCCATTCTTTTAATTATATGAGTTTGTTACGCCATTGTATTCAACTGTTGCACAGGGAATTACATAAATGTATATTGTAGTATTTATCAGTTCCATCTTTCTTTACATGGTGATAGCAAATTTGGTTTTCATATCATAGAAGTATTTATCAGTTTCATTGACAAAGCTAATTCCATTGCTAACCTTGTCTGTGGTTTTTTTTCCCTCTAGCCTGTTAATCAAGAAGCTCTCAACTTGATGCAAGAAAACAGGAAACTTTGTGCAAAGTGAGTAGAATACTTTGTGGTTATCCATTTCCTTTACTCGGTGAAATGGCTTTAGTAGTTCGTAAAAGAAATCAAATTCATATTTATATTTTGGGTTTATATATGATGCATACACTATCGATGCATACACTGTCGATGCATTGAAGGTTGACACATCATCAATAAGCAAATTAAAAAAATACAAAGCCTTTAAAAATAATTACAAGTAAATTTTTTTTCGATTTGTTTATAAGGGTTTATTGTCAAACTTTGACGCATTGATGGTGTGTAGAGATTATGCACTGTCATTGCATCATATATAAATCTTTATTTTTTTCATTTACTTCATGATAAATATTTTGGCTTTACTTGATAGGAAGAAAGGAAAGATAACAAAAAATTGTTAATCTAATGATTAAGTTGTAAAATAAGAAAATAGTTAAGAAATCTAATCATTAGATTAACAGATTTTTCATTCTTAAATTTTTTTCATTTTTCTTACCAACCAAAGCTTTTAGTTTTTAACTTTAGCCTAGCAATAAACAGGCACTGACTGCTGGAAGTTTACTTGTGTTTCAGATGCCTGGAGTATGAGAAGAGAGGGGAAGAACTTAACAACAAGGTACTGAGCCTTACAGGCAGTTTTGTCAGTCGTGTGTTGGCCTCTGAAATCTTGCTTGACTTTAACCGTTTAATTCGTGCAGGTGGAAGAGCTTAGAATTGAAGTGGCAGAGGCTCAGCGTGAGTATGAACTGCTGTTGGCAGAGCTGAAGTCCCTGGATGTTGTAAAGGATGAAAAGGATGTACATATCTAAAATTTTCTCAGTTCTCATCGTTCGATTCTTTTATTTGTAAAACAATGTTGTATCTTAGTGTATCCAATGATCTCAACTTTTAGAGGGCCGAGACTGACGGGTCATACCGACTGACATCAGGTAGGAGCTAAAATATATATAAAAAAAGCTTCTTTTTTTTTTTTCCAACCTGGCATAATTAAACCTGGTACTAGGTCAGATCGGGCTGGTTTTGAGTTGGGATGTATCGGTTTTGGCCCAGTTTTCTTAGCATATGGCCAGGTTTTGGTTCGGTGAATTAGTATTTTAGTTCCTGTGCTAGAACGGTTCAGTCCGGAAATGGTAGAAAATATGTTGGAATTAGACTTTGTAAAATTATAAAAAAAAAAGGAAAATAATTGGAGAAAATTGAAGAGGATATTAAAGAATTGAAGAGAATAATGTGAGTGGATTTTGAATTTTACATAGAATTTGAGTAAAAGAGTAAGAGTTTGTATATTATGCATTGACAGTGTATAGTTTTTATATACTGTCAATGCATCAGAGGTTGACACTTCATCAATAGGTTTTTTTGGATAAATTAAAAAAATTTATTTATATTTGTATATAAAGGTTTATTGATGAAGTGTTAGTTTTTTGTGTATTGACAGTATATAAAAATTATACACTGTCAGTGCATCATATATAAATTCAAAGAATAATATTAGAAATTTAGAATGAGAAAATCCGAGAGAAATTAAGGGAAAATATAAAAAAGGGAGGGATGAGGTATTTTATAAAAAATTAAAGAACCTTTAACTTTTGAAGGCAACGATTATGTAATTATATAACCGTTGCCTGTAGGTCGAGCCGGTCTTAGATCGAAGTAGGTTTTCAAAAACCTTTGAATCGAGCTAAATTAGGTTAGATAATTATGTTACAAAATAAAAATATTCGGAATTTAATCAGTTAAAAAATTTTATCATTGAAAACTTGGTTGGGGTATTTCTTTTGTAGTGTTGCGCTATATTGAAGTTTGGCTGTAGAAAAAAGTATGCGAGGATTCTTAGGTCGTCTTTTGGAAATAAACATGAGATGGGTGGGGTGGGTAAAGAAGGTAGTTGTGCTGTAAACTTCTGTACCAATGTACCAAGAGGTATAGATACGTTTCTATAATTTCCACAAAATGAATGGTAAAGTATTGATACTGCATCATTACTTCAAATAGATTTAACTGCTATGTAATTGTATTGATTCAACTGTTGTTGTATCATACTTCTCCAAGATGTTTTGCAGTGTAATTCTTGAAGCACCTAAATGACAACCTAAGGTATTGATACATCCAAGTTTGAGCAAAGAACAACGGCTACTTATTTGAAGTATCAACAATAAAATTAGCATTAAATGCCCACCTACCAGACTGAGTCAAGAAGTGAGTATTTAATCAACATTAAAGAAAGAGAGAGATAAGAAGAGAATTTAGAATATTCATTGAGAAAAAACTTTCCTCCAACATTCCCTTATATTTTCCTGTTGAGAATTTAATTTGTAATTACTGTGTCATCTCTTCTTCTCCTCATTGTTACTGATTGTTATTGTTGTGCATTAAAAAATGAGTGAGAAACTTTCATTCAGTGTAAGAGGTTATCCTTGAACTTAAGCAAAAAGGAAAATGTCTGAGGTTATCCTTGAGCCTCATCAAAAAGACAAGTGTAAAGGGTTACGCTTGACCCACAAAAGATGGAGATGTGTAATCGAATTTACAAGGAATAAATTTGGTTGAAATCCTGAGAAGTACTCAAAGTAGAGGACATAGGTAAGTGGACGAACCTCTATAAATCGATAGTGTATATCTTTTTCCTCCTTTACTGTTTTATTGTTTATGTTCTGTTATCTGTTAAGCAATTTTTGCATTGAACCTTAAAAAAGTGGAAACAGAACTCATAGTTGTAGGCTGCACATTAGGTAGAAAATTCTCTAGGTTAGAAAAAGCTTTCAAAACCAGTTTACCCCTTCTTAGTTTAGCATTGACCCAACATAAGTTATGAAAAAGAAAGCTTATAAATACACTATACTTATTAATCTTTGCGCTTCAAATATTTTGAGAACAAAAATATCCTTAAATTAAAAGATAATTTTGACCCAATAAAATTTCTATGAAAATAACGTTCTTGTTCTTCATTTCTCATATTTATCTTCCCTAACCTTTAAATTTTTCATTATTCTTATTCTCCATTAATTTCAAATCAAGGGAAAAACTTACATATTTTAATAATTTTTGTAAAAATAGCATGGAAATAGAAGGACATAAGGTAAGATTCAAGAGAAAAGACTAGAAGAATCTAATAGCATTTATCCCGCTAGTTGGGCAAGTTAGCTTGTGTGGGAAACTTGTTTTTTAACACAAGCTAGCTTGCATAGAGTATGTTCCTTTAGATGAAATTAGAATAAACTAGATAATTTCCAAACAAATTTCAGAGCGGTAGCACAATTTTCACTTCAAAATTTCAATGAACAATAAACCAGAAATCAAAATCATACCTAATTGATGAATGAGTTGGGGATTCCTTCTGATCTTAATTTAGGTTGAGAAATGGGTAGGTTTTACAATAAAAAGATGCTGTTGTTGGAGAATGGGTGTAGTAATAGAATAGGGATAAATTGGTAATTTTAAGGGTGAAAATAGTATTTTTTGTAGTTTATTTAAAAGTAGGGTATAAATATAAATAAATGCAGTGTATTTAAAAATTATGTATGAAGAAGGCTAGAGAGATACTGTTTTGGTAGTATAAGCTTTGGTATACAGGGAAATATAATGATTGTAGTGGTGTAGGTATCATTATAGAGAAAAAGTACTAAGAGGATGTTGTATAGGCTGGGAGAGAATGAGATAAGATTATATTGGTTATGTTAGTTTTAAGAGATTTTGAATATTATTAGTATGTATGCACCATAGAAAAAACTTGATAAGGTTAGTAAATGATAGTTGTCGGCGGATTTTGATGAAATAGTACAAGAAGTGTTTGTAGGAGGATATTTTTTAGTGGTAGTGACCTTAATGGTGATAACTCTATGAAAATAAGGTTATTTTAATGCTTTAGATTAATTATTATTTAATTACTCCATGATTTTATTAATTGTTCTTCTAATTTTATTAAATTTATCATGTTTTGCAAATAAATAAATTTCAGATGAATTTCAAGCATTTCAGTAGAAATTGGATTGAAAATGAACAAGAAAAGAGATTAGACCACTAAAAGACAAAAGAGCATGACTCATTATTTTCTTTCTCCTTCCATGACACTTAGCATGCCAGATATCATCATCCTACTCATTTTTTGTGGGTAAAAACCAAGGACACATGGCTAACACTTGGAAGACACATGCCCTTGCCACCTTGCATGCTTATATGGACTAGAAGACAAAAAAGAAGGTGCAAGAAGGGGTGAGGTGTCCATGGCTAATGTGAGTACTTAAATGACATGGAAATATTTACTTTGAAGAGCAAAGGACAAGAAGACAAGTGGCAATTAATGCCAACTCATCTAAGATAGGAAATTACCTTTGTATCCTTCGGTTAAGTAACTATATAAGCTACTTTATGAGACCTAACCTAGGGTGGGCTGCATAGGGTTTAATTTTCTTTACTTTTCCAGCACATTTTCATGTTTAGTAGGTTAAAGCAGCCACCATTTTTATTCCTTGAAGTTCTTTACATTTTTGCAAGTTAAATACAAGTTTTTATAATGTTTTCCTTTACTTTTCACTACTTTCTTGCACTTTTTCTTTGAGCTTTTTGGTTCTTTAATTTTCCAGCAACCTTAATCATCTTTACTCTTTCTTTTTCTCTTATTTTGGTTCAAGATTGAGCCCCATAATCATGGGAGCTTGAGAGGATGAAAAATCACCTCCTTAGCTATTGTAAGGGAGCTTGGTCCATAGTTTTCTTTTACAATTTTTATTTTATACTTTTAAACTTCTAAATGATTTTTTAATATTTTTATTCTACTGTTTTTGGGTCTAGTTAATGGTTTAAAACAGTTTTTAAATATCTTTTAAAACAAAAAAAAAATTTTCAAAGTAGGGTATGTAGGGAGTTGGTGTCACTTTGGGTTAGTCTAGAGTGGGTTTCTTTAGCAATTTTTATTTTCTGTTTTAAGGTCTTTAAATAATTTTTTAGAATTTTTTCTACTGTTTTGAGAGTTTATTTTATTGGGTTAAATCAGTTTTTACAGATTTTACAAAACAAAAATACAAAAAATGATCAAAGTAAGATAGGTTAGCTTAGGCTTTACTTGTGACTGTTTTCGGTTCTTCACTTTGTAGCTATTGTTTGGTTTGGTTTTAGGGCCCCTTTAGGTTCTGTTTTTAGTCCTTTTTAATGTCTTTTAAGTTGTCTAATGGTTGGTATTAATTTCATGCAACTAGAGTAGGGTTTACTAAATGTTTGATACATGTTCTAGGCAATAGTTTAGGTGTTTCATGCATTTTTTTCAAATCTGTCCAATAAAGTGATGTTTAGGTTCATTTTTTCGCTCTTTTTAGGTACAATTCCAGTAGTTTAAGGTCGTGTTTACATCATATTAGAGTAAGGAATTTTTTGGAGTTAATTACGATAGGTTACTTAGGCATTTCATAGCTTTACGTTAGAGTCAATCAAATTCCGTCTTCATTTTTTTACTGCTATTTGGTGTCAATTTTAGTAATTTTTAGGTTCTTTTTTCCAGCATTTTAAGCTTCAATTAGGTGTCTTAGGGTTTTAGTTACATCATATTTTGATTAGGGATTTTTAGGAAGTCATTTAAGATAGGTTTCATGGCATTTTCATAGCATTAACCACACTTATACTTTGTTTTTCCTGATCAGTTTAGAGGGGTTGTTTGCGTTTAATTAGCTTATGTTTAGAGACATTTTAAGGTTTGATAAGTAGTTTTAGATCATATGTAGACTATATATTCATTAGATGATTTTTTAGGCTAGCATAGGATGCATTTTCATAATTTTTGTATTAATCCCATGTTAGGCGTGTTTAAGGAGTAATCTGTCCTGTTTTATTTGGCTGCTGTTTTAGGTGTCTCCTAGGGGTAGTTTCATCATATTTAGTCCGTTCTAGGTTTACATACATAGTGTTTAAGGTTTACATACATAGTGTTTAAGTGTAGGTTAAGTTAGATTAATTTTAGAGATCATTTAGTTGCATTTTTAGGTTCATTTAGCCATAATTTTCAATTCTGTCCAGATTTTATTCTTGCATTAATTTCATGAGTTTAGGTGCTGTTTTGGGAGTATTTTTAATGTTTTAGGATAGTATTCATATAGGTCTTTAGTTAAGAAAAGTTTGGATTAGTTTCTAGTTCATTTACTTGGGCATTTTCATGCATTAGCTTTGGATTTCATGCATCAGATTATTTTATGTTTTGGGAGTTCACTTAGGCTTTATTTGGTAAGATGAAAAGAAAAATGAAAAGATGAAAATTAGAGAGAGAAAAAAATGAAAAGATGAAAACATTTATTTTTTTCTTTAAGTATGATTGGTAAGAAAGATGGAAAAATGAATGAAAAATAAATTTCTTTCCTTTTATTGTTTGATAGAGTAAAAAAGTGAAAGGAAAGAAAATTAAAAATAAAAAAATTTTACGTTCCTATCCCTATACAAATATTTAGCAAGGTAATTTTTTTTCTCATTTTTATTGAGTTTTCATTTTCAATGAAATATTTTTCAAATAAAAATTTGCCAAATTTTTTGAAAAGAATGAATTATGTTAATTTTCATTAGATTTTACAAATGAGATATTAAATTATAAAAAAACCATGTTTATATAATCTTTCTTTAAATCCAATAAGAAAGAAATTAAAAAACCAATATTATAACGAGTGAAATAATACTATGACATAGATTTATAATAGAAAAGAAATGTTAAATTAGTAAATAACAGCTAATTACAAATAGTTGCAAACCAACATAAGTATTTAAACAAAAAAAAAGCTAAAGAAAAAACATATTAAAAAGTTATCCTCTTTGTAATACATAATCTTACCACATTGTAGCAGCTATATTATTGCGTATAGCAACTCCTAGCCTAGCATCTTCATCACCACCATTATTACTAGCATTACTCTCAAGAGTTTGCTCAATTTCTATCATCAGCTCTTTATCAATTCTTTCAATCAACTTACAATCAAGATCAACACCCATTAAGTAATTATGTAAAACACAACATGCCAAAATTATATTTGTCATTGTTCAACCGAATAGAATGGCTCAATCATTCCTGAAATAACTGCAAAACATTTGTTACACACTCCAAAAACTATCTCAATCACATTCCTCGATGAAGAGTGTTGATGGTTGAATAGTTCTTCATCGCTTTCAAGACCTCATCTAGAGTACTCTTTCAAATGATACTGTGTACCTCTAAATGGTGTAATGAGTCCACTTCTTAGCATAAAACCAGCATCTACTACATAATATATTTCCTATAAAAAAACTAAATTAGTATGAATTCTACAAAATAAATTTAAATAAATTATTTACAAGTTAATATTACCTTTAGGAATGATAAGCTTATTTTCCCTTGTTAAAGCATCTTTTATGATTGACAACTATAGTTTTGAATGATAGTACAACTTCATTAAGCACATTGCATGAATGATGTGACAAAGAAGATTAACAATTCTCATGCGTTGTCTTTGCTCCAAAGCATTTAATTCTTGTAAAGCATATTCTACAAGATGTTCCTCGAAATTGTCTTCTTCATTTTCTTTATCAACCAATTCCATATTACTTAATCTTGTAGGACGCGTTTCTTCTCTAGACTCAAACTATTATCCCCATTGGATTCAAAGATGTCATCTGTATTTATTCTTGAACTTCCATCACAATTGGTTACTCTATCCATCCATGCAAGGTAATAGAATTAATAGAAAATTAATCAAATACAATTGAAAAAAATGCTTGCATGAAAAAATAAGATAGAATACAAGAATAAATTATATTTTTTTAGCTAAAGATGCGCGGAAATAAGTTGTTAAGACTATATATTAATATAACAAGTAATAAAATTTGTGTTCCAATGATTCCAAGTAAGAAATTACTTGGAATATATCTTAACAAGTAATAAAGGTATATATCTTAGATAAATTTTAGTTATTCTAGTATGGCTAAACTGAACCTGGTCTTTGATAGGAAGGTTAAACAAGGCATGCCTCAACCTTGTTATACCTACCTGTTGGGAAAATCTAATAATATCATTTCAAAACACTATGCATGAGTATATGTGGAGAAAGCCGAAACCTTCCATATATACAAAGCAACTCATTCACATTAGTTGCAACAACTGAAGCAATTCAAATTCGAAGTCAATGAACCAATTTGAGTTCCAATTTTTCTTGCATCATTCCCAAATATATCTTGGTAGTTTTATTTCCATATTAAATACAATTGGATTGAGCTTATTCCTTCTGCCATGTTCGCCAAATCTATAAAATCAATTCTAAAATTCTCCATCGTTCTAAACACTAAAACCCATCCTTTCATGATCTAACACCTTTTTCTATCCTTGAGTATTCCCACATACTCAAGCCTTCAGGTTGCTACTGTTCAGACTGTCCAAATGCAAACTTTAATTAAAATATAGACCTCTTGAAAGTATAGATGTCATGTCTGTAGTGTTAGTAGTTGTTAAACCCTAACAACTTTACACAGAAATCCTTAATCAACCAAGTTAAACCTCCCTTGCACTGTACAAATAATGTTTTATAATATAGAAGTGTCTTACCTTGATGTTCATAAAAGTGAACAGAAAAAAATAGGGGCCAGCATAATTGCAGAAGCAATTCAGGACTGAATTGCTTACAATATTTGGACCAACAAAAGATATAAAAGGGCATTTTATATTCTAAGAATCTATCATCACAAATTAAAGACATACATCTTCTAAAAATAGTATGAAAAACTTGAAATGAAGACATTTTGCATAAGCTTGCATCATTTGCAATAAATGTGTCGGCATATTGAAGAATTTGCGAATTTGACAATGACACAAAATAAAAGATATCAAAATGATACATACTCATATTTAATAAAAATTGTCTTTGCTTATGGCAAAAATGTTTAAAAATACTGTTTGGTATATTAAAAATGATTTTTGACACAATTTTTGTATTTTGCATGTTACAAATACGAGTTTATCTGTCATAGACACGAATTTTATGCAAAATTATCAAATCTAAAATTTGACAAAATGCAACAAAACAAATAGGTAAACATCACGATGTTTCAGAAATTTAAAACAAAAAAGGACAAAAGGAGGATTTTTTTTTTGAGATCTTCAAAGTGAAATGAATAATGGAACAGTTGATCTTTCTGACTCTTAATACTCAATCTTCTTCCTTCCTTCTTGGTTCAAGGTTATTAATGTGACAGTATTCATTTTGGCTCGTATCTATTAGAAAGACAGATATTTTGGCTTTTAGTTTTACTCAGCAAAGAGACCACATTTCCAAATTATTTGGAGTCATTTCCCCAGCAGCAAAATCATTAATAAATAAATAAATAAGCAATGAAGAAACATTAAAACCAATCTACCATTGTTAAGAAGCAAGGAAAGTAATGCTAGAGTTGCCTATTTCTTGACTGATGAACCTTGTAGGCTTATATCTAACGCCTAGACTCCCACTTGAGTGGTAGCAAAACAGGGGATTTGTTAGACAACATATAATTTAACTTTATAAATCAAAAACTTGAACTTTAAATAACGCAAACTCAAACGATCATTATTAACAGAGTGTTGGTACTTTTTTATCATCAAGCATTGGTACTTTAATTATAACTTTTTTATAAGATTTAAAGTCAGTCTTGAACCACATTGTAAGTAAGGTCAATAATTACTATATAATATAAAGGATCCCCAGAATCTTAATTTATTTCAAAAGAAGAGTTGAAAACTCTTAAACCGATTATCTAAGATTGGTCTAAGACGACATTGATGATGCTATCAATTGAATTCCAATGATCAGTAGTTCAATTGTAAAACATATATAAAATGACATTCTTGCTTTACATGTGATACTTCATATGTTTCTATCTTGTTACAACTAATGAGATACAAAAAGTTATTATTCCAACCAAACATTTTTTTTATAAGCATTGATTCAATTGATGATAAAAGATTCCAGGAATAGACAATATCCTTGGTACAACAAGACAACAAAAGATGAAAAACAAGTTATAAACTGACGTTAAACTTTACAAAGAACAACAAAATCTGCTATCATTAAAACAGAAACTGCCATGGCAAAAGCATTGTCAACCACGTTGTCCTCCTTTCAAAGACACTCCAACCAAACATTAACAAAGCTCTAATCAAATTAGGGCAATAAAAAATAAATAATAAAACCCAAACAAAAATTTACCACTTACTGCACTTTTGGCACTACCCAGAAGGCAAAAGTAATATTGATAGATAATAGACTAAAATCTAGGATTAGATAAAGCTCCTATCATAAGAAAAAGGCCCATTTGTTTGAATCTTCAATGATACTCTAACTGTAATAAACATTTAAAAAACCCCAAAACCTAGAAATTTTTCATACCTTTTCTTTATTTGCTAAGAGAGCCAAAGAAAAGAAAGGAAATTCCTATATGAATCAGTGTATGTTGAACTAGTTCTCAAAAGGTGTAAATAAAGAGAGATCCACTTTCAAGATTCAAATCTTAGATTGTGATAGATCAAAACATACCTAACGTTATTAGAATGAAATGACAAGAATTGAAAAAACGAAGGAGCTCCAGAGTACAAGCTCAAGCTCTAATAACCAACCATGGCTAATAACGGTTGAAATGACGGTGGAGAGAGGATATCGGCGATAGAAAAGAGAGATTGGGAGAGAGTGTGGTAAGGTTACAGGAGTTCCAAAAGAAATGATAAAAAGAAAGTTGATAATTTTAAATTTTGTTAGGGGTAATTTTGTACTTTCAATTAATTTATTCACTTGCCGACGTTTTCTCTCTTCTTTTCTATCTAATTTGGACAGATGGGTTTTCTTTAATAAGACAGAAAACTCTTTTCTCTCTCCTTTTCTTTCTTTTTTATTTTCTGTCCTATCAAACAATTCTAAAATTTATTTTTCTTTCACTTTTCCTCCCATCATTTTCTTCCTTCTCACTTTTCAGTTTTACCGAGCAAAGTCTAAGTAGGGTGAAAAGAAAAATGAAAAGATGAAAAATTGAAAGTATGAAAAAAATGAAAAGATAGAAAATATTAATTTTTTTCTTTATGTGTATTTAGTAGGAAAGATGAAAAAATGGATGGAAAATATATTTCTTTCCTTTTATTGCCTTATAGAGTAAAAAATTGAAAGGAAAGAAAATTAAAAATAAAATAATTTTACCATCCTATCTTTATACAAATATTTATTAAGTGTAATTGTTTTTGGATAGTTTTTTTTTTGGCATTTATTGAGTTTTGACATTCAATGAAATATTTTTTTAAAAACAAAATCTAGTTATAGTAATTCATTAATAATTAATTATTAATTATAAATTAATAAATCATTAAATTATTAATTAATAATTAATTTATTCATTATCAATTAATTATATAATGACTAATAAATGTTAATAACTCATTTATTACAGAAAAAATTATTTACAAGTCTAATTATGGAGAGTCAACTAATTAGGAAGTATAAAAATGGAAACAAAGAGCATCATCACTGACTAATTAATGGGCTATGGCAATTTTTTAGTTAACAAAAAAGAAATCAAATATATACTTTTTTGAAAGGCAAAGGAATTTTATTGATGATTCAAGATAAAACAACAGTACAACATTGACTCAAGTGAAATGAAAGTAAATTTCACTTGATCAACTCATCAAAACCACCAAAAAGTGGCCAAACAAAACACCAAAAGCAACTCAGTGATCCACTTGATACAAAGAACAACCAACCCACTCATTGATACAAAAGAACAAACACTTGACCGATAAAAGAGAACCCATCTAGACCCCATCTACCAAGCTAACAACCCATTCAGCAATTGTAGCACACCTACACAATCAGAATATCCAAAAAAATAGGCACAGACACCACAACAAAAGCACCGTCGATCCCAATCAAAAGAAACTCACCAAAAAAAAAAGAAACTCTATGATATGAAGAGAACCAAGAAGAACAAACCCACCCCAGTTGAAAACATCTCAACCAGAACAACCAATCACCTTCCACAAGAATCAAGCTGAAAACAGAGATTCCACAATTGCCAAGAAATCGAAATAAAGTCAATCAAACCAGCCTAAAAAGGATTATTGTGAACTTAACAAACAGAGCTTAAACAAAAATGGACTACAGAACAAACAAATCAATTATATCATTAGAATGAAATGAAGGACCTAGAAAAACGAAGGAATGCTTTGGCAAAAAAAAAAAAACGAAGGAATGGATCAAAAATATTAAAAAATCGAAAGAATTTGAACATGGTAAAATAAGGATGGATCAAAACATACCTGATGTAATTACAATGAAATAAAAGGCGATCTAAACGGCTGCCCAGAGTCCAAGCTGAAGCTCTAATCACTCAGCCTATTGCAAACGACGATCTGAACGGTGGCTCAAATGGTGGGGGGAGAGACGACAGAGAAGACAAAAGGAGAATTCGAGAGAGTCAGTTGAGAGTGAGATTGAGAGGTTTGGGAAGAGAAAAGAAAAGAAAAATTGATAATTTAAAATTTTATTGGGGGTATTTTCATATTTTTGTTTAATTTATTCATTTGCCCATATTTTCTTTGCTATTTTCTATCCAATTTGGATAGATTATTTTTCTTTAGAGGATAGAAAACATATTTCCCTCCTCTTTTCTTTCCTTTTTATTTTCTGCTCTACCAAACAATGTCAAATTTTATTTTCTTTCCAGTTTTCCTCCCACTAATTTATTTCCTTTTTATTTTTAGCTTACCAAGCACAACCTTAGGGATCGTATAATTGATTTCCATACATGCATTTTAATTAGTTTAGGGTAATAAGGGTTACTTTAGGGTTAAACTTAATTAGGGTTATACTAGTGCATTTCATTAAATGTTTTCAGAAACATAAAAAAATATATTTCTATTTTCATGCATTCACTAGCTTAATTTAGGTTAGTTAATTCATGCATTTAATTAAAAGTTAATTAGGGTTAGTATTAGAATAGGGATACATTTGGTTTATAATTAGTGTTAGGGTTTCATTAGGGTTAATTAGTGGTTTTACTTAGGGTTTTAGGGTTTTCCTTATGGTTAGTCATTCCATGTCTCATTTTCTTTCTTTAACTAATTCTAATTAGATTTTACATTAGTTTTTGCATTATTAGGTTTTTATTAGGATTTTTATACATATTTCATTATTAGCATTTTAGGCCCATAATTTTAAGAAATTACATTTTTCCTCTTATAGTTTACTAATTTGCATTTTTGTTTCTTTTCTTTTGTAGTAATTTTTATTTCAAGCTTTCATTGTAAGTATTTCTTAATTCATTCTTTTTATTTCATTTAATTTTATTTTTATTTTATTATTTCAATTTATTTTATTTTAATTGCTAGCCTTGTAAATCACCCATTAAAACCTACATAATTTGCTAGGATATACTTAAGATAATGGTACTCAGTAGTTAGCTAGGCTTCGCAATACTAGTATCTATGAGACGATATTTCCGAACTCACCTCTGTATTACTTGAAGATCATGTGCACTTGCGTGTAGATACCATTTAGGGTTGATAGGTTTTTAGCGCTGTTGCTGGAGATTGGGCATAATCATAGTTAATATTGGAGAAATTATGCTTAGGTATACTCCTAGCCTGTACATATTTAGTCTATAAATACTTATAGCCCTTAGGTTAGATTAGGACACATTGTTAGATTAGGATTTTTCTTTTCTTTTTAGGGACAAACTTAGGGTTTTCTAGATGCTTGTATGCGTAGAGCCAAGAGCTTTGAATGTTTACCTGTAAACCTTGAAATTGAGTGGACACTTAGGAAAATTAAAAGGGAAACAAGGGAATTAGTTACTCCACTGCAAGACATCATGGTTGATAACCGAGAGCTAAGGACAGTAGGGGACTATGTAGTCCCAATAGAAGGTAGGTATTATACTGGGATTAGGCCACTAGTCATCCTTACAAATAGCTTTGAAATCAAGCCATCCATCATTCTGATGATTCAAAACTCAATACAGTTTAGTGGGTTACCCCACGATGACCCTCACATGCACATAGGTAGTTTCTTAGAGATCCTTAGCACTTTCAAGCATAATGGAGTCTTTAACGATGCGATTAGGCTTAGATTATTCCCCTTCTTTCTTAGGGATAAAGCTAAATATTGGTTGACCTCACTGCCCCTAGGATCCATCTTTACTTGGGATGAGCTAACCAATCAATTCCTAGCCAAATTCTTCCCTCCTTCAAAATGGCCAAGCTTCGAAATGATATCTCCTTTTTTACTCAGTTCGATATAGAGTCTTTATGCTAGGTTGGGAATGTTACAAGAACCTCCTTAGTAAGTGTCCACATCATGGCCTACCTTTATGGCTATAAGTCAAGACCTTCTATAATAGACTAACTAGCCAAAATAGGATGATAATAAATGCTGTTGCTGGAAGAGCTTTGATGTGCAAAATGGAGGAGGAAGCATACAGCCTATTGGACAAGATGGCCACCAATAACTACCAGTGGTTATTTGAAAGACAAGCACCTAGGAAGGTTACGGGTATTTATAGGCTTGATGCGTTGACTACGTTGACTTCTCATATAGCCACTTTAACTAAGAAGGTAGAATCTTTAGATACCCAACCTAGTACTAGTCCCAATCCAGAGCCCGTTTGATTTATGTAATTTGTGTGGTGGTACACACTATATAGATAAGTGCTTATTGATCTTAGAGTCACTTCAATATGTTGCCCTACCCCTTCTAAAGCAGTAGAACAACTCATATGCTAGCACCAACTATTTAGGGTAGGCAAATCACCCTAATTTCTCTTAAAGTCAAAACCAGGGCCAGCCTTCTACTTCCAAACTTGTAGGCCCTTCTAGATTCTAGCCTCCACCTTCTCATGTACCACCACTCCATTAGTTTCCACCACAATAGTATCCACCTTGACAGTTTCATCACTAACCACTTTCACCACTTGTTCAGCCCCATCCTGCACTTGAAAAGAAGGTTTTGCTTGAAGAGATATTCACTCAAATCATTCAAAATCATGCAACTTCCATCAAAAAATTAAAGATTCAGGTGGGGCAAATTACCTAGTCTCTTAGTCAATGCCTTCAAGGAGCTATACCTAGTAACACAGAGCCTAATCCTCTCAGGAGACTAGGTAAGGTGCAATTTAGCGTAGTTTTGAAAAATGGAAAGTTAGGAGATGCTGCTAAGATTGAGGAGTACTTGATTGATGATGAGGTGGAGCCTATTGTTGCTAATATGGTGAGTTTAATTGAGCATAGCTCTTGCTCACCCACTATTCGTGATCCTTCAAACACAGTACATGTTAAATCTTTAAAGCCCATCCAAGTAGAGCTTGAGAGGATAGTCAAGCCTAGCTCCTGTTTGCCTACTATTTATAGGCCACCCATCCTTTTCCCTCAGCACTTTCAAAAGCCAGTCATTTATGAGCCCTCTCCCAAGTTAGACCAAATAGTACTCATTGAGAAGTGGCTTAATAGAGAATAAGGTCATCCCTAAGTGTAGTGATCCTAGCAGCTTCACACTCCTTTGTTCCATTAGTGAGCAGATATCTCCTAATGCCTTATGTGATCTAGGGTCTAGTGTCAATTTGATGCCCCTAGTTGTTTATAAGAGGTTAGGATTAGGTGAATTTATGCCAGCACACACTATCTTTCACATAGCCGATAGATTTACTAAGATCCCTAAGGGACAAGCTGAGGATGTTCAGTTTTGAGTAGGTAAATTCAAAATCCTAGTAAATTATCTGATTTTAGAGATGGAGGAGAGTGACATACCCATTATCTTAGGGAAACTTTTCTTAGCATATGGTCAAGCTTTTATTGATGTTGAGAGAGGAGAGCTCACTTTAAGGTTGGATGAAGAGATAGTGATCTTCAGGATCATAAAAGAGGTTGGTGATGGTGAACACCCAAAGAGCTTCCATAAGAATTAAGGAAGGAAGAAGATGTAAACGAACTTTTTGAAAATCAAGTCAAGTCATTTGGGGTGAGTGATTTTGTTAAGGCTGTTGATAAGCGGTTCATATATGCACATTACATTACTCCTTTTGGAGCACTTGTTGACGAAGTCACATCTCGCTGAAGACCTCCACTTCTTAAGAAGGATTTTGTAAACCCCATTCCAGTAGACCTTGATTGATATTTCTGCTATATAGGTTCATGAAAGTCCTGTTGAGGACTATAAACTCAGCTCAGCTTCATTCTTTCATAGTTATTTTATTTTATTTTCATTTTTGTACAGTTCTTTTTTCTATTTGAAGCTTGTTTTTCTTTGTTTTGCTTTTGTAGGTACCTTTTGTAATAGCACCATTCTTTGAGCTTCACAGTGTCATCATCAGATTATTAGGGAAGTTTCTTATTTTGATTTGCATTTATTATTTTTATTTACACATTAAGGGCATTGTGTACTTTAAGTTTAGGGGAGGGATTAACTTGAGCATTTTCAAAAATTTTAGTGCAAAATTGAAAAATCTTTCAAAATTTTTGAAAATTGGGCTTAAAATGATTTGTTTTGAGATAATTTGAGAGCTTAGCATGTTGTTTTCCTATAATCCTATGATATTACCCACTAATTTGGTCTGATTCTAATTGAATAAGAAGCATGATTGTAGTGAAAGAGCATAAATTTTAATTCTTGAATTTATCTTGATTCTGATTGTGATATCCTCACCTTTATGCACATGTCTTGATCATTGAATGGAATTCACATTTAGAGAAAGATTTTGTGGACATTGGATTGCATTTGTTCATCTGATTTTGTACATCATGTTCTAGAATTTACTTGATCTTCTCTTAAGGTGAAATTATTAAATCACGCTTGATTAGGAAAGTGATTTAGGCCATCATTGGATCGTTTGAGCCTTTCTAGGTAACCTTGTACATATTTTATCCTTAGTCACCCCTCTGAGCCAAATTAGCTTTTCTTTGTATATACACCTACATAGTTATTATCCCTTAGTCAAATAAATATATTCTCCTACCTTTTATCCCAAAAGCATGTGATTAACTAGGAAATTAGTAGAGCTATGTACATATGGGTATAGGAAAAGGAAAAAGAAAAAATATGAATAAAAAATAAAAATATATAAAAAAGAAAAGAAAAAAAGAAAGAGAAAAAGAAAATAAATTTAAAAAAAGAAGAAAAAGAAAAAGAAAATAAAGTGTATAGTAAAGGAAATAAGTTTGGGGGCTTGGTTAAATCTCTAAACATCATAAATCCTAGTAAGTGGTGCATGATTAGGGGTTTGAGCCTAAATTTCCTTTATTATACCTTAGCCTTGGCCTTACATTACAATCTTAATAAAGACTTACTGATTCTTGGTTAAATGTGACTACATTAGTGGAGAGGGAAGTGAAAAGCAAACATTTGGAAGTGATCACTTATCAATTTACTTTGCATCTCTATGTTCGCATAATTTAATCCAAATTATGTACTTTGAAGTGAGATTGACATTACATACACACACAAGGATTCCAATTTGGGTTACCTAGTGTTTGATCTATGATTATGAGTCTCTGAGATTGGGATTTGTACTTTATCTTTGAGGATTATTGGGAAAAAAAATCTGTTTGGTACTTGTCATCTTCTACCTATGTTTTGTTTTGCTTAAGGACAAACAAAAACTCAAGCTTGGAGGGGTGCAATAACTCTGTGAAAATAGGGTTATTTAATTGCTTTATAGATTAATTATTATTTAATTACCCCATGATTTTATTAATTATTCTCCTAATTTTATTAAATTCTTCATGTTTTGCAGATAAATAAATCCAAATGAATTTCAAGCATTTCGATAGAAATTAGACTGAAAATGAGCAAGAAAGGAGACTAGACCACTAAAAGACCAAAAGAACATGACTCATCATTTTCTCTCTTCTTTCATGACACCTAGCATGCCACATGTCATCATCCTACTAACTCTTGGTATATAAGAACAAAAGACACATGGCCAACACATAGAAGACACATACACCTTGCATGCTTATGTAGACTAGAAAACAAAAAGGAAGATGCAAGAAGGGGTGAGGTGTCCATGGCTGATGTGGGTACTTAAATAACATGAAAATATCTACTTTAAGAAGCCAAGGATATGAAGACAAGTGGCAATTAATGTCAACTCAACTAGGATAGGAAATTACCTTTGTATCTCTAAGTTAAGTGACTATATATGCTACTTTATGATACCTAACCTAGGGTGGGCTGCATGGGGTTTAATTTTCTTTACTTTTCCAACATATTTTCATGTTCATAGTAGCTTAGAGCAGCCACCATTTTTGTTCCTTGAAGTTCTTTACATTTTTGCAAGTTAAATACAAGTTTTTATGATGTTTTGCTTTACTTTTCACTACTTTCTTGCACTTTTTCTTTGAGCTTTTTGGTTTTTTTTTTTTTTAATTTTCCAACAAATTTAATCATCTTCTACTCTTTCTTTTTGTTTTATTTTGGTTCATGATTGAGTCCCATGATCATAGGAGCTTAAGAGGTTGAAAATCTACCTCCATAGATCTTGTGAGGGAGCTTGATCCACAAAAGTAATTTTTATTTTCTATTTTAAAGCTTCCAAATGATTTTAGTATTTTTTATTTATTGAGTTAGGAGTCTAGTTTATTGGCTTGAAATAGGTTTTGAAAATCTTTTTTAAAAAATACAAAAAATGTTTAAAGTAGGGTATGTAGGGAGTTGGTGTCATTTTGGGTTAGTCTAGAGTAGGTATTTATATTTTCTATTTTCAAGCTTCTCAATGAATTTTTAGTTTTTTTTCTACTGTTTTAGGGGTCTAGTTTAATGGGTTAAAACAGTTTTTAAACATATTTTAAAACAAAAATACAAAAAATGTTTAAAGTAGGGTGTGTAGGGAGTGTGTGCCATTTTGGGCTAGTCTAGAGTAGGTTTCTTTGCTAATTTTTATTTTCTGTTTTAAAGCTTCTAAATGAATTTTTAATATCTTTTATCTACTGTTTTAGGAGTCTATTTTAATGTGTTAAAGCAGTTTTTAAATATCTTTAAAAAAAAAGTTCAAAGTGAGGTATGTAGGCATGTGGCGTCACTTTGGGGTTTGCTAGAATAGGTTGTGTTTTCTTCATTTGTTGGCTGATTGTAGTTCGGTTTTAAGGGTCTTTTACGGTCTGATTTTGTGTGCTAATATTTTTATTTAAGTTGTTCATTATTTGGTCTTAGATTATGCATTTAAATTAGAGTTTGCTAAGGGGTCTAAGGTAATGTATAAGGTCTCATGCATTCTTATCTATTTTGTATCGTTTAGGTGTTAATCTTAGGCATTTTTAGGTTCTATTTGCAGCATGTTTTAGGTGTCTTTTCATTGGCCTAGGGTTGCATTTGCATCATATTAGAGTTAGGAATTTTTTGGAGTTAATTAGGATAGGTTACTTAGGCATTTCATGGCATTTAGTTAGTGTTTTCATGCATTAAAGTAGGCTAGTCATTCGTCTATATCAAAAAAAAGTAGGCTAGTCATTCCATGCATCATTTTTACTCTTTAATTTATTTTAATCTGACTTTTAATTAGTTCATGCATTATTATTTTCACAATAGGAATTTTAGGCATATTTTCTGTATTTGCATTTTTACCCATTAGTTTTAGGAAATTGCATTTTTACCCCATACTTTACTGATTTGCATTTTTGTTTCTTTTCTTTTGCAGTTATTTTATTTTCATCATTTCCACCGTAAGTATTTCTTATTTCTTATTTGTTTTTTTTATTTCATTTATTTTATTTTTATTTTATTAATTTCATTATTTTATTTTATTAGCCTTTGTAGATCACACTTAACTCATAATTTGCGAGGATACACTTAGGATAATAGTATCTAGTGTTTAGCTAGGCTTCATATTACCAGTCTTTGTCGGACAATATTTCTGAACTTACCTCCATATTACTTGAAGACCACGTGCACTTGCTTGTAGATACCATTTAGGGTCGACAAATGGCCATGTAGATGCTAGAAAAGAGGGTTTTGAGAGTGTGCGTGAAGGTTTTAGTTGCGATGTAAGAAACGAGGTTGGAGATGCTATGTGAGATTTTGCTTTATCTTACAATCTAATCCTAGTGAACACAATATTTATATAGAGAAAATCTCGCTTTATAACCTTTAAAAGTAGTCTGAATGCAAGTCAGATAGATTTCTTTTCGACGAAGAGGGATAAAGACAACTATCTTGACTACTAGGTTATGCCAGGTGAGAGTATTTTCACACAACATAACTTTTAAGGAGAATGCTAGGGTACAATCACATTTTAACATTCTTCATCTTATTAGGCTACTAATTTACTTTCTAGTTTTACGTGAAGATGGGATATCCATGTGAGAAGGAAAAAGCTAAAGTATGTAGATGCTAAAGAATACTTTTCAAATAACCTGTAATTGTAGGTAACCGGTCTTCATGTAAAACTGGGAAGTGAAGTGGCCCAATAAAAGTGAGAGTGTTAAAAGTGACTGTCCTTAGCATTCCTTTAACTTTTTCTACTAGACGTGAGGATTCATAAATGGATTGAAGGAACCAATAGAAAGGAGTTATAAGGATTTAATGGTGGAAGCTAAAATAAGATTGCCATAAACTTTGTAGAGATAGTTGGATCAAGAAAGAGGACTAGACAACATAAGAGAACCAAAATGTATTATGGAACAAGATGGCAAAATGCATTTAAGAGGTAGGCAAAGAGATACTAGGATTATCAAATGAAAGAGCACCAAAAGATGCAACATGGAGGGATACATTAGTTAAGGAAGCTATAAAGACTAAGCAAGATTGTTACAAGACATTAAAGAAAAACAACAACGAAGAGAGATTTACATAATATAGGTTAATTGGAAGGACGTGAAAAAGAGATGTATGACTAGTTAGACACAAAGGATAGAGAGAAAGAGATAGACAAATTACTGTGAGTAAGAAAGAGAAGGAGTCACAAACTAAAGAATCATAAAATGTATGAAGGATAAGTACAAAAAACACTCTTATTAAGGACAAACTTTAAAGAAAGATTGTGTGATTATTTCAATAAAATATTCAACGATGGACTAAGTCAAATTTTGGACAATATCTTGATGCATCTTAAGGATTTGAATCGGTACTTTATGCGTAAAATTAGAGAGATAAAGGTAAAAGAGACACTAAAGAGGATAAGACAGAGAAAGCTATTGAGCCTGATGAATTCCAATTAAAGTTTAGAAATTCTTTGGAGAGGTAGGAGTTAGGTGGTTGATATATTTTTCTAACAAGACTTGGCACACTAAAAAGATACTTGAGGAATGGAGGAAAAGTGTCTTGATACCTCTATACCAGAATAATGGAGATATTCAAAGTTTCTACAACTACGGGGGCATAAAACTGATGAGTCACACGATGAAACTTCGTGAGAGTGATAGAACGAACATTAAGGAAGATTATAAAGATATCAGAGAATCAATATGGTTTTATGCTTAACTGATCAACTATTGAGGTAATACACTTGCTTGGATAACTTGTGGAGTGTTCTTGAGTACATGGTAAAGATTTTTATATAGTCTTTATAGCCCTAGAGAAAGCATATGATAAAGTGACTAAGGAGGTGTTATGGTACTTTGTAATGAAGAAAAGAGTTCCCATGAAATATATTGAACTAATTAAGAATGTGTACGAAAATGCAAGGACACATGTGAGGACATGTGAAGGGAAAATTAGTGAATTTCCTATTGTAGTGAGGCTACTATGATAATCGAGATTTTTCTAAACCTTGAGTCAATTATTTAGCTCTCGATATAAATTCCTTAATCCGATAATAAGAATTTGAATGTTGTGTAAGGACTTAAAAAAGCGAACAAGCAACTAAGCATGTACATTATGGGTCACCCCAACTTATGGGTCCTTAAAATATAAGCCCAACTTCAAAAACGCCTAAAAGAGATGTAAATCCTATTTTGCCAAGTAAGGCTAACTACATGAAACTTTGATGATGAATGGAATTTGGCTACATATAAATTAACTTAAGTAGCTAAACTAAATTTTCGAAGTTAATCTGAGTACCATTTTAATTAATAAGGAACGGATAGAATTGCATTTAAATTATAAAGTGTCATGTAGCTATATAAATAGACAATTATTAATAGTATAATTAAATTAAATATAAGAGTGAGTAAACAAAAATAAAATAATAAATAAGTGGCACTTCACTTAAGTTATGAAATATAATTAAGGCATATAAATTTAATAAACTTATAACTAAATTAAAATATCATTGCACATTTAACATATAATAATATAGAAGTAAATTAGTAAATCTATTATAGAAGATTAAATTTATCAGGAATATAAATAAAATACATACACCAAGGGTAAGATGGCCATGCCGACACAACAAAGTTTTTTTCAAGCCATGTCAACAAGATAGAACCACAATTGACACTCAATTTTGGTCTAAGGGGACTTAGTGTTAAGAATGGACTCAGGCCAGAGACCACAAGCCTAGGCTAGCCAAATAAACTCAATCGAGATCCTACTCAGTCTCTTAGTCTCCCCAATCTCATAGCTTGAAAACGGACTGGTTCTACTCAAACAGTCAGACTTCACTAGATGATGATACATGGCATGATCATGTGCTCTCCACTTGCCTATAAATAGGCCCTTGTTTCCAACTGAAAGGGACTTTTGTCTCTCATTCCTACTCAAGCTCCGTTATATTTACTTACGCCTTTTTTTTTCAGGCAATCGACCAATCTTGTCAAGAGCGTTATACTTGGTGAATAGTCTACTTTACACCATAAGCAAACTCACAGCTACTCCCATGAACGTAGGTATATTGTCGAACCACAAAAATATTGATGTCTATCTCTTTACTTTCATTGTTCACTACTCCATAACAGCGATTAATATTATTATTTATCAAATTGATTATGCAAAAAAATATATATTTTTATTGAATAGGAATATTCTCGATATGTTGTATTATTATTTTGAGATTTTTTAATTTTCAATGTTTTTTATTATGAGTTTTTTATTTCATTAAATTATAATCATAATTACAAATTTCAAAAAAAATAAATAAAATTATATTATTATTTCTAAAAATAAATAAATAATATTTTTTGTGCGAATATATTTTTTATTATATCAATTCAAAATATTTAAATGTAAATAATTTATTTTTTCTTATATAGGTAGGGGTGGACAAAATTCTAGTATATAAAATTTGGAGAAGCTAATCTCCATGTCACGATTGTCGTGAGTAGCTTTGAGTGGACGACATATGGCGGCAGCCTGGACGGTGAAAAGGACAATTTCCATGTAGCTAGCTACATTGGTCAACTTGTTTCATAATCAAAATGTTTTACTTCTTCCTTCTTAGAGTCTGTCAGCGAACCGTACATATGTGCATTGCAGTCCAAGTTCAGAGAACATAATGGTTAATCAAATAGCATAGGTTGGACGTTGGACCGCAATTTCAAAAGGTTCGGCCTTTGTTCTAAAAGTTGCGTGCGCTTGATTGTCCAAATTCAGAGGAGGGTCTGGATTATTTTCATCAAGTTGTCACGCGCATTTAATTTTGTCAAAATTATAGTCTTAGTGCTGAATATCGTAAACGAATTAAGTTACTCGTATTCTATTTGATCTCGATTCAATACTTATTTGAGTTCGTCTCGTTTATTTTGGAGCTGAGTTTAAGCTATTCGAATAATAAATAAAATCGAATTCGTGCTTCTTAATATTTAATTTGAGCAGTTCACGAACCTTATCAAACTTTTTAAATATATATTTGATCTTTTATATTTAATTTATCATTTTACCCTCCTAATATATAATTAAATTGACAAATCACGCATATCAAATTAAGTTTGAGCCTATCGAATCGAACTTGAACAAAGTTTTAAAAATTAAATTTGATCGAACTCGAATCAAATTTCGAATATCAAATTTTTGAATCGAATCGAATTTGAATTTGATACGGAATGATTTCGACTCATCAATAACTATGAAGTAGTTTAGAGAATCTCGAAGTATCAGTGTCAGCGCCAGCCCAGCTCTAATATCCTTTTAAATTTGGATTTCTAAACGTTTTAAGTGAAGCAAATCACCACCCACTAATTCGTATTCCATATGACCAAAAGGAAGCATGTACAGAGTTCAAGATTATTTTTCATGTATTGAAAATAAAAATAACAACTTTAGCAAAAATTAAAGGCTTAATATTAAAAAAAAATTATATATTTGGTTGCTCAAAGTATAGGTGTAAATGAATCAAATTAATCTTTAATTATTTAGATTCAAATTCATAAATATTCAAACTTGATTAGTTCATTTTCAAACCAAACTCAAACTTAAATTATTCAAGTAATGAATTGATTTGTGTTCGAATACTTTAATGCTCAATTTTAGAGACTTACAATTCTAATCAAGCTTTTAGTTTTTAGATATATTTTAATAATATGTTTTGTATGTACATAAATAAATGAAAAAAATAGCTTTTTATGTTTATATTTGCAGTTTTATGAATCTATTAATTTCATCGAGTGTATCAAACCGAACAATCAAATTATTGGAGTAAATTACGAGTCAAGCTCCACCACGAAGCTTGATAAAATTGAAATCGATTTTCAAATTTTTTAGTGAAGATGAGCTCAAACATGATAATGAATAGCTCGATTGGCTCAATTATTCTACATCCTCTAAACAAATACCAGAAACTTAATAATGTGATCTTAAAAGAGCTAAGATAACATTCTTTTATGTATAAATTTTGTAGTTGCCTTGTGGGTCTTGAACCATTCTGTAGAGCCTTACAAAATACCTAGTTGGCTAAAGAGAAATGAAATAAAGATAGAATTGTACAAACAATGTAAATGCTGTGAAGATTTGAAAACTGAAATGACCATATCTCCTATATCAAGTTATTTTACAACATATCTATTTGGCTGAAGAAAAAAGAAGTAAAGGTGGAATTGTACAAACAATGTAAATGCTTAGAAGATTTGAAAAATGAAATGCTATACCAAGTTATTTTGTATCCATTTTAACCTGAAAAATGCATGATGAAGAAATGTGTTCATGATTCTGTGAGGGAACCAATGCCATTGAGTTCATCACTCTCCAGTACTCTCCTTTCGTTTTCTTCTCTTCTCCATAGATCCATTTCTCTTCTTCTCTTTTACTTTGTTCATTCACAGCACCTTCTGATGAATTCGAAATTAAAACTTTCCTCCAGTTACACCAGATTCTTGACATGATATAAATCATCACCAAACATATAACTGTGGAAGTGAAAACTATGGCTACTATAATACAGACAACTGCAGCGCCCGACAGTCTGTTCTTTTCATGACTCGCTGAGTCCACGCACGATGAAAATGGTGGGCCGCATAGCTTGTCATTACCCGAGAAAGAACTAAGTGGGAATCCAGAAAAGGTTGAAGGAAGTTCTCCTTGAAGATGATTATTTGACAAGTTTAGCATGTCAAGGCTGGTCAGTTTTCCAAGTGAAGAGGGAACTTCTCCCTGAAGCTGGTTGAAAGAGAGATTCAATCTTTCCAGCTTCACAAGATCACCTAGAGATGGTGGAATCTCACCAGACAAAAGATTTCTGCTCAAATCCAAGATCACTTGTAGTTCAGTTAGCCTTCCTATCTCAAATGGTATTGAACCTGTGAAGAAATTTTCTGAAAGCCTAAGTTCATAGAGCTTCTTGCATTGCTGGATCGTGGGAGGAATAGAACCTGAAAGATTGTTTCGTTGGAGATTTAGCACATTGAGAGAAGTGAGTTCTCCAATCTCCTTTGGGATCTCACCAGAGAGATTGTTGGAATGAAGAGACAGTTTTAGCAATCTTGAACAGTTTCCAAGCTCGGGTGGAACCCGTCCATGGAAATTATTGGAAGAAAGATGTAGCTCTCCGAGTTCTTCTAGGCTCCCCAACCAACCAGGCATTCTGCCTGTGAATTGGTTATTGTTAAGTAGAAGGTGCTGAAGTTTTTGACAGCTAGAGAGTTGGGATGGCACTTCTCCTCTGAAATGGTTGAAGGATAAATCGAGAAAATTGAGCTCCGTGAGTTGGCCCACTTCCGAAGGAATGTTACCAGTGAGATGATTATTGGCCAGGCGGAGACGGTGTAGATTTGTTGAAAAGGCCAACCTAGAAGGAATGATACCTGAGAAGCTGTTGTTTGTCAAGTCCAAGGCAGTCAAAGAATTGGAACCTGTGAGGGGAAAGATGGTGCCACTGAATTTATTGTGAGAAAAATTGATTATTTTGAGGTTTCTCAAAAGGGATAATGATTCAGGAAGAGGACCTTCAAAAGAGTTGTTGTAGAGCGTAATGGTGCTCAGCTCAGAAAGGAACCCGAATGTTGCTGGCAAGGCCCCTGATAGTTTATTATCAGCCAAAGCCAACTTCTCTAGCTTTTTGCAGTAGCCCAAACTCGGTGGAATTGGACCTGACAAGCCATTCTGCCTGAATTGAAGCAAAACTAGATTCTTGAGCTTTCCAATAGTTACAGGAATGTAACCGCTGAACTGGTTCCCAAAGAAATCAATGGCAGTTAAACTAGTACAATTTGTTAACTCTATTGGTATGCTTCCTGACATCTGGTTGTCGTAGAGGTAGAGGGTGCTCAGACTCTGGAGTTTGCCAATCTCCACTGGAATTGAACCTGTGATCATGTTGTCAAAGAGATAAAGATTTTGCAAGTAGCTAATGTTTCCAATTTCAGGAGGAAGATTTCCATGGAAGCTGTTATTATTGAGCAGGAGATCTGTGAGGTTCTCTAATTTGTCAATGCTAGGTGGTAACTCTCCTTCAAGATTATTATTGGAAAGGTCTAGTTGTTGGAGTGAGGAGCAGTTCAGCAGCTCCAAAGGGAATCCTCCGGAGAGCTTGTTTTGAGCTAGAAAAAGTTGTAGCAGATTTGAATTCTTAAGGCAAAAGTTGCTTGGAATGCTTCCTGTCAAAGCATTGTTGGACAAAACTAGAACTTCAAGATTCTGCAACTGGGTATTAAGCAGGTTTATGCTCCCTGATAGGTTGTTACTGGACAAGTCAAGCTCCTGGAGCTGAACCAAATGGTTTAGTTCCGAAGGAATTTCTCCACACAGCCTATTACCAAGCAAATTCAGGTACTGCAAATTGGATAGACTGCTTATCTCAGTAGGAATCAACCCGGAAAGGCTGTTATTAGCCAAGTTCAAAATTTGCAGCGATTTGAGCTTCCCAATTGAAGCAAGGATTTCTCCATCAAGCCTGTTGTTTGTTGCTGCAAAATTTTGAAGCTCTTGACATTCATGAATCTCTGTTGGAATGGGACCACTGAGACTGTTCTTCTGCAAATCAAGAGAAATCAGATTCTTCAGGTTACCAATCTCTCCAGGAATACTTCCATTGAATTGGCAATACGCAAGACCCAGCACTCTCAACTCTGTCAAGTTACCAATATCTGGTGGTATTTGACCCTCTAACATGTTATCTCCTAATCTAAGAACTTGCAACTTCTTCAAAAGGCCTATCTGTGGAGGAATTTTACCAGAGAGACTATTTGAAAATAGGAGCAGTGTTCTTAAATTTTGAAGATTTCCAGTCTCAGGGGGGATTGAGCCAGAGAGAAAATTCATAGACAAGTCAAGTATTTGAAGAGAAACGAGGTTCCAGAACTCACGTGGAATGGAACCTGACAACCTTGTAGCAGATAGGTTCAAGCCAATAACATAAGCTTCATCATTTGAGCATGTCAACCCATTCCAGCTGCATATATGAGCTCTGGGAGACCAGCCATGGAGAACTCCTTCAGGATCAACCAGTTGTGATTTAGCTCTCAAGAGCCAGTAGGAATCTGCTGAACTGTCTCCAAAAGTGATCAAAAAAACAGCACCAAGGACTGTAAAGAAGAGAATAAAATTGGAGATTCGAATGGTATCCATTTCAAATGGTGCCCAAGTTCATTTCCAACTTCAAAACCAAAGCATCAGATGATAGATTCTGTGGCTTCAGTAGAGCAACTTCTGGCGCTTGATTCCATGTCTAAAAGAGAAGGCCAGAACAAGAAAGAAGAGTTCAACTGAATCGACTTGGGAAAAGAGGACAGAAACACAAGGAGGTTTAAAGTGTGGGGAAGTTAGAAGCTTGTAGTTTAAATAGTTAATGAAGTAGGCTTTCCTAATCAGTGTGAACAGAAACGTTATAATAATAGTTTGTCAAGCTGTAATTAAGGCCTCCCATAATTTAAATTGCAATTAAGCTCTGGCCACAAAATTATCTTAGAGGACAGCCGTCTCTCTTAACTTCTTTTTCTTCTGGAGGTAATTATGGAATGTTGAAGCATGTTTTAGTAGCCTGTGAGATAGGGAATCGTATTCATATACAATACATGGGGATAAGATGGAGTGATGGGCATGTTGAAGATGGAAAAAGTGGCAAGCAGAAATCTCGAACAAGTGAGCCTCTCCCTAGGCTTTCTTGTCAGATTTTGATTGGAGATTCGTCCCCTTTTTTTTTGCGTAACAACAAGTATTTTCATCCGTTTTACGTTTTAAAACTAATTTTATTTGAATAAAAAATAACAAACAGTAAAATCTCTTCAATAGTAAAAACTTTAATATTCGAATCATATCTAAATATTTGAGGGTAAAATCTATTTCTATTTCTTTTAACCATTTGTTGGTGTTTTCTTTCCATGCTTAGGCAAATAAATAACAAAAATAATAATAATTCTCGTATCATACAAGGAGAAAAAAATTATTGTGCCTTTAGAAATGTTGGAAAAAAAATTGACTTTCCGAGGCTGACACAGACCCAATTTGGCTTCACTATTGTCAACTAAATTGGTATAAAACCATTATGTCAGTGAAATTATAGGATGATTCAAAGATGCATAAAGGACAACAAGCGTGCAACCCGAATGGACCAGTTGGCCCCCCAACTAATAATACGATTACGAAGTACACAGTTATGAATATAAATGCTGCCATTAAAACAGCATATACATGCCATCACGGCCTGATTGAATGGCTCGGATTAGCTTCTCTTAAGCAAGTATGCTTTGTTTTTTTAATCATAAGTATTTTCATTTTTTTACTGTTTGAAATTAATTTTTTTCGTGTTAAGAACAGTAAATAGCAAAATTCTCTTAATAATAACGATTTTAAAATTCAAACTATAACCAAATACTTTGAGAAGAAGAGAATTCTATATGCACACACTTTCTATTCATACATCCTATTTTCTTTATTATGTGCTGTTCATATAATGGGAAAAGTGGGTGTGAAATTCTTAATGGCAATTGCATTTTTGTTTCTTTTTTTTTCTGCTATGACTTTATTCTGTATTATTAGACTTCGTGTGTGTGTGTGTATATATATATATATATATATATATATATATATATATTTATATATATTGTGCTATGTTTGTTAATGCCGATAGCTTTTTTGTTCCCTCCTTGTTTTTTCTTTCTTTTTTCCGCTATGACTTTATTCTGCATTATTAGACTTCGGGTGTATGGTAAATGCAATTGGCAAGAAAATGAGATTTTTTTTATCTATTAAAATTGCAATTTTATGAGCAGTATTTTTGAAGCATTAAATTGATATTGAAATTACACTATTAAAATCGTTAAAAAATTAAAATTTATACAAAATCTGAAAATGCCCCTAATGATATTAAAAAAAAAAAAGAGTCTAGATCTGAAGATATTTTCTCCCTTTTCTCCACCTAAACCACCAAATACCGAACTTAAAAATACAAGAAGAAAACAAAACAGAGTAACAACCATAATGAAATTTAGAGTCGAAAGAGGCTTCATTGATCATTATTCAAACCCAAGATGCGACTAAGGCATGTGAAGGTTTGGTGTTATACACCCAAGAAATGTGTCTATTGGCCTAATTAGATTTTTTTTAATCGAAACAGACTGATCTCATTGCATTGAAAGAATTCTTCTAATGACTAACACCTAAATGTGAAGGAATAAAAGGATTCTGCTCAAGAAGAAACAAAGAATACAGGACAAAGAAGTTCACCAACTGTGTTTCTGATAGATAATTGTGCACTCTGGTGCCTGGCTTCTAGTTTTAGTTTTAGATTCTCACTTTGCTTAGTTTCTTAGTATTCAAGAAGAGGCAACCAAGATGGATGAGAAATCCAACATGTTTTGTTTTGTCCCATCAAAATGCCCAGAAAACTGGACAAGGAAACAAACTGCAACTTGTCTACCTGGACCATTTGGCTGTAGCCCAAGTGTTCCTTTCTAACATTTTGCTTTTCTCAGAAGAAAACCTCCAATGAATCTTTTCATTGTCATGGCTCTGTTGGGAACCTTTTCATAGCGTTACCCACAAAGAAAAAATGTTTTTCTATATATTACTCGTTTTCTTTTAATAAATTATTGAAAGCAAAATTTAAAATTAATGTAATATGGATATGTAAAAATAAAAATTTGATATTCTGAATGTATGAAAATGAATTTGGAATTATTCCAACAAGAGTAAAACGTGCTCATGGATAGCAATCATCTGTTGTTATTGATTTATTAAACACTGCAAGTATCCGTGTTATAACAAGTAATATTGTGATAAACAGAGTGTTGATCCCCTTAGAATTGAGTGTGGAGTATCTTGCAAAGTACTAGAATTATAACATCATAATTTTATTCAAATTAATAGAATTTTCTTAATTTCAAATAACTATTAAAACAATAAAACATAAAATAAATAGCAAGTAAATTAAAGGAGAAAAAACTTTAATGGATTGGTCAAAAAAGAAAAAACTTTAATGGAAAAAATTTAAATGGAAAGAATTAAAATTTTAAAATTAATAACCTAATCATGCAAAATAATTGTAAGTTCTAAATAAAACTTAGTTACTCAAATTATTCTATATATAAAAATTAACTAAATTACAACTGAACTTAAACTTTAAAATAAATTCTAAAGTTGAAAATCTATACATAAAAATTATAAATTATTGTCTAATAAATCAATAGTAAAGAATAAACATAACTTAGAAAGCAAAAACCTAAAAAGTTAAATTAAAACTAATAACATAAATAAAAAAAACAAAGTGGTCGGATTAAATTAAAACACAATCATCAACCGATTAAGGCATCAACGGGTGATGGGATATCCAATCCCGGTGCACGGATTTGAGACCCATTATAGTATGCATATTACTATTTTGTGTGTTCTTAATGAAAACACTTTACTAAAGTGATTGCGTGATATTGGCAGCGCTTGACCAGTGATTAGAGTGGATGTATATGTTAGGAAAATCTTTAAGTGAACCTACATATATCAATTAATTGTACATTATAGGCTATCTAATGTGTTTAGTCCACTTAAAAGTGATCAAATAAAGTTTAAGTTATTGGACTTTAGGACATCTCAATTAGTATAGGCTTTGCAATGTGTAGAGACCCAATATTTTATTTTATTTTCATGATGGACCAAAATAAAATAAAATATACTTTAAGTATAAATAGGTTATGGTCCCCAGTCTAAACATAATGCAATTCTCACAATTAAATCCCATCGTTGAGTGAGATACAGATTCTCTCAAAATTTTAGACGTGGAAGACTTTAACCCCAAGAAATCAATTCCAATGGATTTAGGTATGCTTCCGTTACTCTTTTCTTGATGATTAAACATGAGATCCTGAGTATGTTTATTTGTATGAATCTTCCAACAAGTGGTATCAAGAGCCTGTTCATGTTTGATCATTAAGAATTAAAATATTTTGTGTAAAACCTTAGGGCTTTTATTGCTTATGGAATAAGGATTAAAATCATGTGAACAATATTTTGGAATTTTGTCTCATGTTTGATGAATTTTATCTTTAAATATTTTAAATCCCGAAATAAAAATTTAACGAAAACAATAATATTCTATGTGTTTTAATCCAAATTGATGAATGATATTTTTTTCTTTTGACTTCTATGGTTGAGACAAAATCATAATTTCGGTAAAATTTTGTCTTTTGGTTGAAAGAAATCAAGAAAATAAATTGGGGTTTTCATGGAGTCTTCTTAAATTTTTCTTAATTCCATTTATCACCAATCTTTTTTGTTTTGGATCGGTTTTTTCATGGGTTTTTTATAAAAAGATGTTAATTTCACGATTGTATGTTCGATTTTCCCAAAAAAGGCTTCAAAAAGTATAAAAAATCGAAGAGAAAGCAAAACAGACCCAAACGGGTCTATTTTAGATACAGTTGGGTCAAGTCGACCCACTCGATCCTACTGGAGGAAGGAGAAGCATAGTCTAGCGTGGGATTATTCCTCACGCGCCTACCTCTGGTGGCCTTTTGGCACCAATTTTTCCAGTCCAGTCTATTTTTTAATTTCCTAATTTTTGGTGATTTTTATGAAATTTTTTGACACCGTTTAATATTTATTATTGAAAATTCATGATAATTTCATTGTATTGATATATTATGCGCATTTTTTCTGAAATTTTATTTCATGATAAAATATTTCATTATATTTTGAGATGATTGACAGTACTCACTCTCCCAATTAATGTGAATAAATTTATGTACTCTCTATATCTTTTGTATGTGCATAATATGTTAGAAATAAAGTTTAAAATAAATTAAATTAATATAAAATGCCACCAAAGTGACATCTTTTATGTTAATTTATTTATTTTGAAAATTAAAGTTGTCATTTAAGAATTTAAATGACTGTGTTTTTAATCCCTACGGAAAATAATGGGCCCAAAGGAAAGTTATTTTTTGGCCGGATTACAAACACAATAAGATAGTAAATATGTGATAAAATTATTTTTTACCATGGATACAATATGTCGGCCCAAAGGAAGACATGTTGTTGGCAAGGATTTGATTATTAATATTTACTAATAAAGTTTAAGAGTACCGCTTACAAATTAAAATTTCTATCCAAAGACTAAATTTTAATGTTGTGCTTGGTATCTTATATGGTCCAAAATTATTATTTGTTAATTGTGAGCTTATTATTGTTGTTTTTCTGTTTACAGTAAATGTTTCTTCAATATCTGCCAATTTGAATAATATCTCAGTGCTTAACAGCACTAACTTCCAGAAATGGAAGGAGCATGTTACCATTGTGCTTGGGTGTATGGATCCAGACTATGCGATTAGGTCTAACAAACCTTCCGCCGTACTGATAATAGTACAGCTACGAAAAGGGCACTTTTATGAAAAATGGGAGCGTTCTAACCGCATGAGTTTGATGATCATGAAGCACTCAATTCGGGATACCATCAGAGGCACAATGCCTGAGGAGGAAAATGCTAAGAGTTTCCTACAACGAATTGCAGACAGATTCACTACAAATGAAAAAGTCAAAACAAGCACCATCTTGTCTAAGCTTGTTTCAATGCGGTATAGCGGTAAAAGAAACATAAGGAAATATATTATGGAAATGTTTAATCTTGTTACAAGACTAAAGGCACTAAAGTTAGAGTTGTTTGAGGACATTCTGATGCACTTGGTCTTCATATCTCTTCCTACACAATTCAGTCCTTTTAAAATAAGTTATAGCACTCAAAAGGAGAAATGGACTTTTAATGAGCTCATTACTCAATGTGTGCAAGAGGAAGAGAGGTTGAAACAAGAGAAGATAGAAAGTGCTCACTTATCATCTTCTTCCAACGACAATGCTACCAACAGAAAGAGAAAAAGGAACACAGGAAAAGGCACTACAAATACTGAAACTTCACAGCCTAAGGGGCAACAAAAACAAGATAAGCTGATCACTTGTTTCTTTTGCCGTAAAGGTGGTCATGTGAAGAAGGATTGTTCTAAGTATGCTAAATGGCTTGCCAAAAAGGGTAAACTTCTCAACTTTGTTTATTTAAAAGTTAATTTGGCTTTAGTACCCAATCACACTTGGTGGATAGATACGGATGCAACTACTCACATAAGTGTGACTATGCAGGGTTGTCTAAGGAGTAGAAAGCCAATTGATGTTGAAAGATTCATCTACGTAGGAAATGGCGAAAGAGCTCCTATTGAGGTTGTTTGTTTATTTAGATTAAAGTTAAAATCTAGTTGCTAATTAGATTTGAAAGAGACTTTTTATGTACCGTCATTTAGACGAACTTTAATTTATGTTTCTTATTTGGACAAATCAGGATATTCTTGTTCATTTGAAAATGGAAAATTTAGTCTTTTTCAGTATTCAAATCTTATTGGCACAGGTTCTTTGGTTGATAATCTATATAAATTAGATCTTCATGCCTCACACATTAGCATATAAGTAATTATGGTACAAAGCGCAAATTAATTTATGAGAATTCTTCCATGTTATGGCACAAGCATTTAGCGCATATTTCTGAACAAAGAATAAAGAGGCTTGTGTCAGAAGGAATTCTCGATTCCCTTGCTTTTTCAGATTTTAAAATCTGTGTTGAGTGTATTAAGGGAAAACAAACAAACATCAAGAAAACTGGTGCTAATAGGACTTTAAACGTCTTGGATTTAATTCATACTGATATATGTGGTCCATTCCCTACAGCTTCTTGGAATGGTCAATAGTACTTTATTACTTTCATAAACTATTATTCTCGTTATGGGTACCTATACTTGATTCATGAGAAGTCTCAGGCATTGGACATTTTCAAAACCTATAAAGCTGAAGTTGAAAATCAACTTGGTAGGAAAATTAAAACCGTTAAATCTGACCGTGGAGGTGAATATTACAGTAGATATGACAGATCAAGTGAACAATGTCCAGGCCCTTTTGCAAAGTATTTAGCAGAATGTGGCATCGTTCCTCAATACACCATGTCAGGGACTCCAAGTCAAATGGTGTAGCTGAGAGACGAAATCGGACCCTAAAGGATATGGTTATGATTAGTCATTCTTAAAGACTACAGTGTACATTCTTAATCGAGTTCCAAGCAAAGCAGTAGCTAAAATCCCATATGAATTATGGATAAGAAAGAAGCCTAGTATTAGGCATTTACATATTTAGGGTTGTCCAACTGAGGCTAGGCCATACAAGCCTAATGAAAGGAAATTGGACTCAAGAACAATAAGCTGCTACTTTGTTGGATACTCAAAAAGATCGAGGGGTTTCAAATTTTATGATCCCTCAAATAGATCCTTTTTCAAAATCGAGAATGCTAAGTTCATTGAGGATGTTGAATCTGATGAGAGTGCTAAACTCAGGAATTTTATCTTTGAGGAAGAACATGTTACAGTTCCCACCATTGTAATTGAAAATGATCAGATAATTATGTCTAATATTGTTCAAGATGCAAATTCGGACTATCAAGACACTCTTGAGTTACATCCTACTCATATTGAAGAGTAAAAACAACCTCAATTCCTCAATTGGAAATGCCATTAAGGAGATCCTCAAGAGACAGGAGATCAGCGATTCCAGATGATTTTATCGTTTATCTCCAAGAACACGAGTTTGATATAGGACTAGAAGATGATCCAAAATCTTTTAGTGAAGCCAAACAAAGTGTTCACTCTCATAAATGGATTGAGGCCATGAAAGATGAGATGAAATCAATGGAGGACAATGATGTTTGGAATCTTGTCAAATTGCCTAAAAGAGCGAAATCGATTGGTTGTAAATGGATTTTCAAAACCAAGCGGGATTCGAAAGGCAATATCGAAAGATATAAAGCACGTCTAGTTGCAAAATGTTTCACTTAAAAGGAAGGCATTGATTATAAAGAGACTTTCTCTCCTATTTCATCGAAAGACTCTTTTAGAATCATTATGGCACTTGTAGCTCATTATAACTTGGAGCTACATTAGATGGATGTAAAGACAGTGTTTCTCAATGGTGACATTGAAGAAACAATTTATATGGAGCAACCAGAAAATTTCGTGTCGGATAAATCGAAACATCTAGTGTGCAAATTAAAGAAATCCATCTATGGTTTAAAGCAAACATCCCGTCAATGGTATCGAAAATTTGATCAAGTGATCACTTCTTTTGGTTTTAAGGAGAACACTGTTGATCAATGTGTTTATCACAAGATTAGTGGGAGCAAGTTTATTCTTCTGGTGTTATATGTCGATGACATCTTGCTAGTAAGTAGCGATATAGGCTTATTGCATGAAACCAAGAGATTTCTTTCGAATAAATTTGAGATGAAAGATCTTGGGAATGCATCTTTTGTGTTAGGCATACAGATCCATCAAGATCGTTCTCGAGGAATACTTAGCTTATCACAAAAGGCTTATATGGATAAGGTGCTTAGCAGATTTGACATGAAAAATTGTGCATCAGGAGACACGCCCATTGCTAAGAGTGATAAATTCAATTTGCTTCAATGCCCAAGAAATAATATTGAAAAGGAAGAGATGCAGAAGATTCCTTATGCTTCAGAAGTAGGGAGTCTCATGTATGCTCAAGTTTGTACGTATCTAGACATTGCATACATAGTTGGTATGCTTGGCAGATATTTAAGTAACCCTGAAATGGATCATTAGAAAGCAGTAAAGAGGGTTATAAGGTATTTACAGAGAAATAAAGATTACATGCTTGCATATCGGAGGTCAGATCATTTAAAGATCATTGGGTATTCAGACTTCAATTTTGTTGGTTGCCTTGATAGCAAAAGATCCACTTTTGGTTATATTTTCATGTTAGTTGGAGGAGTTGTATCTTGGAAGAGTGTAAAGCAGTCACTCATAGTTTCTTCCACCATGGAAGCAAAGTTTATAGCTTGCTATGAGGCATCAAACCATGCAATATGGTTGCGAAATTTTATCACTGGGCTATGCGTTATCGATGGTATTGAGAGGCCATTGAAGATTTATTGTGATAATAAAGCCGTAGAATTATACTCTAAGAACAACAGAAGCTCGTCGAAGTCAAAGCATATTGACATCAAGTTTCTTATTGTTAAGGAAAGAGTTTAGAGTCTTCATATATTTATTGAATATATCAATACGAACTCCATGATTGCGGATCCGCTTACTAAGGGTGTACCACCTAAAGTTTTTCATAAGATGTAGCTTGTATGGATGTGGTTTACTTTGATGATATGCTTGTATAGTGGGAGTTTGTTTCATTTATATTCATTTATTATTGAGACATTTTTCTTATCAGAATAAAGTATTGTTGTTATTACTGAAACTCTGAAATAAAGTATTATTCTTTCAAATTGCAGTTGAGCATAAAGTTTTTGAAAATAGGACTAGTTGGAAATAGGCATGTTTAAGGGACCACGTTGCATATAATTTCCATGCTACACATCCATACTTGATCTATGTCGTTGATTATATTAATATACGTGACCATTGATGGGTCTAGTTACGGAATACATGTAACGAAAATCACTTTGATCTTATGTTAGTATAATTGATGGACCAGATTGTTTAAAAATGTTGCCTTGTGATAATAGCAAATTTAGAGCTCCTAAAGTTATTTTAAAATGTACAATTATCAGGTGACATATGTGGCCCAAGTGGGAGATTGTTAGGAAATTCTTTAAGTAGGCCTACATATATCAATTAATTGTACATTACAGGCTATCTAATGTGTTTAGTCCACTTAAAAGTGATCAAATAAAGTTTAAGTTATTGGACTTTAGAACATCTTAATTGATATGGATTTTGCAATGTGTAGAGACCCAATATGTTATTTTATTTTCATGATGGGTCAAAATAAAATAAAATATACTTCAAGTATAAATAGGTTATGGTCCCCAGTCTAAACATAACGTAATTCTCACAATCAAATCCTATCGTTGAGTGAGATACAGATTCTCTCAAAAGTTTAGACGTGAAAGACTTTAACCCCAAGAAATCAATTCCAATGGATTCAGGTACGCTTCCGTTACTCTTTTCTTGATGATTAAACATAAGATCCTGGGTATGTTTATTTGTATGAATTTTCCAACAGTATACACTCAATGAGAGTAATAAGAATTGCCGCCCAGATAAAAGCTGGTGATTGTGACTTACCACGTTAGTTCTAAGAGATTACTAGCCTATATCTTAATCATTTTAGCAAGATTGTAGTTTTCAGCACAATAATCATAGTTCTAGGAGATTACTAACTTATATCTTACAAACAGGACGAACAGTATCTATTAACAAAATCAATCTAGCAATCTTTTTTTAACCAAAACAGGCAGGATAATTTTTATTTAAGTGAAACTATAGGAGCATTCAGTTACAGAGCGCATAAGTCTAGTAGATACACCATTGTTATATTCAAAGTTTAGAACAGGCAAAAGGAAAGTCGGAGCTTGAGTGTAGATTGCTGTTTCTTTGGTCGCAGCAACTCTAGATGCTAGTGTATCTGCACTCTGGTTAGCTTCCCTGTAAACAAAAGTTAGTTTCACTTCCCGGAATCCTGCCGCTAGCTTAGTACAATCAGTTCTGATGATGTTCTGTTGGGGTTTGCCTTGAATCCCACATCGAAAGTATAGGAGAAGTTATAAGGGTTATTCCCTTATAAATAAAGTGTTAGGCTTGGTTTGTAAAATATCCCAGAGAGTTATAAAGTTGGGCTATTATAAAAGGGTGTAGTTGGGCTCTTTGGGTAGTTGGGTTGGGTTTGTAAGCAGTTTGCAATTTTTCTCTTCTAAAAATTGCACAGTTGTAGTTGTTTGATTGTTTATCAAATTGGTTGGGTGGTTGTAGGCCAAATTGGTTGGGCCAAACCACATTAAAATTATTGTGTTTGTTTTTGCTTTCTTCTATTTTTGTGGGTGTTTGGTTTGAGGGATATTTTTCCCAACAAGTGGTATCAAGAGCTGAAGGTTCGTGATCCTACGAGAGGAGGAAAGCTATGGCTGAAGGTATGTCTGGAGGTATGCCTAAGTTTGAGATTCCTTTATTTGATGGTAAAAGTAATTTTATGTTATGGCAAAGTACGATTCAAGATCTTCTAGTGCAACAAGGTCTAGATTTGGCATTAGAAGAAAATAAGCCAGATGGAATGTCTGATAAAGATTGGGTTAGAATTCAGAAGAGGGTTGTGAGCACAATTAGATTGGCACTTGCTCCAGAGATTAAGTATACTGTATTGACTGAGACGACACCAACCGGATTGTGGAAGAAGCTGGGAGACATCTATGCGTCAAAATCGCTGACGAATAGATTGTGTTTGAAGATGGATTTGTATTCTCTGAAGATGGATGAAGGTACGAGTCTCCATGTTCACTTAAATGAATTTAATAGATTAGTTTCACAATTATTAGCTATTGATTCTAAAGAGTTGAAAGAAGAAGAGAAGGCATTGCTGTTGTTGTCATCTTTGCCCAAATCCTATAGACCGTTAGTTCAGACTTTATTGGTAGGTAAAACTACTTTGACGTTGGATGATGTGATTGCTGTGCTGCGTGAGAATGAAAGATTTATGGGCAAAGAAGATTCTTCATCTGCGAGAGGTGTACTAGCTGCTGTGGAAGATTCTACTCGAGGGAGGACTAACGAGAGACATGGTGGATCAAGAGGGAGATCAAGATCAAGATTCAGAGATTATAGTGAGGTGGAATGTTATTATTGTGGAGAGAAGGGTCATATTCAAGCACGTTGCAAGACATTAAGAGAGGATATGACTGCATTCAAGAAGGCTCAACAAAAGAGTGATGATGGAAAGAAGAATGAGACATGTGTTGTTTTGACTGATTCGGATGATGATGTATTGGCAACTTGTTTAGATGGGCCTCATACTTATGAGAAAAGTTGGGTTTTGGATTCAGCTGCATCGATGCATATTTGCAATGATAAAGATCGGTTTGATGAATTGAAAGAGGTTGAAAGTTTAGGCAATATTGCGGTTGGGAATGGTAATCGAGTGAAGATTGAAGGTATTGGGAGTGTTCAACTCAAGCTTCATGATGGTGGTGTCAAGACTCTTCGTAATGTGAGGTATGTACCCAATTTTAGCTACAATTTGATTTCTTTGGGTGAGTTAGCTTCACGTGGGTACACATATGTTGGTAATAATGATTGGTGCAAAGTATACAAGAATGGTGGTTTAGTTTTGCAAGGAAAGAGGAATGAGAAACAACTATATTTGCTTGATGATGCAAAGGATAGAGTTGTTTCCAAGAGTAAGAAGATTCAGAGGCATGTTAGTTTTTCAGATGTTGTTGAGCAGTTTGGGGAGTTTGGGGATTCAAGTCAAGGGAGGATTTGTTGGGGTTTGCCTTGAATCCCACATCGAAAGTATAGGAGAAGTTATAAGGGTTATTCCCTTATAAATAAAGTGTTAGGCTTGGTTTGTAAAATATCCCAGAGAGTTATAAAGTTGGGCTATTATAAAAGGGTGTAGTTGGGCTCTTTGGGTAGTTGGATTGGGTTTGTAAGGAGTTTGCAATTTTTCTCTTCTAAAAATTGCACAGTTGTAGTTGTTTGATTGTTTATCAAATTGGTTGGGTGGTTGTAGGCCAAATTGGTTGGGCCAAATCACATTAAAATTATTGTGTTTGTTTTTGCTTTCTTCTATTTTTGTGGGTGTTTGGTTTGAGGGATATTTTTCCCAACATGTCCATCATAGGGTGCAACTCCGTGGTCCTGCGAAACATATGGATTGAGCATAATGAGTCAGTTTCAATCAAAAGCCATTGAATTCCCATAGCGGCAGCCAATTGCATTCCTTTACGAATAGCATATAGTTATGCAATTGCGTTCGTTGTAATGCCAATATACTCTGAGAAAGCAGTAAGAAAATTTCCTGCTTCATCTCTGATAATTCCACCACAACCCGAATGACCTGGGTTACCCAAACTAGAGCCATCGATCGGTATTTAGTTTTTTTTATGACATAGGGGGTGGTTGCCATGAGATCAGATTATTGATAATTCTGACCTGAGTCATAGGGTTATGTTTTAAGAGCTCTATAATTGTTAAAGATTGATGCGAAGACTTCTGTATGAGGATTTGGGCTGGAGTAGATTTGTTATGAAAAATATTCTCATTTCTAGAAATCCAGATATGCCAGAAAAGGATTGGTATGAATGTGAGATAAGGTATAGATCCATAAGCTGAGGGAAATAAGGGGTTGGATTCTTGTAAATTTTTTAGTAAGAAGGTGAGGTGAATTTGTTCAACAATCTTTGCATCAACAATAATCATCAATAATCAGATTCTATACACAGAAAGAAGTAAAGAAAAACATGCATCATCACCCCTCTAGCATTTGAGGCAATGTTTATGTGCGTGGTCCAGTCATAGACTTGTGAATCATATGTTGTTTAAAATACCTTTATTTCCTACTTCCTGATACGCAACCACCATTTCATTTTTTCTATTACATTATATTCAAACAAAGGATGCCACGTACCAAGAATGACAATTCTTTGTAACCCAAAAGAAAAAAAAAGAATAACAATTCTTTTTGACAAGGAAGAATTCTTCATCTAAATAAATGGCTCATCATAGAAGTTTTTTGATCTACGATTTGTTTATTAGATTTTTTCCATTGTCAAACCTAATCTCAGCATTTTCCCAATCGTTTGCACTAAAAATGGAATGTTGTGAGGCATTACCTAATCTGGAGTTTTATACAAAAATACAGTTGGGTGTTTAAGGTATGAGCTCATTGGAACCCAAAAGGCAACAAAAATGATTGAGGAAAAACAGCCAAGGTAGAAAGTAAAAGTATTAAATGATAATGTTGAATGTAATAATTAAGGGTCCATCTCCACCCCAAACTCTCCGAAGGGGGAAAAAGAAGGGAATATATCTTTGTTTTTGTTAGGTGAAAAACAATTATTTATAAGGATTTAGGGATAAGATGACCAACTCACAGAACAATTAGAAATTGCTTGATTTAACCGTAGCAGAATCTCATCTTATGAAATATTCGTCTTAGGGATTGACTCTTGGCAGGGAAAACGGAAAATAATGCTATCTAACCCAACCTAAAATATTATATTTCATGATTAGAAGCCTATTGTATGTAATGTACTCGTTTACTGGTCACAACTAGAGATGTCCAACGAGCTATGTTGAGCTGATATGATCTATTTAAATGTTAATTTATGTGTTAATGGATCGTGCTGCGATCCAATACGGCTCATTAAAATTTAAGAGCATGGCTCAACACAACATATGAGTCATAGTACTAATGAGTTGTGCTGGACCAAGCATGATACTATTTTTCGTGTCGTATCATGCCAAGAACAATCCATTAATAAATTATTATTTTAAAAAATTTTATTTATTAATTTAAATAATATGCAACATAAATAAAAAGATACATAATTTACTTCAGTAGAATACTTATATTCACAGGAAAACTTGATAAAATCTACTAAATAAAGATAAGATAATTATTTCATACACTGCTGGTGAAATTTTTTTACTCCACAAATGGTGTTAGGATCATGACACATGTCCTATAAAAATATTAAAAAAATAAAAAAAATATGTGTTATAATCCTAACCCTGCTTGTAGAGTAAAAAAACTCTACCGGCGGTATATGAAATAATTATCTATAGAGATATCGAAATTTACAATCCCAATATTTATAAAAACACACACACACACACAAATACTATAAGACAAAAAAATTATTATTTTATTTTTCATTCTCTTCGTCTAATGATTCACTTATATAATATGATATGTATTGTGCTCAAGCTTCTCTATGTAACAAATCTTGAAGTAAAATAAAAAAAATTATATATATATATAAATATTATATATATATAATGTGATATATCAACATTTTGTATTCAAAATGAAAAAACTTAAATTTACGTATCAAAAATTCAAATATTTCATAATTAGATTTATTAAATATAATCTTATTTCTATAAATGGGTTAACACATGGGTTAATACAGCATGATACATGTACTTGCATGACATACCGTTTTAACCCTAATGTGACGTACAAGCACAAGCCTTTCATGGGTTATCCCGTGCTGATCTATGTGCTTAAAAACCTTTAGCTTAGCACAACACATGTATCGTGCTTGAGACGAATCGCACTTAAATAAACAGGTTGAGCCAAGCATAATAATACAGCATGATACATGTACTTGCATGACATACAGTTTTAACCCTAATGTGACGTACAAGCACAAGCCTTTCATAGGTCATCCCGTGCTGATCTATGTGCTTAAAAACCTTTAGCTTAGCACAGCACATGTATATAACGTGTATCGTGCTTGAGACGAATCGCACTTAAATAAGCAAGTTGAGCCAAGCATAATATATACACGTTATATCGTGTCATAAGACACCCAACTCGATTAAAACCACTAGCCAGAAGACATGATTACAAAAACTTAAAAGGATATCAGCTTTGGTTTGCGAACTTCGGGTTTGTCATCATGGTTTCGATTTCTGACGCCACAAAATTCGCTCCTCAACAAAACAAGTAGAGACCTGGCAGCAGGGCAGACTATTCAGATCCTGATTTCTAAAACTGGAACAATAGATTATCTGCACAAATGGAAAAACATAAAAATTCACAGGCAACATCTGATAAATTTTCCATTCAATAACAGTACATCCGACCGAGATTCTACAGAGCAAATTTCATAGAGGTGTTGCGCAAACAAAACTCCAAATTAAAACTCATTAGCATTGTACCCTTGTATTTATAACTCTATATGACCTTCAAAGTTCAATTGCCATATATATGAGAGGAAAACATCAATGTACAGAGCTGCCATTTAATGTTCATAAATAACAAAAATCAAATGCTGTCCACTGTTTTGATTGTAGGGTCAGATTAGGTTCTGGCAAACGCAACTATGATATGTAGCAGCATAAAATTGTCGACTGCTAGTACTGTCTTCAGCGTGGAGAACCTGTGTTCCAAGATCCTGCAGCAACCTTTTAGATAGGCTTCAAGTAGGAAGATTTCAAAATTCTTGCTGTCCGGAATTCATAGAAGAGCAGAACCAAACAACATATGCCAGGTCCAGTATATTTAACTACATTAAGATTGAATGCAGCCTGCCAGACATTAACATGTGATGTAATTTTACCAATCTTAACATGAAATTCATTCCCAGTTATGTAATACTGGTGGTGGAAGGGTAGAATCTCATGAGGAAACTTGAGAGTGACCAAATGCATATAAACCCAAGGCACTGTAGGACATTTAAAAGTGTTCCCAAAGAGTTGTTTATTGCCAAGTTGTGTTTAGTCATTTCAGCACCTCTCACTGTGAATGACAGGGCTGTCACTAATTGTGCGGCTCTATTCAGTTGATGCAATCTGTAAACCTGTAAGCGTAAAGAAAATAATTCATTCATAAGGAAGTCAGTGATGATTAACATCAAAAACATATAAAATCATAAGGACAAACATGTTGAGACGAACTATCTCCTTTAATAAGTACAAGAATAACTAAACCAAATGTGTAAAATAAATGGAAAATGTGAAACACATACTAATAGAACTATTAAGTCTTATTGCTCATCGCCTATTAACAATTATGCTATGGAAAGGGAGTCAAAATAAGTCATTACAGCCCTTACTTGAAAGATTATTGGAATAACAGGCCATGAAGGTGACTTCAGATATCTTGCATACTGCTCGAAGGCAAACTGGACAACAATACCAACCAAGTAAGGAGCTAGAGTAGCAGATGCTGCAGGACCGGTCCAGGGCCAGACTAAACCCATTGTTACCATGGGAATTATAAGACTAAGTACAAGAGTAGCAACAGAAGAAATTCGTTGACCCAGGTGAGGAACCAAGGTTTCTGCTGCAGAATCTGGTCCAATAGGCCTCCTTAAATGATCAATTAGCAGAAGAAAAATGGCAACACCACAATAGAAAAGTGCTTCTGTGAAGAACAATATGAGAAAATCTGTAGGAGAGAAGACCAGGCTACTTAGAGACGGATTTGCAAAACAGCAAAACAAGGAGAACATGTAATCAAGTTTAACATATCATATACATTAAGTCTAGAAACTGCCATAGCATCAAGTTTAATTCAGTGCATACTCTTCTGATGCATTGTTTGCTATTTTCTTAAAATTTTATCAACTTCAAATTCTTTTGCTTTGTCCATGATTTGTCTGATGTCTGCCTAATGTATCAAATGTTGTGCTAAAATTAACAAACTAATTGCAGTTGGAAAACAAAGGCGGCCACTGTAGCCACTGAGTTCCAAATACCTCCATTGACCTCAATAAACTATCAGTTTTTTTAAAATGTTACTATGTATGGTTGCTCTTCACCATTTACATTTTTCCTTATTTTCTCAGATTGTGATCAGCTTTTACAAACACAAAGAACACCTAGAAAGACAGAGTGGCAGGGGAGGGGGTGGAGGGAACCAAAATAAGAAGAAAATCAGCCCTCCATCCCTTAAAATACTCTCTTACTCTTCTTTCATTTAACTCCATGTTTCATTAGGTTCACTCGGTTGCTTAAGCAGCTTAGTATCAAATGTAAGTCCAAAGAAAAAGATGGGAAAAAGTGAAACAGGAAATCTCAATACAGAAATCTGCACTCACCGGTTAGTAAAGAGTCCTCAAATATGGTTGAAAGTATTTTACGTAAATAAAGTGAGGGGAAAATGAAAGAGGCTACAAGGACAGCAGGACCAACAAACCATAGCAAGATGCTTTGATTCCTCTGTACATTAGAAATGACTTCATCGTCTCTTTTGTATGCTCTGTTGTAAAATGAAATAAAACCTGGTCTTCCATCAATTCCCTCAAAATCAATAGTTGACAAACCAACTGAAGAGATATCTTCAGGACCAGGATGGTCAGTTAACAGTTCTGAATCATCAGGTTTGATCTCAATGTACTGAGATCGGTCTTTGAATGTAGCAAAAAGCACGTTTTGTCTCCTTAGAAACCCCTTCAACTTCAGCACTACATGTAAGAAGTGGCATAAAGTAAGAATTCATCACACCAGTCAAATTTCAAAATCTTTGCTAATATGACCTGAATGCATTGCTGTTCTAAAATTTAATATAGAGGATAATCTGAACCTGTAGCTATATTTAACTAAATTATAGGGGTCAAATATGTTCAAATTTAGGCCTACACCTTAAAACAAAGCGCTTCAAGGGTATCAGAAATTGTTACATTCCACATCTTGAGACAAAATTTTAGAGATTCATATGTCATGAAAAAAATTCCAGAAGCTACCTTTAGCATTTCTTTGCAGCTCAGTCCTCTCTCGATGCTCATTATACGGCCTTCTTAATAAGCTCAGCTGGACAGCAAAATATGACATTAAAAGTGGCAAACGACAATGGGTCTTTAACTAAGAGAAATCTTTGAACAAATTTTATATAAGCCTAAAATGAAATTGAAGGATGCCAAATGTAACAAATTACTTGAGAACATATATTAAGTATTAACTACTTTCAATGGAAGTCTCTGACAGATAACGCTAGAATGCATGTGAAAATCATAGTAAAAAAAGTTAGTATTGACAGTGCATAAGTCTAAGCTAAAGATATTCCAAGGCGAACTTAGAGATTATATCTCAGCAATTAAAATTTCCATTTAATTTTCCCTTTTTTATTCAAAAGAAGTTGGGGCAAGAAAACCCCTGACTTGTTGCAGAGATTCCAGGTCAGAGTATCAACTAAAATGCAACACACACTGTCAATGACACATATCTCTTGTCATTTCTGCCCACCAATTGCTTGGCTGTATTCACATTGTTCCATATGTATCTGGGGCTTGCACTTTTGATCAATAATAAAAACATATTTAACAATCTTGAAAGGGGAGCAAAAATACGATATTAAACCCTTGAGATCTGTTAACATTATTGCATCATTATCTTGCAACCAAAAGAACACTACAATTAAGTGAATCATTTATTCTTCATCCTTATTGCCAACTCCTGACATAGTTGACCAAGCTTCTAAAAACGTAAAGGAATCCTATTGGAAGCAAGGCGTTCAAAAAGCTTTAATCGTCTAATGTCTAATGCTGATAAATATCTCTAGAAGAATTAGCAGGCAGCACACATGTACACTACCTTAAAAAATCAGAGAAACTCACCAATACGGAAAACCATTAGCAAATAGTAATACCATTATTTACCCTCTAACTATACTCTTTTAACATGCTCAACAAATGTCATAATTTGATAAGCAATGAAAAGATTAAAGCATAGCCTTCTTTCTTGGCTAACAAAAGAGAAGAAAGAACATACCCGGGAATGAAAAGGAGAAGAAAGGGAAGAAGCGAGGTAAGAAAATGGAGCAGAACAAGAAGCACCACTAAAAGCCATAAACAAATATGTAAAGAGGCAATAAGTTAGAGGAAGTGCAGAGAGCCTATGAGAGATTCAAGCAGCGCATGTTGGTGGATTCTGAGGAATACCCAAATGAATTTTATGGAATTTAAGAAGACCCATACCACAAAATTTTTCAGAAAGAAAGGATTGGAGAAACTTAAGTGATTGGATTTTTTTTTTGAAGGTCGAGACAGTGAAGAGAACTAGAGAAGAGAGAGAGCGACTTCGCTTGTTTTCTTTCTATTCTTTTCTTATTGATACTTTTCTTGTATCTATCGTTGTTCATTTGGGCTTCAAAGTGAAAGACGTGGGAATGATTTTTTTTTTTTCAAACATTTAGACATAATTAAAATTTTGAAACCGCTGCTATTAAATAAAACAGAAAAAAAATATGTGATTAAACCGAATAAAACAACGGTTCTATTTTGAACACTTCTACTCTTACATGACCTCTCACCGTTTGGCTTAACCAGATTTTTTGGTTTTCGGTGCTGTCTTTTATATATATTTTTTTAATTTTCCAACTCGCTCATTTTAATAGGATTTAACTCTCAGACAATCCACTTTTACACCGTTTCCTGTAAAAGAAAAGGTTGAAATGAATCTCGAAAATTGTTCTTTAACCTTCTTTAGAAGCAAAAATGTTGTATTAGTGCAAAGCTAACATGATAATGAATGAAGATTTTGGTACAAATTGTGAAGTTATAAGGTCTTTACAAATCAGGAGAAAAGTGGATACGAGAATAATACAATGAACCATTGACAAGTAGCATCAAATGCAATCTTGTAGTACACACAGGGGAAGTTAAGAAGAAACAAAGAACAGCTTTGCGAATGAATAAAATCATTTCATTACAAAAAAATTACATAAATCTAACGGTTTCAATTCTTTTTTGACTCCAAATATAAAGAATCACCCCAGTACAAAATGGGGCTTGCTGCTAGGTGTGTTCCAAAATTTTTAACCTTCAACACATTTTCAAACTCTAAATCCACTCCTTTAATCCCTCACCTAAAGACTTTCCTCATATCAGAATCTCCATATCTAAATGAAATTAGCCCTCTTTAGGAACCTGATGGTTCTGCAATAATACGGCCATATTGATTCCACAAAGTCCAGGTACTTTTCTATCACCCACTCTTGTAAATCTTTCATCTTTCTTCTAGATAGCTCCTTGTAGTGCAAGTTCTTCATGTCTACAACAGTTTGCCACACACGAGCTCGAGCATCTTCCTTGAGCTTTCCACGTGTGATATAACTATATGCCAGTAGGTAGTAAGTGGGTAAGTTTCTAATTATTTGAATCGTCTGCTTGAAGCAGAAAACATAGAGAGCGCACAAGCCTCTAAGCATCTTGATGTAAAGGGCAACAATCAGGGGCCCAAACAACCATAGAGGAGTCAACTCCTTTGAAACTTCAGCACCATATATCAAACTGACAGCCAGGCAACAAGGAATACTGCACATACAGCAGAGCAATCGTTGGTAATGTACAAGGATATACAAAACAGAGCATTTTCATGTTATTATGAAATGGCATTAAAAGGTAAGAACAAAACATAGGACAAATCAATTAATTGACAAATTTAACTGAAAAGAAAATATTAATGATAGTATGATTTAAAGCTATAATTTTGACCAACATAACAGACGATATCAATAAATTGAGCAATGAGCTACTACCAATCATCCAGAGGCTAGAAATAGGAGCACTCGTATTAGTTGACAAGAACAAAATCAGAACCATGAAACAAGCTAACTTAGCAACAATTGATCAGAACACCAAAAGTCCTTAAATCAAGACAACAATAAAATTTTTCTCACTGTTTGTTGTTTTTTTATAAAGACGCAGGATCAGCTATTTGACATCACAAATATTTAAAAATACAAAATAAATCATGCAGATTGCAAGGATAACTCCAAGGAGAGACACAAAGAGAGATAATGTCTGGCATGGACAACTATACTTACAATATTAATAAAGGTATTCTGATTGTTGCATCCATATGCCAAAAATTGCTCCAAACCATCTTTAGAATTTCGCTTTTTCTATTGCTTTGGGTACCAATTTGAGTTTCTGATGTGTCCCTTGGAATTGGTCTTTCTCCCAGAGCTTCATCCATCACTAGACTTGGGGATTGTGAACACAATATCATTATCCATTTCTTGAACAGTTTCTGAATAGCAGGGGATCCCACAATGTTCTCACTTGTTTCCGAGGCATAGGCAAGTGGACCATTATGAGTCTTCGAAGAATCTATCATGGTCTCATCACCATCTTTTGGTACATAAGAAACTTTAATAGAATTTTGGGGAACACTCGCATCATTTGCCCTGCCTCCGGATTCATCACTCTGAGAATTGCCTTTGAATGCTGAAATTCTAATATTTTTGGCTTTCAATCCACAAGTACGAGGAGCCCCTATACTGCAAAAATAAGCCATCTGAATTTATTTGTTCAAGATGAAAAAGGAAGCATTTGAAGAAAATGAAAGGAAAATAGGAGTGCAAAAGGTAACATAAAAAAAAATTATGGGAAGTAGAAAAGAAAATGAGTTCACATCCTGTTCAAAATGTAAAAGCCAGCTCCCTTCACCCCTGTTCCACAGCAATGATGAATGCATAAAAATGTTAGATGAGAAAAAATTCCTTTGGTTTCGTATCCAAAAATTATTCATTTGAATAGAATAGTTGATGGAGAATGGCAGCAACAGAAAATATTTTAGTTCTAGTTATTTAAGTGTTTAAAGTTGGGATAATTTTGTAATTTCTAGGTTAACTAGAAATTCAAAGTTTTCTATTATTTAGGATTTTATTTTTAGTCTTTCATTGTTTTATTTTTATTAATAGGATTAGGATTCTTAATAGGATTAGGATATTAGAGTTTTAATAGAGAGTTTGTATCTTATTAGTGTTAGGCTTGCTTCCTTGCCTATAAATAGGCTTTGCACTCTCTTTCAAAGATGAGAATAAATTATTATAAAAGTTTTCCAACAAAGTTTTTGCTCTTTGGTTGTGTGAATCAACCATTCTTAGAAGACAAATTTGCTTCTACAATGATGGTGAGATATACGGAGACTCTAGCAAGACCATGAGCATACCAGGAAAGTTGTGGTGAATATAAATGAACATCTCACTACCTTGAAACAGACTTTTAAAGCACTAACAGCTTCTATGGCACGGATGGAAGCATATCTAATTCAAGCCCCTCAAGGGGTTGTTCAAGCCCAACCTGTTACTCAACTACCTGTAGTTCAACTACCTATAGTTAAAGAAGAATGTGTCGAGCTCCATGATTATGCTACAGATATCACTAAGAAGGTGAAGGTAGACGTGGCAAAAAAAGTTCAAAAGTAAGCAGGTTTCCCTACATCAAAAGTACCTCCAGAATTACTTTGTATGTTGAGTAAGAAGAACTAACATGAGGAAGCAGATGAGCTGCTTCCAAGGGATTCATTCATGAAAGGTTGGAGTCCATTTGCTGCCTTGACATTGTTAACACTTAATTCTTGGAGAATGTATGTTGACAATCATGCAATTAACAAAATAACCAGCTTGATGATATGTTGGATCTAATAGTTGGTTCTACTATCTTTTCCAAGATAGATTTGAAAAGTAATTATCAAGAGTTTCGTGTGAAATGGAAAGAACGCCCATGATCACGTTCCACTTGGATTATAGAGCAAGAGCAGCAACGGTCTTACTCTGAAGTCGAGTTTCATATTTTAGTTTTAGTTAAGGATTATTATCTAATACGGTCAGTAGAGTTACATCGTCACTGGAGTTTTTTGACTCCACAAGCAGGGTCAGGATAATGACACATGTCCTTTAAAAATATTAAGAAAATAAAAAATAAATAAAATGAAGTATGTGTCATCATCCTAATTCCTAACCTCGTTTGTGGAATCAAAAAACTCAATGGACGGTGTATAGAATATTTATCCTTTAGTTATTTATGTCTTAAAGTTAGGAGTAATTTTGCAATTTCAAAGTTTACTAGAAATTCGAATTTTCTATGATTTAAGATTTTATTTTTAGTCTTTTATTATTTTATTTTTATTAATAGGATTAGAATATTAGAGTTTTAATAGAGAGTTTGTATTCTAGAGAATAAATTATTATAAAAGTTTTCTACCAAAGTTTTTGCTCATTTGTTGTGTGACTCAACCATTCTTAAGTATGACTCCTAAGAAACCCTAGGTGAGACTCCTAGGCTAAAACTTACCCTAGAACCCTAATTTCAAAATATCTCAGATCTTTCCTGCACCAATAGTAGTAGACTAGAACACGCAAACATTTCCCTATAAAGATCAAAGACAATGCTTGGACCTGCTCTATTGGCACATCATGCAAAAAAATTCTTTCCCATCCTCACAAGAAAAGGAAAACCAATAACAATGCTAAGACAAGAATTAGTTTCCAAGGAAAAGACATCAATGTCAAAAAGACATGATTGGCATACACCTGTATTTATAGAGAATAAGCATCATTGCACCAATCAGGCAAAGATTTTCACCAATCACCATCAACACCTCAGTAATCAAAGGCAAGAAACAGTTCATATTCACAAACTCACAACACATAAGCCTAAGATTATCTTGATCAAGTTTTATGCACCACAAGCACAGGTTATTATTCCGCAGCATTGTCAACATCCTAGATATTTAATTTAACCACTTAGATTGAAACAATTCACAAAATAATCAATACAAACACACATTGGCAACCATTTGATTCCCACCTCTTTTCATTCAATTTGTACCATCGATTCTAAATTTCTAGATTATGATAAAACTAGAAAAACAAATTGACAAATTGAGGGAAGAAAAAAGGAGATAGGAAAAGGCATTATTGCTTTTTCTTCCTAACATAAAATCCAATATGCTAAATTAAAAGCATTAGTACTTTCAAAATCAGCACCTCAAATTATACCCTGAAAGTTGACCAAATCGACCAGACACTAAAAGACAAGCTGCCAACAAGGAATCCCGTAATTCATTGCTTAATCATAAGGGAGATGCCGGTTACCTTAAAGAAACTGAGCGCCTTAACGATTTGCCCCTCTCTCTTCTCCCAAGCATATGAAGTGTAACTACATGTTGACTTAATGTCAATCCCTTCCTCCATGATAAAGGCCTTAAAGGAAACGCTACATATGAACCCTGAAATGCAATAAAAATGACATTGAAGGAATGCTACTTATGAACTTAGAAATGCAATAACAATGGCCTTGAAGGAATGCTACATATGAACCTTGAAATGCAATAAAAATGGCCAACACACTTACAAACTTTCAGACAAATACCAAAAGAAAGCTGAGATCTTTATATTAGTAGATAAGAACAAATGAGACTCTTCCTCAATAAATGAAAAATCCCCGAAGCAGTAAGCATGAGAGCTTACGGAACAGAATTTTAACAACTCATAGGATTCAACTAACAGTACTTGAATGGACCTATGCACCCAGGAAGTCAGGTGGAAAATTTTAACTCCCGTCAAACTTTTGGTTTCTTTAGAACTTTATTTCAATATCCTGATTTCATGCATTCCTAGTCTACCAGTTTTAGTCAAAAGTTTTCTGTGAATACCTGCAATTGGTGGGTAACCAACACCATTGTCTCAAACTCCACCTTAAGCGCCCGAACATTTATTAAACAACCCCGAACAAATGAAATGAACACATTCACCACATTGTTTTCTGTAGCATCAAAAGAGATTGGAAGCTTTCAACTGCCATGTGAACGTAAAATTCCTACAAACAATGATATCAAAGAGAGCAAAACCAAAACCAAAAAAGGGACCCCATGCAACCCCCTAAATAGAACAATACAAGCCATAGCCAGAAATAATACAGCTAATGAATTTCATCTTATTGCGGCAATTAAACATATTGCGTCAAAATTTCGAATATAAAACAAACAATAGATACTGATACTAAAATTAAAAGGACAAGAAATGCGAGGCAAAAGTTCATGCTCAGCTGAGTTCCAGAAAATCAAAGAGAATTCTATTAACTTGAATTTTGTAAGAAAAGCGGGATTGAAATTTTGTGTTATTTCAAATTCTCAGCACAAATTCACATTTCTTTCCTCTATTTTCTCAGCATCCAAGCAGAGGTTGAAGGCAATAAATATCAAGTAAAACCCATTTCCAGGTGGATTAAGCAAACTCCTTGCTATTCAACGAAATTAAAGTAAAAAAAGAACTCAATGTCTTCTTCTTTTCATTTTTCCTTTTCGGTTTTCTAATTTCTGCAAATACATACTGAGAAACAAAAACCCTAAAAGTATTAAGAAATAAAAAGAAAAAGAAAAAAGCAGAGAACAGGGAGAAGAAGATAAGAGACAAACCTTAGACATGAAAGAAAATCTTCAGCTGCTCTCTTCTCCTCAATCCAACTTTCTTTTCTGTTTTTTTTTTTCTTTTCTTTTCAGTGGGAAGGATTAAGTGATAATGATAAAGATAGTAACAGGAACTAAAAAGAATTGATTTTAGTTTTGCTCTTCATTTTTCTTTAAATGTTCAGCGATGAATCAGAGTATTTGTACGGGATACTTTTTTACCTTCCTCTTTTAGGCTCCGTATGGTTATGGTTCATCAAAATAATTTCTGAAAAGAGATTTTGGTATTTTTCTGTGTTTAATTGACAAAAAAATTTATTAATCAATGAAAATAATTTTTTGATTAATTAAAAATTAAGTTATTTTCCTATAAATTATCTTAAGTTTTTGAAAAAAAAGATATTTTTCAAAAAATAACTGTTTATGTGTAAAGTTAAAGTTTATGATCATAAATATAATTAAATTAGACTTTAGATATGATTTTTTTTAAAATATGATTTAATTTAGAGTTTATATATGATGCAAATTATTGTATGACACCTCATATAGAGATCCTTAAAAATAAATATTAACAAAGTTTTTAAATTTATTTTTAAAGGCTTATACACTTTTAGACTTTATTCATTAATGAAGTGTCATCCCATGGTTAACTGATAGTGTATAGATGTAACGCCCTCGGAAGCCGGATTTTCGGGCTAACTTTTTCTTTCACTTCCTATGTTTGTCTCTCGCTCAGTGTAGCTAAAATCTAATGAGTAGAGTCCCACTCCTATAGTTATTTAAGACTAGTTGTCTAAGGTCTCATTATAGTCTTCTCGTAAGACGTGTTGAAAACGACACTGAAAAACTTCCATCCCTATTTCATTCTATTATCCATTCTCATACTAAGTACATCATCATTTTAACCTATAGCGATTCCACATCTCAATATAATTTCTAAAATACTTAGCATCCATGTGATTCAATATATAAACATATCGATATTACAACTTAACTACGAATCACAGTGTGTTTATAGATTCGATATCTCCTAGTACTTACATCCCGAATCCTATACATTGTGTGCACAAAAGAATTTAGTCTGGGATATAAACAAAAGAACAAAAGATTTCACCTTGGCTCAAATTATAGCTTTTTGCGGCTCAACAAAAAGACTCTCGATGCACCACGCTCGTGCCGAGTCTACCTGAAATAATCTGAGGTGGAAAGGGGTGAGCTTTGGGGAAAGCCCAGTAAGAAAACATACGCTAAATGATGTTAGGTTTCTACTATGTTAAATGCATGTGCATGCGTGAATGAACGTGCCAAAACTCATGCTCAAAGATGTTTTATTGGAAATAATACCAAATTGATAAACCATAGTTTATAAGCTATAAAATGTTATGGCGAGTAATTTCAAAACAGTTTAGTACTCAAGCATTCACCAAATCAAGATATAGTAGTTGTAGAAATGATACATTCGCTCGTCTTTGTAACAGTATCGTAATATACATTTAAAAACATTTTCACGAGACGAGCATTATGAGATTCGGTAACATAACGGGGATCTTTGGAAATATAACCAAGAAGCTTTCTATGAAAGCATCCACTGTAGCTAGCAGTGGTCGATGTCCCATACCAGGGCTCTATCCATGATCATGAATCATCCTAGCACCAGTGATCATCTAGTAGCTGAGGTACAAGTCACGACTAGTTGTCGGACAATCATACGTAATTACCGCTACCCATTTGCCACACAGGCGGGATCCATGACGCAATTACGTATACGGCGCCTCAATGCCACACAGGCTTACTGAATGCCACACATGCATAATAAAACGCCACATAGGCGAGTGCCACATAGGCATTTCCAAGTGCCACTCAGGCATTTCCAAATGCCACCCAGGCATTATACATCATCACGTGTATCATGAGTCAAAACTCGTTTAGAAATAGATCTTACAAAATAGGTTGAGTACCAAAGGCATAAATCGTTTCACATACTTATAGTCTTAAAAATCTACTCGTACGAAATCTCGATAACAAGTAGCAGTGATTAATATGCATGAGGTTTTAAAGGCCTTTTAATAAATCTAATTTAATATCAAGAACTTATTTAGACAATTTCTAACAAGATTTCGGCATTATAACGGCATAGGTAGAACACTACCCAGCGTCAAAATCCTCAATCAAATACCTGTAGAAAATTCAATCTAGCAATATATCTTCAATACACCAATTTCCAATACAAATCCAGATCCAAATCCAAATCCAAAACATTATGTATTTAAAATTCAATCCAACATATTTGGACATTTAACCAAAAATGCATTTAAATCCATAAATATTAAATAACATTAATTTAAAAATGCATAAGCATAGTAGACTGACAAGCATTTACCGTATATTCCCTTACCTAATGTGTACCACACAAATGTTGGTGTCGCACCCTTGTACACCTTGAACTTTCTAATACTTCTTTGATTTTCTTTACTTTAGCCTTTAGTTTAGGGTATTGAACATCATCTATCTCATAAAATTTCCTCCTACATTAAAGCACACACAATATAAAAATTTATATTATTTATTCACTTAGGAAATTTTATAGTCTAACTTCTTTCATAAGATCATTACCTTAAAACTTCGTCTTTGGCTGTCAAAATATTTTCTTTAACCTCCTTGAATTTTATCTTCACTCAAACCTACATCAACAACATTTTTAGCCTCTTACTATCTCTTATAACCAACAATTTAAAGACTAATAAGATAGTCATGCCTTTACCCTTTCAAGCTTTGGACTGGCCGAAAACCCCTGTTTTGCTTCAGCTCTTCCCGAATGTCAGACCCACATTTTGTACCTTTTCTCTAGCACAATGAGCATACAACCATCACCCTTTTTAAGACTAAGAAAAGCCTACACTAGCCGTTGATGCTACTGCCGAGATCTGCTTCAGCTCTTTCGATTTTCGCTTGTCCTGCTTGTTGCCGTGACTTGTGTTCCCTTTCCTTCCCTATTTTCGATACCGATCTGCTCTTCCCAGGCAGCCTGAACAGCCTTTTCTTTTCCTTTGTTTCTGTTTCGTCGATAACTCCAGTTTTAATCCTTGTCTCGCCGTATCTCTCACCCTCGTCGCCCCTCTCCTTTCCTTTCCAGATCTGTTTGCTCCTCTTTCATTTCTTTAGTCTTTGTTTTGTTTTACTTTAAATCCCACGTGAAGTGGGGTAGGGCTGGAAGGTTTCGTCAGGTTATCATTTTATGTTTAGCCTCATTTTTGTCTTTTTGTGTATATATATATTTTACAAGCTTTGCTGCACGTTTCTTCTATCAATTCTACAAATCTTTTTACTCTTATGTTGACTTTTCTTTGCCAACTTTCTCCCTTTATATATATATATAATTAAGTGTTCATAGCATAGTTAAGTTATAACATAATGCGACTCCAAAAATATTTATTTTATTTTATTTTATTTTATTTATTTATATATGTATATTTTTATTTATCATGAATATTAAATAGTACACAACTAATGTAAAATTAGAGAAAATTTTCAGTTATTACAATAGAAACTATATAGTATCAATGCATCATATATAAACTCTTTAATTTAACCCAACAGAAAATAAATATTGTTTAATCTTATATATATAAATAAAAACCAAAGCAGTTGACTCAAAGTAAAATATTCGATGTGGACATTTTAAAAATATGACATGTGTAAATCTAAAATAAAAAATAATAATTTTATTCAATTTTCTAAAAAATAGGAATCTATAAATATTAAAATTACAAAATAAATTAATTATCTTTTTAAATCAATTATCTATTTTAATTTCTAAAAGATAAACATCTATATTTAAATATAATAAAATTAAAAAACATTTCATATCATTTATCAATTTTTTTACTCATCTTTTATCAATATATATGTACTGTTGTTATATACGTTAAAAACATATTTATATAAAAAATTAATTTTGCTATAAATTTTTTTACTTGGATGAACTTTTTTAAAGAAAAAGACACATGTATTTTATATGAACACATGACATTTATGGTGAGATGAATTCTTTTTTATCGTTTAAATATAAAATGTTTATAAAGAATCACTTAATCATTGATCCAAAGTTACATTTCTAATTTCAATAAGATTTAGCTTTTGATAATAATCTTACATCTTATACAAATATATAAAAGCCAAAGCTCTTGGAATAATAAATTAATTTTATTTTTTTATAAATAATCTTGTTCCATTAATTATTTAATTTTAAAATATGCAAAATTGAAAAAAAATTATATTTTAATTATATTATCTTCATTTAAATTAAGTAAAATTTATCTCAAAATTTGAATTTTTTGTTATTACTTATTATGTGATTTTTAAATTAAAAAAATATCCATATATTTTGATTGAAACTACCTTAAAGTTTTAAATCTTTTATCAAAAAATTAAAATGGGGTATTTAAGCTATATATTTGAGTATTGAATTAAACTTTCATTGTGAGAACTAGTTATTTTGTACTGTACATGTACAGTTATTCATTTATTTATTAATAAATTATTTATTTGTAAATATTTTATAAATTGTAAGTATAAAATGATGTGGGCCCCACTTGGATTTTAGCGCCCGAATGAAATTATGAATGTGAAAACAGTGTACAGATGGTGAAATGATTATAATGAGGAGATTTTAGAGAGTTGAAATTAATTTATTTTCAGTATTTAGAGTTGTTGGCAAACAAATTGGGAAATGACGGATATGTCATAAGGGTATTTTTGTAAATTCCTCCCAAACCAAAATGAATTGGGACAAAGTAAAAATATCATGTTATTCCACATGAAAAAGTACTCTAACATGGTATCAATAGATTTTCCACAAAAACAGAAAATTTTACTGGCGGGTTGTGGGGACAAAAGCATAATTTCTCACAATCCGTGCACCGCGCATCAACGAAACCACTTCCAATCATCAAGATATGTTTAATATGACAATTTGGAACTGGAATCCGAATATTTAGAGCATGTTTGCACTGTTTTTACGCCAGCAGGACCATAAGGGCAAAATTGTCAAAAATTTTTATAACTAAAGGCAATTTGGTAATTTGCCCAATTTCCAGAATTCTCCATATAATTAATTCTGCTGAGATCTGTTGTTGTTCATCATCTCCCCCCAATTGTCTCCCACGCCATTTCCAAAAGAAAATAAGAGAAAGAAAAGTCAAGTTTCCAAACTACTAATTTAGTCAAAATTTCACCAAACTTTTGACTATAAAAACATCCTATTTTCTCTCCTCTACCTACCTATACCTATATCTCATTGAATAAGCCATCATACAAGGAGAAAAAGCTCTTCAAAGATTCGGCTAAGCAAGGTAATCTCACTATTTCTTATGCTTCTCTTGAATCTAATGGTGTAGTTTCATTTCTCTAAGCATGCTTAACATGCCTATAGCCTTAGTTTCATTAAATTGTTGAAAAATCAAAAGATGCCATGAGAGGGGGTTTCGGCCAACATGGGAGCATAATGAATTCATGTAGTTTTCATGCTTAAAATGGATGCCAAAATGATGGTTAAGCATAATAGAACATGAATTAGTCATTAAATTGATGAATGCACAAGGAATCTCAAGAAAGTGAGATTCGGTCATGGTAAGGAAAGTGAGATTCATGGTTGGTTTTGATGGTTTGAGGGTAGATTTAGATTGTAGGAATTACAAGGAGTTCGTCGGTATGCTTGGATTTAAATTCCGACACAAAACGAAGAAGTTACGTTATACTACCGATAGAATTTATACTGCAAAATAATTGCAGTGTACCATGTGGTTGCATATAAATATGAACATTAGCTTAAAAATAAGTATTTATTAAGCTAATAATTTTGGTGAAATTATCTACAGCCCGAGAATAACGAACTGCGAGTGGTGCATCCGAAGAGTTCGGTTTTACTATACAGGTAAGGAATGCGTATGTAAGCTATAGCGATATTTCGAATGCATATTTATTATACAAATAATTTATTATGAATATTCTTGAAATGAATTGCATGGAAATCTATGGAGTTGAGGCTGTATATGAAAGTTGGAACTATGTTCAATTTGCCAGAGGGCTAAGGTAATAGCAGTTGTTATGCTGCTGAAAATTTATAGAATATTTTCTTAAAATATTAGAAAATATTTTAATTACATGATGTGATGATTTCCTAGCCTTGAAAATGAGAAATTTATTATTTTATCATAAAACATGAATATATCAAAAAATATTATTTAAATATTAATGTTACCAAATTTACTGAAAGTGAGAACACAAAATATTCCTCTTACATGTTTTACAGCATATGATATGGTTTATGAGATGAAAAGAGGGAAATTGAATATTTTATAAATTATTTTTCATAAATATTCACTATATGATTTAATAAAATTCTTTATGGACTGATTGAAGAATTACCAATTTTATTTATTTCCATTTGGTGTTAACAGCTAGTCCTGTCACTGATTAAAAAAAAACCATATTTGCTCCTACATCGAGGAGTTTGTGTGCATGAGTATTGTTTATATGGGACCATGGCCTTAACCCAAAACAACCGGTTTTGGTGTTAATAGCTAGTCCTGTCATTGATAAAAAAAAAACCAGATTTGCTCCCACATCGGGGAGTTTGTGTGCATGAGTATTGTTTATATGGGACCATGGCCTTAACCCAAAACAATCGGTTTTGGTGTTAATAGCTAGTCCTATCACTGATAAAAAAAAATAAATGTGATATGATTATGAAATTGCTGTTTTGAGACTGCTAGGCCCCATATCATGCCGATATGTGATATGTGATACGTGATATGTGATATGTATTCAGTTTCGGTTGACACCTAATCAATGTTCGACTAAGGACTACCCTAGATTATGGCCATAGATCTAACATGATTAGTATTGCCTACGGGATACTTTCTCTCTAGCATGATATATTCTGGGTGATGCCTTAGTCTCTAGTTTTATGAGATGTGAAATGATATGTGATATGAAAAATGTGCTTAAATGAAAAAGTATATGAATATGTTTTTATATGAAAAGGAAAATGATTTCCAAATAGATTTTGTACTACATGGAGTACTCTACTGTTTATAGTTTATACAGTGACATTTGATATGGTTTTAAATGAGAAAAATGATTTATTTAAACTAATATTCTTTTTAAAGAATATAAGAATATTAGTTTATTTTATTTAAATGCTTTATTTTCATAAAAGCATTATTTTGAAATGAATATGATATGCTATTAGGAATGATAGATTTCAATAACAATATTTACTCTTTATAGTTGCTTCTACGTTCTGGGACAAGATAGGTATTTCAAAATATCTTCCTTACTCCATCTGGATCCTTAGTTGACTATAGTATCCTTCCTATTACAGTCCCTAAGCACCTATAGGAAAATATGAAATTTTACTGCATATAGATTTCGAGATATCTAGTTTTGCATACAATTCTCTTACTGAGTCGTGGTTTGCTCACCCTTTTATTTCAACATCTACAGAGTAATTCTAGTGACTGCGTGATTTACATCCGAGGATTGTTGGCTGTGCATTTAGTGCCTTGAGGCAGCGAGCTTATATCCTGGAGGTATAATCATTTATTTTATATGTGCATACATGTTTTGCGGTACTACAATGTTGTAAATTAAACAAGGGATGTAAATGATAAATAAATTCTCGATATGTAAATATTTCTTTAATTATAAATTACAGTTTTTAAATAATTACTGTATAAAGAAAAAGGAAAGTAAGGCATCGCAGATAGCCCAATCATATAAAATGTGTGGAAAAGTGTGAAATACTATATATACAGGATGTGACATTCATGTATTTTTTCAATTTTTATTTCATTCATTTTTCAGATTTATTTATTCAATCATTTATTTATTTATTTGTTCAATAAATTTTTTGGTAAAAAAATCAGTATGAATTATCAATTAATTTGAAAAAGTGCATTATCTTAAATATTGTATTTAATTATTTTAAATTAATTTAAATTTTAAAAAATTAGAAATTTATTTTTGTTTTATTTACATTTTTACTTACTTTTAATGTTTGAGACTATTATAAATAATTTTTTTAAAAAACTCTAAAAAATAAAATTTTCAACACTAATTTTTTACAAGATTAATTTAGAATCATTTAAATTCAAATTTTAAAAATAAATCAATTTAAAATATGCAACATTAATAAAAAATTTATTAATGATTAATGAAGTAAAAATTATTTTCTTAAATTTCATTAAAATTGTAGCTGTTTAAATATATTAAGATTTGTGATATTTAATTTTTTTGTAATTTTTAATTAATATTTAATTTGGAATTATTTTTTAATTTGTGTATTTGTATATGCATTAAGTTTTTAATACATTATTCAATATATATTTCAAAATAATTTTTTAAATTCTATTTTATTTTCTTAGAATTATTATAAATTAAAATCGTTACCGTACATCACACGAATTTAAATCTAGTTAGATTAAAAATTCTCCATATTTTAAGTTTAAATATTTTATTTTGTATGTTATTAATCTTAAATATTTTAAATATTTCAATTATAAATAATATTGTATTATTATTTTAATAATAAACAATAAATACTAATTTAATAAATTAAATATTTATTATTTGAATAATACGTTAATATTTTAGTTTATCATATAATATTTGTATATTTTTATTTGCAAATATTTTTATATTAATATTTTAATAATAAATATATAAATAATATGGTTTATGATTTTAATAATAAATACTTTCAATATAAACTATAATTATTTAATAGTATAAACATTTTTAATATTTCAAAAATAAATATTAATTTATTATTAATATTATATATATTAAAGTGTAATATTATTTCAAATTTTTAAAAATATTAATATAATTAATAATAGATAGTTTTTTAAATATTTAATAATATAATATAATAATATTAAATATTATTTCTAAAATATAATTAATTTTTAATATTAATAAATCAATGAATAAATAATTTTTAATATTTTATTAGTTATGTTAATATTATTTAAAAAAACGGATTTTCTAAAAAATAAAAAAAACATAAAATATTTCTCATTAACCCATTCAAACAACAAAAAATATTTAATTTTTTAAAAAATATAAAAAATTTTTAGAATTTTTTTTAAATGTAATATTCAATAAATCAAATGAAACTTTAATTTTAATTTTAAATTAAAAAATATTGGTTATATTTACGCTTAGGTAAATTGACGGTTGACTTTAGGCCACAAGAAGTCAAGAACTAGAAGGAAAAAATTGTAATTCTGTTTAACAGGCAAAAGGAAAAAAGAAAGATGATTGGGCTTTCACTCGACTTGATTTAGTCTCTTTTACTGGGCCAAGAATCACATGGAACTGGGCTTCTCTTTCTTTTTCTTCCATTATTGACAAATAAATTTTGTTCACATTTTTTGCAAAATAAAATTATTTTATTTATAAAAATACATACATGTTGAATGTCTTTATGTATGCTAATAAACTTGGAATAAATTTTAAATAAATTCTCAATACTCATTTTATCTTTTACCATATGCAATTGAAATTATAAACTTTTATTTAATTGTAATTACTACTATTAAATTCTAAAAATGAATGACTAAAATAAACGTTAAAAGTTTTTGATATCATGAGATTATTAGGTTTTTTTTTTTGGTTACATGGGAAAAACTGAGAATAAATTACATCATTGATATAGCAAAGCCCATTCACATTGGGCTAAAGCCCAAAACGTCAGAAATTTTGTCATGTGGTGAGGTCTTATTGGACCACGTGGCATCCAGGCGACAAAGACCCTTCTTGCCTATGACAGGACTTCTGCAGCAAGCGAGTGACCTAGGTGCCTATCGCTCATGGCTCGTCGTGTGACACGTGGCATTAATTCAACCTCCCGTGTGGGCGACAGACCCCTCCCGCTGGAACGTGCCGCACTATTCTATAGTCTCCTGCCGGTGACAGGCTCCCTACTATTCTCGTAATTGATAGAATTCGTGTTATACTGGCAAACAAACTCTTACCAAAAAGACGTGATCACCCCTAGGTAATTACCCTAGAATATTCGCCTATAAATAGGCTCCAGGTACAATTCTATTTTCTAATTTTTGACTACTGGCTTTTACTCTTCCCAATATTGAAGAACCTTTTGCTGACTTAAGCATCGGAGTGCCTACGCAGGGAATCACCCCTGCGTTCCTCTGACTTTTTTTATTTTGACAGTAGTTTTATGGAGACACGTGGAGAAAGAAGACAATATTGACGTCAGCAAGCATTTATTGTTGTTTTCAGCAACAACAATCATAAAAACTGAAATTATAAAATAAATTACATCATAAAATACAACATGAGATTATCAAGTTTTGAATCATGGTCAATAGAACTAAGAGTCTTACACGCTATCAACAGATCAATTGTTGTCGATGTGTCAACCAATATTGCAAGTATATGGGTTGCCAAAAATAATAGTGTTAAGCAGAGATATCATTTTCATGATGATTATCCAGGTCGTTTATTGAAACAAATAAAATTTTTTTAAGTGAAATTAGAACAATAAAAATGAAACATAAAAGAATTGCAAGTAAATTAAACAACATAAAATTAAATTGCAAGAATTTAAATGGCAAGAAATAAATATAAACATGTTAATTTAAAAATTAAAATTTAAACTAAAAACCTAATCATAAAAAATAAATTATAAATTAATAATTAACCAAGAACTAAAAATATTATACTAAGTACCTAATATTATTTAACTAAAGACATTAAAACTACTAAATTAAGCTTAAACTCATGAACTAATCTAGACTTAAAGTAATATAATACTATAAGCCTTTTTTTTTGGTACATATGAGCAGAAATCTGCTTAGAAATGTACAAGATCGAAACATGCCAATGCCCATTATATCAAATTGCATCCATCGTCCAATACCATCTGGTGGAGTGTCAGGCGTGTTATATCAAACGAACTCCTGTGCGCCAAATTTGCTAAGAAATCAGCACAAAAGTTGGCAGCCCTATATATGTGCTTCACGGAGCAGATCCAGTCCTTCTTCAACAAAGCTTGGCATTCATGAAAATAGGGAATAAAGGATCTGTGGCAAGTGGAATTTGATTAACTTTCTACACTTCCAATGCTGAATCAGATTTAACTTCAATTTTCCTATAACCCATATCCCAGGCCAAGGTTAATTCTAAGTATATTGCATATATTTCGGCTCTTAAATTGAACCCCATCTCTCCATATAGTCTTTTTTTTAGGGCCTCCATATAGTCTTTATAGATTTGGAGAAAACATATAATAAAGTGCCTAGGGAGGTACTATGGTGGTCCTTAATGAAGGAAAAAGTTTCTTTGAAATATATTGAACTAATTAAGGACATGTATGGAGATGCAAGGACACATGTGAGGACAGGTGGAGGGCAAACAAGTGAGTTTTCTATCATGATGGGATTACACCAAGTGTCAGTGTTGAGTCCATTCTTGTTTGCGGTAGTTATAGACGAACTGACAAAATCCATCCAAGATAAAGTGCCTTGGTGTATGATGTTTGTAGATGATATTATCGTATGTGCGGAAACTAGAGCGGAGATCAATGCAAAGTTGGAATTATGGAGACAAATGTTAAAATCAAAAGGATTTAAACTAAGCAAAGTGAAGACTGAATACATGGAATGTAAATTCAGTTTTAACCGAGTGGAAGAGCATAATGTAGTGACGTTAGATGGGGTGGCGATACCTAAGCAGGACCATTTTCAATATCTGGGATCGATAGTACAGATGGATAGAGAGATTGATGGTGATGTGACCTATAGGATCCAGGCCGGATGAAGTAAGTGGAGAAACGCTACAAGTGTGTTGTGCGATAAAGGAACTCCTTCATGGTTGAAAGGCAAGTTTTGTAGGACAATTGTTTGACCAACATTGTTATATGGTAGTGAATGTTGGGCGACTAAGAGGCTATATACACAAAAGATGAGTGTAACAGAAATGCGAATGTTACGGTGGATATGTGGATATACAAGAAAGGATAGAATGAGAAATGAAGATACTCGTAAGATGGTTGGAGTGGTACCTATTGAAGACAAGATATGTGAAAATCGTTTACGTTAGTTTGGACATGTAAGACGTAGACCTGTAGATGCTCCAGTTAGGAGAATATAGGCTATAGATGTTGAGAGAAGGGTTAAGACTAGAGGAAGACTAAAAAAACTTGGAAGGAAGTAGTTTGGAAAGATATGGAGGTTTTAGAGTTGGATAAGCAAATGGCCTTGAATAGGAATCTATGGAGGAGAAGAATACATATAGACGATCTAATGTGAATTCTGATATTGGTTCATATAGCCTACTCCAATCTCTTGGGATAAAGGCTCTGATGATAATGATGAAAATTGAACCCCATCCCAACTTTCTGATAAAACCAGTCGGCCACTTTCCTTAACCATCATGGCATAGTCCTCCTGCTGCCATGAATCCTAGATTGGTTAATGCTGAAGCATCCATATTTATTTTAATAGTGTCACTAGGCGGACTCAACCAAGCAATCCTGCAAACCTGTCTTTCGTTAAGATCCAGTATGCTATCCTTATTCTCCACAAACCTCAACACTTATTGAATAACTTTTTGGCCACTGTTAGGAGGCCACTTAAAACCTTGCTCAAAAACCATTTGATTCCACCACCTCCATAAAGCCCAACAGCCAAAAAAGAATAATGTTGACCGTTGAAAAGAGTCATGCTTCAAATTTTCAGAATTTGTTAGGTTCTAGGTAAACCAATTTGGATGTGACAAACTATTAAACTGATGTAGTTTAGGTCCATCCACCACGACTCCTAGAACTGTTATGAAGTTAGACAATCGCGACTCTCATGTAGGACATCTTCTGGCCCTCTTTTACATCTCGGACAATCTAATGATACATTTAAGCCCTGTCGAACATAAGCCTCCTTTGTCAAAAATCTATTCTTAACTGCCAACCACATAAAATAGCAGACCCGTGGGTAGGCATCCAAATGCCAAAGCTTCATCCATGGGAAACTAGGAAGAAAACTTCCTAATTATAATAAATAAGCAAATTTGACAGTAAAGCTAGCTTTAGCAGTAGTGCTCCAATATACCATGTCCTCCTCTGTTCTCAATACAGGCATTAACATCAACTGATTAATTAAATCATTAGGAAGAAAATTAAATTTACCCCAATCCCACAAACCATTATCATCTATATAATTACTGACTTTATCATCCACATTATTTGTATTAATGGAATCAGGACAAACCTCTACCAAATGATGAGCACCTAGCCATTTGTCTTGCCAAAACCGAGTTTTGTCACCATTCCCAATCAACCTTGAGCATCCTTACTTTATTGTATCTTGACAAGACAAAATGCTCCTCCACATCGGAGAACCACCAGACTTTAGCTTGTAGTGAAGGAAAGATTTATCCTTTAAATTTGTTTCGCAGAACTCGAGCCCAAGGTCCTTCATCACTTGCTTCTAGTTTCCAACCTAGTATCGATAGTAAAGCATCATTCATATACCCTGCCCTACGAAACCCCAGTCCTCCAACTTCCTTGGTTTGCAAATGTCGTTCCGATAAACCAAAAGGATTCGTTTCTTCTCTGTTGTGGTTCCCCATAAAAAGTTTCTATTGAGCTGGTCTATTTCTTTTGTGACTGATGCTGGTAGCTCGCATACCTGCATGGAGTATGTTGCCATAGTAACAGTGGCCACTTGAATAAGTTTTGCTCTTCCTGCTAGTGATAACTGGTTTGCCTTTCAAATAGCAAATCGATTTTTAATCTTCTCTAATAAAGGCTGGAAACTTGCTTTGCTCAACCTTTTATCAGAAATATGTACTCCCAAATACTTCCCAAAGTCCCTGCAATGATTTATTCCTGTCACAACATGTATATCATTAATCAAGTTTAAGGGTACATTATAAGATGTGAAAATTTTGACTTATTCATGGTAACTTGTTGGCCTGATATGCTACAAAAATCCTCCAAACATTGCATATTAACGTTGCACTGTTGAGTTGTGGCCCTTCTAAACAGAACTAGGTCATTAGCAAAAAAAGTGAGAAATCTTAAAACCCCCATGACCTATAGAAACTGGCTGCCATTCTCCTCTATTTACTGCTCTTTCAATAATATCCGAAAACTTCTGTAAACAAAGGATAAAGAGGTAGGCTGATAAGGAATCACCCTGTCATAGCCCTTTAGTAGGCTTGAAATCTGTTGTTCGTTCACCATTCCACAAGATGTTCATATCTGTTGATTTTAAACAAAACATAATCAAGTCAATAAGAGAGCCTAGAACACCCAAATCCGTTAAAACCCATTGAAAAAAGTCCTAATTCACCCTATCATAAGCCTTCTCAAGATCTATCTTCATGATCAGATCACCTTTTCTGCCTTTCTTTTTGCTCATGGAATAGACTACTTCTTAAACTGTCACGATGTTATCAACGCTACATTGCGTAGGAGACACCATTTTCTACAAAAAAGGCCTTAGTCTATGCACAATAATTTTGGATATTAGTTTAACAGTGACATTACATAAACTAATTGGCCAAAACTGAGAAACAAATTCTAGGTGTTCTATTTTTGGAATTAGCACAACTAGGACCTTGCTGAACTCCTCATTAAAGTCCCCATGGTGAAGGCATCTCTAATGAAGTCATAAACTGTATCCCAAACCACCTCCCAATCCAAGTGCCATGAATTGGGGCATTGCTCGGAGTGTTGCAAAACTTCGTCAACTTGTGGGATGCTTCCTAGTTGTTGTTGTTGTAGCGTTGAGAAACTAAATGAAGACTTAGGGCATATCATATCCCAACACCTATCAATTGGTTCAGCTATATATAGCTTTTGGAATGAACTAGTAACTAAGGATTTTAGCTCATCTGAATCCATGCACCAGGAGCCATCTTCTCGCTTCAAGGAGGTGATTTTATTTATGTTTCTTTAAACAATAGTAGTGGTGTGAAAGAATTTGGTGTTTCAATTGCCAAACTTAATCCATTGTGATCTGGATTTTTGGAACCACAACAACTCTTCCTGCTTAAGAATAGTATCGAGCTTAGTCAATAACTGATCCTCCAATCGGAATAAGAATGAGTTTGGTTTCACCTCCAAGGCTCGTTGAATCCCACCAAGTCTTGCCATCAATAACCTCTTTTTTCTAAAGACATTACCGAAAACCTGTGAGTTCCACACTCTAACTTCACGTTGAAGCTAAGCTACATTGCTATCCAACCAACACCTGAACTCTAATTTTGTTTAAGAAACTCATCAAAATCTACATGTGTTTGCCAAGCCATCTCAAATCTAAAGGGTTGGAGCTCTTTGTTTGGGGCATGATGACTGAATAGCTTTATTAGAACTGGCCAGTGGTCACTGTGTACACAAGGTAGATTTGTAACACTAGCTTCAGCAAAAAGAATTCTCCATGCAGGATTACAGAGGACTCGATCAAGTCGTTTATAAATTAAACCACCCATGTACCTCTTATTAAGCCAAGTAAATTGACAACCAGAAATAAGGTTTCTCCTAGCTATGACTTTTGGGAACTCTGCCATTCCTGATGTACTTTCATGTCTTCCTCCTTGCTTTTTAGAAGATAAAACTATCTAATTAAAATCACCAAAAACATAATAAGCATCCTATTTGTCTAAATAATCCCATAAACTCTTACATATCGAAGGTATTGGCTAGCATATACTGTAGTAAGAAACCACTTTTTTCTTCTATTTGGGATCAACATAGTTATAAATTGTGAACATTTAGTAATAATAGAAACATTACCAATGTTTGTATTCCAAAGAATCCAAATACCTCCAGAAAATCCATTGGCATCTACTCTTGTGGAATAGTCAAACTGCAAATGGTTTATCATCTTCTCAACTGTAACCCTACTGATCTTGGGTTCTATAATGACCAAACAATCTACCCTGTGAGTGTGGATTAATTCTCTGACATTTCTCATGAATCTGGCACTTATTTCACCTTTACAATTCTAGAACATTATAGACATGATAAAATATAGTCGGAAAAGAAAGTAGCACACTCCAAAGCATGCTATAGAACCTCTATGAGGACAAAGGTGTTCACGTCTTTGGCCAACTCCGAGGCCATCGAACCATTCGAAAAAGAGTCACCATTAACCACTGTTGCCATTTCACCATTTGATTCACTTCTTGGATCCGTGGGTGGTTTGGGTTGAGGTAACATACTTGGGCTGTTGTTTAGGACAATAAAATCGAGCCTCGCTTCCTTCTTGTCACTGGATACTAGCTTTTGAACTATAGGCTTGTCCAGGGCAATTGAGAAAGTCGGTGGGCCATTAGAAGATGATCTAGCATGGAATGTGAACAGAGTAGGCATTGGCTTCTCCTCCCCACATGCCTTGGGATTAAAAATTGTAGAAATATAGAATTATTTATTTATTATTAATGTATTAGTAAATAAGAGGATCTAGGTCAACCATACCAACTCCTAGTTTCTTACTTTGTAGGAGAGATTATCTTCTCCAGTTGGTAGATTGATTTGTTTCGTAGTAATCTGTTTAGGACTACTGTTAGGTGAAAAACACTATTTATCTTGATCTTTGTTCACTTTGTAAATAAGAAATAGAAAAACAAGAACCTAACTCAAAGAAATTTCAAATATTTCTTTATGGTATCGAAGCACGATCTAGACCAATAATTAGCACCTGTTTCCAATATAAAACCATGGCTAGTAGACGGGAAAGTTCACCTTCCCATATTAGATTTAGAACTACTATTCTAAATGCTACAAGCACACTTGAAAACAACCTTTTCCCAATCACCAGTCACAAACTTAATGGCCATAATTTCTCCAATGGTCACAACCAGTTATGATTTTCATTCGTGGAAAAGGGAAAGAAGACTATCTTACAGGTGCTACTATTCAACCAAAGGAAGATGACTCAACCTACCAAACGTGGAAGCTGGAAAATAGCATGGTGATGTCATGGCTTATTAACTCCATGACTAATAAAACTAGAGAAAATTTCATGTATTACAAGATAGCCAAGGAAATTTGGGAAGCAGTCTAAGAAACTTATTCTAATAATGATAATAGCTTTACCATATTCAAGATCAAGAGTATTCTCCATGACGTAAGGGAAGGTGAGAAAACTATCACAGAATGTTTCAATATACTAACTCGTTATTGCTGACAACTTGATATATTTGAAGAATTAGAGTAGAGAGGTCCAGATGATAGTAAACAATCTTGTAAAATTATAGAAAAAGCGAGAATTCTTAAGTTCTTACTTGGGTTGAATAAACATCTCAATGATGCACGAGGAAGAATCTTTAGCATGAAGTCCTGCCAAGTGTTCATGAAGTTTTCTTTGAGATTTGAAGAGAGGAGAGTAGGAGAAAAGTCATGCTAGGGCCCTCAAGTGCTTCATCATCCATGTAGAGTTCAACATTTGCTGTTTAGGGTACACAATCTGCTTCTAATTACAATTCACAAAGAAAGCCTGGCCTTGGTGTGAGCATTATTGCAAGAAAGGACACACGAAAGACACCTACTAGGAAATACATGGTAAACCAATAGATTGGAAGCTTGTAGTGAAAGAAATAGCCATGTAAACACTGCCATAATCGAGAATCAAACACCTGAAGATTCAAGCCCTTTCAGCAAAGAACAAATAGAGGTTCTACAGATGCTTCTTCAACAAACTCTCCATAACACCACATCTTTGGTTGTTATTACTTCAGTTGCTCTGAAAGGTAGTCACTTGATTGCTCTAAGTGCTAGATAAGGGATAAATAGCTCATGGATTGTGGGTTCAAGGGCCTCTGATCACATGACTAGGGACATCTCAGTGTTGGATGAATATACCCCATGTCATAGGAATGTCACAGTTCGTATTGCGAGATTCACACTTTCTTCCATTCTTATTTACTGTTAATGAAGTTAGAAAGATAAGATATTTCATAACTATTCAAATGCCTTATGCTTTGCATGTATAAAAGATATTTTGACGGTAGGCTCCACTATGACTTCTATTGTCTCGATTAAGATGAAACTTGACGATATCAATATTTGGAGTGAAATATTGAGATGGTAAGAATTTGCATCTCTAAATTCATTTGTTTGTGTATGTCTTGGAAAGCATGCAACAATTTCAAAAAATGACTGTTGTGTACATAGGTCAGGGAAACTTGTGTGAATAACGATCAACCTAATTTGACTTTTGATCAACTGACAATCATAGATGAGCCCTCATGTGAAGAAGTCTCACTCCATTACAATCCGTAAACTGAATCACAAGAAAATGCTAAAAACAACGCGATGAGTTTTTACTATTATTTTAGTAATTTCACACCAAAGGTCAATCAAATCCTACCCAAAAGTCAATATTTAACCAAATTATGATAAAATATATTAACTGAGCGAAAATAAAAATAAATCTAAATTTATTTAATTATATAAAATAATATTATATTATGCTAGGACATGATGCATGTTATTAAAATTATAAAGAGGCACCTTAGTAATTTCATTTAAATGATATTTTTAATTAATGTTAAATTAATAAAAGATATTTTAAGGCTTCTTCCTCCCTTAGGCCAGCCACTTTCCACCATTTTCATTCATTCTTCTAAGTGTTGAAGTAGAGAGCGAAAGCTCGAAAAACTCTACTATACAAGCTCCAAAACCCGTTCCACCCTAAATAAGACTTGCTCATCTCATCACCATCTATCATATATATCAAAATTAGCCTTTGAAGAGGAAAATTGAATGGTTTTTTGGCTTTTTGAAGTGGTGGCATAAAGAGAGGTGAGAGAAAGAGCTAATGGTTTTTGGTTTAAATAGTTACATGTTATTTCATGATAGTTTAACATGTGTATAGCCTTTGAATGATGCAAAATTGATTGTATCTCTCTCTTAGGGTTTTGACCATGAGGTAATCTTAGTGATACCATGCTTAAACTCATGCAAAAATGGTGTAGAATTAGTGTAGAGAGTGAAATATGCATGATATAGTCTTAAAAGTATGAAATGATGTGTGTTGAGATGAAGCGTGTATTTGGCCAAGCTAGGTTCATGGGGTTACTGTCGTAACGTCTAGGTCCGTGAACCTAACCTGTTAGACTTTAAATTTCAAGGAGTCGCCACCAACCATTCAAACCTAAGGTGTGATTGGTCACCTATTCTTGTCTAAAAATAAGGCATGGTCTACGTTCAAAGAATCTGGAATTCGGGACTACGGTTACGTGTGGGGAAGGATTAGCACCCCCACAACGCTCATTCTAAAATGGTATCACTTAGTTTTAAGTTTAGTCTAAATTTGCCTTTATATTTGTATTAGTTTCGATAATTAAATATTGGGAAAGTTTCTAAGACTATTCCATCAATCTGGCTCAAATCTTAGAAACTCCCCTCACCTCAAGATGTTCAAGGAGTACCAATCGACTTTCTTGAACTCCATCGTCGGATTGATTGAGTCTATTATGGAATTCTTATCTTTAAATATTTTCTAATCTTATTCTTCTTATTGTATTATTTTAATTCTATTATTTTATATTTTTGAAAATAAACATGACATATGGGTTATTGACAATTCTTCCTAAGTATCCCATCAATCTAGCTCAACTCAAGAAGAATCCTCTCACCTAGAAATTCCAAAGAGTACCAATTGACTTTCTTGGAGTTTCATCCTCGGCATATGTCACATTTACTTCTTTTATTACCTTATCTTGGTATTATTTTATATTCTTTTTTTTTTAATTTATTATTTTATTTTATTATTTATTATTATTATATCTTTAAAATGAACATGAATTATGTTTTCTTGAAAATTCTCCTTAAGTATTCCATCAATCTGGCTCAACTCAAGAAGAATCCTCTCACCTAGAAAATCCAAGGAGTACCAATTGACTTTCTTGGAGTTTCATCCTCGGCATAATCCATATTCATCTTTGATAACTAATTTTATTATTTCCTTATTCAATCTTTATTCTGTTTATTCTTATTTGCGTTTTTTCTAATTTAATTTTATTTATTATTTTATTTATCTAATATCTATCATACTAAACATATAAGACAGAAAATATATCATACAAATATCATACAAATTAAATTAAACAAATCATATCGATACACAAATTATTTATTCAACACATATTAATCAAATATTATCAAAATAATTAAATCATGCAAAGTAAATCAATTCATATTATACAAGTCATGCAAATAAATCCACAATTAACCAATTCATATTAAACCATTCAATTGTTATTAAATTAATTAACTAAGGTAAATTATTTTTAATCACAAATCAAATTATCATGCCAATTATTTAAACCAATTTTTATCCATATTATAAATTATCCTATACAATTAGAACAATTACATCAAGTCAAATATTAGTGTCAAATGGTTAATAAATTAGATGTTTACCAAGTTAATGTTATATAAATTATTAATTTATTCATTAGCTTTAGATATACAACCATATATACATACCTGCACGTGCCTCCCTTTCTTGTCTTTCTTTTCTTTATTCCTCCACGTTTCTTTCTCCCTGTCTTGCTTCTTTGTTCGTTTACTAACTGCAGCTCACGTCTTTTCTTTCCCTTACGTTGGTTTCATACAATAGCCCTTTGTATTGATTAGTTCGGTCTTGACATGGCAAACGGAGTAACACATAAAGGAGCAGGCACGAGCGGCGGTGTTGAAGCGGCAGCTGGGCAACAAGGGCAGTGCGGACATCTGGTGCAGCAGGTAGGGAGGTGCAGAAACGGCTACAGCTTTGTGTTGAAGATGCTGGGATCGTGGGACTGGGATCTTTGTGCGAGACTGATACAGAGGAAAGAAAACATGCAGGGGCGACGCAAAGATGATGATACGGCAGTACGGGTGACGATGATGGGGACAGGGATCGGCGGTAGGGCAGTTGAAGGTGGGGCTTGTTTGTGTAGGCAGAATGCAGGTGGGGCGATTCGGTTTTGATAGCTCTAGGAGGTTTTTATAGAAGCACGGTCAGGGGGGGTGGCAAAACCTAATGCTTGGGTTATTTTGGTGAACAACGGTGGCTTCTGTGCTGATTACTGATGAAGATTAGATGAAGATGATGATGGCTATGGTGATCAAACACAATTTTTTTTTTTTGCGTTAGAGATGCTTGATTGTGTTTTTATTGTCTGTCCTCAATTATGAGCCTTGATCCCTTTTTACAGTCCAAAAACTTGTTAGAGTCCTAATACAACTATACTTATTCTAATAATTATCTCTTATTTTACCTATTTTATTCTTATGTTAATCCTAATCTAACTCTATCAAATTTAATATTAATCCATATAATTATCCTAAAAAATCTAATTATCCTATCCTAAAATTAATTTTATTTTTATTTCTTTTTTTCTTTTCTCTCTCTTTTCTTTTTTTTTAATTCCTAAATCTTATTTTAATTTTAATTTCCTAATTAATGTTAATTCTAAATCTAAAAATTCTAATTTAATTCTAGCCTAATTCTAAATTGTTAAATTAAAATACAAATGTCATCCAACCCAATTAATTATTTATACAAATTAAGACCTCGGACAAAATAGGGCGTCTACAGCTGCCCCTCTTTGTGCATTTGCTGTGAAACAGTAATTACACAAAGACATAGACACCTATTTTGTCTGACTTCTCTTTTTTTTTTAATTTTTTTATTTTGAAAATGCTCCCTCTAAACAGAAAGGCAGTCAAACTTTAAAATCTTGTCTAAAAAGCTCCCCCTAAACAGGCAGGCAGTCAAACTTTAAAAATCTTGTCCAAAAGCTCCTGCTAAACAGGCAGGCAGTCAAACTTTAAAATCTTGTCCAAAAGCTCCTCCTAAACAGGCAGGCAGTCAAACTTTAAAATCTTGTCCAAAAGCTCCCCCTAAACAGGCAGGCAGTCAAACTTTAAAATCTTGTCTAAAAGCTCCTCCTAAACAGGCAGGCAGTCAAACTTTAAAATCTTGTCCAAAAAGCTCCCCCTAAACAGGCAGGCAGTCAAACTTTAAAATCTTGTCTAAAAGCTCCTCCTAAACAGGCAGGCAGTCAAACTTTAAAATCTTGTCCAAAAATTTGGAGGAATCATGCCCGAAGGTCTTATAGATTGTACTCAAGGAACCTTGTTGTAATTTTTCTCATGCAATGCATCATGTATGCAACTACGCATGCATTCTATCCTATCTATGCAATATCATTTGTGTAATGCCATTCATGCAATATTACTCACACACTCTATTCTATTCATGCAATGTTTTCTTTGAAAAGCATTTCAACTTTAACTGTGGCAATAATAAGGTTTTTCTGTATCAGTCCATCTCATGCATTCTTCTATTTGTCATCCTGTCCTTTTATTTCCTATTTCTTTTCTCATTTTCCTTCTTCCATCTTTCCCAATGAATCTCTTCTCTTCGTGCCCTCTATATCTTATTTTATCCCTTGTTTCTTCCTTCATTCACTCTTTTGGTCATTCATTTGCTCATTAAAATCTTTACTGAGACATCATCATTCATTCTTTCTTTTTCATTGGTTTTTCTTGATTTCCAATTTCCATTCATTCACAAGTTTCCTTTTCTTTCATTTTCCTAAATAATATAGGAGTCTTTCACATATTTGCCAAGCAAACATTCATTACCATTTTAATTTCAAGATTAATGCAACACAATTTCTCAATCCCTCAAGGTAAAGATATAGCAAAGGAATGATAGGTGAAAAGAAAAGAGTGGTATTATTCAACAAGAAATTGCCAGGCTTAAAAGGAAAGTAGGCTTGAATGAAAGGCAAGAATTTTCAAGATTAAGTTTCAGGTAATAGTATCCAAATAACAAAAATTCAAATAATTTTGATCAATGAATACAAAATTTCCTTTAAAGGTCCATTTTATCTGATCATGTTGAGTTCAATAAAATATCCTCTTGCCCCTGTATTATTGACATCCAGTTTTTCTGGTATCTAAGCTGCCTTTTCAGGTTTTCAACTTAGACGCACTTCATTGATCCAAACCGCCCTTTTTGGGTTTTCGATTTGAATCCTCCTTTCATTTTTTTCTCTTTTTTTCTTTTCTTTTCTTCTTTTTTTCTTCTTTTTCTCTTCTTTTTCATTTTCTTTTCTTTCTCTTTTTTTTTTAATTCATTTCTCTTCATTTTCAACTTCATTGTCCTTGATGAGGCTTCTCTTGTCTATTCTCCATTTTGATTCATGCCCCAACATCAGATACTTCTTCACCCAATTTAATGCTCACATGGATCCAAGAGAGTCTTCGGAATCCCACTTCTTCCATCTAGACGAAATCTTTTTGCTTATCTTGATCTGCTTGTCCTACTTCCATCCAAAGGATCATCATCTCATTGTGTAAGTATGCCTTTATTCAACACATGATTCTTCAATAGGAGTACTCATATTTGATCAAAATGGACTTTTAAGGCACGTAATGTAGGCTCAGGTGAGGGTTTATGAAAGAAAGGATAATATAGGCCCAAAATAAGTGTTTCAGGGTTCATCAAACTAAGAATCATTTTTCATGAATCGACTTTTGTCCCATTCTAATTTGCTTTCTCTCTCCTTTTTTATTCAAATGTGACTAGGGTTTTCACTTTCTTGATTCAAACCCTCTTTCCTTCTTTATTCTCTTTTTCTTTTTTGTTCTTTTTTTTTTACAAAAGGGTTTTTTTTCTTTGCCCCTTTTATATTTTTATTTTGCCCTACTGATCTGTCATCTTCTATTCTCTTTGCCCCCCAGTGTGGAGGGTGATTCTTGGTGGGTTATATAAAAAAGAAATATAATAGGCTCAAAAGGGGTAATCAATGGATAATTTTACTCATGCTTGAAAGGTAGTGAAAGAAGGCCATTTCTCATCTCAATACAAGTACTCTCATTAAAAGTCATCTATTGAACAATGACAAACTCATTAGAATTTCATGTAGAGAATCACCTTTACTCATAACGTTCTATAGTTGAAGATTTTAGACAAATATCATCTATTCTCTTCTTGCTTGAACAATCTTGGCGAACTAAAATCCATTCAACCAACCAAAGCAGTCCTTTTCAGAATTGAATTTTATACTCATTGCCATCATCATTATCAAGTTCATTATTTGGATACTTTTAGGCTCAGTAACAATGTAAAATATGGGTATTGGTGTTTGGCATTAAAGAACAAGATTGGAATGAGGAATTAAGAAATATGCATCACACTAATCCTTTATTGAAAATGAAAACAAATGAAAACTGGCCCAATACATAAAAGAATTCTTAATGCCTTTTGGGCTTAGGCACTCCTATATTACCTAAGAAATTGAAATGTCCTAAGATGAATGAAATTAGAAACAAAGAAACAACCATAATCTTCAAGTTAGTGAATCAATCAATATCATCCAGTTTCTTCCATAGCATCAACCGCTACCCTTTGTGTGATCTGGTAGAAGATTATCATTCACATTTGGATCATTCTTTGTTCCAAAACTCAAAATTCCAGCATTGACAAGTGCTTGGACTTTCCTCTTCAAGCCTATACAATTCTCAATAGAGTGTCCAACATTGTCATTATGATAGGCACACCTTGCATTAGGATCATACCACTTTGGGTAAGGAGGTTTCAAGGGTTCTATATAAATAGGGGCAATAAGATGACCTTCCACCAACTTTGGGAATAGCTCAGCATATGTCATGGGTATAGGGTCTATGGTAACATTTCGGCTAAGTCGGGTGTTCCTTTGGTCATTAGGTGGGAAAGTGGGGTTTGTTGAGGCTGTAGGAGTTTGTCGAGGGAAAACAGGTTGATATGTGTTTTGGGGATGAGTTTGTGGGTAAGATGGGGAATAGGCGTAATTCACTGAAGGTGGGTAAGGGGTATAAAGGCGGTGTGAATTATTTGAGACAGCTTGTGCATCTCCTTCCTTCTTCGAGAATCCACCCTTCCTACTATCATTCACTGGTGTTTCAATCTTACCACTCTTGATGGCATTCTCAATGGCTTCACCGGTTAACACCATGTCTGCAAAGTTCTTAGCTACACTGCTAAGCATACGCTCATAATAAGGAGCCTTGAGAGTATTCAAAAAGAACATGGTGATTTCCTTCTCAGTCAAGGGAGGTTGAATTAGTGATGCCATGTCTCTCCATCGTTGGGCATATTCTTTGAAGCTCTCATCTTTTTTCTTTTCCATACCTTGGAGAGATAAGCGGTTAGGAGCTACATCAGACACATGTTTGTATTGAGCTATAAAAGCTCTTGCCAACTCAGACCAAGAAGAAACTTTGCTCCTTTCCAATTGGTTGTACCACTTAGCGGTTGACCCAGTCAAGCTGTCTTAAAAAACATGAATTAATAGCTTGTCATCCCATGCATATGCCGCCATCTTTCTATAATACATGGTGAGATGATCTTTTGGGCACGATCTTCCATTAAACTTTTCAAATTCAGGCACCTTGAATTTTGGTGGAAGCACGACACCACGTACCAAACACAACCTTTCGGCATCAACGGGTCCAAAATAGTCAACTCCTTCCACAGCACTTAGTCTTTCTTCTATCAAGCTCAATTGAGCTTTAGTACCACTATATTCTTGTTTATGCTTCAACTTTTCTAACTTTGTGGGATCATCTAGATTTGGCACTTCCACTGGGTTTTGAACTTGTATCTGTAGAGGTGTTGGAGCATTGACAGTACTTCCTTCAGGAACAAAAATAGGGTTGTCTCGCATGCTTTGTTGAGCTTCTTGGATAGACTCCTCTTGATTACCCATCTTCTCCTCTCCTCCTTTAATACCCATGGCTTTTAGCAATTGGGTAATTTCACTCAATTGCCCCCTTATCTCTGCATTTTCCATTTCCAACTTTTCTATCCTAATATTTTGATCCTCTTCCATTATGCGTGCTTGATACCTTGTATGATATCTGTGGAGGGCAGATCGTCTAGTGGATGCAATTTTGATACCTTGTGCCACAATTTAGTTGAAATTATTTTCAATGTGATGATATGTTTATGCACAAAAATGAATGCACATGGAATGCCCTTAGGTCTAGCAATCTCTCCTAACAATGATAAGACAGGTGCAAACTTACATGAATGATATGTTATGTGATGCAAAATCAAACACAACTATGCATGACTTAATGATACAGATAAGTTCTTTTTTTTTGTTTTTTACTTTTTTATTTTGCAGAATGGAAGAAAGAAAAACTATATTTTTTGAATTTTTTTTAAAACAATGTACAAAAGAGGAAGTAAAACTTATTCCTTCATGTGTCCTATCTTAGGTTTGAGTCTACACTCCAATCTAATATGGTTCCACCCTAAGGCTAAGCCTTATGTTTCATTACATGCTGGGTTTGGATAATTCAAGGTCTAAAGGTTCCCAAATTGTTCCTCACTATCATCCACACAGGACTAGTAAGGCACCCAATCCTCACCCATTATAGGTTACAAACGGAAAGGTTCAATCTGAGTGGGAGTATTTCGCTAGCCTATGTGGAGGTTATCACCTCACGAAAGCGTAGTTACTTTACTCCCTCCTAAAAAAGGAAGAGCCCGTGTTGAGGGCTTATGCAAATGCAAGTGTTGTGTGTGTTGAAGGAATGAATTAACATTTTATTATACATTTTCCAAATACTTCTAGGCAAACTTAGACTATTCTTCAAACTAATCTTTGGTCTGACTCTCTAAAGTCCCCAGTGGAGTCGCCAAACTGTCGTAAAGTCTAGGTCCGTGAACCTAACCCGCTAGACTTTAAATTTCAAGGAGTCGCCACGAACCATTCAAACCTAAGGTGTGATTGGTCACCTATTCTTGTCCAAAAATAAGGCATGGTCTACGTTCAAAGAATCTAGGGTTCGGGAATACGGTTACGTGTGGGGAAGGATTAGCACCCCCACAACGCCCATTCTAAAATGGTACCATTTAGTTTTAAGTTTAGTCTAAATTTGCCTTTATATTTGTATTAGTTTCGATAATTAAATATTGGGAAAGTTTCTAAGACTATTCCATCAATCTGGCTCAAATCTTAGAAACTCCCCTCACCTCAAGATGTTCAAGGAGTACCAATCGACTTTCTTGAACTCCATCGTCAGATTGATTGAGTATATTATGGAATTCTTATCTTTAAATATTTTCTAATCTTATTCTTCTTATTGTATTATTTTAATTCTATTATTTTATATTTTTGAAAATAAACATGACATATGGGTTATTGACAATTCTTCCTAAGTATCCCATCAATCTGACTCAACTCAAGAAGAATCCTCTCACCTAGAAATTCCAAGGAGTACCAATTGACTTTCTTGGAGTTTCATCCTCGGCATATGTCACATTTACTTCTTTTATTACCTTATCATGGTATTATTTTATATTTTTTTTTTAATTTATTATTTTATTTTATTATTTATTATTATTATATCTTTAAAATGAACATGAATTATGTTTTCTTGAAAATTCTCCTTAAGTATTCCATCAATCTGGCTCAACTCAAGAAGAATCCTCTCACCTAGAAAATCCAAGGAGTACCAATTGACTTTCTTGGAGTTTCATCCTCGGCATAATCCATATTCATCTTTGATAACTAATTTTATTATTTCCTTATTCAATCTTTATTCTGTTTATTCTTATTTGCGTTTTTTCTAATTTAATTTTATTTATTATTTTATTTATCTAATATCTATCATACTAAACATATAAGACAGAAAATATATCATACAAATATCATACAAATTAAATTAAACAAATCATATCGATACACAAATTATTTATTCAACACATATTAATCAAATATTATCAAAATAATTAAATCATGCAAAGTAAATCAATTCATATTATACAAGTCATGCAAATAAATCCACAATTAACCAATTCATATTAAACCATTCAATTGTTATTAAATTAATTAACTAAGGTAAATTATTTTTAATCACAAATCAAATTATCATGCCAATTATTTAAACCAATTTTTATCCATATTATAAATTATCCTATACAATTAGAACAATTACATCAAGTCAAATATTAGTGTCAAATGGTTAATAAATTAGATGTTTACCAAGTTAATGTTATATAAATTATTAATTTATTCATTAGCTTTAGATATACAACCATATATACATACCTGCACGTGCCTCCCTTTCTTGTCTTTCTTTTCTTTATTCCTCCACGTTTCTTTCTCCCTGTCTTGCTTCTTTGTTCTTTTTACTAACTGCAGCTCACTTCTTTTCTTTCCCTTACGTTGGTTTTATACAATAGCCCTCTGTATTGATCAGTTCGGTCTTGACATGGAAAACGGAGTAACACATAAAGGAGCAGGCACGAGCGGCGGTGTTGAAGCGGCAGCTGGGCAACAAGGGCAGTGGGGACATCTGGTGCAGCAGGTAGGGAGGTGCAGAAACGGCTACAACTTTGTGTTGAAGATGTTGGGATCGTGGGACTGGGATCTTTGTGCGAGACTGATACAGAGGAAAGAAAACATGCAGGGGCGACGCAAAGATGATGATAGGGCAGTACGAGTGACGATGATGGGGACAGGGATCGGCGGTAGGGCAGCTGAAGGTGGGGCTTGTTTGTGTAGGCAGAATGCAGGTGGGGCGATTCGGTTTTGATAGCTCTAGGAGGTTTTTATAGAAGCACGGTCAGGGGGGTGGCAAAACCTAATGCTTGGGTTATTTTGGTGAACAACGGTGGCTTCTGTGCTGATTACTGATGAAGATTAGATGAAGATGATGATGGCTATGGTGATCAAACACAATTTTTTTTTTGCGTTAGAGATGCTTGATTGTGTTTTTATTGTCTGTCCTCAATTATGAGCCTTGATCCCTTTTTATAGTCCAAAAACTTGTTAGAGTCCTAATACAACTATACTTATTCTAATAATTATCTCCTATTTTATCTATTTTATTCTTATGTTAATCCTAATCTAACTCTATCAAATTTAATATTAATCCATATAATTATCCTATCCTAAAATTAATTTTATTTTTATTTCTTTTTTTCTTTTCTCTCTCTTTTCTTTTTTTTTTAATTCCTAAATCCTATTTTAATTTTAATTTCCTAATTAATGTTAATTCTAAATCTAAAAATTCTAATTTAATTCTAGCCTAATTCTAAATTGTTAAATTAAAATGCAAATGTCATCCAATCTAATTAATTATTTATACAAATTAAGACCCCGGACAAAATATGGTGTCTACAGCTACTATGCAAAATTTGTTAGATGATGGGTTATAGAATATTGTATAAATAAATATAAGACTGTTGGTGAAGTCAGAATTGAAAAAAGAGGTATTTTGCAGTTGTTGGCATTGGTATAAAGTAAATTAGATTTACAGCTACATTAGGAAATATAGATCTCAAAGAATTATACACTTTCTATAACTGAAGCGTTGAGAATTGATTGTGTTTGTGTGGTATTTTGCAGTGCGGAAGTGAGAAGTGTAACTAGTGCAATTGAACTACATTCTGTAATTGTTAGTGGTAAAGGATATGTATAAAAGGCGTAGGGAATTGTGTTTGCATTGAAAATGTTTGATTTGAAATTTTGAGAGATTGAATATTGTGATTGGATTTAATTTGAGAAACTGAAATTGTGGCCACTGAACTATGTTCTTAGTGCAGGAGGGTTAAGATAGTTAATACCACTATGTTGCCAAAATTTCATAAAACTATTTTAAAATCGTAAATTGCCACTAAAAAAAAAACTGTTTAGGGTAGAAGGGGATGAACGAAGTCGTGTGAATAGCTAAGTTGGCATTTAGGCTTTTAGGTGAGCACATATTTGTCACTCTGTTTTCAAATGGATTTTTAATGATGTCCATACTTTTCAAGGTACCTACAAGTTTTAGAGTTATTTTTATATGTAAATAGAATATTTTGAACATTGTTTATTGTATTGAGAATATTTACTAAATTTTTATGCTTATAGTGCAATTGTTATTGATTTTAGAGATTTATAGTCTGTCTGAAGATATGCTTTACTAAATTGATTTCTTTAAAACGTTACCAACTATTTTATGAACTATTTTGAGACTATTGGCTGCCCATAGTTGCCTTTGGATAGTCATGCCACACTGACTGTACTGTACTGTTTGCTAATTGATCTTGATAATGTCATTAGCTGTCCTATATGTCACATGATCAGTGCACATTGGGGATACTACTATGACTATGGCCATATGTCTTATTGTTACTGTTACTCCCTTCTTGGGATACTAAAACTGCATGATTCTATTAGGTGTTGCCTTATCTCCACTGTACTGTTTACTGAATCGTTTATTATACTATTTTATTAAACTGCTTACCGTACTGTTTACTAAACCGTTTACTAAAATGCTTATCATTTATTAAACTGTTCACTGAATTTTTTATTTAACTGATTACTAAATTGATTAATGAACTTATTACTGAATGGGTTATTGAATTGTTTACTGAAAACTTTATTTTTGAATTGCCTATTGAACTATTTGTTAGCTTTAAATTGATATATATTTTGAAATGACAAACACTTAAGCAAGATTAAATGAATGATCAATATTGTAAATTCGCTTTATCAATTATGATTTTCACAAACTAAATTAAGTGCTTTTATTAAGTAATTTTTCTCAAAGGATTTATTGAATATATTTTAGAAAATTACTTGATAAATATTTGGGCTAAGTTTCCAAGTGCTTAATTTAAGAATATTCAAATTAGATTGAAAAATGAATATGGTATAATTTTAAAATTAATTTATATTTATTTTTCAATGAAAATAGCCCAGGAAGCGAAAATTCAGGTTAAGGGATAGATCCCCTGCCTAAAGGGATGGATCCCCTGTTGGTAAAACCGTTCAAGAGATCGATCCCCTATACCCAGAACACTCTCTAAGGCATAACCAGTTCATAGGATCGATCCTGTACCTTTATAGGGTCAATCCCATGATGCCAGAAACCCTAGGAAGCATATCTAAAGCTACAAGATCAATCCCCACTTCGCGAAATGTGCCCAACGACTATTGTTTTGTGAGTACCAATGGGAAAATCAGTTTTAGACTCCACCAAGCTTCAACAACCATCCAAGGGGGTACAAATAGAAGCTTAGAAGTTCAAGACACTTAATAGACACAATTCCTCATCTTCTTCAAGCTTCAAAACCAAATCTTGTGCTAGAAATTCTTCATCTTCTATCATTCTCATCTCTCTTATATAGCATAGCATAAATCATTGTATAGATTTCTCTAGAGCTTAAATTTCTGTAGTCATCCACCTACTTAGAGGTTATCCTTGATTACAAAACTTGTAAACCCATTCACAAATTGCAAAAAGGAGTGAACCCTTGAAAGCTTCATCGTAAGTGAGGTTGGGTAGAAAAGGTTTTCTCTTTGAGCCACAAAAGGGAGAGGCTATGAGGTTTCCTTCTTGAGGGCAGAAAAAGAAGGTGTAAGGTTTCCTCCTTGAGCTTGAAAAAAGAAGAGGTGTAAAGGTTTCTCCTCAGCCTGCAAAAAGAGGGTGTAAAGAGAAATTCATTAGTGGATTTTGGAAAAATCCTTAGGAGTATTTCAAGGTAGAGGGTGTAGGCAAAGTTGCTGAACCTCTATAAATCACTTGTGTACAATTCTTTAACCATTCACTCTTTAATTACTTGTAATTTAATTGTGTTTATTGTATTATGTATGAATTATATGCTAGATTAGCCTAGTGAACTTAGAAGAACTACAATATAGGCTAAAGAATTAAGAAGATCGAAAAACAAACCTAAGGTTAGTCAAAAATCAGTTCACCCCCTCTCGATTATGTAATTGAGCAAACACTATTTATAATAAACTCCCTATAGTCGGACCTAGGGATTGGGACAAGTGAGGTGCTTTAAAGCATCCTCTTGTACTCAACCTGGTTCCCTAACCTATTATAGTATCCTTTCGAGTTAGGGTCCTTTAATACTATTGGATACTGATAATGATTGTTATTATAAGAGCATGTTTAATATACATGCAAATAAATTTGCATAGTATGAGTTCTTTTGTATATATTTCTTATTAGGCATAAGCTCACCCCTTTTTATTTTAATTTTAGATTATTTGCAATAGTTTCATTTCTGTATAAGAAGACTTTTGAGATAGTATTCCTCGGGCGATTTCTTGATTATCGTGGAGGTATATTGTTTTACCTTTATATAGACCTGCTCAAGGGCCGGGCTACCCGCCCAAGCCCGAAGGCACGTTCGAAATTTGGTCGGGCTTGGACAAAAATATTAGACACATTTATAGGGCCTGGACAAAATTTTTCGGCCCGATCAAAAAATGAGCCTGGGCTTGACCGTCCAAAGCTCGAGCCCAAGCCTGGCCCAGCTCGAACATAATGTTAATTAAGTTTTTTTTAATATATACTAAGTATAATATAAATATATGTATATAAAATATTATTGATTAATAAACATGATTATATATATTTAATATGAAAATTAACATGAAAATTTTAACAAATCAAATTAAATTTTAAAGGGAATAAAAGAATGAAAAAATAAATAAATAAAAAATTACAAAAAATAAATAAAAAATAAAATACGGCAGGCCGGGCCGGGCTCGGGCTTATATAGTAAAATAAAAAAATGGGCTTGGACTAAAATCCAAGCTTGAATTTACGGGCCGGGCTTGGGCTTAGATAAAATATGTTATTATGTGTCTTCGGCTTGGCCTGCCGCGCCCTGCCGCGCCCAATGAGCATGTCTACCTTTATATGTTCAGACTACGAATGTACAATACTATGTTGTATGTATTTTGGGTGCAAAGGATGTAAACTAAACTATAGAATACTGGATGTTAATTATAGTTTTAAATTAGAAGTAGTCAGCTGTAAATTACTGCAGACATATTACATGATATAATTTAAGTTTACATAAATATAGTTTGAGGTTAGTTATGTATTTATTTTGAACTGAATGATCAAATGTGGAAATGAATGAAATTATCGATTATGTGGAACTGGATGAATATGTAATATAAACTGATTGAGTGATAAAGAAATTGAAAAAGGACACAATAGATAGCCCAACTTATCATAATGAAAAGAAAATGTTAGTTCCAGTTTTCGGTAATTAGTACATCACACGTATTGTAGATGGATCCCTCTCAAAGGTGGCAGGTACATGTTCAGTTATTATCTCCAACGATATGAAACCTGATTCAAGCATATTTGTTCCAAATCTCGACTGTAATTTACAATCCATCAACAAACTTACAAAAGATTTAAACTGTGTAACTAAATTCCTTCCAAATGTATGTGAATTTCAGGCCTTGGACTTGAGGAGGATGATTGGCAATGCTAAGATGTGTGCTGGACTTTATTTCCTTAGAGTTGATGTTCCTGAAAAATGAGTTCAAAAATCTGCTTGTGTTACTTCTTGTCTAATAGGAATAAGGATAGTGATGTCATGTTGTGGCACAATCTTCTAGAACATCCCAATTTGTGTAACTTAAAAAAATTGTCCCATCATTATTTAGCAAAAATTCAAAAAAATTTCAATGTGAAGTATGTCAGTTGTCCAAACATGTGCGTAATTCCTACCCAGTCAACCATCCAGAGCATTTCAACCATTGGTTCTAGATTCACAATGACATTTGGGGACCATCTAGAGTTAACAATATCATTGGTTCTAGATGGTTTATCACATTCATTGACGATCACACTAAGATTACTTATGAAGGAGAAATCAGAGGTTGCAAAAATATTCCAGAATTTCAGCAAATTGGTTCAAACTCAATTCCAAGCTAAAATACAAGTTCCCAAAATAGACAATGAAAGAGAATAGTTTCACATTGTTCTTGGGTCTTATCTCCTGGAACAAGGAATAGTGCATCAAAGTTATTGTGTTGACACCCCACAACAGAACGGAGTCGTAGAATGAAAAAATCGACACCTATTGGAAGTTGCAGGGTCGATGATGTTATCTACTCATGTTCCTAAACATTTTTGGGGTAAAGCTGTCCTCACATCCACCTACTTGATAAACAGAATGCCCTCTCGAATGTTAAAGTTCAAGACCCCTTGTCAAAAACTCCTTGAGTCATACCCTCTCATTTAGATTGTCTCCAACATCCTAATCAAAGTCTTCGGATGTACAGCCTTTGTTCACATAAGTCCACAACACTATAGCAAACTAGACCCATAATCCTCTAAATGCATCTTCCTTGGTTACTTTCCAAATAAAAAAGGTTACAAATGTTACTCTCCTATCACAAAGAAGTTTTACAACTCATGGATGTAACTTTATTATAACAAAACTAACATTTAAGGGGAGAGTCTATCTACAAGTGAATTTCAGTTTTGGGAACCCAAGTTTGATGAGCCTTTTCACCTGTCCACCTAAGGACAACCATAATTTCTGTCCCAACTCAACCCACAAATTGAGCCAATTGAGTCATCAATCCATGTTGAACTCGAGCCATCACATTCTAGCCCAAAGTCAACATAATCAAAAGAGAAAGAATTGCTTGTTTATTCAAGGAGATAGAAAATGCTAGAGGAGATTGGGACCACACAGCATCACCCAAGGATCTGAACCGAGCTCAGAACTCTGGAAACTCATATAAGTAACATACTTACTAAACCCAACTTCATGAAGCTTAGCATTGATCTTGATCTACCTATTGCATTGAGGAAAGGTGTGAGGTCATGCACACAACACCCTGTTTGCAATTTTATCTTTTACAAGGGGTTATCCACCAAGTACAAAGCATTTGTTGTTTCTCTTAATGATGTTCAAATTCCCAACAATATACAAGAAGCTCTTAAGGAACCTAAGTGGAAGGCTGCAGTTATGAAGGAGATTCATGCATAAGAGCAGAACAACACATGGAAAATTACCAACTTGCCAAAAGAAAAAATCTGGTTGGGTGCAAATGGATTTTTACTATTAAGCATAATGTAGATAGGATTATAAATAGGCTTAAGGCAAAACTGGTTGCTAAAGGGTTTACTTATTCATATGGCATCGATTATGAGGAGACATTTACCCCAGTGGCTAAGCTTAATTCTATCAGAGTATTACTGTCCTTGGCTGCTAATCTTGATTGGCCACTACACCAGTTAGATGTTAAAAATGCAATCTAAATTGTTACCTAGAAGAAGAAGTATATATGGAGATCCCACCAGGTTTCGAAATTCAAGAAAACATAGGTTAGGTATATGAACTGCATAAGTCATTATACAAGCTCAAACAATCTCAATGTGCTTGGTTTGAGAGACTAACAAAAGTAGTAAAGAAGCATGGCTTCTTTTAAAGTCAAATAGACCACACCATGTTCATTAAGTATTTTCCTGAAGGAAAGATAGCTATCCTCATTGTCTATGTAGATGACATTATTTTGACTGGAAGTCACATGGAAGAAATCAATAATCTAAAAAGGTTCCTAGTCGAAGAATTTGAGATCAAAGACTTGGGACAACTTTAGATATTTTCTTGGCATGGAAGTAGCACAATCCAGCAAAGGCATTTCTGTTTCTCTGAGAAAGTACACACTTGATCGTTTGAAGGAAATTGGAATGCTTGGATACAAGCCAGCTCCTATGGACCCTACAAGTACGATGGAGATTCAAAAAGAAAGCCCTTTGGTTGACAAAGGAAGATATCAAAGACTCATAGCTAAACTCATTTACCTTTCTCATAGAAGGCTAGATATTGGTTTCGTAGTAAGCATGGTAAGTAGATTCATGAATAGCCCATCCGAGAAAAACTTAGCTGCTGTCCACCGAATTCTTCAATATTTGAAAGGTAGTCCAAGCAAGGATTATACTTCCAAAAGTCAACTATAAGAGGTGTGGAAGTTTTTACAAACGCAGATTGGGCCGGATCTGTTATAGACCAGAGATCAACAACTGGATATTGCACTTACGTATAGAAAATTTGGTCACATGTCAAAGTAAGAAACAATCAGTCATGGCAAGAAGTAGTGCTAAAGCTGAGTTCAGAGCTATGTATCATGGCATTTGTGAAGGAATGTGGTTAAAAAGGATGCTAGAGGAATTAAAGATTCGAGGAGGCAAATCAATGTTCTTACCATGTGACAACAAGGCTGCCATAAGCATTGCAAAAAAATCTAGTTCACTATGATCGAATTGAGCATGTAGAAATTGACAAACACTTTAACAAGGAAAAGATAGAAGAAGGCATCATAAATCTCATTTACACATTTACGAACCTTTAGATAGGGGACATCCTCACCAAAGCTTTACCAAGGAACATTTTTGAAAGCTGGAAGTAACATTCATAATCCAGCTTGAGGGGGAGTTTAGAAATATAGAATTTATTTATTATTAATGTATTAGTAAATAAGAGGATCAAGGTCAACCATACCAATTACCAAATCCCATTAGAATAAATTAGTTTCCTATTTTGTAGGAGAGATTATCTTCTCCAGCTGGTAGATTGATTTGTTTCCTAGTAATCTGTTTAGGACTACTGTTAGGTGAAAAACACTATTTATCTTGATCTTTGTTCACTTTGTAAATAAGAAACAGAAAAACAAAAACTTGATTCAGAGAAATTTCAAATATTTCTTCAAAATTAAATCCTTTCATATCAACTGAGAAATTCTCACACATTTTCTTATGCAGCATGGATTCCTGTGATGAAGTGTTAATTAGTGCCTTTCCCTTATTAAGCTTAGTTGACCAAACCCCACTTTTATTAGCCATAAAGGATACACTTACTTTAATTGCTCCTTCTGATTCTTCATTAACTTTAACTTCCAAATTAGAAAATCGATTCCCAAAATCTTCGTGAGAATCTGCTAGCATCTTCTGCTTTCCTTTTCCAGCATCATCTTTCTGGTTGGATCTCCAATTTCATCTTTGTACAAGCATCCATGAACCATATTCAGGTTCATCATGTTCGCCATCCTCCTTATTGCCTAAACTATTTGCAGCATCTTTGTTATCACTGGTTGTATGTAACAATGGACATGTATCTAGCTTATGACCGAACCTCCCACAGCAGAAACAGATTATATGGAATCCCTCAAATTCCACAAGTTGCACATGCTTCCCCACAAGGAACTTAGAGACAAAAGGTCTGGTCAGATCTATCTCAACACACAGTCTCACAAACTTTCCATGTATTGTTCCTTCAGTATTCCGATCTATTTTTGTAACCCTACCCACTTAAGTGCCCATGCGCCTTACAGCTTCAAGAGTAAAGTATTCCATGGGTAAGCAAGGTAGTCTAATCCATGCTATCAACTTGTTAATCCTGTCAGTCTGGGGATTAATGTTTTGCATCCTCTGACGTACTGTCAAATAGTGTCCCTCAATGATCCATGGCCCCCTTCCAGTACATGAATATAATCATCGTACTTCTCAAGTTTAAATAGAAAGTAATCGTAACCCAGATCCACAACTTTGTATTTTCCAGACAATTGCCACAGTTGTTTGATTCTTGCAGTAACTTTCTGGAAACCCAAAGCCTTGCCTAATAATTTGACAATGATTGCCTTCCTCTATGGCCTACGCATATTCACCTTTTCTTCTCGTGTAAAAACAACCCTTGGAATATGTCCCTCAGACTTGTCCTCATCATCTGACATCTGCTCATCAAAGTTCATGCTATCACCATCATTGGGAACCTCCCAGTTATCCAAATCCTCCGCTCCATCAGAACCAGCTCCAGTAAGCATATCCCTATATGATGATTTTGTCGCCATATTTGACTTATCTGCACCATCATCACCAACTTCATCTTCAATCAGGCACTCACTAGATGATCGTCCACACTTGAATTTCTTTTTGATTCTTTTCAGAAACTCATTTTCGCTCCCAGTATGTTGGTTTTCTTGCATGTATTCGAGAGAGTTTTCGAGAGCCATTTGTTCTTACCTTAGAGCACATATGAACTTATGAAGCTATAATACTATAAGCTAATATAACATAAACTAATTTAACTAAAGCTAATCCATTATATTAATTTTGGAAAAAAAGGCTGAGAGATGAGGGGCTCCACCTCGTAGTGGTGTAGCAAGAAATAATTTTCAGTAAGGTCAAAAAGTAATTAAACTTTTTATTATATTTTTTATTTTTTGATTGAAATTCTTAAAATTATATGATCTTTCTTTTCTTTTTTTTTTTTGGTGGAAAAAATGGTGACAAAGTGTGCAACCACTCCGAGTCGGGTGGGACTTCATTGGGCGGACAAAGCTCTCCCAACAAATGCAGCTACATTCCCAAGCCTCGAACCGAGGACCTTGGTTAATTTGGAACGGCCCCTAGCCACTGATCCACACATTTTGTTGGTATGATCTTTCTTTTCTCAAATATATGATATTTCCCATTTGTATCTTCCAAAATTTGCATATGATATGGATGTCATCCGTTTTCTTCTATATTAAAATTTGTACATTTTTCTACCCAATATTTCTAGTAAGTTTTCATGTTTGTAAGGTCCCTTATGCTACTTTAGACTAGGATTGATATGAAATCTGATTTTGATGTAATGCAAATTAACTATGAAAAAGATATTATAAACTCTAATGGTCTTTTATAAAGGACTGCTTACATTTATATAACTTCTCAGCCTATTGGATAAATCATTAAGACAACATCACTATGTCTTCTAATACATGGAAACCTTTCTTCCCTTATCACACCCACAAGAGATTTATGCCTAGGAGATCCTATATCTCCATTTTTATTTATACTTTGTTTAGATATATTAGTTAAGCTCCCTTTAAGAGGAAAAATAATTCATGGACTCCAAGCCTTTAGAAATAGACCTTTTATACCAATTTTATATTTTGCAGATGATTGTTTTATCATCTTCAAAGCTACCAAGCAATCATCAAGAACTCTCCTACTTATGCTCCAAAAATACTATGCTTCTTCTGGTCAAAATATCAATGATACAAAATGCAATATTAGTTTCTAGAATAGAAAAAACCACGGCATCGATATTTAATGTGTCTATTCATTCCTAACTGGACAAATACCTTGGATTACCCGTCTTTACAAGTTGTAATCAACATCATACATTTCACTATATTACACAACAATACCACCAAAAACTTAATATATGGTATAATAAATTACTTTCTTATGCCGATAGGTTCACCCTAATTAAATGAACTCTAAATGTTATCCTTATATGTTTGATGCCCAATTTTGTAATGCCTAAAAGTATCTTAAAGAAGTTAGAAAGTATCTCCAAAAAATTGCTTTGGAACTCCAATACATAGTTTTAAATTGCGGTCGCGGCCGCGTTTTCGGTCGCGTTGCGTTTATCGCGGTTGCGGACATAGCGGCGGTAATTGCGGTCATCGCGGTCATCGCGGTCGTGAATTTTTTTTTAATTTCGCACAATTCTATATAAAGTGTAGTAAATTTAATTATAATCATGTAAAGTCTTATTTTATAGTTTTTACAATAATTTATAATACTTTAAGTCTATTATTTATGTGAAAAAAAAAGTTATTTATAATTTTTTCAATTATAATAAAACATTCATATTTAAAAAATTACTTATGATAATTAAAAAATAACAAATATTCAAAATAGAGATAAATAATTATCTACTAATTAATTAGCATTAATTATTTTTTATCTAAATTATTAAGGAATTTTTTCATCTAAATTTTGTCAAATCCTTTTTCATCTAAATTAATTATGTCAATATTTTTCTTTTTTTTTGTCTTTCACATGATTTTCTATGAATATTAATAATTAACAAATAGAACTTGTAAAATTCAATTCAAGGAAACTAAAAAAAATACACTTTAAATCTTACCGATTACCACATAGTGGAATGACGAGGAATATCAAATTCTCCCTCTTCACTTTCAGAACCATGGCGACTCGATCTTCGTGACCTTTGTCCAGAATTCGAACCATATCCTTGTTCTTGATACATTTGTGGTGGTGGTGGATACATTTGGGGTAGTGGTGGATACATTTGTGGATAATAGGGCATAGGATAATTAGGATATGGCTGGGGTGGATAATAACCTTGTGGAGGTGGATAGTAACTATAAGGATGTTGAAAATATAAAGGTGGTCCTGATGGATAATAGCCTTGATTACCAAATGATTCATTACTAGAAGCTGATCTTCGAGATGAAGAGCCTCCAGAAGTATCATGTTGGTGCTTCTTGGCTTTTCCCTTTGATCGAGCTCTATCTCTACTTCTATCCCCACTAGATTCAATAGATGGATGTACTCCATATTCTGACAAATCAAGGAATAATCCACCAGTAGCAGCAAGCCCAAATTCTCCTCCAAGTGGACTAAAAGGCCTATTTTCATTTGCACCACCACTATAATCAGCACCACTACCATCACCACCGGGTCCATCACCACCAGTTGGACTTGAACCTTCATCATCATCACTCTGAGTTGGTGATTGGCTTGTACTTGAATGAGGTAGATTTTGTTCTCCTGATTGATATGATTGTTCAACATTCATTTCATCATCAGAATTATCAAGAGGCAACCAATCAGAGTTTTGCCCATCTAACAAAGGATTTTCTTTCTCTTGTAGCCATTCTGAAAGTGGATCATCTTCTTCAAAGATATGGTCTAGGCTAATAGGATTGAAACTATCATTTATCTCATCAATACTCCGCCTTTTTTGATGTCTCATCCTTAGCCTCATATTGTAATAAGTGTATACCATCTTATGAAGTCTTTCATATTTCAACCTATTTCTTGTCTTGGTGTGTATATAGCTAAATGTGCTCCAATTTCTTTCACAATTAGTTGCAGAAGTTGTCTGACTAAGCACTTTAATTGCTATTCTTTGCAATTCAGGAACACATGTGCCATATATCATCCACCATTCAGCTGCATAAATTAATTTAAAATAAATTTAATACCAATATAATTAAATAATATTAAAGAAATTAAAACTATTTAATTAATTATTTACCTGGATTCATTTGCTTCTAAGCTCTTTGTGCTTGTGGCGTACCGAATGTTTCTCTTTTATCTTGAAATACAAACAACTACATTGATAAAACATTACAATTATTAAATAAATGCAAAAAGGTAATTATATTTCTGATACATAAAGTAAAATTTTCAAGTATAAAATAGTGGTAAACACTAACCTGATTAGTCATCTAGATTTGATTATCCATAGAGGGTTCTAGTCTTTCTATCACTGCTTTTATACCTTCTCTTGTTTCTATTAACACATCCGACGAAGATTTCACACCATATTGAAATTGGGGATTAAGATAATAACCTAAACATAGTTCATAACAATAAAAAAATAAGCAATAAAAAATAAATATATAAGCAATTTAAGCATATAATATAAAAATGTTATTTTACTTACCAGCTGAATGCAAGTGAGAATGCATAAATGTCCATCTATTGTCGATAATCCTTTCATATTCAGTGACGAATCGACATTCTTGTGCAATTGCTCGTTTAGCTCTATCCATTGCCTCATAAATAAAGCCCATTGTTGGTTTTTCATCACTATCCACAAGGCGTAATACTTTTACCAAAGGCTCATAAACTTTTATTATTTCACTTGCTTTTTTTCCAAAAATCTTTTCCCAAAATAATTTTTTTTTGCTTCATAAGCAGGTCCCGACTTTTGTTGCCCCCATTTAGATTCTTTAAATTCCTGCATATTTTAAATTAAGATTTAAACAATATATATAAAAAAAACTAGATTTAAATAATTGTACTAATTATTAAGTGCTAACCTTTGAATTGAACATTTCTCTCAGACCTTGTTTATTCTTTGTTATTTCTTGCAATTGGATGAAATGGGTAGCAAATCGAGTGAGAGCAGGACGAAGTATTTGCCTTCCTTGAGTATATTTCTTCATCAAGTCAACTGTCCAAATATGATTGTATATGAAACAAGTGACTTTCTTCGCCTCGTCCAATACTTTTTCCACGCTTTGCTTCTTCCCAATATCTTCAAGGCATAAATCCAAGCAATGAGCTGCACAGGCAGTCCAAAACAAATGTTTTCTTTTCAACATTAACTTTTTTCCAGCAGCTTTAAGTGCTGCCTCATTGTCGGTGACTATTTGAACAATATATTGCTCTCCGATTTCTTCCACAACTTGATCTAATAATTTGTAGTAAAATTTAGTATCTCTACTTTGAACACTAGAGACATCAACAGATTTCCAAAAAATGGTCCCTTTACTACAATAAACTAGAAAATTTATTATATGCATTTGATTCAAGCTGTTGGTCCACCCATCACACATTAAGGTAGCACCTAATTCACTCCAGTGAACCTTCAATCCATCAACCCATTCTTTGACTTGTTGATACTCTGATTCCAAATATACATCAGAAACCTCATAAGGTGTTGGAAGCTTTACATTTGGCCCAATTTCTGCTGCTATAGAAACTAAATTGTGCAACCATGGAGAGTTTGCTAAATGAAAAGGAAGTCGATCGTATATCAAAAATTTAGATACTGATTCACCTAGCTTCTTTCTTAATGTCTTCATAAAAGAATTACTTAACTTCGGTTGCTTTACACTCTTGCTTCTAACCAATTCAGGTACTGCTCCCCTTAAAGAAAATTCAGAGTCACTTGGAGTGGATTTCCTTGTTCTTTGATCAAAATAGTCAGCAACTGAGCCATGAGAGCTTCGTCCCTCTTCATAAATATTACTCAAACCACCAGTTCTTTGCCTAAATTCTTGCCTCATATGCCATTCACGTTGTGATTGAACACTTTCTCGCATGGCTTGTCTCATAGCAGCATCTTCGTCTATGAATCCTTCGTAATCATAATCTTCCTCTCCTCTTAATTGAGAAATGAATTCATCTTTTCTCTTTTTGTTATCAATTTTTTTTTTACTTTCTTGGAGGAGTTTCATCATACTTTCTCTAACAGTACCTTTTAATAATACAGTTAAGAAAAATAAAAACAATTAGTTGTACATGTTAATGTAATTTTATAATCTTTATTGAAAAATTAACATAATATTTATAACATACCGGTAACATTGGGGCATGGTGCAACATTGCCAGTCTTATGAGCTATATGCTCCTTGAAGCGTGTTATTCCTCCTCTTATGATTTTCCCGCAAAGTTTACATGACACATTTCCTTTTGAATTTGGTACAGGGATTCCAAAATGCCAACCGATATCATCACTTGGCGCACCTTCTAGTCCCTTACTTGGAAAATCCTCACTTCGTGATGTGCCTGACATTTTCTGTTAAACAAATAAGTATAAATAAATGAGATAGAGTTATCACATTTTTTTATACAAAAAATTTGAATTTGAATAATTAATTAATCACATTTTCAACCATTTAAGATGTAATAATAATTTAATTCATTACATTTACAATATCAATATTTTTCTTGAATTATAATAATGTTCAACTATATTAAAAATTTAATATTAATTTGCCACAATCAATTAACTTAAACAATCGTATTTATATATGAACATCAAATTATCAATATTAATTTTTTTCTTAAGTTATAATAATATTTAGTATAATACATTCAATTGCACTACAAATTTTACTTTTAAAATTAAATTAATAATTTAAATTCAACCTTATCTAATTTTTTTTTAAATTCAAATTACTCATTTCCTAATTTTTTTATCATGATTCTTCTATTCCTAAATTTTTAATTTAAAGCCCATAACTATTAATACATATTAAAACAATTTTTTTTTGTTATTGTTGCTGATGATGATTGATGATAGCTAGCAAATGCTCAAAATAAAAATAAATAATAATATGCTCCATTAAATAAGTTAACAAAAAATTAAAATCAACATGCTAAATAAAAGTAAAAGCTACTTAATATTAACATTTTTTTTTGGACAAAAGCTACTTAATATTAACGGTGCAAAAAATATACATTTAAAACAAAAAAAACCCAAACCGGTCACTCCTCACTCTCAGCCCTCCTCCTACCCGCGACTCCACCCGGCACCCACCCAATCTGCCTTCACGTCCCAACCCAACCCTCGATCTCCTCTCAGTGGCTCAGTCACAAGCCGCCGGCGGCCTCCCTCAGTCACAAGCCTCCCTTAGCCTCCTTTCTTTTTTCCTTTCACCTCCCCTCACGCACGGCCTCACCTCAGCGGCTCAGCCAGTTGCCAGCCTCACGACGCCGGCCTCAACCTCGCCTCCGTCTCCGTCGGTTTCGTTTCGACTTTCACCGTGATTCCCTCGGTCCCTCCCTCCCCTTCTATCACGGATCATGCCGCCAGCCACCATATCTGTCTGCGGCCGGCGACGGCAGGCACCTCCTTTCCTTTTGGCCTATAGCCTTTCATCTTATCTCTCCGAAGCCTAGTATGGCCTCACGGCCCTCACCCTTTCAGCCTCCTTTCCTTTCGACGCCAGATCTGAATCTTCTGATCAGATCTGATCTCAGCCTCTCAACTCAAACAACCACACGACCCTCGCCCCATCACCCACTGTCCCACGCCACGCCTTCTCATCCTCTGATCTAATCAAAGGTAAAAATACAAAATGGTTAATTGCTTACCTTTCAAAGATCTTGCTATGTTGTTGTGTTTGTTGTCTGCCTGTGGGTTGTGTTTTGCCGTTGTGTGACTCTGTGTGAATGACTCTATCTCTGTTTACTGTGTGAGTGTCTGTGATAACTGCAAATTTTCCATTTATTGGAAATTATAAATATTGGAGAAAATAAATAAGAGGAAATAAAATTTGCGAGAACGGGATATTGGTGAAAATCCCGAGAATTAAGGAAGTGAAAGAATCGAAAAAGTGTTGTAAAGGAAATTAAAGTGGAAGTGAAAATAAAAATAATAGAGAGAGGAAAAGAATTAAATTGGATAAATTAAAATCCAAATTAAATAAGGAAAACGAGAAAATGAAAATAAAATATGTTTATATAATTTCAAATTTTATATAAGTGTATTTTATACAAATACGTATGTATTTAAAATACTATATGGTATATTTTAATATACGTTGGTGTATATATATAAAACTATTTCATGAATTTAATTAATACATATATATATATATATAAACATAATATTTTTATGTATATATAAATATATATATACATACATATATAGAAAATGTAAATGTTATTTTATATTAAAGTTTATAGGTATATATATATATATTCTATTATAACATTTATATAATTATATATATAAAATGTTATTTATTCTAAAGTATATAAATATAAATATATATATACTAGATATATATATATATTTTGTAATGTACAATATATATAATCTATATATAATATATATTGTATTACAATATATATGAAATAATATTGTATGTGTAATATATGGTAAATATTATGTGTATAAATTATATGATATAGTTATATAATATATAGTAAAACATATACTAAAAATAGAAAGGGAAAATAAACCAAAAGGGAAAGAAAACAGAAAAAGGAAAGGGAGAATCGGGACAGAGCCCGACCCTCCTAGCCAGACCGCCGTGGCGGAGCTGCCACCGCCGGCGAGGGGAGAAGGAAGGGATGACGTCGCCGGCGATAGGGGAAGCGAACGGCTGCAGCCCGAGGCGGAAAGAGAAGAAAACGACGCGAAACGAAGGGGGGAAAAACCGAAAGGAAAAAAAAGAAGGGAGATCGGCGGTGCCGGCCGATCCGGGCACCGCCACCGCCAACAACGCCACCGGCAAGGACCAACAAAGGTGAGAGGAGACCACCGGCGTGAAGGAAACGGCGGAGGAAGGAAGAAACGGAGGAGAAAGAGGCCGAAACCCACGGACTCAGATCCGGCGCCGTCGCCGGTGATGGGGTGAAACGGAGGCCAGATCCGGCATCCTCGCAACGTCGGCCAACTGTGGGAGGCGTGAACCGGCGGAAAGGAGGATCGCCGGCGATCGAACCGGCCGAACCGGCGGGATGAGGCACAAACCGGTCTGAACCGGTCCGGCCAGAGAAAGGAGAAAAAAAAAAAGAAAAGAAAAAGGAAAAAAAAAAAGGAAAAAGAAAGAAAAAAAAAGAAAAAGAAAAGAAAGAAAGAAAAGAAAAAGAGGAAAAAGGAAGAAAAAGAGGAAAAAGGAGAATTTCGGGAATTCGGAAAATTCCCGAAAATTCGACAACCCGGGATTTTACAAATTCGGTAAGAAATTTCCCGAGAATTTAATTTCAAAAAAATAAAATTAAATAAATTATGAAAAATTCTAAAAATTAGAATTTTAATTCCAGAAATTATTTTCAGCAATCGAGATAACGAATCGGGAGAAAAGGAGCGCGGGCGCGATCGATAAGCAGAATTCGCCGACCCGGAAAAAGGTAAGGGATGCATGTGCAGCACTGTAAGGATACTCAGTCTGCATAATTTAATTTGAAATATTTTATGCAATTATTTTATGAAAATTATTATGATGCATGAATTGCTGAAAATAATTTGGGAAGAAGTACTGGCTGAAAGATTTTAAACTGTATTTTTCCGTGCAGGAGGTTAGTGAATCGGCAGCCGTTATGCTGCCGAAAATTTTAGAAAAACTTTATAAAATCATATTAAATGATTTATTTCCGAATTTCGATAGTAAATCACGAGATATAAGGAAATTTCTAAATTTCATAAAATATGAATATAATGAGATGGAACTTTAGAATATTCATGTATTCGAGAATGGTGATAATGAAATCACCGAAAATTCTCGAAATAGATAAATTACACGAATTACGAGACGAAAGATGAAGTGAAATATAGTAAATATTTTATGGATATTTTTATCAATATTCACTAAAGGATTATAACCCTAATGATTTTAAATCATGGAATTATATAATTGTATAAATTCCATAAGGTGTATTTTCCGATGAAAAATACGGTTTGGAGACTGGTTGGTATTCTTATCATGCTGATACATGATATATGACATGTTTAGTCCCGGTCGACACCTGATCCGTGATCCACCGAGGACAATATAGATTATGGTCATAGATTTGACCGGTTTAGTCCTTTACCCTCCGGGGTTTATAGTACGACAAAATTAACGTCTATATTAAAATCCATAAATGATAGGTGACATGTTAAAAAGGGGAAATATTTTACATGACATGGAATATGTCAAACGGAAAAGGCCATACCGAGCAGAGACTCGATGATTGAACCGTGGGAGCCACCTCTAGAGTCCTTCGGGAACTAAGTGCTACACGTGTTCCGATATTTCAGTACAGGCCATACCGAGCAGAGACTCGATGATTGAACCGTGGGAGCCACCTCTAGAGTCCTTCGGGAACTAAGTGCTACACGTGTTCCGATGTTTCAGTACAGGCCATACCGAGTAGAGACTCGATGATTGAACCGTGGGAGCCACCTCTAGAGTCCTTCGGGAACTAAGTGCTACACGTGTTCCGATGTTACATGAGAAATCGTAGGATATTGTGACGATAAGTAAGTGATTGTGATTTGTGAATGCGACAAAAAATCGAAGGATTAAATAGATCTTAGGTATATGACACATGATGTATATGGTTATTGGATGATGTCTATATATGCCATTTGAACATGTGCTACTTGAATGTTTGTTTCTTTCGATTATTGAGTTATGTCTATATATGCCATGTGAATATGTGCTGCTTGAATGTTTGTTTCTTTCGAATATCGAGTTATGTATATATATGTCATTTGAACATGTGCTACTTGAATTTTTGTTTCTTTCGATTATTGAGTTATGTCTATATATGCCATGTGAATATGTGCTGCTTGAATGTTTGTTTCTTTCGAATATCGAGTTATGTATATATATGTCATTTGAACATGTGCTACTTGAATGTTCGTTTCTTTTGATTATTGAGTTATGTGTATATATGCCATTAAACATGTACTACTTGAATGTTTGTATTTCCACACATAATTATACTTTTAATAAGAACGATGCCTTGTGTAACTAAGGATGAAAAGTAAGCATGAGTAAGTTATGACATGTGTGCACTTACGAAATGGTAATAAACCTTAGTATAATCCATACATGCTAATTTACAATAACTCAAGCATGTATGATACGAATATTAATTATTTTATTTAAATACTCTATTACGCATAAGCATATATATATGAAAAGAATATGAAAAAGATTATGAAAGATTGAAAAGGATTTATTAATTCAAAACGAAATGAAAAATTTCTCTCTACAGTTGCTTCTAGGTTCCGTAACAAGTATGGTATTCTAAAATACCTACCTTACTCCATTCGGATTCCTAGCCGACTGTAGTATCTTTCCTACATGCGAGCCTAGAGCCCATAGGAAAAATGAAAAAGATTTTCAGCATATAGGAAGCTGAGTATCAAGTGAGGCATATAATTCTCTTACTGAGCCGTGGTTTTGCTCACCCCTTAATTTTCAACATCTCAGGTTTTGATGAATGTGAAATCAGTGGATTGTGGATCCTGGCTGTACACGAAGAACAATGTGTCAGACCGACTGATTATTTGAGGTATGATTATTTATTCTCTGTATTTAGACACGTCAACAGTACTACTTATCTGATTTGTTACGATAGGGGATGTGTATAATATAAACAATATTATGTAAAATTTATTAACAGTCAGTACAAGTGAAGTATCGCAGACAGCCCAACCGGTTAAGTTGTGTATAAGAAGGGTAAAAATGTGGTCACGGGTCGTGACAGTGTCTGTCTCTGTTTGCTTGTGAGTGTCTGTCTCTGTTTGTGAGTTGTGAATGTGGGTTGTCGTGCGTGACAAAGTTGGGTTGTGAATTGAAGTTGTGACTCGTGAGTCTTGTGAAGTGAAGTTGTGAATCTGTGATCACTGATTGGGTTGTGAATTGTTTTGTGACACAGAGCTTAATATTTTTTAGGTTGATGATTGGTGATTGAAAGTTTTGGCGTTGTACTTGGGGAATCCGATTCTTCCTGTCTGCTTCAGAAGCTCTTTTTCTTGTTTTTTTTCTTCTGTCTGAAAGGTGTCTGAAAGGTAACGGTGATAGCGGCGATAACGGACCGCTATCATCGCTATCCTCCGTTACGCCGTTTCATAACGGACGCTATTAGCCGCCATGAAGGAGACCGAAACAAACACGCAGCGGAAATAAAACATTCGGCCTCCACCAGAATCGATTCAGAGGGTTGCCTGATTAGGGTTTCGAGATTTTACCTAACGTTTTCTCTGCTTTTTCTGTCTTTGGTCGAATCACAAGCAGCAACTTTTCGTTCCTGCCTCTATGGTATCCACACGAACGGATCTCACGACTCTTGAACGTCTCACGATCAGATGCCTTAAGGAGCGTTTTGATTCTTTTAACCGAACTGCTAGCTTCGATTAAAAGAATACTTTTCTGTTTTCTAATTGTTGTGTGGCTATGTTTCAGAAAACATCCTTTTATAGGCAGTAAATTTTACCCTAAAATTTACTGCCAAACAGAACTCTAATCCTACTTAGAATAGGATTAGTTATATCCCTAATCCAATTCAGAATAGGATTAGTTATATCCTTAATCCAATTCAGAATAGGATTAATTAAGCTCCTCATTGATCCGTTCTAAGTGTGCGACCCAATAGGTTCTCAAAACAATGGCAATGACAAAATTGTCACAGGCAATGAGCGGTATCTAGCAACACATCATTGCTACCCATGTAACGAGAATGTCAATGACTCGACATAACCTTACTCGTGATAGATGTTACCGTGTAGTCTAATCCCTTTATCCTTTGATGTCTTGATTAGACACAAGTCATGGAATGTTGTCACACTTGTATAGTCTAATCAGCGTTTCTTGATTCCTGAGTAGACTAATTAAACAAATAAAATCAATATCTCATATTGAATTATTCGAGCACGGCCATGCATTTCTTAGTCTCACTCTATCAAAGGGCCCAAGACATCACTCTTGTTATATAAGAGGGATAAATTCTATCTTGATCACTCAACATCCCTCTACATAGATCAAGGCATACCCAATTACTACCTTTATAGTCCATCCTGTTACGAATGACATCTAGCAGCATTAAAGTATGCAATTCTCTATGTTGGGATCTGTGATGATCTCAAGTCAAAGGATCACATACACCATCATCACTATGAGAATCGCTTATGACACTCATATAACAATCCATGTAGCGTTCTCATGGAGGGTCGATCCAGTACATAGTTCTCTAACATGTACCTATGTGATGACTTGATATCCTATATCGATGACAATGGTCATCAGTCAACCACATACTAGTCTTATCATATCATTGTTATCCTTGTTCACAATAATACTTGACTAGGGATACTTTAAGAATAGTGTGTTATTACTATTCTAAGGACATTATCATATAAGATTACATTACGCAGTTATAAAACAAATATAATAATGAACTATAATAAATAAAATGTCATGATATATAAAAAATGCCAAAGTCAATCATCTAATGAATGGTTTTAAGGGCATAATCCAACACGCTATGGGTGTGAGCCGTACTCACACTCGCTATATCTGCAATTACCGCAAGATAGCGGCCGCTATTTCAAATAGCGGCCGCTATTTGAAACCCTGCTCCAATACTCTACAAAAAAAAAAAAACTCATATAAGCTAGTAAGTAGGATGTCTTATAGAGACTATGGTGGCCTAAGAATAAAAAGATTTTAAAATACTTAAGTAAATCTCTCCTAGCAAAAAAAAAAAAACATTTGGAAAATTTTTAATAACCCCAATAGTTTGTTATTCTCCACAAACATTCTCCACACTACTAGTAAACCTATCGACTCATCTCTGAAGGACTAGTTACTTACATACCTATAGTCAAAGACAACATTAGATGGCAGGTAAGAAATAGACCTTCCCGCGATCTTTGGCTGATAGATAATTTCACTTGGACTTCCTATCCAACCATGTTACTTAAACTATTCCTCTATTCCTTCTTCCTCTTGTAGTCAATCACACAATTGATAACACAAACATAAATTGAAAATTTAACTTGATAGAACCTCACCTACCATATGTAATAGTACAATGTATTCAAGGAACAACACTACCTATAAGTAATACTGATGATAAACCTTAGCCGGGCCTTATCAAAATCAAGGCAATTCACAACAAAATCAATTTATCATAAAATAATCCTAATCATACCCTTTGATGGCCCTCTATTGCCTTGAAAAATCATCTCAAAACGTAAAGTAATGCTTCGAATCAAATTTTTCTTATGGCTTATAACTCACCACAAACTATCCACAACAGCCTTTCATCACTTAAAAAAACCAATTCCATCGCCTATATGCAGTATATGTAACCAAGAGAGGAAACAATTCACTATCTCTACAACACTTGTACCTATTTTTACCCTATGTGACACGACTTAATTGGAAATGGGATGTTAATAAATTACATTTACGTTTATTCATTAACTCAATATTGAGTGCTCAGACTGCAACACAATTTTCCAACAACTCAATCCCATACTTTGGCAAATATGGAAATCAAGAAACGATATTATTTTCACTTTGAAACAAATGCCTCATAACCTACTTTTTCAACAAGCTTTCAACCTTATTCCTCAATAATCACTCCTTTCTAACAAACAAGTACAACAACCACATCTTTCTATCATCTCTTGGTTTCCGTCGCCTTCTGCCTATTTCAAACTAAATACAAATGGTTGTAGTCTTAGAAATCCAACTCCAATAGGATGTGATTACATTATTCATGATGCATCTAAAAATTGTCATTGCCTTCTCTAACAACTTAGGCATTACTATTAACAATATAACTGAATTGCAATGTACTCGTACTAGCATCCAAATAACATTATCACAGTGAATACGCTTCCTACTAATTAAAATTAATTCCCTTAGCTCCGTTCAATTACTTTCCAAGACTCAAGAGCTGCACCCTCTATAAGAGCTCATCATTAGTGATTGTCATCATTTTACTACTAGTTTTGAAAGTATCAACATCTCTTTTGCTTAGTGGGAATCTAATCAAGAAACAAATTGTCTGGTGGTAAAAACAGCACACACTACGACTTCAGCATACTTCACTGAACCACCATATTTCTTACCGTCACTTTTGTATTTTGATCAATATAATGCTTGTACTTATAGACTTGTAAAATCTATTGTTACTTGTACTTACACTTTTAATGGTTAAATAAAATCTTTCCTTTTGTCAAAAAAAAAAAATTATAGTTTAGTTTGTTAGGAGAATAGTATGCCCCTTGGTCATGTACATGAAAGAGAGGTTTAGTTGATACCAGTTGAAGTATTTGCACCTGAATTTGGAATACATTTCCTCAATCTTCCAATAATTAGTAATATATGAATTTTCCTTAGAATCTTCAACAAACATTCAAATCTTCTTCTTTTTCTTCTTCTTTGGTGAAAACATAATATGTTTCACTGCCTAGGACCTAGTTTGAAAAGTGGAAGCATGGGGTCTTGTTTTACTGAAAGCCACTTAGGTATTGTCCCTCTTTTCTTTGCTAGATTCTATAGCTTTCACTATCCCTAGTTCTTAGTTTTCACAAAAAATTTAGGTGCAAGACTTTTTTACTTGTAATTATTGATTTTCATCTAGCTATTAACATAATAAAAGAACAAGAATGAAAGACTCAAACTCCATATTTAATGTTTGTTAAATTTCTAATAAGAATAATATTAAATTTTAAATATAAAACAACAATAGAAAATGAAGAACACAAAGAAAGCTTCAACCATGATGGTCTACACCAATAGAGAAACTCAAAAGACTATTTATATAGGTGGTGTAGACAATATATGGAAAATTATAACGATTAGAGAGATTTTAGAGTTACAACTTGTAGGCTCAAATCAAGAGGGGGTTGAATTAGTTTTAAATTAAATTCTCTTACTTAAGTAGATTTTATACCGATTTACACAAACAAGCATAAAATATAGGAAATAAAATGCTTAAAGTAAAGAGATTAAGGAAAAGAAAATACAAACACAAGATTTATAGAGGTTTAACTAAACTCAAGCCTACATCCTCTTCTCTTGAGCTTTTTGTCAAGGATGCCGATTCCACTATGTCAAGTGATCTCTTACACACCTCTTCAAGGTTGGCGACACCTCTTGTACTTCCTTTTATGGCTTAGAAAGAAAACCTTAATCCCACTTAGCAAGTGGTTACCCAACTCTCATAAGTTTAACCTCTTAACGGTAACTTTCTCCTTGTTTACAAGATTCAGGTATGGGTGAGTGTTTGTGTAAACTAAAAGTACTTCAATAGGTGTAACATCCCAAAACCACTATACAACAGAATATTCACTTGTAAACTACACTTATTTACCGGTTGGGCTGTCTGTGGTGCTTAACAACTTTTACTACATTATGAATTAATAAAGTATGTTCCTTAAGATGTATATACATTCCCTTCGTAGTTAAAGTAGTACTGTACAACTTTGCTGAATATATAAAAGAATATAACATACCTTCGATCTCAAATCTCTGAAAGGTAAGTCTCTTAGTTCAAATCAGTTATCTGTGGAGTGGAAAATAAGGAGTGAGCGACAATGTGCTCAGTAAAGAAGGTGTATGCTGCTTTTAAAAAGATAAAAGCTGAAATCTCAAAACCATTTAATCATCCTAACGATCACACTCATTAGGAAATAATAAACACAGTTAACATAAAAACAGGATTCACCAGATCCTTTCATAAATCTTTTAATTGAGACTAGGCAGTAATTCAAATCATGCAAAGAACACAAGTCATCCGCTTTTGGGGTGCACCCGTAGGCCATCGCCCCTCACGGCTATCTCATCTAGATGTATGGCCATAATCTATAGGTGGTCCTCGGGTCCACTTGCCAAGTGACCTCGAGACCGCTGAAGACTTGGCAGGTCAATCAGCCCTGTGACGCCCCAGGGTGCACTCGCTGGTCTATTTGACCCGAGCCATCGCCCTAGTTAGGTCACGCAAAGTACATAAGTGATAATGCATGAACTCATGGCCTAATGTCTCAAAATCAAGTTATCATTTCCATAAAATGATTTAGTTTCCAAAAGGGTATAACAAGTAAAACAACCCTCCTTTTTCAACATTTTCTATGAAAGAAAGGCAGGTTGGGAGCCGGTTCGCCCACGGCTAGTTCGCCCGTGGTCAGCTCGCCCATTAGCCAATTCGCCCAAGGACTACTCGCCCGAGAGTCGATTCGCCCGAGGGACTACTCGCCCGAAAATTTGATATTTTCTATTTTCAAAAATAATTAAATTACTTATTTTTTGTTTACGAAATTACATTTTAAAAATCGTTCGCCAGAGCCTACTCGCCCTTATCAGCTCGCCCTGACTACTCGACAAGACGGCGAATAATAGTCGCCCGCCTCAGAGTTTTCAAAACACAAGTATGGCTGGCTGATAACAGTTCGCCCGCCTTTAATTTAAAACAAGGGTCGTTCGCCCAAACACTTTAAAAGGGTTCGCCCGACTATGGCTTACCGGATTTCTCTTTAAAACAAAGCACTCGCCCAAATCTCAAACCGAGAGCTCGCCATTGGCTCATCCGAGTTTCTGTCTAGCACAAAACTACTCGCCCTTCTTAGTCAATTCAACCAACCAAAGAACTTATGGCGGCTTGTAGCTCGCCCGAAACCAAAACAATTTATCAAACGATGCATGTCAGAAAATAAAACAAATTCCGATATTTTCTTAACGTTTTTACTCCACAGGACATGCACTTGCATCACATACAACTTCCTTACCTCGTCTGATACGGCTTAGGTTCTCGCCCGCCTTGCTCGATTCCCGTCTGCAAAGCATTTATTCACATTATTAATATTTTCCAAAAAAACTTATATTTTTCCTAAAACATATGGCAATTTGGCGAACTCAGTTCGCCATTCGCCCGTCATTGCTCGCTTTCCATTAGCGGCTTATTCGTGGGAGTTCGCCCCTGTAATGGAATACGTTGGCGCCTTCTTTTTCACCTACTCGCCCTACTGGTTATCATCAACTTTACATGGACGACTACTATTATCGCCATTCTCGCACACTGGCGATCACGGGTCCTCGCCCGCCGGGACCACATGTTGGCGAACTCACATAAACTTTCTCCTAACCTCGTCCCATCCTTTGGGCGAGTACTAACCCATTTCGACTAGCAATTTTCTACTCGCCCGTCGTGTTTCCTTACTCATTCTTGGTTATTTTTCCATCTATTTTCTTATATTGTTCAACTACAACCAGGCTATATCTATGATTAAATATCAAGAACACTATAAAAGCTATGAAACTCACCTTTACTGAGCTGCTCTTCCAACAACAGAATGTTTTCTTGCCTTTCTTAGCTTAGTTGTCTGTTTCCTTATTTCTTCAACATTAGACGAAGGTTTGGCTAGTTAAGAGTGAGGTTTTCACGGTTCCTGTACGTGAGGAAAGGGAAGAAAAGTTAACTTGCAGAAATCCAAGGATTGGGTGAGACGGTTGTTTAAGGAGGAGAAGTTTGCTTCCATCGTTTCTCCTCTTGAAGCCTCCTTATATAGGCATGTTAGTCCAATCAGGATTCACCATCTGCTCCTTATCCCTTCCTTCATCATTACCTCGTCTGGCAGTGCATTAATTCATGAAGAAAATTGCATCAAGAGAACATCTGAACGGCATTAAAACGGGTAGAAAAGGCAGCAAAAGACGTCATGTTATTGACTAAATTTTCACTCCTTCTCGCCAACTTCTTCCAGCCGCCCACGTTGATTGGCTCTCCTTCCTCTCTTTTCTCCATTCGTCTGACAGCCCATTAAATGATGAAGAATTTCCAGCCAAAGGAACGGCTTGCAGTCAAAAAGGGAACGGGCGACAAGGTCTCTGCACATTTTTGACTACAATTTCTCCTTTTATTCTTCTTCTTTCCCACGCCAATGTCAACCACAATTATTAACTTTGTCTTACCTCATTTAATGCTCTCATACCATAATAATTAAATCCCAACAGTATCTTGTTACACTTTAATATTTATTTCTCTTTCTTTATACACTACACTATAAATCATCTCTTAGATTGAAAAGTGGAACTCACATTCGATTTAATTTCACAAAATTTTTATTTCCACTATCAATAATGTACACATATGGCATACAGTATAATAAAATTCGGATTTTACATTTCTCCCCACCTTAAGAAATTTGGTCCTCCAAATTTAACTTGGACCTATCACTGAAAAAGCTCCGGATACCTCTCATGCATAAGGCTCTCTAACTCCCAAGTAGCCTCCTCCTCATTATGATACTGCCAGAGCACTTTAACCAACGAAATCGTCTTAGATCGCAATACCTTATCTTTCCTATCCAGAATCCGCACCGGTTTCTCAACGTAACTCATGTCCTCTCTGATCTCCAGTGGCTCATGTCGAATCACGTGAGAAGGATCTGGATTGTACTTTCTCAACATCGAGACATGGAATACGTTATGCACTCCTGACAACTCTGGTGGTAGTGCTAACCGATATGCCACATCTCCAACGCGATCTAAGATCTCATAAGGCCCAATGTATCGAGGACTCAACTTTCCTCTCTTCCCGAATCTCATAATACCTTTGGACGGTGAAACCTTTAAAAATACATAATCACCTGCTATAAACTCCAAGGGTCGGCGTCTAATATCTGCATAACTCTTCTGCCGACTCTGAGCTGTTCTGAGCTTCTCACATATTATCCGTACATCACTAGAAGCCTGCTCGACCAAATCGGGAGCTAACAATTTACGGTCTCCAACTTCTTCCCATGCTATAGGGGATCTGCATCGTCTGCCATACAAGGCTTCATATGGTGCCATGCCGATACTCGTATGAAAACTATTATTATAAGCAAACTCTGCCAGGGGTAAGTGATCGTCCCATGAGCCTCTAAAATCCAATGCACACGCTCTCAACATATCCTCGAGCGTCTGTATCGTACGCTCGGACTGCCCATCAGTCTGTGGATGAAAAGCGGTGCTAAAACTCAACTGGGATCCCATAGCCTCCTGAAATCTCTCCCAAAAATGAGAGGTGAAGCGAGAGTCCCTATCAGAGGTGATACTCACTGGAACACCATGTAACCTCACTATCTCCCTGACATACAACTCAGCCAAGGCACTAACTGAATCTGTAGATTTCATGGCTAAGAAATGAGCAGACTTAGTCAATCTATCGACTATTACCCAAATAGCATCATACCCCTTCCGGGTCCGTGGTAATCCCATAACAAAATCCATAGTTACATGCTCCCATTTCCATGTAGGAATCGATAACGGTCGAAGCATACCTGCCGGCTTCTGATGTTCAATCTTAATCTGCTGGCATGTTAGACATCTTGCAACAAAATCTGCGATGTCCTTTTTCATCTTAGGCCACCAGTACACTTTCCGGAGATTCTGGTACATCTTAGTACTACCCGGATGTAACGTGTATCTAGAGGTATGAGCCTCTGATAAAATCAAATCTCTAAGCTGCTGATCACCGGGAACACATATCCGACCTCTAAACCTCATTATCTCATCGGTGCCAATCTCAAAATCCAACTCATCTCCCATTTGAATCTGGTTGGCCACCCCAATACAATAATCATCACTCCTCTGAGCTTCCTTAATTCGATCCATCAAATCCGGCTCGATACGAAAACTAGCGGTAAACCCATACCGGTCAGAGGAAACAACTGTCAAACTGAGGTTAGAGAACTGCTCTATCAACTCATGTTCCCTGATCATCATGTACGATACCATGCCAACATGCTTACGGCTTAGTGCATCAGCTACTACATTAGCTTTACCTGGGTGATACAGAATCTCACAATCATAGTCCTTTAATAGTTCCATCCACCGTCGCTGTCTCAAATTCAACTCTTTCTGTGAGAATATATACTTCAGACTCTTATGGTCTGTATATATCTGAAATTTCTCTCCGTACAAATAATGTCGCCATATCTTCAGTGCAAACACCACTGCGGCTAGCTCCAAGTCATGTGTCGGGTAATTCTTCTCATGATCCTTCAACTGTCGAGAACCATAGGCTATAACCCGACCATACTGCATGAGCACACACCCTAAACCTTGAGCGGATGCATCAGTATACACCACAAATCCACCTGATCCGCTAGGAAGGGCTAATACAGGGGCACTAGTCAATCTCTTCTTAAGTTCACCAAAGCTACGCTCACACGCATCATTCCACTCAAACTTTACATCCTTACGTGTGAGTCGTGTCAATGGAGCAGCAAGTCTAGAAAATCCCTCCACAAACCTGCGATAATATCCGGCAAGACCTAAGAAACTTCGTATCTCGGTAACCGTGTTAGGCCTCTCCCACTGAACAATGGCCTCTATCTTGGACGGATCAACTGATACCCCGTCTCTCGACACTACATGTCCGAGAAATATAATGTGGTCAAGCCAGAACTCGCACTTACTAAGCTTAGCATACAACTTTCGCTCTCTGAGGGTCTGTAGAACAATCTGCAAATGCTGCTCATGCTCCTCTGAAGTCTTAGAGTAAATCAGTATGTCATCAATAAATACTATGACAAACTTGTCCAAAAATGAATGAAATACCTCATTCATCAAACTCATAAAAGCTGCAGGGGCATTGGTCAGTCCAAATGGCATCACTAAGAACTCATAGTGGCCATAGCGAGTTCGAAAGGCTGTCTTATGCACATCCGACTCCTTAATCTTCAACTGGTGATAGCCTGATCGAAGGTCTATCTTGGAAAACACCTGTGCACCTCTGAGCTGATCAAACAAATCATCAATCCGAGGCAGTGGATACTTATTCTTAACGGTAGCCCGATTCAACATCCGATAATCAATACATAACCGGAGGCTACCATCCTTTTTTCGAACAAATAATACTGGAGCTCCCCACGGTGACACACTGGGACGTATAAATCCCTTATCTAATAACTCTTGGAGTTGCTTCTTGAGCTCATCCAACTCTGTCAGTGCCATCCTATATGGGGGTCTAGAAATCGGCTCCGTACCGGGTACCAACTCAATCATAAACTCCGTCTCTCGATCCGGTGGTAACCCTGGTAAATCCTCTGGAAATACATCCGAGAAGTCCTTAACCACAGGAATCTCTTGTATCTTTGGATGCTTCCTCTCAACATCCTCCACACTAGCAATATATCCTTCATAAACATTCATACACAACCACAATTTCAGTACACATGTCATTTCACAACATAAATTCTCATACTTTTATTAATTTACAATAACTTTACAATGTACTTTTCGGGATAATAGAAGGTAATAAACTTAGTATTACAGTCCAAACTAACATGATTTGCAGCCAACCAATCCATTCCTAAAATAATATCAAAATCATATATATCCAACAAAATTAGGTTAGCTGTCACAACCTTCTCTCCTATAGTCAATTTACAACCCCTATATATCACATCTGTCATCTGGAAATCATTAAAAGGAGTTTTCACTCGCAATGTATATTCTAACAACTCCGGCTCTACTGGGGTCCTGTTGGCATATGCAGGCGATAAGAATGAGTGGGTAGAACCCGGGTCAATTAAGGCAATTACGGGAATATCAAAAAGATAAATTTTACCTTTAATCACATCGATAGAGGCGTCGGCAGTCTCCTGATCCAACGCGTACACCCGACCCTGAGTCACAACCTTCTTACCCTTTTCTGCGGCTGTCGCCCGCTTGGCTGTGAGGGTGTCGCTTTCTCGGGTGCATTCTGAGCTGCCGGGGCCGCTATCTGAGGTACTGCAGGAGGTATAGTAGAAGCAGTCGACTCTCTACGCATCGGGCAATCCTTAATAAAATGCCCCGTCTGTCCACATCTAAAACATACTCCAGTCATTACAGGACAAGGGCGCGATCCATGCGACCTTCCGCAATGTCTACATAAGGGCGCAACACTCCTCTGAGTGGTAGTGGGGCCACTAGCAGGAGTAGAAACTGCTGGTCTATCAATTTTGCCCTCTGAAATCTGTATGCCCGAAGATCTGGTCTTCTTAAACTGCTCTCTACTGCTCTATCCTCCATAACCTCTTAGCTTTTCCCTTTCCTTTGCCTTTACTCTTGCTACTGAAATCGGACTGGAACTGCTCATAGTCCCTCTCACATAACTGAGCCCGTTGAACTATCTCATCATAAGTCTGTATAAACAAATGGGGCTAGCTTTACTGATGGAATGGCCTCAAACCCGCTTTAAATCTCGAAATCTTATACCGGCATTTGTACTGGTCTGTGGGATCAAAACGGCTCAAGGTAGTAAATTTAGCCTCATACTCATTTACTGACACATCTCCCTGTACTAAATCCATAAATTCCTGCTGTAATTTCTTATCTGAGCAGTGTCAGGAATATATTGCCTTCTAAAAGCTTCCACAATTATCCATGACAGATCCTGATGCTGAGCAATAATACCCGTCTGGGTGGCCTTCCACCAATGTCTCGCATCATCTGCCAGTTGGAACACAGCTAGGCCCACTTTCTCTGTCTCTGAACATCTCATAATCTCGAGTAATCTATCAATCTCTATAACCCACTGTTCTGCCACCAATGGATCCCTAGTACCTTTAAACTTCGGTGGATCCAATTTCTTAAATGATTTCACCAATGCCACATTACAATATGACTCTGCATTTCGTGGCTGCTGAATCAGTGGCTGTGGTGGAGCTATCGGTGGCTGAGGTGCTGGTGGTGGAATAGGCTCAGGCTCAGGCACAGCTGGTGCCGGCTGTGGCGGTGCAGGTGCCTCTACTGGGGCTGCGGGAGCTGTAGCTCTCTCCCTCTCTGCCCTATCTGCGGCTCTATCCGCCTGATACATAGCCATAAAATCTGCTATTAACCTCTCCACCTGAGTTACACGATTATCGATGCTCTCTAGCTGTATAGGACGTGGAGGTCTTGGGGCAGGTTCCGGTGTCTGTGGTTTCGGAGTCTGTGCGCCTACCTCGGCCTATACCTCTCACTGAGCGCATCCTCCTCCTTCCACTCATATCTGTACCACAGAAATCGTTTATCACTTATCATTAACACATCAATAATAATTATTCAGTTTATACAGTACTACAGGGGAATGTATACTATTTTCACCATTTACTTTAAGCATCGTTAGACATCCGAACCAACCCTGCTCTGATACCATTAAATCTGTAAACATCCCAAAACCACTATACAACAGAATATTCACTTGTAAACTACACTTATTTACCGGTTGGGGGCTGTCTGTGGTGCTTAACAACTTTTACTACATTATGAATTAATAAGTATGTTCCTTAAGATGTATATACATTCCCTTCGTAGTTAAAGTAGTACTGTACAACTTTGCTGAATATATAAAAGAATATAACATACCTTCGATCTCAAATCTCTGAAAGGTAAGTCTCTTAGTTCAAATCAGTTATCTGTGGAGTGGAAAATAAGGAGTGAGCGACAATGTGCTCAGTAAAGAAGGTGTATGCTGCTTTAAAAAGATAAAAGCTGAAATCTCAAAACCATTTAATCATCCTAACGATCACACTCATTAGGAAATAATAAACACAGTTAACATAAAAACAGGATTCACCAGATCCTTTCATAAATCTTTTAATTGAGACTAGGCAGTAATTCAAATCATGCAAAGAACACAAGTCATCCGCTTTTGGGGTGCACCCGTAGGCCATCGCCCCTCACGGCTATCTCATCTAGATGTATGGCCATAATCTATAGGTGGTCCTCGGGTCCACTTGCCAAGTGACCTCGAGACCGCTGAAGACTTGGCAGGTCAATCAGCCCTGTGACGCCCCAGGGTGCACTCGCTGGTCTATTTGACCCGAGCCATCGCCCTAGTTAGGTCACGCAAAGTACATAAGTGATAATGCATGAACTCATGGCCTAATGTCTCAAAATCAAGTTATCATTTCCATAAAATGATTTAGTTTCCAAAAGGGTATATAACAAGTAAAACAACCCTCCTTTTTCAACATTTTCTATGAAAGAAAGGCAGGTTGGGAGCCGGTTCGCCCACGGCTAGTTCGCCGTGGTCAGCTCGCCCATTAGCCAATTCGCCCAAGGACTACTCGCCCGAGAGTCGATTCGCCCGAGGGACTACTCGCCCGAAAATTTGATATTTTCTATTTTCAAAAATAATTAAATTACTTATTTTTCGTTTACGAAATTACATTTTAAAAATCGTTCGCCAGAGCCTACTCGCCCTTATCAGCTCGCCCTGACTACTCGACAAGACGGCGAATAATAGTCGCCCGCCTCAGAGTTTTCAAAACACAAGTATGGCTGGCTGATAACAGTTCGCCCGCCTTTAATTTTAAAACAAGGGTCGTTCGCCCAAACACTTTAAAAGGGTTCGCCCGACTATGGCTTACGGATTTCTCTTTAAAACAAAGCACTCGCCCAAATCTCAAACCGAGAGCTCGCCATTGGCTCATCCGAGTTTCTGTCTAGCACAAAACTACTCGCCCTTCTTAGTCAATTCAACCAACCAAAGAACTTATGGCGGCTTGTAGCTCGCCCGAAACCAAAACAATTTATCAAACGATGCATGTCAGAAAATAAAACAAATTCCGATATTTTCTTAACGTTTTTACTCCACAGGACATGCACTTGCATCACATACAACTTCCTTACCTCGTCTGATACGGCTTAGGTTCTCGCCCGCCTTGCTCGATTCCCGTCTGCAAAGCATTTATTCACATTATTAATATTTTCCAAAAAAACTTATATTTTTCCTAAAACATATGGCAATTTGGCGAACTCAGTTCGCCATTTGCCCGTCATTGCTCGCTTTCCATTAGCGGCTTATTCGTGGGAGTTCGCCCCTGTAATGGAATACGTTGGCGCCTTCTTTTTCACCTACTCGCCCTACTGGTTATCATCAACTTTACATGGACGACTACTATTATCGCCATTCTCGCACACTGGCGATCACGGGTCCTCGCCCGCCGGGACCACATGTTGGCGAACTCAGATAAACTTTCTCCTAACCTCGTCCCATCCTTTGGGCGAGTACTAACCCATTTCGACTAGCAATTTTCTACTCGCCCGTCGTGTTTCCTTACTCATTCTTGGTTATTTTTCCATCTATTTTCTTATATTGTTCAACTACAACCAGGCTATATCTATGATTAAATATCAAGAACACTATAAAAGCTATGAAACTCACCTTTACTGAGCTGCTCTTCCAACAACAGAATGTTTTCTTGCCTTTCTTAGCTTAGTTGTCTGTTTCCTTATTTCTTCAACATTAGACGAAGGTTTGGCTAGTTAAGAGTGAGGTTTTCACGGTTCCTGTACGTGAGGAAAGGGAAGAAAAGTTAACTTGCAGAAATCCAAGGATTGGGTGAGACGGTTGTTTAAGGAGGAGAAGTTTGCTTCCATCGTTTCTCCTCTTGAAGCCTCCTTATATAGGCATGTTAGTCCAATCAGGATTCACCATCTGCTCCTTATCCCTTCCTTCATCATTACCTCGTCTGGCAGTGCATTAATTCATGAAGAAAATTGCATCAAGAGAACATCTGAACGGCATTAAAACGGGTAGAAAAGGCAGCAAAAGACGTCATGTTATTGACTAAATTTTCACTCCTTCTCGCCAACTTCTTCCAGCCGCCCACGTTGATTGGCTCTCCTTCCTCTCTTTTCTCCATTCGTCTGACAGCCCATTAAATGATGAAGAATTTCCAGCCAAAGGAACGGCTTGCAGTCAAAAAGGGAACGGGCGACAAGGTCTCTGCACATTTTTGACTACAATTTCTCCTTTTATTCTTCTTCTTTCCCACGCCAATGTCAACCACAATTATTAACTTTGTCTTACCTCATTTAATGCTCTCATACCATAATAATTAAATCCCAACAGTATCTTGTTACACTTTAATATTTATTTCTCTTTCTTTATACACTACACTATAAATCATCTCTTAGATTGAAAAGTGGAACTCACATTCGATTTAATTTCACAAAATTTTTATTTCCACTATCAATAATGTACACATATGGCATACAGTATAATAAAATTCGGATTTTACAATAGGTGAGTGTTTACAAGATGATCAGTACAAAGATGAAAGAAATACATGAATACAAGAAATTTGAGCTTAAGAATGCTTTGATTTCTTTTTGTACCTTGAAGATGTTTTCTAGTTGATTTTCTTTTCTCCAATGATCTTCAATGCTTATATTTATAGTTCCTTAGCTGTTGAAAAAGTTTAGTGGAGCATTTAATGCAAAATTCTTGTTGCAAGGCACAAAAATACAGTTGTTGGTTACCTGCAGACCTTGGCAGATTGATCGTGCCCTTAGAGAGATTGATCCCTCTGTTAAATTTAAAGGGAAAGTAAGGTATTTAAGCCTAAGAGATCAATCCCTTACTGAGGGGGATCAATCCCTCAGTTTTAAAAACAAAGAACTGGTTACTAACTTGCTTAGGGATCGATCTTATGAAAAAGGGGATTGATCCCTTTGCCATAAATGGATTTTCTTGGGCCATTTAATTCTTTAAAATGACTTTTAAATCAATTTCAGTTTCTTTTATATATAATATGACTTTAAATGTATGAAATTAAGCCTATAATTTACCCAATAATTTTCTAAATATATTTTCAATTTTATAAGAAAATTACTAAGTATAATATTCAAAATGATTTCTAAATAAATTAAGACCAATTGAAAATTATCATTTAAAATATGTTCTTAAATTGATAAAAAAAAAGCTCGTGATATGATTTGTGAAGAACTTGAGTAGTTAAGAAAATTTACACTATAGATCATACATTTAAATATGCTTAAGTATTTTTCATTTCAAAATAAATATATCAATTTAAAGTTAACTAATTATGATTGATATATTATTCTATTTAATGCTTAGTTATTGTCTTGAATATCAGAAATTTCTCCAATACTCCCTCAAATTAAGTCATGAAAACTTGGTTTGGAGTGATCAACATGAAAAGAATTATATAAGTGATCTCCAATAAATCTTCATACGAACGATCGCTTTATAGGAGTGGTTTGATGCAAATGAGGTGTTTGACCTTTGTAGAAGCTAAAGAAGAGGTGTTTGACCTTTGTAGAATTGAAAGAAAAGGTGCTTGACATTGTAAATAGCTTGTAAAATATTTGGAGATGCATTAGTCATTGAAAAAGAAAAAAAAATTTGAAGATAGCATTAGCCCTAGAACAAAAGTAAATTTTTAGGGAATCTTGATAACCATTGAAAAAAAAAGAATAATTAGAGACGACATGTATCATTGGAAAAGATAATTTGAAGATAGCATTAGCAATGGAGAATAAAGAAATTTTTGGAGATGGCATGTGCATTGCAAAAGATAAATTTGGAGATAGAGTTAGTCATTTGAGAAGAAGAAATTTGGAGATGGTGAAAGCCAAGAAAAAATTTGGAGACGGTGACAGCCATTGGAAAATAAAAGAAATTTGGAGATGATGTTAACTATTGGAGAAGAAAGAAATATTTGAAGATAGAAATAGCCATTGAAGAAGAAAGAAAAATTAAAGATGGCCTTGAGCCATTGGAGAAGAAAAATAAAATATATTATTTTGCTCATTGGAGATTATGACTTTGATACCATGTTAAATTTCTAATAATAATAATAATAATAATAATAATAATAATAATAATAATAATAATAATAATAATAATTTGTGAATATAAAATAACAATAGAAAATAAAAAAAAAACAAAGAAAGGTTCAACCATGATGGTTTATACCACAAAGAAACTCAAAAGACTACATGGTTAATATTATTGTTTATGTAAAAGAGTACATAGAACATCTTATTTATATAAGTAGTGTAGACAATATATGAAAAATAATAATGATAGAGATTTTAGAGATTACAACTAATTATTATTTATATATTATTCTAATAAATACTTAGTTGTTGTCTTAATTATCAGAATCTTCTTCAATATTCTCCTTTAAGTTGAGTCACGCAATGGTTTTTAGTGATCATTTTGAAAAGAATTACATAAGCAAACTCTAATGAATCTTTACGCGAACGGTTGCTTTATAGGATATTAACAATATAAGTGAATCCAATAAATCTTTATCATTATTATTTTTCATATATAGTCTACATCACTTATATAAATAGGGTGTTCTATGTACTCTTTTATATAAGCTAGAATATTAACAATGTAATATTTTGAGTTTCTTTGTGGGTATAGACCATCATAATCGAATCTTTCTTTGCGTTCTTCATTTTTTATTGTTTTATATTAAAAATAATAATAATAATAATAATAATAATAATATTATTATTATTATTATTATTATTATTATTATTATTATTATTATTATTATAAATTTAACAATGTTTTCATATTTTATTTTCAAGTAGAGAACAAGGTTTCACTATAATGAAGATAAAGGCAATGCCCTTGATTTTTGGGGTTGAACATTTTGGTGTATTAATAAAAAGATTCTGCTTCAGCAATGCCATATTTAATTTGTGTTGGTCCAGCTGCTTGAAACACTTTTTACTTCTGATGGTTTTAACTCACCTTTTATTTAAGTTTATTTGAAACAGAGATGATTAAGACTTTAAATTTATCGAAATGAGTTTCAATGGGTTCCTTCTTTCAAACTATAAGTGTTGAAACTCATATTTGAAGTCAGAACGCCTAATTTACATTCTTATCAAAATATGAATATCTCATAACCCTTATTCACAATTTTCTAATTATTTGTGGTGCATTTTGGTGTTTTGCTATAAATATATATATATATATATATATATATATATATATATATATATTTATTTATATTTATATTTATATTTATATTTATATTTATATTTATATATTGGCTGATGACTATTCAAACTTTGTATTCCTATGTGCTGATCATTTTGTTTGTTTATCTTTTGCTCTGTTTGTTTTTAGGATAAGAATATTTTAAATAAGAAGCATCGGGATAAATTGTTTTGATATTTAGGTGATTTTAGATTAGGAAGCATTACTTTGTCCTTTTGCTTTATGTTTAATTTTATAACTTTTGCTGCTAATTGTAATTACATATGTGAATAAAATTTAATTATTTTTACTCCATCTCGTAAGCTTCTATTGTTGTGGATTTGAGCTACTTGATTTATATGTGTGTTTGTGTTTAAGTTTGTTGGGCAATTGTACAGTAAGTTTATAAAATTTGACTTTATTGTAAGGTCAATGAATAATAACTCTTATATTAGTAATATTTTGTTTCAACCATTGATTAAATTTTAAATGCAAAAATAATCTTAAGCCTAGTAACCTGTTAAACTGGTTTTCCAAATTATCTTTATGTATTAAATATTAATAAAAAATAATAGTATATTACTAATTTAAACTTTCTATATTAATAAAAAATATATAATAGTGTATTACTAATGTAATCTTCTTATCATAGACTTATGCTTATTGTAGTGATTTTACATAAATTCTCGTCAATTTTATGCTTATTCGCATAATTTTTACGTTTATTATAATATTTTATGCTTATGTTAATCAATTTTACAATTAATTATGTTAATATTAAGTTTAATATATATGGGCAGTCGAATGCTCGATAACAACATTCAACTGCCCATGTATAAAACAATCACAGAATATATTTTAAGCTTAAGCAGTCGATTGCTCCGATATAGAAGTCGACTGCCATGCATATTTTGTAACTCTCATTAATGTTCTGCTTATAGCCTACTTATGAAAAATATTAATTCTATAATAAAAAATATGATAACTAATCGTAAAATTTATGTGATTTATCATAAAATTTATGACATTCATAATAAATTTTATGACATTCATTGTAAAATTTATAATATTAATTGTAAAAATTATTAGACTCATAAGAAAATTTATGAGATTCATCGTAAATTTTATGATATTCATCGTAAAAATTATTAGACTCATCGTAAAAATTATTAGACTTATCGTAAAATTTATGAGATTTATCGTAAATTTTATGATATTCATCGTAAAATTTATTAGATTCATTGTAAATTTTATAAGATTAATCGTAAAATTTATTAGACTAATCATAAAATTTATGAGATCTATCGTAAATTTTATTAGATTCATTGTAAAATTTACAAGATTCATCATAAAATTTATGAAATCCATCATAAAAACATATAGCATTCATCATAAAATTTATTAGTCTCTGTTGTACAAAAATAAAGTCACTTTTGGGGTTTGATGAAGATGAAACAACTTGAACTTGATCTCGAACTTAACATCTCTATTTATAAAGAATAATTCCAAATGATATGATTTTTCAATCAAGTGATATGATTTTTTATTTGTGTTGTTTGATTCAACAAACACAATTGTTTAATAAAAGCAAATCTTTTGGAATCCAATAGTCATGTTTCTTAACCATTTAAAGTGAAAGAATAACTTTCGGAAAAGTTTGTAACTCTTCAAACAAAAACTAGCCTTTGTATTCACTTTTATACTAGAGCAGTTGAATGCCCGAAAATGACAGTCAAATGCCATAGTGTAATTTTGAAACAGAATACAATATCTAGGCTGGGCAGTCAATTGCCTTCTTAGGCAATCGACTCCCCTAAAGTAATTTAAAATCCAAAATTGCACTTCGTATGGGTAGTTAACTGCCCTCTATAGGCAGTTGACTGCCCTCCCAAGGCATCTGACTACCCTCCTAGGGCATCCAATTACCTAAGTGCAATTTTTGGACAGAATATGTCACGCTCTGATTATTGAAATTTCATACCAAAATATTCCTTTTTCATTCAGATTTTCACTCAATCGGTTAGACTGTGCTCAATGTCCTCACTCAAATATACAATAAAATTTATTGAGCTATATAACATTTAACTATTCACATCAGTCCCAGTACAATCACTCACAATGCATATTTATTTCCCGTGCAATAACCTATAATAAAGACTATAGTAGACACTCAGAATTCTTTTAATTTATTGTTTACATCCCTTTACACACTAAAGGACTGTGCAATGAATGTCTGAATACAATATAATAACTGTACAAGTATACCTATTGGGTACAATATTGAAACTTCATAGAAATCTGATCAAAATCCTTCCGACACAATCAGTTATTATTGCATATAAATTTGTAAGGTAGAAGGGGGTGAGATTGAGAAAAGCCTAGTAAAAAATATATATAACAAAACTAATACTATGCACACCTATATACATGAGTCGAAAACGTGTTCATAACTCATAGTCGTTATTAAAACAGTGTTTGGGCACTTTATCAAAAGGATACCAATATTGGTTAGGTAACCAGGCTGAGTATGGGAGAATGCTTTGAAGCACCTCACGTGTCCCAATCCCTAAATCTGACTATAGGGAATGTCAAAAACTTCATAGTGAAGGAATTCATGTGTATTAAACCCGTATCAAAACTTTCAATCTTTTAGAAAACCATTAAGTAAAACACGTACTGAAACACTTAGTAAAACAATCAGTAATTTCTTTGGTAAACCTCTTAGTAGATAGTTTAGTAAAGCATTCATTAAATCACTTAGTATACAATTTAGTAAAACCTTTTTAGAGTACACTCAATAGATAATTAATAAATGATCATTGGACATACAAAAAACAATCAAAAATGGTTTGGTAAATGATCAATGAATTTTCAGAAAGCCATCAGTAAATGATCAGAAAACCATCAATAGACAATCAAAATATGATTTGTAAACATTCGAAAAGCGATCAATAAACATTCGGAAAAACTGTCAGTAGACTATAAAAAAACAGCCAGTAAACCATTAGAAATCAATCAGTAAAAAAAATCAGAAAACAATAAATAACAATCGAAAAACGATCAGAAATCAATTGGAAAATGATTAGCAAACAATCAGTAAACGATCAAAAACTAGCCACTGAACGATTAGAGGACAGTTAGTAAACAATCAATAAACGATCAAAAAATAGCCACTAAACGATCAGAGGACAGTTAGTAAAGAATCAGAAAACAATTAGTAATCAATTGGAAACTAGTCGGTAAATGATTAGAAGACAGTCAGAAAATGATAAGAAAACGATCTGTAAACAATCAGAGAACAATTAAAAAAACAATCAGTAAATGATCAGAAAACAATCAGTAATAATCGATCAGATTTAGTAAACACTCAATAGATCAAATCAATTGATCAGATTCAATAAACACATATCGAAACAGTTTTAATAACAGAATAGCGGAGACTAGGTTACACCCAACAATATCATGCATGAAACAAAAATCCCAAAGGGATTAGAAACAAAAATCCTAGAGGGATTAGTAAAGACATATGGCCATAGTCAAAGGTGTCCACAGTGTACATTTGCTAGGTGACATCTGCGGGACTGAAGACTTAGCAGCTCTAATAGCATATGATCAAGCACTCATAATGCATGAAATGGGGCTAATAATGTAAGGGCCTGACCTAGTCCAAACAGCAGGGTCGCCACTTACAACGTGAGATGGCGATCGCCCATACCTACCAACGTATTGTCCGCTTTGACGATCGCCCACCTCACGACTTTCTTCCCCACTGGGACATGTCATTCCACGTTTGAATCCAAGACCTCATAAGTACATAGGTTCTACAACACTCCCAAATGGTATGAGTGTTGTAGAACCTATGTACTTATGAGGTCCTGGATTCGAATGTGGAATGACGCGTTCCAGTGGGGAATAAAGACGTAAGGTGGGCGACCACCGAAGCGAACAACACATTGGTGAGTATGGGCGATCGCCATCTCACGTTGTAAGGGGCGACCCTGCTGTGTGGACTGGGTCAGGTCCTTACAAACAATCTCAAATAGTTTACTTGATTCTCCTAAAAAAAATAAAATCAATACTTAATATTTTCAAAAATAGTACAGTAGCATAAGTACAAATTTTATTGTGAAGGTTGAGAGTGCCTGGATCTATGTTAACAAGAGATTTACCACCCTAGCAGTCACAATATAAACCTTTGGGAACCAAGTTTTCATTTAAAATCATATCGTTTGAAATTTAATATATATTTTGTGCAATACGTTTAGTAAAACTCCAGATATTTAACTTGAATTAGAGAATGGACATTTTTAGTAAACTGTGTCAGTAAATTCAAAATATTAAAAGCATTTACTTCAATCAAACAAAATAGAACTTTAACTTCAATTAAACACTTAAAGCAGTTCACAAATCGGTAATATAACATTTCAAGATTGGTACGGTAAAACAGATTATCACTCAATTCATAAAACCATTAAAATTAGAATATTAGCAGTTCAAGAATATAAATTTGGCAAATATTCCCATATTAGAACTTAGAGTTCAAAATATTTTATTTATGTATAAGAATGGTACCATCACTTTTATAAATTATAAATTTAGGAAAATCTATCAAAGTCAATCTCAGAAATTAAGTTACAAATTTAATGTTCCTCATGACTTTTATGAGTTTCAACTCAAATTCCTTTCCAAAAACCATTCAAAATGACTTCAAATTGTATTCTTTGAAATCTAGAGTTCCAAACATGTTTAACGAAATTTCGATAGCATAACAGATATATATGCCTTAACCTCCCTGCACGAAAATATAGTTCAAACACCACAACTCCAGTTACCCAATATCAATCAATCACATTTCAATTAACAGTTTAGAAAACCGATTCAAATCACTTAGTCCAGTCAATTGACCTCAAAACAATTTCAATGTTCAATAATGCAAAATTTTCAAATCAATCGATCAAATCATATCAATGCAGTCACATTATCCCTACGTTTTATATATATCCCTTACCTAATTTTCCAGTCACAATGCAGTATACCAATCATCTCTAGTAAACAAATCAGATATGCGAGCATACATTCGCTTATCGTTTCCTTTGCACCATTAACTTCGGGGCTGTAAAATGGTATGAAAATACACTCAAATTTCAATATTCCTTTTACAAAGAATATTCTAGTCTCTAAGGTGCTTTATATTTCCTAATACAACAACAAATCTGGTCTACTTCACACCGGATGCCAAATTGCAAGTATAGTCAAAACACCTCTTTTTTCTGTTCTGACTTCACTAGTAATCTTATATTAATTTATACACTCTCTTAGTACCCAAAACATATTGAATTAAGCACAATTCATGGCTGTCCTTCACTTGGCCGAATTGTACATATAGGTTTACATAATTCATTTCAACAAATTAAGCTTGAAATCATGTTTTACACATGTTCTACATCATTTCTACATCATTTCCTAATCAAACAACATCATGTTCATGTACAAGAGATGGTGGCCGAAACCCTTGGTGGATGAATTTCATGGTTTTAATTCCATCTAAGTTGAAACACATAGCTCACATAGTATAAAGCCATAAAACCATGAAAAAACTAAACTTTCTCTCACCTTTCTTCATGACCAGATCTAGTGAGAGGTATTTCACCTTGAATTTGGCCACTTTAGGACTTGATTTTGATATCAAAAGATAGAGCACTGAATTCTAGACAAGGTTGGTGAAGACAGTTTTCGATTTCGGTGTCTTAATGTAGGAGTTTTGGTAACTTTCTCTCTCTTGGAAGCTTTCAACAATGGTAGAAGTGTGGAAGAGAAGATATGGTCGACCTAATGGAGAAGATGACCAGAAATTTCTAAAAAAATTATTAATTTGGTGGCCAAATTACCAAAATGCCTTTATACTTAATGATTTCGGACAATTTTGCCTTTCACACTTCTATTTCAGTATTAATTAGTCAGTTTAACTTCCAATATTTTATTTCATCATAGAATATGAGTATTGAACATATTCTAATCATTGCATAAGGTTTCACTAAGGTTTGACTGATCGTAAGGGAGAAATTACCAAAATACCCCTATCGGGTCAATCATGTAAATTTTATTCTTCGCATATGATTCTGTCTATCTAATGGCATGAAATAAATCTTTATCACACATAGATTGTCATACATCTGTCAATTGGTCAAAAGTCAACTCGATTTTATCGTTATTTAGAAAAATTTTTCCAGCCTATGCCTTAATCGTCATTTTTGAAATTATTTTTGAAATTGTTTCACGCTTTTCAAAATATGCTCAAACTTGGTCATTTTGAGATGTATATTCTTGCTGTATCCATATTTTACCTCAAAATAACATTCTTCTAGGGTCTCACTTCGATCTAGGCAGGAAAAGTCCTGGTGGGGCCTACACCGAGTACTTCCTTGAACCTTATCGAACTAACCCTTTATTTAAATATTTTAACAATCAATATTTTTTTAAGTTCCTACACTCTTTAACTTATATGGAATATGAGGAAAATGAGGTTCTCATAGAATATGTACTGCACAAGGGCAGTTGATTAATCATTTTACTCAAACCAAACACTAGTTTTACTTACCCAATGATTAATCATCATTTAATTAATTATTTTATTTTGAAATTGTTAACTTTAAATTGACATATATTTTAAAATGACAAAAACTTAAGTAATCTTAAATGCTTGATTCATATTGTAAATTTGCTTTATCAATTATGATTTTCACAAATCATATTAAGTGCTTTTATCAAATATAAAACCATGATTTAATTGATTATCTTTATTGGCTTTAATCAATTCAGAAAATTTTTTTAATTATTGGTTTAAGTAATTTTCTTATAGAATTATTGAATATATTTTAAGAAAATTACTTGATAAATTTTCAGACTCAAAATTAATGTTTTCAAAGTCATATCATATTTAAAAATACTCAAAATTGGCTTTAGAATATTTTTAATACCTAAAAACCTAGAAAAGGCAAATGAATAGTATAAGGGATGGATCCCCTGACCAACAGGATAGATGAATAGTGCAAGTGATTGATCCCCTAAAGGCAGAATGCTCCCAAAAGAAAAATCTGAAGCACGGGATCGATGGGATCGATCCCTTAGGGCATAGGATCGATCCCCTACCTCGAAAATGCACTCTAACGGCTAGTTTTTGTGAGATACAACGGTCACATTCAACTTTGGCTCTTTCCAACGTTTAGAAACCAGCTCAAGGAAGCAAAAGGAACAGCTGAGCATTATTTTTCTTCATCTTCTGATCTTCCTCAAGCCTATCAAAATCACAAGTGCTACAAAGTCTTCATATTCTATCATACTCATCTTTGTATAGCTATCACAAATATTGTATAGGATTTCTCTTGTGCTTAACCATTGTAATTACTTGCCTATCTAGAGGCCTCTCTTTGATTACGTTCCTTGTAAAAACAAACACACCTTGTAAAGGGGAGGTTTCTCTTTAGCCTTAGAAAAAGAGAGAGGTTACTCTTGTGCTTGCAAAAAGAGGAATTGTAATACAAATTCAAGTTAGTGGATTTGGGGAAAATCCTTAGGAGCATCTCAAGGTAGAGGACGTAGGCAAGGTTGCCGAACCTCTATAAATCGATTGTATACATCTCTCTTTCCCTACTCTCTTTACTTATTTGCATTTATATTGTGATTGTTGAATTGAATTTATATTACATACTTAAGTAGCCTAGAGCGCTTAGAAAACTTCAACATAGGCTAGAGAATTTAGAAGAATCGAAAAACGAACCTAAGAGCACCACAAAACCGATTCACCCCCCTCTTGGTTTAACCTATATAGCCAACAGAAATTTTTCTTGCAGAATCATCATAAAATTTGTGAGAATAAGTATAAAAAAAATACTTGAATAAACATAAAAATACGATAGCTAACCATAAAATTGATGAAAATAAGTGTAAAATTACTAGAAGAAGTATAAAAAAACAATAACTAACCTTAAAATTGATGAGAATAAGCGTAAAAATACTAAAATAAGCATAACATTATGATAATTAATTGTAAATTTGTGAGATTCATCATAAAATGAAAGTGTAAATATACTAAAATAATGGTAAAATTATGATTATTAATCATGGAATTATTATATTAGTGTAAATATACAAGAATAAGTGTAAAGTTATTAGAATAAACTTAAAACTATTAGAATCATTGTAAAAATTATAAGACTAATCGTAAAATTTATTAGATTCATTGTAAAATTTTATACATTCATCATAAAATTTATTAGATTCATTGTAAATTTTTATACATCCATCATAAAAATTTATTAGATTAATCGTAAAATCTATAAGATTCATCGTAAAATTTTATACATTCATCGTAAAATTTATGATATTTATCATCAAATCTATATGATTCATTGTAAAATTTATTAAATTCATTGTAACACATTTATCATAAAATTTATGAAATTCATAGTAAAATTTATTTTATTAATCGTAAATTTTATTACATTCATCGTAAAATTTATTATATTCATTGCAAAATTTATCACATTTATCATAAAATATATGAGATTCATCCTAAATTTTATTAGATTAATATTAAAATTTATAATAATTAATGGTAAAATTAATGTAATTTAGCATAAGTTTTATGTAAATAATTATAAAAACACTATAAACAATTTAAATAAACGATAATTAATCGTAAAATTTATGACAATAAGCGTAAAACAATTCCAAAATTATTAGGGCAGTCGAATGCCTATGTATGGCAGTCCATTGAGTCAGAATTTTTCTAGACAAAATGATTTTGCTTAAATATAGCAGTCGACTGATATTAAAGGCAGTCGACATGAATATAAATATAAATTAAGAATATTCATATAAATATCAGTATAGATATTTCGCTTATATGTACCTATTTATATTCAATTTACTTATCTCTTCATCTTATTATTTATTTTTATCTCATTTAATCATTATTATTTACATATGCATTTGTATGCATTCGTACGTATTTTCGTTGCATGCATGCACCTCGTATGCATTTAACTTGTTTTCATGGTGTACACGATCGATCCTTATGTGTATAGGCACAACTCTTTTCGTATTTATTTAACGCACATTATATATACACATACGATATTCATGTATGTGTCAAGTTATTCCCGAAGATATCGATTCTCATAATTATAGTCGAAGTCTTACATTTGCAAATTCTCAAAATTACATTTTATTCACTTAAATTAACTACTAAGTACATTCTTAGTTTAGAGGAGTTTGCGGTTCTCACATCCTTCCCACCTTGAAAGGATTTGGTCCTCCAAATTGATACAAGTCATCCTAGAATAAGTGAGATACTTCTCTTTCATAAGACTCTCCAATTCCCATGTAGCTTCTTCCAGGGAATGATGTTGCCAAAGCACCTTTACCAAGGCAATTGTCTTGGATCGCAGCACTTTATCCTTTCGATCCAAAATCCTAAACGGTCTCTCAACATAACTTAAGTCTTCTCTAATCTCCAAAGGTTCATAATCAATCACATGGGAGGGATCCGGATGATATTTCCTGAGCATAGATACGTGGAAGACGTTGTGCACACTCGATAGCTCCGGTGGTAGTGCTAATCGATATGCCACATCACCCACTCTGTCTAGTATCTCAAATGGACCAATGTACCGAGGACTCAACTTCCCTCTTTTACCAAACCTCATTATGCCTTTAGATGGAGAGATCTTCAAAAACACCTTATCTCCCACTTGAAACTCCAAGTGTCTCCTACGATTATCGGCATAACTCTTTTGTCTGCTCTGAGCTGTCTTCAATCGATCACATATCAATCTGACACTTTCTGAAGCCTTTTCTACAAGCTCGGGAGCAAATATCTTCCTTTCACCCACTTCTTCCCAGCCTATCGGGGATCTACACCTACGCCCATACAACGCCTCATAAGGTGCCATCCCAATGCTGGAGTGGAAACTATTGTTATATGCAAATTCAGCCAGTGCCAAGTGATCATCCCATGAACCCTGAAAATCCATAACACACGCTCTCAACATATCCTCAAGGGTTTGAATAGTTCTCTCGGATTGCCCATCAGTTTGAGGATGGAAAGCAGTGCTAAAACTCAACTTAGTTCCCAAAGCATCTTGGAAATGCTCCCAGAAACGAGAAGTAAACCGAGAATCTCTATCTGACACTATGCTCACAGGGACTCCATGTAATCTCACGATCTCTCTAACATACAAATCTGCAAGGGCACTGAGTGAATCTGTGACTTTCATAGCCAAGAAGTGTGCCAACTTAGTCAATCGATCGACAATCACCCAAATGGCATCATGGTTTCTTCGGGTCCTAGGAAGTCCCATGATGAAATCCATGGTCACGTGCTCCCACTTCCAAGTTAGCACAGACAAAGGAGTGAGCAACCCTGCCGGCTTCTGATGCTCCACTTTAACTTGTTGGCACACTAAGCACTTAGACACAAAAGTTGCTATGTCTTTCTTCATACCTGACCACCAGTACACTTTGCGCAAGTTCTGATACATCTTCGTATTACCCGGATGCATTGTGTACTTAGAACTATGTGCCTCTTCCATGATTTGTCTCTTCAAGGCTTCATTGTGTGGAACACATATTCTCCTATTGAACCTCAATAAACCATCCCTGCTAATCTCGTAATCTGATTCTTGACCCTTTCGTATCAAATCAATAACTTCAATCAACTTCGGGTCCTCACTCTGAGCCTTTCCAATCTGTTCTATGATACTAGGCTTTATCCTCAAACTAGCCATCAAACATTCACCGGTAGGCTCTAGATTCAGATTCATCTCCGAAAATTGCTCTATTAATTCCCACTCTCTAACCATCATGTAGCTGACCATGCCCATACTCTTTCTACTCAATGCATCAGCCACCTTATTAGCCTTACCTGGATGGTAGAGAATCTCACAATCATAGTCTTTAAGTAACTCCATCACCTTCTCTGTCTCATGTTCAATTCTTTTTGTGAAAAGAGGTACTTCAGACTCTTGTGATCTGTGTAAATCTGGAACTTTTCTCCATACAAATAATGACGCCATATCTTTAGTGCAAACACCACTGCCGCTAGCTCTAGGTCATGGGTGGGGTAATTCCTCTCATGGTCCTTTAGCTGTCTAGAACCATAAGCCACTACCTTTCCACTTTGCATCAATACGCACCCTAGACCTTGGTGTGAAGCGTCACTATATACAGCAAATCCCCGGAACCACTAGGAATGGCGAGGACTGGTGCTGTAGATGTTTCAACTCCAAGAAGCTGTGCTCACACGCATCATTCCACTCAAATTTGACATCCTTGCGTGTGAGACGAGTCAAAGGTCCGGCTAGCTTAGAAAAACCCTCAACAAATCTCCGGTAATATCCCGCTAGCCCCAGAAAACTACGAATCTCGCTCACCGTCTTATGCCTCTCCCAATTCATTACAGCCTCTATCTTTGCTGGATCTACTGCCACTCCATCCTTCGATACCACATGCCCCAGAAAACTAATCTGTTCTAGCCAAAATTCACATTTGCTGAGCTTCGCATAAAGTTCTTTCTCACGGAGGGTCTGAAGAACAATGCGAAGATGGTGTTTGTGCTCCTCCCGAGATCGGGAATACACCAAGATATCATCTATGAATACTATGACAAATTTGTCCAAGAAGGGCTTAAACACTTCATTCATCAAACCCATGAAGGCTGCAGGGGCATTGGTCAATCCGAATGGCATGACCAAAAACTCATAATGGCCATATCTCGTCCTAAAGGCTGTTTTCTGTACATCCTCACCTCTAATCCTCAACTGATGATACCCAGATCTCAAATCAATCTTGGAAAATATCTTAGCACCCTTCAATTGGTCCAATAAATCATCAATCCTTGGCAGTGGATACTTGTTCTTAATCGTCACTTGATTCAACTGCCTATAATCGATACACAGTCTTAAACTGCCATCCTTCTTCTTAACAAACAATACCGGAGCCCCCCAAGGTGACACACTTGGTCTTACAAACCCCTTATCCAACAGTTCTTGCAACTGCTTCTTCAATTCCTCCAACTCAACCAAGCCCATTCGATACGGAGGCTTCGATATTGGTTGAGTGCCTGGGAGTAGCTCTATAGCGAACTCCGTCTCTCTTTCCGGAGGTAGCCCCGGTAGCTCATCCGGAAATACATCAGGAAAGTCCTTAACCACGTAGATGTCCAAGAGTTCCAGATGGCTCTTATTGGCATCCTCGACAAACGCGAGATAGCCTTCACAAACAAAATTCATTTCATGTTAGTACAATTTTAAAAGAAAAAGGCTTTTCATTTCATCTTATCAAAGTTTAGTACAAACTTTTCATGTAGGGAGAAGATCACTACTTTGCTATGACAGTCTAAACTAGCATGATGGTTAGCTAACCAATCCATGCCTAGTATTACATCAAAGTCATACATGTTTAATAATATCAAATCTGCTACTAGGTGTCTATCTCCCACCTTCACTTTACATCCTTTACATATTAAGTTTGTCATTTGAGATTCATTCAAGGGTGTACTAACATTCAACAATTTGCCTAAGGGTTCAAGCTCTAACTCTAGCTTCCTAGCATATGCAGGTGATATGAATGAATGCGTGGAGCCAGAATCAATAAGTACAAAAGCTTCAAAATTATTAATTAAGAGCTTACCCTTGATGACGGATCCGGAGGCATCAGCAGTCTCTTGGTCCAAAGCAAATACTCGGCCCTGTGCCACCGGTTTCTTGCCCTTATCCGTGGGCTTTTGCTTATCTGTGCTCCTTGTCTCAGGTCGCCTCTCAGGAGCCTTGAGTGTGGGACAGTCTCTAAAGCAATGTCCAATCTTGCCACACTTGAAGCAAGCTCCTATGTCCATATAACATGGCTTGGTAACATGATCTCTATCGCACCTCGGACAAATCTGAGCTGTCTTAGGCTTAGAAGCCTGAGTGTGAGGCGCTCCATACTTCGGTCTCTTATGCTGGGCTCTATTCTGCTCGGGCCTCCTAGTATCGGTCCTCTTACCCTTTCTTTTGTTTTGGCTATCATACTGGCTCTGTGTCTTTTCCAAGTCCTGCTCCACAAACTGAGCCATCTGGATAGCATCGGCATAGGACACGATACGAAGAGCTGAGAGTCTACCTCGAATCACTGGCCTCAACCCATTAATGAACTTCTTGGCCTTTCTCGCCTCATCATTCACTATATGTGGCTCATAGCGAGACAAAGTAGTGAACCGCGCCACATACTGGTCCACTGTCATGTAACCCTGAACTAAGCTGAGAAACTCTTCTTGTTTCTTCTCACGGGCACTCTCGGGAAAGTAATGACCGTTAAAGGCCTCGAGAAATGCCTCCCATGTAATGGTAGAGTTCCTGCTCTGTAACACAATCTTGGCCGCTCTTCACCAGTGTTCGGCCTCTCCCTCAAACATATAAGCAGCTAAGTTCACCCTATCCTCTGAGCTGCATCCCATAATCTCAAAGGCCCTCTCTATCTTCATCAACCATGTCTCGGCTACTTCAGTGTCCATTGCCCCCTTAAACACTGGAGGGTTCATCTTCTGAAATTGCTTAAACTGCTCCACATTTTGCCTCACATTAGTAGCTGATGATGTGGGCGCTACTATCTGTGTAGGTGGAGGCGGTGGCGGTGCAGTCTGTGATTGAGGGGTCGGTGACTGCTGACTAAGTGGTGGGGGTGGTGGAGCAGGCTGTGCCGGTTCTTGCACGGGTGCAGTCCTTTGTTGATCTTGACTCCTGGCATTTTGCCGCTCTACCAAGGCCACTAACCCGGACACGGTTTGTTCCAAGTGTGCGAACCGAGTGTTCGGACTTGGAGGTGGTGACGGTGGAGGTGATTGAGCTTGCCTTGCACGTGGGGTTCGTCCACGTCCTCATCCTCGTCCTCTCCTCATATCTTTTTATGTATTCAATATTACAACAATGCATTTAGAACAGTTTTCTGCACTTATTGAGCACTATACAATCAGGCAATATCAGTACTATGGGATGTAAACTATTCTAACTCTTCAACACTGACATGCACTAGACAATCTCGGCTCTGATACCAATAAATCTGTCACGACCCGAAGGCCGCGACGGTGCCTCTTACTTGTACGGATGCGTAGAATTTAGGGCTAAATTTTTTTTTTCGATTTCCTATATTTGCTTTGTCTAAGTGCAATGTAGTGAATTTTTGTTTCGGGACGTTAACTCCCTCGCCTATTTTTATGACTTTACCCAGGTTATTTTCCTGCATAAAAATCACAAGTAATAATCCAACTCATGCTTCCCAGAATGACAGTTAATTACATTCTAGCATTCCTATGACCAAGTTCATTTCCATATCATAGCATTTCATCTTATGGTTCACATTTTTCCTACTTAGTCACTTGTTGATGCTATTTAATCTACAATCCATACTCATGCAAAATCAACATTTCATACTTCATCATTGCTAGTATAGATGCTATTCTCTATATTATATTACATCCCATCTAAGTACTGAATAAAAAACAGCCTGAATTGATAATGGAGATAAAAGAAGAGTATGTATACCCAATGTTTACAAAAAATCTCCTTGGAGAGTTGGGACTATATTTCAGGCCTGGGACTATTCGGAAAGCTCCGAAATACTCCCCCAACTCCGTACTCAATCTGAAAAATTTAAATAGCGTTTAATGAGCAAGGCTCAGTAAGTCATTTATATAAGTGCAGAGTTAAAATTATACTGTTCTATATGCCATGCATGATGTCATGTGAGGAGAATTCATTATTGATCATTTTCTTATTCATCATGCAGCATTTACATGTATTTTCCAACTCAATCCTATTATGCTTCAACATATCATGAGATGTCTAAGTCTCGAAGTCATAATGTGATCTTGAACATGTAATTATGAATGAAACAGTTAAAATCATAAAACATATACTACATGTTCTTTTTCCAACAAGTTTCAAGGCATGTGAAGTATCAATACATTTCATGTGTTCTTTTAAGACATGCTTGAAATATGTAAGCGTTTACATTTCATGTCAAATATACTTTTTAAAGCATATTTCATATCACATATACTTTTGAAATACATTTCATATCACATATGCTTTTGAAGCACATTTCATATCACATATACTTTTGAAATACATTTCATATCACATATAGCAAAAATGCGTTTCATATACTGTAAATCAATATCAAGTTTAGAGTTCATTTTCATTTTTAAAGCCATACTCTAAACTTCATTTCGTATCATTTGAGACTAGGCTAAATCCCTATCTCTCTATCAATAAAGACTTAGTTCACTGTAGCTAGCAGTGAAGAATCATATCATCGTCCCCTGGAAACCACTAGGGCGCTATCTATGGCCATAGACCTCATATCTCTCAGTCCCACTGATCAGGCAAGACTGAGACCTGTCCACGACTATTGTCGGACAAGCTTCTATGCCTAATGAGTAATCTCCAATTAGGCGGCTTCCACTATGCTTTATTGAATTTAATTCTCTTAGGGTGCCTATAGTCTCATAAAGCAATTCAATCTTTCGTATAAAAATAGTTTAATGTACGTAATGCTTTTCTAAAGATCATTTACATGTATATACGTACATATGTGAAAACTATCATTTCATTCTTTTTAAAGCCATTCAAGCCTTCAAAATATTCTTGTAAACATGATAAGAATAAATCATTTCAGTTTTTCATGTATAGTAATAAGTCATGCTTGATGGCAATAAAATTCAAGGAAGTGAAATAAGATCATAAAATGACATGCTCATGAATTGCATGAATGTTTAACATTTCATCTCATAATATCTATGAACCTATACCATATCGATTCACTTCCGATCAATGTCTCTCACCTTGGTACTTTATCAAGTCGAATATCATACCTACATTTCATTTCGTTATATTCAATCTCTAGGTATTCAATTCATTCTATAGTAAGATTCAATCCTATACAGGATAATCCTACTTCTACCTTATATAAACGTCTTACCTAAGGCGAGGTTAGTTTGAGCGTGTCCGGCGTCCAGCTAGACCGTGTACGTTGTCCTTTGGCGCACTACACATTCACAAGGAATTTCGACTTAATAAAGTCTAGCTCAAGTTTGCAATACACTTATATAAATTTACACTCCAACATAATATATATATATATATATATATATATTCCTTTCTTTAAAATTCCTTTCTTTTCTTTTATTTCCTTGCTCTTCTCGTTTCTTATCTTGTCATCGAGTAGTATATATATAACACACTAATAATATATATATATATATATATATATATATATATATATATATATATATATATACACTTTCAAAAATCTGATGCATAGATTTATATATGTACCATGCTTACATAGATTTATCCAATTTCTTATTTCCAAGCAAGCAATATGTATATGTATATATGTGTGTATATATATATATATTATATATTTTTTAACACCAACATATTAAAACCTTAAATTTATTTATTTCATTTCCATATCTAAAAATATATATATAAATATATATTTCTTTTCTTGAATTCACCTTTCCTTCCTTTTTATTTCTTTTCTATTCCTTTACCTTAGGAGATCTTGGCAGTTTGGTGTGAAAATGCCCTCCTACGGCAGCCTTGCATGGAGACCACCCACGGCAGCAGCCCTTGTTCACACGTGAAACAGCCCCCTCTTTGTACTCTGGCTCAGCACCCAAACCAGCCAATATTAGCCCTTAAATGGCCTCACAATACAACCTAAAAAATGCCTCTCGAATCACTCCTGAAAAAAACATCTCTCAGCCCTTAAGTCTGGTTTGCTTCCAGCTTGTTTCCACGCTTAAAATCCTTTACATGAGGCTCGATTCTTGCTCCATTATCCAACTCTGTTTCAGATCTGGAAAGTGCCCTACTGTACAGGCCCCAAAACGTCACTCACCACGCATGAACAACCCTCCATTCGTCCCTAATTTCAGACCTAGAATGAAGCCACGTTTTGCTCTATCGCTTTTTCAGCTGTCCAGATCTGTTACAATACCGAAAGCCCTTGTCCAGCTCGCCTCTAATAAGCCTTTCTCATGCCAGACGTGCTTAGCTTCACTCTTTCTCCTTTTGTCGTGAAACTTCCCTTCTTCACTATTTCTGTTTTCTTTCCCTTTTCACGTTTTGCTTGGCAGCTGTTTTCCCCTTATTTATTTATTTATTTATTTACTGTATATGCAATATATTTTATTTTTATTATCATTTAATTTTTTTTTCATTTCATTCATTTTTTTTTGTGATGGGAGAGTGCAGAATTCTGTCTGCTAAGGCAGAGATTTGGTTTGCTCATAGCAGACGGTTTGGTGAGTATAAGACTCACCAATTCTGCCACTAAGTCACCTATATATATATATATATATATATATATATATATATATATATATATTTTTATATATATAATATAATATTTATGTATTTCAATACAATATACATATATAAGAGATATATATATATATATATGTATGTATGTTATTCACTATATATATACATAAGAATGTATTCTTATTTATTTATTTATTCATTTACTTATTCATATAGTTGCACATATAAACATGAATATAAATATAAATTAATAATATTCATATAAATATCAGTATAGATATTTCGCTTATATGTACCTATTTATATTCAATTTACTTATCCCTTCATCTTATTATTTATTTTTATCTCATTTAATCATTATTATTTACATATGCATTTGTATGCATTCGTACGTATTTTCGTTGCATGCATGCACCTCGTATGCATTTAACTTGTTTTCATGGCGTACACGATCGATCCATATGTGTATAGGCACAACTCTTTTCGTATTTATTTAACGCACATTATATATACACATACGATATTCATGTATGTGTCAAGTTATTCTCGAAGATATCGATTCTCATAATTATAGTCGAAGTCTTACATTTGCAAATTCTCAAAATTACATTTTATTCACTTAAATTAACTACTAAGTACATTATTAGTTTAGAGGAGTTTACGGTTCTCACAATGGTGGAGATGGCATGAGGTTGAAGATGATAGTGTGGAGTGGCCGGCCCCTTTGTGTAGAAATTTTTAGAATATTTACTTAATAGTAAAATGACCAAAATGCCCTTGGTTATAATAATTTTGAACAATTTCGCCCTTAAACTTCTATAATTTTTCTAACTAATCAATTTATCTCAAAATATTTTATTTCATTACTAAATATTATTATTAAACATAATTTAATGAATGGATGGGGTTTTATTAAGGTTTGACTGATCGTAAGTTTGAAATTACGAAAATACCCCTACCAGGTCAATCGTATAAATTTATGATTTTACCACTGATTTAATCTATCTATTGACATAGCCTAGAACTTATTTATATGTAGATTATCATACTTCAATCAGTTGGTCAAAAGTCAATTTAGTTTGACCATTATTTACGAAAGTTCAATCGGGCTATGTCCTTAATCGTTATTTTTTAATTTGTTGGCACACTTTCCAAAAATAATATAAATAAAAGATTTTGGGTTCTAGATTCTTACCATAGGTTTATTTGACTCTCCGTATAGTATCTGTCTAGTTTCACATCCATTCGGGCACTATAAGACATGTGGGACCAACCACACTATTTACTTTGTTACCTACGAAATACACAAGAATTGAACAGTGGTGAGAAGTCTGACATATGTAATAGTACTGGAATATGTGACTCTCACATCATTAGGACTTTGTTCTTCTCCATATAAGAATCAAAATAGAACAAGAATAGGAGTTCTTTAACTTCCTAAATCAGCAGACCTTTGAAAAGTTGCCATAACTTGTAAAAAACCTGTCACATAGCCTCAATATTTATAGATCTAGCAATGACCCAATAGACAGTTATCCGCCTTCTCAATGATAGTTGCAACCTATTCCCTTTCAATAACAATAGGTTGTTGGTCTATGTCAGTCAATGAGAACTTAGACATGATAGCATCCAACCTTCCTCCATCATTGCAATCCACATAAAACCACAAGGACAATGTTGGAAAATTAACAAAATGAAGAAGACGAAGTACATACAAACCAATAAAAACTCGTATAGAACAAGACAAAAACTATCATGAAGCAATTATTCTTTTTGTAACTGCTAGAGAGACCTAAGTGTTTATTGTTTATTCATAAGTGTGTCAAGTATTTTTTTTGTTTTACGCCCCGTAACTCTTCCTCAGCCAGGCTTGGGCAAAATAAATAGGATAGTACAAGTATTAGTAGCATAGGAAAATGCGCTCCTCGTCATTAAATTAATGTGTTTGCTCGCGGTAATTGTGGCCTCTCGGGAGAATCGATGACTGCATCTTTGAGGCATTTGCTAGTACTAGTACATCTGAGAATTCTTAATTGGCTGGTTGTAAATAGCCTGGGATTATGGAATAAAGGATTTTCTAGGACCTGTACATCAAGGTATATTGATGGTTAGAGGCGTAGCCAGGAATTTATGTCAATTAGGTGAATATTGTAATGTTATATTATATTTTTATGTAAGGATCACATTAAAACAAATTGATTTACACAGTTATTATTATCGAACAAATAGTTAGACATTTTTGATTAACTTGAAATTTGGAACACATAATATACATAAATGGAACATAAAATTCAATGATCGGACTTAGAGATGGCAAATGGGCGGGTTGAATTGGGTTTGGGTTGGATTGTTTTGGATTGGATCATTTTGGGCTAAAGGAAAATCGGATCATTTTGGGTTCGGATCATTTCGAGTTCAGATAAGGTCGGGTTTAGGTCAAGGAAAAATTAGTCTATTTCAGGTTCGAATCATTTTGGGTTTGGATAAGGTCGGGTTTAGATCAATTTGAATTCAGATCAATTTGGGTTTAGATTAATTCAGGTTCGGATTCGATCGGGTTTGGGTCATTGACTTTTTTAGTCAATTCAAGTTGGTCAATTTGGATTCGGGTCGAGCAGACAGGTTTTTTGGGTTAAGCCTTGGTCATATTGATATGATTTGTATGGTATGAAAATCAACTGAAACCATATTTTTAAGAATTACAAAACTCATGAAAATAAAGTTTTCTTCTTGCATGACTTATAATTAAATTGGGATTGAAATAATCAAAATATTTAATAATCTGTATGATAGTTTTCTTTATAATATATTTACCAATATTTATAAATTAATTACATTTTTTTCATTTTATTTTTATTATCTATAATAATTAATAACTTTATAAATCAAAGTGATTCAATAATCCCTACTAAATATCATAATACAGTACTATACGTCTCTTTATTTTCTCTTGATTTTTTATAGAATAATTGGAAACATTAAGTGTAGGTGATATAGATTCTGTACTCTATTATAGATTAGCCATTAAATAATTATACATTAGGTTCAAATGAATATAATACAAAAGTGAATATTTAAATTTAACTATATTAAAAAAATATAACACTCATATTATTGAAAAAAATTATATTTTTACTATATTAAAATACTTTGATAATTAATTTTAACATTTAAATATTTATTGATAATATTAAATTTAAGTTTGAATTTTTTTGGGTTTGGGTTAATTTGGATTCAAATCAATTCGGGTTCAGATCAATTCGGGTTCAGATCAATTCGGGTTCAGATCAGGTCGGGTTTGAGTTAATCTAAATTTGGATAAATTTGGATTCAGATCAATTCGGATTCAGATTAAGTTGGGTTTGGATTAATGTGAATTTGGATAAATTTGGTTTTGAATTAATTCGGATTCGGATCGGGTTGGATTTGAGTTATTCACATTTTTAGTCAAATCGGACTGGTCAGGTTTGGTTTCAGGTTAATCAAGTTGGTTTTTCAGGTCAGGTCAATTTTTGCTACATCTAATCAGACTAAAAAAATTATACAAATAGTATACGAAATATGAATGTAAAAGTTTGTTTTACACTAGTGTAACTGTGTAAAGAGATTCTTCTTTTTTTTAATAATATTTTGTTACTAAATAAAATATTAACAAACTTAAAAGTCGAAAAAAATTCACAATGTAATATATACATATATTAAAAAATAAACATTTTCTTACAATTTATTTCTAATGAAAATTTATCTCAATGGTTATATTAATGGTTTTATATAAACCTTTTTTCATGCCAATTCAAATGTTAGAAAATAATGTAGCAAATAGATGATATAATATTTTTTTATTACTTTTATAACGAGATTGCATTTGTACTATATATCAAATAACTATCTATGTATAAAAGAATTATTATATAAAATACAACAAACAATGATTTATAAATTGAATCAAACTTGTAAATACTATGTACTACAAAGATAATTAAAGAGAAAAAATTATAAACAAACAGTGTGATGACAACAAAGTGAAGAGAGAATTTTAATAAGAAATAAAAAAAATGTTAAAATAAGTCTAAACATATAACTAGTAAAAGATAAAATGAATGAGAATACTAGTGATTTACACTAAAAAAAATATCAATAAAGTTTTTTTTTTCAAACTCACAAGTTAAAATTATACTTAAAGTGAAAGAAAAGTATTAGAAACTTCCAATTAAAATGAATATAAAAATAAAGATAAAATTATTTTTGACCTCTTTTTTTAACAAATTTTAAGAATTCTAGTAGTGTCAATATAGTGAAATTATTAAATTTCTTATACTAATTACATATAAATATTATATATTTTCAAAAATTGAGTGGATCCCACTCATCCAAAAGTGTCTACACTATTGTTGATGGTGATTCTCAAATATGGTAGAGCAAAATGTGAGGAGAGCTGCTAAATGCACCCATTTATTTCTTCTCACACCTTATTCTACATAATAAGCTACTATTCATTTAAGGGGTAAAATGGGTGTGAGAAGGAAAAAAAAAGGGGTAGCTCTCAAATGTGAGGCATGATGTAGAATGCAATAAAAACAAAGATGCAGGTAAGGGTGAAAATGAGTCAAGCTACTCGTGAGTTATTTAAGTTCGATTAGATTATTATTCAAGTTTGACTCGTTTATTTTCGAGCCTAGCTTGAGCTCGAGTTATCCGAGTAACAAGTCGAGCCAAGTTCGAGCTTTTTAATACTCGGCTCGAGCGGCTCATGAGACTTATTGAGCTTTTTTTTAATGTATATTTTTAATATTTTGTTATTAATTTACTATTTTATCCTAATAATATATAATTAAATTTAACAAACCAAGCCATTGAGTCAAGCTCGAGTGGTTTGAATATTTTGTTGAGTCGAACTCGAGCTTTAAAAACCATCCTTGATCGATCTCGAGTAAATTTTTCGAGCCTTGAGTTTTTGAGTCAAGCTGAGCTCAAGTCTGATATTGGATTTTCTTGATTCAACTTGATTACACCCCTAGATACAGGGAATAGGTTACTTGTTCTTATATTTTTTTTATCTATAAAATGTAGAATTTATTTATCTTATCTTGTATGTATTTTGATATATTTTTAAGTTTCATATAATTATTTTTTAAAAAATTAAAAAATAGAAAAAATAAAATGAGATAAATATTCAAATAAATCTTTTCGATGGATTATGGGGCTTTAGCTAGGTATTGATTTTTCCATTAATAATATTTTGACGGAGTATTTGATAGATAATTTTTTTTCAATGTAAATTTTTTATAAATTAGTTAAATTCATTAGAATTAAAAAAATATTTTTAATAACTTTTATCTTTCGACAAAAACAAAGTGAAGTAATTTGTCACTAAAAGCCTTTTATGTCTTCAAACAAAATACCCGGTATTAGTAGTCTTACGGGCGGATTATTTAATATTTGGCTGAGGGAATGATTGATTGATTACTGGAACTGAAAATTATATAAAGGTGTTGGAACGCTTGTGAGAAACGATTGTCCGAGAATCTATTAAAGAAAAAGTAAAAAACAAAAACCAAAGAGACGCGACTTTGAATCCTTTTATATAACATGATAATCGTAGCTCTGATAAGGCTTTGCAAAGAAGAGGGCGTTGAAGAGGGTAAAAGAAATGGCGCCGCTGGGATTACCTCCTGGCTTTAGGTTTCATCCCACCGACGAAGAGCTCGTGAATTACTATCTCAAAAGGAAAATAAATGGGCAAGAAATTGAACTCGACATCATTCCCGAGATTGATCTCTACAAATGTGAACCATGGGAGTTAGCAGGTCTGCTCTCTTTACCTCTTTGCATACTGTGCATATCATGAGTATAGGAATGCTCTCGCATCAATGCTCCTTCTATTTTTTTTTTTATTATTTTTCTGCAACTCAATGTCTTCCAGTTAAATGCAGCTATGGCTTCATAGATAGTGTTACCACTACGCTGCAATGAACAAAATATAGTACATTGGAAGAGTGTACAAAAATGATATTTAGGTAACCCAAATGATTGGCTCAGTAGTGTAAGGCCTTGTTGAATTCTTGGGTTAGAATGATTCATAGCAGGAGGTTCTATGTATGAATTCTCGTCAAATCAAATTTCTTTCGACCAATGCCAATCACACAGCACTAACGGAGATTAATCTCATATCTAATGTGATATGAACATATCTCGTGGTTTACAAGAAATGAAATGATGTCTAGGCTTTGTAATTGTCCAATATATTGTCACATATTTGCTTTGATCATTCAATAATAATAATAATAATAATAAAGAATTTTTCCCATCATAACCAAGTTTGTTTTGTTTACTGGTTTTTCTTCTCCTAAGAGAATTACACGAGAGACACATGCTTACCTTTTTCCTTCCACAACTATAGTAAAAAATGTAAAGCGTTACCCTTGAATTTATAATTAATTTGCATCCTTTATCATATGACAGAAAAATCGTTTTTGCCGAGCAGAGACCCGGAGTGGTACTTTTTTGGACCTCGAGATCGAAAATACCCGAACGGGTTCAGGACAAACAGAGCTACTAGGGCAGGATATTGGAAATCTACTGGGAAGGACAGGAGGGTAACTTGTCAGAATCGAGCCATTGGAATGAAGAAGACGTTGGTTTACTACCGAGGCCGTGCACCTCAGGGAGTTAGGACGGACTGGGTAATGCATGAATACCGCCTCGACGACAAGGAGTGCGAGGACACCTGTGAATTTCAGGTAGTTGGTGCATGATAAAGTTTAAAATATCATGTTCATGCCGATGCATATAGCATAACAAGAGGCACAGATCATTGGCTAAATTACTGAACTACTAATGATAATCTCTAAGCCTCTATCTATGAAGAAACATTAATTGTCTGCTTTACTTAAGATTATCATCTTTATAACCATTACTGTAGCTGAGTTTGGATGGTTGGTGGCATTAGGGCGGCGTAATGAAGCAAATAATGACAAAATGGAAAGAGGGTAATTTTATCCTCTTGCTCCTAATTTTAATTTTTTTTTATTTTTATTCAAAAAGATATATTTTTGAGCTTCTTTTCATTATTTTAATTTTACCGTAATCGATCTTATCGTCCATCCAAATTAATATTATATCTAACTTATTGCAATTAGATGACAAAATAAGAGTGAAATTGAAGGCCCGTGATGGAGTTGTACTTTTTCCATTCATCTTTTCCCTTTGTTGCCATTAGATAGAGCAAGGTAATTAAGGAAGGCTAAATAAGACATAATTTGAGATATATATATATATCAAGATTAGACCAATGAGAAATGGACTGATGAAGTGTAGCGACGTAGGAAATGCATGACTTGCATGGGAAGTTAGAACATTAGAGACTTTTGCTTTATCAATCTTTATTTATCACTAAACAAGTCAATACAAAATGAGTGGCATATTCGTTTCTTGCTAGGGTCCCTTATTAGATCTCCCAATTCGGGAAAAGTTTGGCTTCACTTTGTCTTTTCTAATAAGACAAAAACATTATCCTGTCAGACGTAGCAATATTATTTTGCTTACCCTCTAAACTTTTCTGATCCAAAGTTGTAGATTCTAAGCTATGATTAGAGAAACCATTCGGGGCTTGCTTAACATATCCCAACCAAAAGCTAGCAGGGTCCACACTGTGTAATCAAGGTGTCGGTTACTGTACTTCTTACTTTATTCTAAAACACCCCTATAGGCCAATGAATTTCGCCAATCTAGCATTCCCCTTACCCCGGAGGCTCTTGTAGACTAAACGAATTTGCTTTTTTGTTTTTGTTCTTGAAATTTATTTCTTCATTTATGTTGATGTGCTTTTGTATGTCTTGTCTAATTTGCTAGATTATGTTGGATGCCATTCTGCAGTCAAAAGATGTCCAAAGAAAATTGCCTACTTTTTGTTTGTAGTGAATACTATATTATTAAGATTGATGACCAGTAATTGACTGTCTCTCGATAAGCAGGTGGAAGGATCTTATATTATTATTTTTTGGATATATATTATATATATATATATATATATATATATATATATATGTATAGTATCTTTATGTACTGTTAATGAATCAGAGATTAAAACTTTATCAATAAGTTCTTATGAGAAAATTAAAAAAAATTTTATTTATATTTATTTTTAAAAGCTTGATTTTTTTTAGTTTGCTTATCATGCGTCAACCTCTAATATATTGATAGTATGTTAAGACTATACACTGTCATTGCATCATATATATATGGATTTATATATGATACACTGACAGTGTATATTTTCTATACACTGTTAATGCACTAGAGGTTGACACCTCATCAATAGATCCTTATATGCAAATATAAATAAATTTTTTTAATTTGCTAATAAAGACTTATTGATGAGGTGTCAACCTCTGATGCATTGATAGTGTATAGAAACTATACACTGTCAATACATCATATACAAACTCTCTCTCTCTCTCTCTCTCTCTCTCTCTCTCTATATATATATATATATATATATATATATATATATATATAAAATCCACAAATTTGAAGTTGCGCTTCTTTGTCTCTTAATAATATTGTTCTTTCTGTTGCACATGTGTACTCCTAGGATTCTTATGCACTTTGTCGCGTGATCAAGAAAAATAGCACCTGCTCGGAAACAGAAGATCAAGGGCATTGCAGTAGTTTATCAGTGATGGAGTGCTCGCAAGGTGTTATCAATGATTCTGAAACCATGTCTCCTGACCTTCATTTAGCCTCATCTTCATGCATCGAAGAGGAAGACAAAGATGACTCATGGATGCAGTTTATCACTGATGACGCATGGTGCTCTTATAACAGTTCTGTTATGGCTGGGGATGAAGTCTCTAATTTGGCATTTACAAACTACAGAGATAATTAAACATTAAAAAATCTTCTAGCTACTGGTGAAGGTAAATAACGCAAGTTAATTGGCTAAATTTATCAAAATAAGACGCAAAATTATAAATATTTGTAAAATCTGATACTTCTCATTAGGAGATTAGTTTCTCTCTGATTGGATGTACTGTTTTGTCACGGTCTGATTGTTGGTTTCCATGAGCCAATCTATCATATTGCTTTATGAATTTTTGTTTTTAACCGTTTCGTGGAGAGTGATTGCTTGGGGCGTCATTAGTGGCATTATAACAAGCCCCAATGTTTGTACAATCTTCAACATCACCATTGAAAATTGGGAAAAATATGAAAAAGAAAATTATAAGAGAAGTATTTACTTTTTGGTACCATCCAAAAAAAGTATTCAGTACAATCGAAATGAAAGTTCTGAAATTAGTAATAAGAAAATTGAGATAATTGCTAACTCCATCTTAATGAATTGTTGAGAAAAAAAGTCATGAGTTTTACACATAGTATTGCGAAAACTTGACATGGCCCATATTACTTTAATTGTAAAGTTAATTAATAATTGCTTTTAATTATTAATTATAGACTAAGTATTAATTATCAATTATTCATTAATTATTAATTATTACTTAATTAATAATTAAGAATAAATAATTATTTATATACATCCAAATCATTTGTACACATAGATATTCGAATGCTTTAGTGTATATATTTGGGTGCTCAAGTTTAATTTCGCTCTTATAAGAAATGTACATATGTTGATATCATGATGTACATATAGTTATAATAAAATATACATATCTTTATACAACTTTGTACTTATAGACATTTGAATGCTCAAGATTAAATTTTCTACTGGAAGAATGTACACATGTTTATATCATGATTGTTAAGGATGAACTCAACCCAAAAGATCACATGCTTAGCTTGGCCCAATAGACCCAGTCCAGATCCTGCTCAATATCCTAGTCTTCCTAATCTCATGGCTTGAAGACAGATAGATTCCATTTAGACAATGAAACTCCCCCAAATGGTGACACATGGCACAATCCCATTGCACCCCATTTGCCTATAAATGTGCTACCTTTCCAACGAAGAAGGATCTATTGGCTCTCATTTCTATCCAAGCTTTGTTGTATTCATTTTATGCCTTATTTTCTTTCTTATATACTTATACATTGGTCGCACCTGGACACCTAACCAATCTTGTCAAGAGTGTTGTACTTAGTGAACAGTCTTGTTCACAGTATATACTTAGCGGTAAACTCACAACTATCCTCGTGGATGTAGGCACATTGCCGAACCACGTAAATCTTGATTTTTATCTATTTATTTACACTATTCACACACCGTAATAATTGGCCCATAAGCTAGAAAAACATTTGTGAATATCTGTGAAGACCGAGAATTTTCTAAATAAATATAAGGTATCCGGAAAATTTAATTTGGACAAATTGAAATCCAAATTTAAATAAGAAATGAAAAGGAAAAATTAAATTGGAAATAAGAAATGAAGGAGGAAATTTAATTTGGATAAATGAAAATCCAAATTAGATAAGAAAATGGAGAAAATAATTTTGGATATTTGGAAATCCAAAACTTAATAAGAAATAAAAATATTTTTTTGATATATTTATATAATGATATTATATAAATATACTTTTGATAAATATAAATATTATTTTTGTATTAAAAGTGTAAAAATATGTATATGTATTTTGATACAAAAAAAATATGTATTTAAATACATATTATAATGGTATATTTATATATAATTATAATTATATGTATAATTATAATGTGTATATTTACTATTATTAATTAAGTATATTAATAAATAATATTGAAAAAAAAAAGAAAAGAAAAGAACGGAAAGGAGGGTCGGGCACCCCCCTTCCCATTTCCTTTCTCCTCTGTTGCAAACAGAGGAGAAAGGCCAAATGAATGCCAGCCCCTGCCGGCCGGCCAAAAGAGAAAGGGGAAGGGAGGAGCGACGTCACCGGCGGAGAAGAAGCAAGCGGTGACGGCGCGAGGCGGAAAGGAAAGAAAAATTGGGCGGAGACCGAAGCGGGAGGAAGGAAAACCGAAAGGAGAAGGAAAAAGGAAAGGAGGCGACGCCGGCCGATCCACCGGTCGCCGCCGCCTTGCGAAGCCCCGGTGAAGCCAGATCTGGAGGGAGGAACGCCCGGCGGTGAAGAAAACGGCGAGAAAAGAGAGGAAGAAAAGAGAGGAGCCGCCGCCGCCCGTCCCAGATCTGCTACCGCCGGCGCCGCCGATCGAGAAACGGAGGCCAGATCCGGCATCCTCACGATGTCGACTAGCTGTGGGAGGCTTGAACCGGCGGAGAGGGTGACCGCCGGTGGCTGAACCAGCCAGGCGAAGGTGAACCAGCCTGAACCGGTTCAGGCCAGAAAAAAAAACAGAACAGAAAAGAAAAAGGAAAGAAAAAGAAAAGAAAGAAGAAAAGAAAAGAAAAGGAGAAAGAAAAGAAGGAAGAAGAAGAAGAAGGAAAGGAAAAAGAAAGAGAAAAAAAGGAAAAGAAATTGGTAAGGAAGAAACAATAAATTGATTTATATTTATTGAATAAGTTTATTAATATGTATTTATGCAAGTGCAATTGGTGTTGTTGAAATTGTAGCGGAGGTGACAAAGACGTGATTTGGTGTCCGACGATGCTAGGAGCTCGTCAAGGCGCTAAGCTTCAACACCAAGTAAGATACTTTTATAAAGCATTAGTAGCTTTATATTGTATGTGGGAATTATGATTTTTTTTATATATGATGCATTCATTTAAATTGATTTGCTAAAAATGCTAAGAGGACCCACAACTGATGGTGGAGGTCTTAGTAAGAGGTAAAAATTGGTGAGAATCAACGGCTGCAAGTATAAATTGTATTTCCTTGCAGGAGGTTTAGAGGAAATTAAGCCGTTATGCTGCCGAAATTTCCACGAAAATGTTTAAGGAAAAATATTAATTTCTCATCTAAATGGAATTTTGAAAGAATTATCGAAGATAAGCTTGAAAGGATATTACTGTGTCAAAAAAAATGGATTTTTAAATAGTTGAGAAGGTTAATGGATGAGCACAATAATGTGAGAAATTTTGTTGTGAATCTTATAGAGTTGATGATTCGAGTTATTTTAATATTATAAGTTGACTATCGAGCAGAAATTGAGGTGGAATATCGATAATTGGAGTATTGATGGAAGTAACGATGATTATACGATATTACCTTGAAGAGAAGATCATAGTTGAAAATTGATGGTTAAATGATTGGATTGTGAAGCTCTTAACGGAGTAGTGATTTCCAGAATTTACCGAGTTCGGTTTCTTGATTTTTGAAATAATTCCGAACGTGATAATATGGACAAATTCGAGAGATCGAAATGGAGATTGAATTACGATACAATCCGATCAATTATGGATTCAAAGAAATGAGTGATAAATATGTGAAAAGATGATTGTGCTTATAACCTTAGAATAGATCTTGAATAATAAGATCGACAATTGCATAAGTTCGGATAAAACCATAAAGGCCACATGAAAATTGATTTGAGGATTTAGATACGATTTTGTGATAGTGAATGAAATTGAACCTCAATTCGGAAATGATGAACATGTATCAATAGATCAAATCATAAATGGATTTGATAAGTGACTATCGATTTTGTGATTCTGTTATCCTCGATGTCGATTTTGGAACAGATATTGAATGATGACATTATTATTTGCATAATTTCGGTAACTTGATGACTATTTAGAAAATGATGTTTAAATGCTTATAGAAACTTAAAGGATTCATACAAATGAAGCGATCCTAATATTGATGATGAGATGTATAAATGATTATTATAATAGTTGATGACGATTGAGAAAGGATATTGAATACCGAATGGTCTGAATACCAAGTGATTCGATTTCCGAATGAATTGAGTACTGAGCAAAATTGAATACTAAATTAAATGAATAGTGAATGAATTAAATAGTGATTTACTGATTTGACAGAAAGAAAGTCTTGAAATAGAATAGTTGATGGTGATAAGTTGAATGAATCGCTTCTCTGTATTTGATGAAAATATTATCAAATTTACATACAGAAATGATTTCATAGCATCGCTTTTAAGCATAATTTGCTATAGTTTCAGATGTTATAATAGCATTTATATAAATGCTATAAAGTATAGATTAGCTTTAAAAAGAAAGTATATGTTATATACGTATTTTTATATACGAAACCTCTTAAAGAACTTCACCATATGCTTTACATGATTTTAAAAAGAAAAGCTAAAGATTTAAATGTTTTATGAGACTGTAGGCACCCTAAAAGAATTAAATTCAATAAAGCATAGTGGAAACCGCCTAATTGGAGCTTTGCTCATTAGGCAGATATGCTTGTCCGACAATAGTCGTGGACAGGTCTCAGTCACGCCTGATCAGTGAGGCTGAGAGAGATGAGGTCTATGGCCATAGATAGCGCCCTAGTTGGTTTCCAGGGGACGATGACATGATTTTCACTGCTAGCTACAGTGATTTAAGTCTTTATTGATAGAGAGATGATAGGGATCTAGCCTAGTCTCTAACCGATATGATATGAAGTCTAGAGTATGATTTTATTGATATGAACTCTAGACTTGACATGATTTATACTGTACATGAAACAGATTTGAAATAAAATATGTTTTGAAACAGTACATGTTTTAAACATGTTTTAAAAGTCCATGAGATATGATTTCGACACTTATATGATTTATATGTGATTTTGTGTCGAACATGGCATGATATGTGGTCTAGAGTATAGTTTGATTTGATATGAACTCTAGACCTGATATGATTTACAGAATATGTTTTAAAAGTACATGATAAATGATTTCGACACTTACATGATTTATATAAGATTTTGTGTCGAATTTGAAATGACATGCGGTTTAGAGTATAGACTGATTTGATATGAACTCTAAACCTGATATGATTTATAGTATATGAAAAATGTTTTAAAACCGCACATGTTTTAGACATGCTCCGAAAACGAATACATGAACTGAAAATGAACATGTTTCTATCATGTCTTTAAGGCAAATTAGAAATGAATTGAAAATTCATATGTTGAGCATGTCCTAAAGTATATATGATATGATTTGAAAAGATAGCGGTTTATACAGAAAAATTTCATGAATTGCATATTAAACCCTGATATGATAATATGCTTAGTATATGAGAATTCCATGAGGAATGTCATGACTAGACGTTAATGATGTTTCATCTATACGATGACATGACACGATATGAAATATGAACATAAGATTGATACGAAGAGAATTCTGATCTTACTCTATCGTGATCATAAATTTCCCATACGATAAGTGATATGAATTGATATAAGACGGGAATATGATTGTTAAATGTAAAGTGACTCGATAGGATATCTCAATTAAACATGAAGAATATATGAGGAGCATCATGACTCGGTGGTAGCGATATTTCATCGATATGATGTCATGATATGATATGAAACATGAATATAGAAATACACGAAGAGAATTCTGACTTCGTACCACCGTGATCATGATCCACAATATGAGAACTGATAAGAGATGATATGAGAATTGATAAAGATGATAGAATACAGAAATATGATTATGAAATGAAAGGTAAATATGAGAACTGATATGAGATGATAGCATACCAGAGTATGATTATGAAATGAAAAGTGAAAATGAGAAGTAATAATGAGATGTATCGATGAGAAAGGATTAACTGTAATTGCATCATTGCAAGTTTAAGTATTGCAGTTTAAGACAGTGTAATCCTACTCTTGTATTTATATTAGTATCTTACTGAGCCGTGGTTTTGCTCACCCCACTAAATTTCATCTCTTTCAGATTATTGAAGTTAACATCTGCCGTGTGAGCTGCTAAGTGGGCATCGGAGACGGTGTATGGACTTGGTACTAGTTTTCTGAGGTATATGGGACTTATAAAATACTTGTTTACATGTATGACTTTAATTGATGCACAGTACATATTTTGTTTAACAAGTCGGGATGTAACTAAGAACCGTTTCCGTGTTTGTTTAATATTTAAATGGAATGACTATAAGTCACCTAGATAGTATAGTAACTACACTGACACCGAATACAAACCTTAAAAGGAAAAAAAAAATTTAGTCCATAAATTTGTAGACTAAGAAAAGTATAAGAATCGAGTGAAAGTCGCGGTGTCCGGGTCGTGACAATATCGGTTAACATAGTTTGACTTTTGAGCCTTAGATTGTTATAGATGAAACCTTGTGTGAAGATGTCTCACGCAGTTCCAACCTGTAGATTGAATCACACAAAATGGCCAAAAACTACGCGAATGGACAATTAGGGTTATTTTGGTAATTTCACCATTTTGACATGTCAAACTCCAACAAAAGTTAAAGTCTTGACTAAATTATGTTAAACAAGTGTGATTGGCATGGAAATAAAATATTTTGGAGATTAGATTGAATATTTAAATAAATATTAAAATAGTTAGGACATAAGAGAAACTAATGAAATTGTGTAAGGGCAACATGGTAATTTAATCAAGATATTTAAATATATATAAGATATTTTAAAAGTGAGAAATCTCATCTTTTGCATGTGTGTGCCGACCATGAGAGGTGAGGAGGGAGAAACTCAAGTTTTTTCATGTTTTAGAAAGAGAAAGCTTGTAAAACCCTTGTGTAACCACTCCAAACCGAAAAGTGACTTAAAAGAAAGTTGTTCAGCTCGACGAGCTTTACAACATACTGTGGTATGGTGCATTGGAGTGTCCATTTAGAAGGTGAAAAGCAAGCTCAAAGTTTCGACCAAGAGAAGGTAAGAGAGAGAAAATTCGATTTTGATCCAATTGGATATATGTGATAGTTCTGAGTCTGTAGAGCATGAATATGAAATATGATCTGAAAAACTGTGTTTGAAATGATCTTTGCAGCTCTAAAATAAGTTGGGCATCTAGGCTTGTTGTGAGATTCATACTTTCTGCCTTCCGTACATATTATTAGTGAAGTTAAAAAGATTAGATGTCTCATAAATATTCAAATGTTATTTGCTTTGTAGGTATAAAGAAGAACTAGATGGTGGAACCCACTACACTTATAGTGTCCCGATGGAGGTGAAACTTAGTGGATCCAATATTTAAAGCCAAATATAAAGATGGTAAGAATCTGCACCTCAAACTCATCTGTTTATGCATGTTTCGAAAAGCGTGCAACAATTAAAAAAATGACTGTTAAGTCCATAGGCTTGGAAACTTTTCGTGCCGCCACCGCCACTCGAACCTCGGCGGAGGTGAGAGGAAGGAAGCTGACCGGTTCGGCTGGGAAGAAAGAAGAGGAAAAAGGAAAAGAAAAAGAAAAGAAAAAGGAAAAAAAAAGAAAAAGAAAAAGAAAAGAAAGAGAAAGGAAAGAAAAGAGAAAAAGGAAGAAAAAAGGGGAAAAGAAGAAAAAGAGAGAAAAAAAAGGAAAATTTCAGAAATTACGGGAAATCCCGAGAATTCGAAAACCCAAGAATTACGGGAATCGGTAAGAAATCTCGAAAAGTGATAAATTATTTAAATAAGTTATTTATTTAAATAATTATGAAAAAATTCTAAATTTTAGAATTTTAATTTTCAGAAAATTCCCTCTATGACCAAGCCGATGGAATCGAGCGAGGTGAACACGGGCGCGACAAACGAGACGGTCGCCGACCCGAAACAGGTAAGGGATGCATGTGCAGCACTGTAAGGATATTCAGTCTGTATGTTTTTAATTATGAAATATTTTATGAAAATATTGTGAAGATTGATTGGTTGGAAAATTGTGGTGAAGTACCGGTTGAAATTATAAACTGTATTTCCGTGCAGGAGGCTAGCCAATCAGCAGCCGTTATACTGCCAAAAAAAATTATCGAAAATTTCAAGAAAATTTATAAAATCATAATAAATGATTTTATTTCACAAGAAATGATTTCCAACCACGAAAATCGAGAAAATGATTATTTTTCATAAAACATGAATATAACGAAATTCATTTTAAAATATTCATGTTTTCGAAATTGGTGATAATGAGATCACCGAAAATTCTCTCGATATATGAATTATACGTGATATGAAATGACAGATGAAAAATGGATAAAGTGAATATTTTACAAATATTTTCTTAAATATTCACTTGATTTATTATATAACCTTTATGGTTTTAATTATGAAATTATTATTTTTATAAATTCCATAAAGGTTTTCTGATGATGAAAAATACTGTTTTGAGACTAGATGGCAACCTTATCATGCTGATATGTGATATGTGACATGTGATATGTAATATGTGATATGTAGTCCCGGCCGACACCTGATCAGTGATCCGCCGAGGACAATTATAGACTATGGCCATAGATTTGACATGATGATTTTATACCCTTCGGGGTCTATAGCATGATATGAGTAACGACCCAGTGGACGGGCTAGGCGTGCGTGCCTGAGTCTCCATATAGGAAAATGTTTTATATGATATGTGATACGTGAAATGAAAATGTTTTACATGATATGTGATACGTGAAATGAAAATGTTTCATATGATATGTGAAACGTAAAATGAAAGTGATTTACAACATTTTACATAATGCTTATTTCAGTATTGATTTTAGTACTACGAGATGATCTTCATATGACATGTGATATGAATATGTAATATGTTTTCAAAAGGAAAAAGGAGATTATAAGTGTCTAATATTCTTACTATGAGTTTAAATTGAATATTAGACTATATGTGACATGAATATGTGATATGTTTTCTAAAAAGGAAAGAGAAGGCAAAATAAATCTAATATTCTTATTTTAAAATTTAAACTGAATATTAGATTTAAATGATATATATGTTATACGAAAAGGATTTAATAGCTGATTTTGCTATTTAAAGTACTGTACTAATTATGGTTGTACAGTAAAACATGAAATGAGTTTTAAATGAGAATGATGAGAATTTAACTAATATTCTTTTCAAAGAATATATGAATATTAGTTACTTTATTTAAATGATTTATTTTATAAAAGCATTATTTTGAAAAGAATATGAGAATGTTATGGAATAAAAAGGTAAAAAGGATTAAATTTCCAAACGAAAAGGAAATTATTCTCTACAGTTGCTTCTAGGTTCCGGGACAAGATAGGTATTTCAAAATACCTACCTTACTCCATCCGGATCCCTAGCCGACTGTAGTATCCTTCCTACATGCGAGCTTAGAGCCCCATAGGAAAAATGAAAAAGATTTTCAGCATATAGGAAGCTGAATATCAAGTATGCATATAATTCCCTTACTGAGCCGTGGTTTGCTCACCCCTTAATTTTAACATTTCAGGTTTTTCGAGGACTAAGAGTCTGACATTTAAAGGATTTCGGCTGCGCATTTGGGGACGATGCGACAGCTTGATTTTTATAATAAGGTACGATCATTTATTTTCTGTATTTAGACATGTTTACAAAACTACTTATCTATCTAATTAAGATAGGGTATGTGTATAATATAAACAATGTTATGTAAAATTGTTTAATAGTTAGTACAAGTGAAGTATCACAGACAGCCCAACCGGTTAAGTTGTGTACAATAAGGTGAAAAATGTGGTAACAGGTCGTTACAATAAAGAAGAACTGGATGGTGGAACCCACTACACTTCTAGTGTCCCGATGGAGGTGAAACTTAGTGGATCCAATATTTAAAGCCAAATATAAAGATGGTAAGAATCTGCACCTCAAACTCATCTGTTTGTGCATGTTTCGAAAAGCGTGCAACAATTAAAAAAATGACTGTTAAGTCCATAGGCTTGGAAACTTTTCGTGAATAACGGTCAAATTGAATTGACTTTTGACCAATTGACAGCCCTATATGAATCACTATGTGAAGATGTAAGGACTGCGTGGCACGCTGGTCCCCGAGGATTCAGTCCTCGCAGGATTCAGGAGGTGACCCCCGCATCCCACTCAACCGTATTGTCCGCTCTGGGGTGCACCACACAGGCCACCGCCCCTCACGGATTTATCGGGAATAAATTCCCAATTCGCGTCCGCCATGACTTGAACCCCTTACCACTTGTAAGTGTCAAGTCATGACTAACCATTGACTAACCATTGGACTAGGTCCAATGGTTAGTCATGACTTGACACTTACAAGTGGTAAGGGGTTCAAGTCATGGCGGACGCGAATTGGGAATTTATTCCCGATAAATCCGTGAGGGGCGGTGGCCTGTGTGGTGCACCCCAGAGCGGACAATACGGTTGAGTGGGATGCGGGGGCCACCTCCTGAATCCTGCGAGGACTGAATCCTCGGGGACCAGCGTGCCACGCAGTCCTTACAAAAAAACGCGCGTTTTTTTGTGACGACTCGGGTGCACCCACAGGCCACCGCCCGAGCTCACTCAACCGTATTGTCCGCTTTGGGGTGCACCACACGGGCCACCGCCCTTCACGGATTTATCGGGAATAAATTCCCAATTCGCGTCCCCCAGGAGGTTCGAACTTAGGACCCTTAAGTACCTAGTTCTTACACTCCTGGTACCATTGAGACAACTTGTCTCAATGGTACCAGGAGTGTAAGAACTAGGTACTTAAGGGTCCTAAGTTCGAACCTCCTGGGGGACGCGAATTGGGAATTTATTCCCGATAAATCCGTGAGGGGCGGTGGCCTGTGTGGTGCACCCCAGAGCGGACAATACGGATGAGTGACCCGCCTGGGGCGGTGGCTCGGGTCGGTGGACCAGCGGGTGCACCCCGGGGCGTCACAATAAAACGCGCGTTTTTTTGTGACGACTCGGGTGCACCCACAGGCCACAGCCCGAGCTCACTCCTGGTACCATTGAGACAAGTTGTCTCAATGGTACCAGGAGTGAGCTCGGGCGGTGGCCTGTGGGTGCACCCGAGTCATCACAGAAGAAGTCTCACACTATTTAAACTGATAGACTGAATCACACAAAACTGTCAAAAATTTCATGATTGCACGGTTAGGGCTATTTTGGTAATTTCACCCTTTCTACTAGTCGAACCCTAACAAAGATCTATCCAATGATTAGGAAATGTTAAATAGATATGTTTTATGATTGAATAAAATATTTGGATGTTAAACTGGGTGTTGAAATAGAAATTAGAAAGAAAGGGACATGTTTAGAACTTTTAAAATTGTATAAGGGCATTTTTATCATTTTGCACCAAGATAATTATTTTTAAAGAGTTTTACTGTCTTCTTCCCCATTTAGGTTGGCCATCATCTTTCCACCATTGTTTCTCACACTCAAAGCTTGAGTTAAAGAGAGAAAACCCTTAAAACCCTAGTAAAAACATTTCGAAATCGAAAATTGTCATCACCAAACTTGTTCAGCTCTTAGAGCTCTACAACATACAACCAAAATCAAGCCTTAAAGTGGCCATTTGCAAGATGTTGGGGTCCCTACAATTTTCGGACAAGGTAAGAGGTGAGAGAAAGCTTGTGTTTTTCATGATTTAATGGTATTTTAACATGTGTTTAAGATGTTTAAGCATGTATTTAGGCTTGAATTGCATTAAAACCATGAGAAGCACTCCCTCAGTGTTTCGGCCAACACTCTCCATGCATGAATATGATGTTGTTTCATGCAAAAATGATGTAGAATGAATGTAGAGTATGAGTAGAACATAATTGTAGCCTTAAATTGTTGAGATGAGGTGTGTGGACAAGCTTAGGCAATTTCGCCAAGTGAATGGGATAAGGAAACCATGTCCAATTTAAGGAAGAATGGGTCTTAGAATAATGTATAAATTAATACAAGATTGTTGGTGAAGTCTAAATCGAAAAGGGAGGTGTTTTGACGATAGTTGGACTGTAGGCACCGGTATGAATTAGACCAGATTTACAGCTACAATAGGCAATGTAGTAGATCTCATGGAGTTAAATACTTTTTATAATTGAAGTGTGGTGAATTGACTGTGTTTGTGCGATAATTTTGCAACTTGGAAGTCAGAAAGCAATATTGGTGCTAGCGGGTGACACTGTGAAAATCTGAGTGGTAAGGGATATATGTAAGAGGCGTAGGGATACTGTGTTGCATTGGAAATAATGAAAATGGATTTTTATGAGATTGAAATTGATGGTTTGATTGAAAATATGAAACTAGAATTGTAGTTATAAACTGTGTTTTTGTGCAGGAAGGGTCAGGTAAGTAGTACCATTATGCTACTAAAATTTCCTAAAACGAACCAAAATCGTTAAAATCATCAGTTGGCATTGTTTTTGCAAGTAGAAATGAAATGAAAGTGTGATTTAGGGCTAAGGTTTCCTAAAGGTCATAAGTGTATAAAAAAAATTGTAACTCAGTTTCCAAACGAATTTTTAATAATTTTTATGCTTTCCTAGATACATTTATGTTATCATGTTACTGTTATATGTAAATAAAATATTTCGAACATTGGTTATTGAACTAAGAATATTTGGTGAATTTTTATACTTCAACTATAACAATTTTTGATTTTAATGCTTTATGAACTATCGGAAGATATGATTTACTGAATTGATCTCTGTATTCCGATTTGGTTTATAAATTGTTTTGAGACTGTTAGCACCATAGCCACTTGCGGGTACATGCTCTTTTATGTGTGTACACTGTAGATTTTTTTACTATGGCCATATGTGCGTTATTACTCTCTGTTGGGATATTTATATTGCATTAGTCTATCGGGTGATACCTAGTCTCCACTGTACTGTTTTCCTGAAGTGTAAATCCCTGGCTAATCCAGGCACTCTCAGACTTTATTATTTTATGTTTTTAGCGTATTTGTTGAATATGTTTTCTAATCTTCGTACTATCTACTATAAATGATTATAATACTATTTATAGAGTGTTTTGAACTAGTTATTAAAATGATTAGTGAACTGTTTAATGAAAGCTATTTCTGAGTGTTTACTAAACTCTGTAATCGAATAACTTTTAAATGAACCTCTTATAGTTGGAATTAGATGCCAAGACAAGTGAGGTGCTTTAAAGCATCCTTCTATACTCAACTTGGTTATCTAATCGATTATAGTATCCTTTCCGATAGTGTACCCAAAAATCATGTGATTTTTGGTTTTGTGTGAAAAAGCATGTTTTTAAGATACTTGCATATAGATATGCATTGTATCAGCTCTTTTATATATATATTTCTTATTAGGCGTAAGCTCACCCCTTATTTTCCTTCCAGGTTTCTGCTTGGGAGGATTTTTGATTTTGGTATCCCTCAGGTAGTTTCTTAATTTCCGTTGAGGTATACGAGTTTATTTTTTTTTATATTTGGATTGTATATGTACAATACTATTTCGTATGTATTTCGTACTTGGGATGTAGACTGAATGTAGGACTTTGAATATATATTTGAGATTGTATATATTTATATACATTTTAAATATAATAATGTGGTTCATGGGTAAAGTACAAATAAGTAAGAACAGTTAGCTACTATAAAGTGTATGGACATTGCAGACAACCCAACCAAACATAACTAAGATGTAAGAAATTAGTTCTGATGTACAGTATTCGATACATGACCTTGCTCATTGAAGATTGATGTTAAAGAGACTGCTATCGCGTAATCGCGACTGTTTGATATGGCATATGTGTAAAAGAACATATGAATATCATATTTGCATTGAATTATGGCTGAATTGTGGTATATTGAACTATGTTTGATTATATAAGGGGTTTGAAAATGAGTTTTAAACTCCTACATAGCATTATGTCTAGGAGAAGGCGACTACTCAATTGGAGCAGTTGACTACCCAGACACAGGATTTTGGTGTTTTTAATGTTATCGACTTAAATCAGCCAACTGCTTTAAAGACTAGTCGACTGCCCCTTACCCAAAAACTTATTGTCTGAAAACCAACCGTCTGCCATGACGTCTAGTCGATTGCATTTTGCCCAGAATTTTTCTTTTTGAAAACCAGTCGACTGCCTAAGTAACCAGATGATCGATCATTGAAAGGTCAATTCTAAATATTGGAATTTTAATTTGAAAAGTTAAAGAAATGTATGGCAGCCGACTGCCCCGAAAGAGCAGTCTACTGCCCTAAGTTAGAATTGTTTAGTTTGAGGAAGTGTTAGGTAAGGTAATGATTTAAATAAGTTAACGTATTCTAAAAAGTTGTAATGTCTATTGATCGTTTTGGAATAGTTGGATTTTGATAGTGAACAATGATTTTAGAATGGGGCTTTGGATTGAAATGATTGGTATTAATTTAAAGATATATGTTTTGAATGTGATGAATGGTGTTACATAATTGAAACGTTATGAAACGTACTGAAAGATTTTAAAGTATAGTGGTTGCAAGTGAAGTTTATCGAAATTATTGAATTGATTTTAGAGTTTGAAGGATTGAAATGGTTAACTGTTATCAAACGAAAGGAAATGTTTTAGCATTGGTTAATAAATGCAAAGGGTTAATGATTTGACGTTATTGATTGTACTGAAAGTATTAGAATTGAAACTATAGAAGCAAAAATGAAAGAGGTATTGTATAGACATGAGTTTAGTCATGCATAATTGCATTGTTCACATGCATAATCATTGTTTTGATGTTTTTCAATCGTTATTGTGAGATCCCGTATATTTAATTACTGTTTAATTTTATTTATATAATTAAGCATATTGCATATTTTATAATTATTAAAAGTGTTAATTATATTTTAGGTATAAAGGGCAAAATAGAAGGTGGACCTCACTGATCCTCTAAGGTTCCGATGGAGGTGGAACTTGATGGATACGATATTCAGGACCAAAAACTATGTTTATAAGAATCCTAACCTTAAACTCAAATTATTTATGCATGTTTTGAAAAAAGTGAAACAATTTGAGAAATGATGGTTTAGTACATAAGCTGTCGGAATTTCTATGAATAACGGTCAAACTAAATAGACTTTTTACCAACTGTCTATGATAGATAATTCTTCATGAAATAAGGTTTTAGAATGTAACATCCGGTTCTTATAAATTTTCGAGCTAACTTTTTCCTTTTCTTTCAATTTGGTTAGGTCGTTTGTCGAGTCATTAGTCTTTCTTTCATACATTACATTCACTGTTAAAAATTCTTTTAAGTATCCACGTCATATTTCTATTCCCCTCAAAAGTGTAATAACATTAACATTATCAATCCAGGATCTGATTCCTATACTCTATTCACTGTACATAATATTTATCCTTTTCAATTTACATCCCTATTACATTTACATTATAATTCAGTACTGTACATAATATGAAAATACAATAAAGCCATATACCTTCAAGGGTTCCCAAGTGTGCCTCGAAGGGAGTATCGTATTCCAAAAGTATAGCTCTTCGATAAATGAGTAAAATCACTGCAAATAGTTTGGGAAGAAAGAGGGTGTGAGTTTACGCTCAGTAAGGGGATATATATAAAAGCGCGATACTATACTACTACGATGCATGATCCTTATTTGGCTCTATAATGTCAAACAAAGGTCAATATCTATTAAGCTTAGTATGGGAGAATGCTTTGGAGCACCTCATGTGTCTTGGGTCTTAAATTTGACTATAGGGAAAATGATAGGATACTCTAAAGATATTGAAGCGAATACAATAGGCTTTAAAACATTCATTTATTCATGAATGCAATTCGGTTATAAAATATGTATATTTCAAAACATTCAAATCAATGAAATCAACTTTTTCTTTCAATCATAAAACATTCAAATCGATATAACATTTCTTAAACATGTAGCTTTCAATCTATAATCAATCAAAACTATAAACATTTAATGGAGACGTCAACATCTCAGTAAATCATGCACAGGCAATACACTATAGGAAATGGCTGGTACACCAATCCTACGAAATAGTGACTAATGGCCATCGTCAAACAATTACACAATGTACACTAGTCAGGTGACATTTGTAGGAGCTGATGACTTGACTAGAGTCATACAACTATAAAGCAATACAATCTGAATACATGATACGGGATTCAACAATCTCAAAACATTCACTATCAATTCAATGCCATTAAAATTATCAATGCTTATTCAAAGATCTTTTGATATGCATAATTTATAAACCAACACATTTGTACAATTTTAGAATTTAAAAGCAATATTTCAACAGGGGATAATTGACTAATCTATTAAGGCAGTCGACTACTATGCACTTTTTCAATTTATTAAATAATTTCTAAAATTAATTTTGGAATATTTGAAAGTCAAATACAAATAGGGGCAGTCGACTAGTCTTTTAAGCAATCGACGCAGTCGACTGATTTTGAAACAGAATGCTTTTGGAGAAAATGCAGTCACTGGCCTAGTTAGTGGTCGACTGGTGCACAAATAGAATGTTCCTGGAAAAATAGCAATCAACTGGCCTATATGGCAGTCGACTAGTTTTGAAACAGAATACTACGGAGATAAAGCAGTCGATTTACATTCAGGGCAATCAGTTGGTTTTAAGTCAATTCTAGAAATAGGCAGTTGATTGCTATACAGGGCAGTCAATTGGTTTAAGTCGGTTTTGGAAATGAGTATGTCGTGCTTGTGTTTGGGCAGTCAGCTACCCTTTAAGGCAGTTGCAGCTGACTACTCCTAGACAGAGTCGATACTAGGAGTAAGACCAAATTTTAAACTTCTTGCACTTGTAAAACAGTTCCATTTTGCAACCAACCAATAAACCACATGCAGGAATAATACCCCTATGACCTTTTACATATATCTCTTACCTCAAATATCACAAAATCACAATAGCTTTGCAACACCAAAGATCCCTCTTTAGCTATCCAAAGTTATAGCTACAAACCAATAAACTTCGATCAAATCTCATTCTCTTTTAAATTTAACTTCAATAACCATTTCCTTATCACTTAAACCTCATCCTACAACCCTCAAAACATCAAACTCAATACTCTAACCCTTCTTTCTTATTAAACCTAGTGCACCCAAAGTGATAAACTTAACTCATTTCAACACCAACACTCTCATCATCTTTCCCTTGTTCACTACTTTCACTTTACATCATCCATGCATGCAAATCTAGGGATGTAAACGGGTCGGGTACCCGCTAGATTTGGGATATCCGAATCCGAACCCGAACCCGATTAACTTTAATAATACCCTAACCCGATTAACTACCCGATTATTTTTATTTATGCTACCCGAACCCTAATCCTATAAAATATAAATACCCGTTTAACTACCCGAACCCGTTTAACTACCCGTTTATTAAGTCAAAGTTTAATTTTTAAATTTAAAATTAAAATTAATTTTAGAATAACTTAATTCAAACATTATATTAATAAATTTAATTTAACTCATAAAAATAAATTAAAGTTAAAAATCATAATTATAATATATAATGATTTAATTTAATTAAATAAAACATTAATAATAAATAATTGATATATAAAAAATATAAGTATTGTATTAATTAATTATTATTTATAATCGGGTTCGGGTAGCGGGTACCCTAAGGTAACTACCTGAACCCTACCCTAACCCGTGACGGGTAGTAATTTCACTACTCGAACCCTACCCAAACCCGATTATACACTACCCTAATCCTACTTAAACGGGTCGGGTAGCATCGGGTACCCGTTTATAGGGTACCCATTGCCATCCTTATGCAAATCACACAACTTCTCCAAGAACCCTCATTTAACCAAAACCCTAGGTAACTTCTAAAATTGGTTTTTGTTCATTTTAAAGCTATACAGATGTTATACAATCATAAAACAACCAAGAACACTAGGAATCATCAAGTAGCACTTCATCTTTTCTCACCTTCAATAGTGATCAATTTTTCAGCAACCAAATACTATTGGCTCTATAGGCTATATCGAGAGGGGGGTGAATCGGTTTTTAACTACCCTTAAGCTCGTTTTGCGATTCTTCTAAATTCTCTAGCCTGTTTGATTATTTTCTAAGTTCTCTAAGCTAGGCAAGCATGCAATTCAAGTTCAATGCAATAAACACAATATAATCGCAAGTAAATAAAGAGTAGGGAGAGAGAGATTTACACAAGCGATTTATAGAGGTTCGACAACCTTGCCTACGTCCTCTACCTTGAGACGCTCCCAAGGATTTTCCCAAATTCACTACACTTGAATTTGTCTTTACAATCCCTCTTTTTCTAGGCTCAAGAGAAACCTCCCTCTTTTTCTAGGCTCAAGAGAAACCTCCATCTTTTTCTTAGGCTAAAGAGTAACCTCCCCTTTTTCAAGGATTGAATGTGTTTACAAGAGAAGTAATCAAAGAAGGCCTCTAGATAAGCAAGTGATTACAAAGATTAAGCACAAATAAAAGCATATACAAGATTTGTGCTAAGCACTACAAGGAATAAGAGAGTGATAGAAGATATTGATTTCTAGCTCTTGAACTCTTTGATTTGCTTGAAGAGATGAAGAAATTGAAGAATGATATGTCTTGGGTGCTCTCTCATGTTTCTTCAGCTTCCAAGCCTCTATTTATAGTCCCTTGGATGTATTCTAGCCGTTAGGTGGAGCCAAATCTCGAATATTACCGTTGTCTCAAAAAACTAGCCGTTATAGGCTATTTTCGGGCAAAGGGATCAATCCTGCTACAGTGGGATCAATCCCTTTTGTCCAGAATCTTGATTCTGGGCTTCAGGGACCTTGGGAAGACTTTCTGCCAAAAAGGGATCGATCCTGCTACAGTGGGGATCGATCCTTTTCTTCCAGAGGGCATTTTTCCTGCACTTTTGGGCTAGAAATGATATGACCTTTGATTTTAATGCAACCTAAAATGTTTATAAGCTTTAAGGGAGTTTTTCTTGACTTTCTCAAATGAAAATATTGTCCAAGAAATCATCAAGTGATTTTCTACAATATTCAAAACATTTCTAAAGAATTAAGACCAATAAGAATATGCATCATTAAATCATGGTCTTAATGTTTGATATGAATACTTGAAATGTATTGAGAAAATCATGTGTGATAAGGCAAATTTACAATATAATTAAAACATTAATGCTTACTTAAGTTTTTGTCATTTCAAAATATATATATTGCAATTTAAAGCTAACAATCTCCCCCTTTTTGATATGACAAAACTTAATGTAAATTTGCTTTGAAATTCTTTGATAAAATACTCCCCCTCAAATAAAGCAGGATTTTACATAGCTCCCCCTTAATATAAGCATGGGTTTTGAAAATGAATTTTCCCTTATTATCTCTCCCCCTTAATATCCTTCCCTTTTAATATCTATATCTCCCCCTTTTTGTCATAGCAAAAAGAAGGAAAACTAAGAAAAAATATGCTCCCCCTAAAATTATGGCTATGTGAGAACAAATAAAAATGCTCCATCCAACAAGAAACATGTTAGTACATGGGACTCATAGCACAAATAATAAGACAATGTCCATAAAGAGTATGAAATGTTTAGGCATGCAAAGGACAAGGCTTATTATCCTATACCAATTGTTTATAAATAATTTTGATACCAATTGTTGATAAGTAATTTTGCAAGAAGGTTCCAATTGGTAAGAAGTTAAGCAAGCACCTAAGTATATCAATTGTTCTCTAAGATCTAACTAAGGTGCATGTCAATATATCATGATTATGAGCTGAAATTAAATGACATATCATATGTAAGAGCTCATAAATCACGTTCAAGCAAGAGTGTGCATAGACTCAAAACATATAGCAATTAACTTCAAATTCTAGCACACAAAAGTTTCATACAAAAATATCCTAAGAGAATTCTTTTCTATTTGTCATTTCAAAATAAAGAGCATGAGAAGATTTGTCAATTTAAAGCTCATACCAATTGGCAATTTAGTTTTGGCTTACCAATTATTGAAAATATGGTTGCCAATGATATCAATTGTTATTTCAATCTAAATACCAATTGTTACTAATGGTTGACTTAGGCATTTTGCATGAATCCAATATCTATGTGTAGTGTGTTCATGTCAAGAAAATAATCATTCTAAATATGCAAGAACACAACTACATACCATCATCATTAAATATGCATATGGATCAATAAACATTAGCACACTATCATAAAGCATTAATCCATATTCATATTCACAAATGTATACCATATGGAAGATTCAAAACAATCGAGGAATTCAAGCAAACTCATTTTCTTCCATGGTTTCAAACACAAAAATCCTATGCTCATTTTTTCAATTCAAGTTCTTAACCAATTATGAGCAAGGGAAGATTACCATTTTAATCAATTCAAAGTAATATCCCTAGTGAATTTTAACGTTTAAGGTTCCAAAGGGTATATGCTATTTTAACTAAAATGGTTTCACCTAAGTGAATCAATATTATCAAGCTAAAATTTATTTTATCATTAAAATCCATAAACTATGAGTGAGGTTAAGCACATAATATCATTAAAACAACTATTCTCATCTCATAGGCATGATTATTGATTCAACTCAAGCAAGCATGTAAGTTCAACATTAAAACAATCAAGGATAAATGCATGGATATCAATCATCATACATTTGTTCAAGTTTGCATTTATCTTTGAATGTTGGTGTTGTCATTAAAGCCCAAGTTCTTTAATAATTTGGCCATAAAAATATAAGTTCATGGATGATAAAGTTTCATGCATTTGAACATTTAGGATCTATTTACCATCACAGATTATAGGCCAACAACCATTACCAATTGTTGAATTTACATTTGAAATCAATCCACTAGATATATAATTATCATGAAACCTAGTGTGGAATTGATAAGTCAAGCTAAGAGACATAATCCTATAGGCATGCTTGACTAAGATGAACAAAAGGAATGAAGAATATTCATTATGCACATGTTCATCAAATTCTCAAATATATACACAAATCATTGAAATAAATCTCAAAAATTATGTTTAAGCATTCATTGAAAATATATTTCAAGATTATTTCAAGATTTATGCAATTCATGAATGTTTTCAACAAGAGAAATGATTTTGCACTTGCAAGCTCAAGAAAGATGGTATTGATTGTTGAAGGTGATACTATTTGTTGGAAATGATATTAATTGATGAAGTTGAGGCATGATATCAATGAAAAATGATTTTTCATAGTTTAAAGATCATCAAAGGAAGTTAAAAAAATGAATTTTCAGCTTATACAAAAGATAGTGTGAAACTAACAAAAGATCCTCCCAATTTTCAGTTTAAACATGCAGGAGAGCCTTTTCTGGCCTGGGGGGATCAATCCCTTTAGGAGGGGGATCGATCCCTCATAGTTTCTTGCAGATTCTGCAGTAGTTTTGACAGAAAATTCAACTTGTGAGATACCAAAACTCCGTTTTTGAGTAATTTAAGTCCAAGTAAAGGTTTAAACACTTGTAAAACATGATTTTGGACTTGTATGAATGAAAAACAAGAATAAAAAACCATTTTACAAAAGATTTTGCAATTTTGGACGGATTTTCACCATAAAATGCATTTTTGGCTTCAAAGGGGGTCATTTTGAAAGTTATGCTTGTTTTGGCAAAACCAATGCATTGAATTTTATAAATATGTCAAAACAAACTTGTTCACATAGGTTTTGAGCACAAATATCATTAAAAAATACATCTAATACGCATATTCTTCATTAAGGCTCATGACATGGAATTTTGCATATATGACATATTTAACAACTTTTGAGCTACTAGATATATTATCTAAACATATCAAACTTGCTCAAACTACAGAAATTCAATAATCTTTTCAAAATCATAAATCATGCCTTTCATTCAATCATCCAATGCCTCAAGAACTAACCATTAACCAATCAACAATCATTCAACATGCCTCACAATGCACCAATAATCATCAACTAAGTGCCTTATTAAATCAAGCAAATAATTTTAATATATATGAGTTTTGAGAAGATAGAATATAAGCTTACAAAACTCCTTTGCTTTAGAGTGCTTTGCCTTGATGTGTTGAGTCCACTTTGAGCTATCCTTTGAAGAATTATTATAATCTTGTCAAAGATGGATCCTCAAGCTTTTCCTTTTTCTCATTGGCACAAGCAAAATCCATGAGGATGTGTTGAGCATTTAAACTCCATTGTTCCATTGTATTCCCATGCTCTAACACTCCTACAACAAACACATTCAAGCATGCTTTGGTACCCAAATTTTCTTGGGTTCATGAGAGTTAGTGCAAACAACTTTTGATCCTTTTGGGATCCACTTCAAGCACAATTCATCATTATTTATAGCATGCTTTGGCATCCACATCTTCTTAACTACTCTTCCTCTAAATGTAGTTTTTCTATATGTGCATGCTTGTGAAGAGTGTCCTAGTCTATTGCAAAGTGAGCATGTGAGAGATAAATCATGCATAGAATTTTTGCTCACTAAGAAATTCCTAAGATGAGTTTCTTTTTTATTTTCATTATAGCCTAACCCATCTTTGTCAAAGAAAGCTCTTTGGGTCTCTGACATATGGTCTAGCTTTTGTTGACCCATATAAAATCTAGAAAATGAATTATGCAAATTTAAGTTCTTTTTATTTACTTCATCTATTTCTAGATTTGCTTCTTCTAATTTCTTCTCAAATTCAAGTTTGGCATTTAATAGCATTTCATTTTCTATTTTCAATTTAGCAATGATTTTCTTATATTTGGAGTTCATGCATTGAAAATCATTTGCTAATTCATTAAAAGCATTTTGTAGTTCATCAAATGTATAATCATTATCTTCACTAGAACTACATCTAGCCTCATCATCACTAATAGCCATAAAGCATGAGTAGGCTACCTCTTCATCTACATTTTCCTCATCGGAGCTATCACTATCGCTCCATGCAGCCACAAATGCTTTCTTCTTAGGCTTTCTATCCTTTTCTCTCCTAAGTAAGGGGCAATCTAACTTAGTATGACCCCGTTCATTACACTCATAACACACTAAAGGATCTTTTTCTCTTCTACTTGACTCTCCCCTATGATGTCTCCTATTTTGCTCTCTCTCATTCATTCTCATGAACCTATTGAATCTTTTGGCAAACATTGCCCTTTCCTTTTCTTCCTCACTTCCACTCTCATCACTATTATCTTCAATAACCTCATAAGTGGAAGACTTAAGTGCTACACCTACTTTCTTTGAAGGATCTTTATTTCTTTTCAATTTCATCTCATATGTAAGTAGGAGCCCATAAGTTCATCTAAAGACAAGGTGTTAGGATCCTTAGATTCTTCTATTGCGGTCACCTTTGCCTCCCAAGATTTTGGCAAGCTATTCAAAATTTTCTTAACCATTTCTACATTGGAATAGCTCTTGCCTAATGCCTTATGTCCATTGATTATATCATTAAACCTAGTGAACATTTCGCTAATAGACTCATTTTCTTTCATCCTAAATAGCTCATAATCATGTGTGAGCATTCCTACTTTGGTCTCTCTAACTTGATTGGTCCCTTCATGTGTGATGGCTAATTGTCTCATATTTGCTTGGCATTCTCACATAATATACTCTATTATACTCATTGGGACCTAATGCACAAAAGAGGGTGTGCATAGCCTTGGCATTCAATTGTGCCAATCTCATGTCATTTGTGTCCCATTCATCTTCACCCTTAGGGACATCTTTTCCATCTACTTTTTTTATTGGGATTCTAGGACCATTAAATATTACTCTCCACACTTCATAGTCATTAGATTGCACAAATAACATCATCCTAATTTTCCAATAAGAGTAATTCTCACCATTGAAGAGTGGAGGTCTAACTAATGAGTGTCCCTCTTCTCCTAGGGGTGTGCCTACATTCAAGTGAGCCATTTATGATCGTTTTGCTCAATAGAGGTTAGTCTAAATCAATCTCGAGCCAAGCTCTGATACCAATTGTTGGCTCTATAGGCTATACCGAGAGGGGGGTGAATCGGTTTTGAACTACCCTTAAGCTCGTTTTGCGATTCTTCTAAATTCTCTAGCCTATTTGATTATTTTCTAAGTTCTCTAAGCTAGGCAAGCATGCAATTCAAGTTCAATGCAATAAACACAATATAATCGCAAGTAAATAAAGAGTAAGGAGAGAGAGATTTACACAAGCGATTTATAGAGGTTCGGCAACCTTGCCTACGTCCTCTACCTTGAGACGCTCCCAAGGATTTTCCCAAATTCACTACACTTGAATTTGTCTTTACAATCCCTCTTTTTAAAGGCTCAAGAGAAACCTCCCTCTTTTTCTAGGCTTAAGAGAAACCTCCCTCTTTTTCTTAGGCTAAAGAGCAACCTCCCCTTTTACAAGGATTGAATGTGTTTACAAGAGAAGTAATCAAAGAAGCCTCTAGATAGGCAAGTGATTACAAAGATTAAGCACAAATAAAAGCCTATACAAGATTTGTGCTAAGCACTACAAGGAATAAGAGAGTGATAGAAGATATTGATTTCTAGCTCTTGAACTCTTTGATTTGCTTGAAGAGATGAAGAAATTGAAGAATGATATGTCTTGGGTGCTCTCTCATGTTTCTTCAGCTTCCAAGCCTCTATTTATAGTCCCTTGGATGTATTCTAGCCGTTGGTGGAGCCAAATCTCGAATATTACCGTTGTCTCACAAAAACTAGCGTTATAGGCTATTTTCGGGCAAAGGGATCGATCCTGCTACAGTGGGGATCGATCCCTTTTGTCCAGAATCTTGATTCTGGGCTTCAGGGACCTTGGGAAGACTTTCTGCCAAAAAGGGATCGATCCTGCTACAGTGGGGATCGATCCTTTTCTTCCAGAGGGCATTTTTCCTGCACTTTTGGGTTAGAAATGATATGACCTTTGATTTTAATGCAACCCAAAATGTTTATAAGCTTTAAGGGAGTTTTCTTACTTTCTCAAATGAAAATATTGTCCAAGAAATCATCAAGTGATTTTCTACAATATTCAAAACATTTCTAAAGAATTAAGACCAATAAGAATATGCATCATTAAATCATGGTCTTAATGTTTGATATGAACATTTGAAATGTATTGAGAAAATCATGTGTGATAAGGCAAATTTACAATATGAATTAAAACATTAATGCTTACTTAAGTTTTTGTCATTTCAAAATATATATATATTGCAATTTAAAGCTAACACATACTTTAGGTATAGATAGAGCTAAGTGAGAGGAATAACTTTCCTTTAGGGTGTAAGTTGATTGGATGAAGGTTTAGGGTAGTTTCACAAGCTCTCTCACATTAGAACTTAACAAACTTGGGAGAAAATGAAGAGCAATGGAGGTGGCCAGCCCTCATGATGAAGATGACCCCAAATATCTCCATTTAATTGTTATTTTAATATTTAAAATATCTTCCTTGCCTCTTTCACCATTTTGCCCCATTAAATTTTCATTAATCCCACTTGTGACCTTGGCATTACAATATCAAATTACTTTATTGATTCACTTCTTATTTATCTTTATTTTCCACAATCATAACCCTCTAATCATAGAAGAAGTCAAATCTTTGACTTTAGAGACATGTGTTGGGTGACAATATGAGTGAAATTACCAAAATACCCTTAACTGTACAGTCTCGTAAATTTTGACATTTCAAAGCGACTCAATCTATGATTTGGAATAGCCTAAGACATCTTCATGCAGGGATTTGACTATGATAGTTTGGGGTCAAAAAGTCAAACAAGATTGACCAATATTCGCTAAAGTTTTTCCAGCTTATGAACAAAATCGTCATTTTTGGAATTGTTACACTTAAACCTAAGTATGCTCAATTAAAGGAATTTCAAGAAATGATCTTCTTATCGATTATGTATTTTGAGCCCAAATTTAAGAATTTGGCCTTTTTATGTCCATCCGGATTATGCATAATGCTGTGGGGCCCACCTTATAGTTTGTTTTTTACCTATAAGACATAACACCACTTTTCATCACAATTTATCTAATCATTCTCACTGAAAATACTATAGCGGTAAGGAAGGAATAAGGAAAATTATGAATATCACAAAGAACAGGTAGACTATGAAATAAATCAGGTGTAAAAGCATAAATTTACATGATTTTACTATTAGGTTATTTTGGTAATTTCACAAAAATAAGCAACCGAACCTCAACAAAAGCTCCACTAACGAATAAAGCAAGTTAAACAGAGGTGTTTTATAATTAAATTAAATATTTTGGAGATTAGATAGACTATTTTCAATTAAGTCAAACTTTAGGGGCAAAATTGGAAAGTTTGAAACTAGAAAGGAAGCTTAAATTGAAGAAATACAAGCTGTAAGGATGAAAAGCATATTTGGCAACATAAGGGGAGGATTAACTCATGTTTATTTCAATTTATTTTAGGTCTTAAAATAATGTATAAATTAATACGAGACTATATGCGCAATTGAAATCGAAAACGGAGATTTTTAGAGCAAGTTGTAGTTTTGGCATCGGTAGAAATTAGACTGAATTCATAGCTGCAATAGACAATGTACTAGTATTTAATTAGTTAAATATTCTTTTAATTGAAGTATGGTTAATTTATCGAGCTTGGATGATAAATTTGCAACCTCGAGGTCAGAAGGTACTACCGGTGCTGATGAGCAGGATACCGCAAAATTAAGATGTAAAAGATATATGTATAAAGCATAGGGATACCTTGTTGCATGATTTTGATAAATCTTGCTTTTTGTGGAATTGGAATTGATGATTTGGTTGGAAATTCAGAAATGGAACTTGTGGTTTGAAACTGTATTTTCGTGCAGGAGGTTAGGTTTAAATGAATTGTTATGCTGCCAAAATTTTTCTAAATTAGCCTAAACCGTTCAGCTACCATTTGGCATGATATTTAAAAATAAAAGAAATTGATTTTAGGTAATTGAAATTTAAGCTTTTAAATATGACTTTATACAAATTAAATTACAAATTCAGTTATTGATGAGATTTTTCTGAGATTTTATATGTTTTCCTAATTCCTGAATATTTTTATGTCTTTGTGATATTTATTTAAGATACTTTAAATGTTAAATATTTATTTGAGAATATGTTGTGAATTTCATATTTTAAATATATTGATTTTATGAATTTAATTCCTATGAATTTATTTAAGGTATGATTTATTAAATTTATATTCGTAAACAACTCTGAAAATATTTATAAAATGTTTTGAGACTGTTTGCCCCGTAGCTACCTACTGGTATATGCATTTTCGTTCCGTTTCAATGCTACTGACTCTAGCCCAGTCTTTAGTCCAACATGTGTCACCTGCTAGTGTACACACTGTGGCCCCCTGACTATAGCCATACGTCTATTATAGTGCATGAGTCTATTAGGTGTAGCCTAGTCTTCACTATATTTATACTAGGGTGGTAAATCCTTTGTTAACATAGATCCAGGCACTCCTAGATTCGATTTGCTTCTGATTTCGTTTATATGTATCTGTGTTTTAAGATTAATAATATGTTTTTTGGATTGAATTTATTTGAATTAGTTATTTGAAAATGATCCAAATATTATTTATGGAGTAACTTATCGATTTCTTAATGTTTAAGAAATGTTTGATACAAGCTACTGTATATTTAATGAATTTGTATTAAATTGAATAGTATTAAATTCCTTATAGTGGACTTAGATGCCAGGACATGTGAGATGCTCCAAAGCATCCTTCTGCACTCAACCTGATTATTTAATTCACTATAGTATCTTTTTCGAAAATCGTGCCCAAGTGATTTGAATCTTGAATTCATGGTTTTCATATGAAATTATGTTATTTTGAACTGCATATAGGATACGTCGTATCAGCTTTTGTATATATATTTCTTACTAAGCATTTAGCGCTCCCTTTATTTTTCCAACTCTAGATTACTTGCAGTAGTTTGGGTCTGCATTTGGAGGACCTGATTTTGGTATCCCTCAGGCAACCATCTTATTTCGTTGATGTGATAACCGTGAATTTTCTAAAATTAATATTAAATATTTGTAAATGTAATATTAAAGCAAATAGAGAAGTTAAGTAAATAAATAAATTATTTACAAGATGGAATATCGTAGGAAATTCAGTAAGTGATGAAGTTGAGGAATTTAATTTGGATAAATTGAAATCCAAAACTTAATGAAATAAAAATGCGTATCTTATATATTTATATAATTAGATTATATAAATATATTTTTATATGTTTTTATATAAATACATATGTATATATATGAAATATAATATATATTATAAAATGATATATATATATATATACTATTTTATATTAAATAAATACATATGTATATTACTATAATACATTTTTGTATATAAATATATATATGAAATATATCTATAGTTATATATATAATATTTAAATTTAAATGTATAGATATATATATATATATGGTATTATATGAAATATATATTAAGATATATATATATATATATCTAATAGAATAATTATATATATAATTATATATATATAATTATATATATATATAAAAAACAGGAAGGGAATCAGGAACCCCGACCCCCTTCCCAAACGAAGAAGCCGACGGCAGCAACAACTACCGCCGTCGACGAGACAAGAGAGAAGAGGAGAGGGGAACAACGCCGGGACGGGGAAAAGGAAACAGAAGGGTGAAGCAAGCAGAGAAAAATTGAAAGGAAAGGAAGGAGGAAATCGACGGTGTCGACCGATCCAGGCACCGCCACCCCAACCCCAAGCTCGACGAAGGTAAGGGGTAGAAGAAGGAGGCCATCGGCGAAGAGGAAGACGGTGGAGGAAGGAAGAAAAAGGGGAGGAAAGGATCGAGACCCACGCCGCCAGATCCACTGCCATGTCACCATCTAGGCTGAATGGAGACCATCCACAGCTTCGTCGTGATGTCCGCCAGCTGTGGAGATGCCGAATCGCCGGAGAACCGACCACCAGAGGAGAATCGGCGGTGAGGAGGGCTGGACTGGTCTGAACCGGTTCAAACCAGGAAAAGAAAATGAAAAAAAAAAAAAGAAAAAAAGAAAAAGAAAAAGAAAAGAAGAAAAAGAAAAGAAAAAGAAAAAAAAAAAAGAAAAAGGAAAGAGAAGAAAAAGAAGAAGAAAAAGGAAAAAGAAGAAGGAAAGAAAAAAGTTTTTGAAAATTCTCAGTAGGAATTTACGAAAAATTATAATTATTAAATTATTTAAAAATTATGGAAAAATTCTAAATTTTAGAAATTTTAATTTCAGAAATTATTCTTGGCGAACGAGATGATGAAATCGTAAGAGATGAAGTACGGGCGCGACTAATAACGAGGAAGTCGCCGACCCGAAAAAGGTAAGGGAGGCATGTGCAGCCTTTAAGGATATTCGGTATGCACAATTTAATTATGCATAAATTTAATTATGCATTAAATTTATAAAATGCCATGGAAAATCATTAGATGGAAAATTGTGGTGATTTATTAGTTGCAATATAAATTGTATTTTCTGTGCAGGAAGGTTAGTAAATCGACAGTCGTTATGCTGCCGAAAATTTCTAGAAAACTACAGAAAATCATATTAAATGATTTTATTACACGAGAAATGATTTTCAACCACGAAAATCGAGAAAATGAATATTTTTCATAAAAACATGAATAAAATGAAAGTGATTTTAAAATATGCATGTTTTCGAGAATGGTGATAATGAAATCCTCGAAAATTCTCTTGATATGTAAATTACACGTAATACGAGATGAAAAATGAAAAGAAATAAAGTGAATATTTTTATAAATATTTCTTAAATATTCACTAAATGGTTTTATAACCTTTATAGTTTTAATTATGAAATTATTTTTTTATAAATTCCATAAAGGTTTACTGATGATGAAAAATATTGTTTTGAGACTAGTTGGCAACCTTATCATGCTGATATGTGATATGTGACATGTGATATGTAGTCCCGGTCGACACCTGATCAGTGATCCACCGAGGACAATGATAGACTATGGCAATAGTTATGATATATTTACTTCTTTACCCTTCGGGGTCTATAGCATGATATGAGTGACGATTGCCTCAGTCTCCATAAATGAAAATGTTTTATATGATATGTGATACGTGAAATGTATATGTTTTACATGATATGTGACAGGTTAAATAAAAGTGATTTACAACATTTTACATAATGCTTATTACGATACTGATTTTAGCACTACGAGATGATTTTCATATGACATGTGATATGGATATGTAATTTGTTTTCAAAAAGGAAAGAGAAGGAAAATAAATCTAATATTTTTATTTTAATTTTTAAATTGAATATTAGATTTAAATGATGTATATTTTATATGAAAAGGATTTAATACTTATTTTGCTATTTAAAGTACTGTACCAATTATAAATTGTACAGTAAACTACGAAAGGGATTCAAAAGAGTATAATGATAATTTAAACTAATATTTATCTAAAAGAATAGATAAATATTAATTATTTTATTTAAATGTTTTAAATTCATAAAAGCATAAGATGAAAAGGATACGAAATGAAAGGAAAAAGGATTTAAATTTCAAAAAGAAATTTATTACTATCTACAGTTGCTTTTAGGTTCTGGGACAAGACAGGTATTTCAAAATACCTGCCTTACTCCATCCGGATTCCTAGCCGATTGTAGTATCCTTCCTACATGTGAGCCTAGAGCCCTTATAGGAAAACGAAAAAGTTTTTCAGTATATAGATAGCTGAATATCAAGTGTTGCATATAATTCTCTTACTGAGCCATGGTTTGCTCACCCCTTAATTTTAACATTTCAGATTTTCGAGGATTGAGAGTCTGATATCTAAAGGATTTCGGCTGTGCATTTGGGGACGATGCGACAGCTTGATTTATTACATAAGGTACGATCATTTATTTTCTATATTTAGACTTATTTACTGTACTACTTCCTTATGAATTAAGATAGGGGATGTAATTCATATTATAATTTTATATGAAATTGTTTATATGTAAAAGAAAAGTAAAGTATCGCAGACAGCCCAACCAAATAAGATGTATAGAAAAACGTGAAAAATAGGGTCAGGGCTGTGACAGATTTAATGGTATCAGAGCAAGGTTGGCCTGATGTCTGTCGATACTTTTGGAAAGAAAATGTGTCGAAAAAGATTAACATCCCTTGTATTACTGTGTAATCTGAATACATAGAGGAAATAAATAATTGTAAATTGAGTTAAATGTTTTAGAAGGGAGTGAGAAATTTTAAAATAAGGATGTTAAAGAGGAAAGCGACTCTAAAATTTTCTTGAAATTGGTGATCTTATAATCTAAATTAAGGTCAGTTCGATAAGGAATAGAGAAGGACTTGGTAAGGGCCCTACTAGTACTTTTCTGTCCGGATCGAATTGAGACCTTAAAGTGATGATATAAAGGAGGGGAATGAAATATCATCATTAAATAGACCTTAAGATCACCAATTGAATGTAATTTTAAAAAGAGAGAAAATTTTGATAAAATGACAAAGATACCCCTAGGTGGAAAAAATTTTCTTTTGAGCCATTGTAGGCCAAAAGAAGTTAGAATTGATTGATTTGACAGAGTAATTGATGGTGTAGATGCATTTAATGCAAATGATTTGTATATCAGTCCTATCCAGATTTTTCTATTTAAATCGGACAAGATTTTAAAATGATGATATAGTGTGAGAAGGGATATCATCATTCTATGGAGAAGGAGATCAATGGTTTAAATTTATATGAGGATAAAGAAATAAATGTTGAAATGACAAAAATGCCCCTATGTTGGACTATGTTTTGAATAGTTAGAAATCAAGTCGATCTTGAATTCTATGGTAGTGATGAAGTTACTGATGACATAAGAAATGTAATATGAGTATAACGATCCCGATTATAAATTCCAGCTATACTTATAGTACTGATGTGACCCGAATGGTTATAAGGAAGTTGCAGGATGAGCGGCTCAGTTATTGATTCTTAAGGGTAGGAGTTAAAAGTGTATTAACGGGATATTATTACGGGATCGTTGGATATGATGAAAAGTAAAATGATTACTGGAGATGACTGAGAAAGTGATCTGTATAGATGATTAAATCCATATCAGTACTGTTAATTCTGGTTCTATACATTCATACAGTTTCTGAAGTATTAAATGAATATTTATAGAACCGAAATATTTTGAAATATGTTTTATAGAATAATGTACTGTATGGAGTATATGAAATTGGAGAATGTGCATAAGAATAGTAAGTGAAGATAAGAGATGAGGAAGATGACAGCTAACCTGAATTCATTAAATGAAAATGATTTCAAAGTGAATTACAGTAATAATAAATTGGTTAGTTGTACAAGGTGTTAATTAAATGGTTACACTAAATACAGCATTGCTAATTAAGAGGATTGATATGCTGTGAAGTATAAGTAAATAAATGAATCAAGGTATAGCATGTGTTAAAACGATTTGATTATTAAGTGTCTCTGCCTTGAGAATATACAGTGGAAATGATAAGACACAGTGATGAAATGTCCAAAATGATAAGAGATTAGTAATTAAAAAGTATCGGATGTTATTCCCGATAAATTTTTAGAGTGATCTAGATTTGAGAGATCGGGTTAGCATTGACTCGATTGTTAATACGGAATCTATTCTAAGCTTATATCGGAGAACATAGAAGAATCCAAAAAGCTTAAGAAACAACTCTAGAAAGTTTTGTGGATAGTGAAACTCGCTTGTACACAAGTGCATGATGGAAATATGGATGAGGTGAATTGAGGATGAAGTATAATTGGGAATTACAATAGTAAGTGAAGATAAGAGATGAGGAAGATGACAGCTAACCTGAATTCATTAAATGAAAATGATTTCAAAGTGAATTATAGTAATAATAAATTGGTTAGTTGTAAAAGGTGTTAATTAAATGGTTACACTAAATACAGCATTGCAAATTAAGAGGATTGATATGCTGTGAAGTATAAGTAAATAAATGAATCAAGGTATAGCATGTGTTAAAACGATTTGATTATTAAGTGTCTCTGCCTTGAGAATATACAATGGAAATGATAAGACACAATGATGAAATGTCCAAAATGATAAGAGATTAGTAATTAAAAAGTATCGGATGTTATTCCCAATAAATTTTTAGAGTGATCTAGATTTGAGAGATCGGGTTAGCATTGACTCGATTGTTAATACGGAATCTATTCTAAGCTTATATCGGAGAACATAGAAGAATCCAAAAAGCTTAAGAAACAACTCTAGAAAGTTTTGTGGATAGTGAAACTCGCTTGTACACAAGTGCATGATGGAAATATGGATGAGGTGAATTGAGGATGAAGTATAATTGGGAATTAAATTCCTATTATGCAATAAAGTTCTTACTAAGAGCAAATATTCATCTATATGGAATTGATGCCTTATTTAATTTAAGCAGAGAGGTATAAGGAGTTCATAAGACCAATCTCTACATATAAGGCGTCATTAGATGAAAAGCTGGAGATTGATGTCCATAAGATGATAATTAGAACTTGATACAATTATTACGAGTTCCTATTGAGGTTTACAAGGTTAATGAAATACCTTGTGAGGTATTTAAGCCTAATGAATAAGGCATTCATACAAGAATAAAGTGATGAGGTACCAATATAGTGAAAGGCACAAATGGAATATGAGTAGTATAATTGTATGACCCAGCAGACTCTTAAAAACAGTGAACTATATGTTAAGTATGGCAAATAGGAGATTTGGCTAAACAGTATCTCTTTCTGAGATATATGATCTCGAATGATAGAGCGACGTTGATCTGTCTATGATGAAGAGATAATGATTGAGATACGAAATGTACTGAGTCTATCTAGATACTATTACCAGTCTATAAAAGAGTTTATGGGACTAGCTGCTCTATAGATGTGACTTATAATTAAATAAGTTTAAGTCGGTAAATGAGTAAGTGTGAAGAAAAGATGGTATGCAAAATGTTAAAAGATTTTAACAGTGGAGTACAATACCACTGAGGAAAAAGTTGACTAAAATGATGAGAACAAAAAGATGAAAATGTAATAAGAGGATAAGTACATGATGGTTAGGGAACACGAATGTGAAGTAGTTCCCAAACCTAAGACTAAAAGTAATTTTATTTTGGTTATCACATGATCATGGCTAGATATAAGATCGAGCCAAACTTTACAGATGAAATTAAATGATACTCAAAGGAATAAATAAATAATCTATATTTTACTGCCAGTAATGTAAATGGAAAAATGATAAATACATATATCCATACCTTGGAATTTTGGAATTATATGGATAATGTGGTGATGAAAATGATGATTGATTTGTCACCTATGAAATTTAAATTATGAAAAGAGTATAAACTCAGGTATATTCTAAAACCTAAGTGATATAGAGTATACCATAAGAATAAGAGATGTAATGATGAGATTACATGAAAAGAGATATAGAGAGAAAATGATTGATAAATGTTGCCTTTATGGCAAGAGATAATTAACAGTAAGGTCTGCAACGAGATGCAGCCATGATGAAATAAATGTAAAAAAATGAGTATAGTGGATAATAAAGAGTCTAAAAGAGATATGATAATATATGGAAGTGATTAAGGACTAATTGTCTAATGACATCACTTCTCCATTATTAGATTCTTAGATTCTTTAGTGCCATAGTCGAAATATGTTTATGAAACGATGGGAATGTATGTGAAGTTCCAGTGAGCACTACATGTGATGGGAATCTCGAATTTCCTATATGTTTATGGGAAATAGCAAAAATCCTTGAGATTCCAAATTTATTGACAGCATCGCTCTGTACTGATGTAAATATCTGAGCGTAGTATGAAACGCTCGAGGATATGTTGAGAGAGCGGATGCAGAGATGTGAAAGCTACTGGGACAATTACATACTTATCGACTTGGCACCAAATGAGAGAAACAAATGATAAATGGTGTGAAATAACTATTATGTGAAAAGAGGTGGAAATTGATAACTCCCAAATTGATAAAGTAATTCTTAGGGAGTATATATATGTGAGGAAAGATGACATGAATGGTTTAAAAGTGATTTTGATGTTAAAAGTATGCTGGCAGTATTAGTCAAAAGATGATCTAAAGGTCAAAAATAAGGAGTATACAGAACAGTACCACTTTTAATTTAAGTTAAATTCGAAGGACCGAATTTCTTAAGGTGGGGAGAATGTTATAACCGTGAATTTTCTAAATTTAATATTAAAGCAAATAGAGAAGTTAAGTAAATAAATAAATTATTTACAAGATAGAATATCGTAGGAAATTCAGTAAGTGATGAAGTTGAGGAATTTAATTTGGATAAATTGAAATCCAAATTAAATAAGAAACGAAAATGGGAAATTATTTGGATATTAAGAAATCCAAAACTTAATGAAATAAAAATGCGTATATTATATATTTATATAATTAGATTATATAAATATATTTTTATATGTTTTTATATAAATACATATGTATATATATGAAATATAGTATATATTATAAAATGATATATATACTATTTTATATTAAATAAATACATATGTATATTATTATAATACATTTTTGTATATAAATATATATATATGAAATATATATAGTTATATATATAATATTTAAATTTAAATGTATAGATATATATATGGTATTATATGAAATATATATTAAGATATATATATATATATCTAATAGAATAATTATATATATAATTATATAAATATAATTATACATATTTTATATATATATATATAAAAAAAAGAAGAAACAGGAAAGGAAGTGGAAACCCCGACACCCTTCCCAAATGGAGAAGCCAACGGCAGCAACAACTACTGCTGTCGGCGAGACAAGAGAGAAGAGGAAAGGGGACGCTGGCGACGTGAGGAAAGGAAGCCGGCGACAGGGAAAAGGAAACAGAAGGGCGTAGCGAAGCGAAGAAAAACTGATAGGAAAGGAAGGAGGAAATCGACGGTGCCTAGCCGGTCGGTCTAGGCACCGCCACCCCAACCTCAAGCTCGACAGAGGTAAGGGGAAGAAGGAGGCCACTGGCGAAGAGGAAGACGGTGGAGGAAGGAAGAAAAAGAGGAGGAAAGGACCGAGACCCACGCCACCAGATCCGCCACCGTGCCACCGATCTAGGCTGAACAGGGACCAGCCACAGCTTTGCTGTAATGTCCGCCAGCTGTGGAGATGCCGAATCGTCGGAGAACCGACCACCGGAGGAGAACCGGTTGTGAGGAGGGCTGGATTGTTCAGACCAGGAAAAGAAAAGGAAAAAAAAAGTAAAGAAAAAGAAAAGAAAAGAAAAAGAAGAAAGAAAAGAAAAGGAAAATAAAAAGAAAAAGAAAAGAGAAGAAAAAGAAGAAGAAAAAGGAAGAAGAAGAAGGAAAGACAAAATTTTCGAAAATTCTCGGTAAGAATTTACGAGAAATTATAATTATTAAATTATTTTAAAAATTACGTAAAAATTCTAAATTTTAAAATTTTAATATCGGAAATTATTTTCGACAAACGAGATGATGGAATTGCAAGAGATTGAGTACTGGCGCGACCGATAATGAGGAAGTCGTCGACTCGAAAAAGGTAAGGGAGGCATGTGCAGCCTGTAAGGATATTCAGTATGCACAATTTAATTATGCATTAAATTTATAAAATGCCATGGAAAATGATTAGATGGAAAATTGTGGTGATTTACTTGCTGCAATATAAACTGTATTTTCTATGCAAGAAGGTTAGTAAATCGACAGCCGTTATGCTGCCGAAAATTTCTAGAAAACTACAGAAAATCATAATAAATGATTTTATTACACGAGAAATGATTTTCAACCACGAAAATCGAGAAAATGAATATTTTTCATAAAAACATGAATAAAATGAAAGTGATTTTAAAATATGCATGTTTTTGAGAATGCTGGTAATGAAATCCCCGAAAATTCTCTTGATATGTAAATTACACGTAATACGAGATGAAAAATGAAAAGAAATAAAGTAAATATTTTTATAAATATTTGTTAAATATTCATTAAATGGTTTTATAACCTTTATGGTTTTAATTATGAAATTATTATTTTATAAATTCCATAAAGGTTTACTGATGATGAAAAATACTGTTTTGAGACTAGTTGGCAACCTTATCATGCTGATATGTGATATGTGACATGTGACATGTGATATGTGATATGTAGTCTCGGTTGACACCTGATCAGTGATCCACCGAGGACAATGATAGACTATGGCCATAGATATGATATATTTACTTCTTTACCCTTCGGGGTCTATAGCATGATATGAGTGATGATTGCCTCAATCTCCATATATGAAAATGTTTTATATGATATGTGATACGTGAAATGTAAATTTTTTACATGATATGTGACAAGTTAAATGAAAGTGATTTACAGCATTTTACATAATGCTTATTATGGTACTGATTTTAGTACTACGAGATGATTTTCATACGACATGTGATATGAATATGTAATATGTTTTCAAAAAGGAAAGAGGAGGAAAATAAATCTAATGTTCTTATTTTAATTTTTAAATTGAATATTAGATTTAAATGATGTATATTTTATATGAAAAGGATTTAATAGCTTATTTTGCTATTTAAAGTACTGTACCAATTATAAATTGTACAGTAAACTACGAAAGGAATTCAAAAGAGAATAATGATAATTTAAACTAATATTTATCTAAAAGAATAGATAAATATTAGTTATTTTATTTAAATGCTTTAAATTCATAAAAGCATAAGATGAAAAGGATACGAAATGAAAGGAAAACAGATTTAAATTTCAAAAAGAAATTTATTACTCTTTACAGTTGCTTCTAGGTTCCGAGACAAGATAGGTATTTCAAAATACCTGCCTTACTCCATCCGGATCCCTAGCCGACTGTAGTATCCTTCCTACATGTGAGCCTAGAGCCTTTATAGGAAAACAAAAAAGTTTTTAAGCATATAGATAACTGAATATCAAGTGTTGCATATAATTCTCTTACTGAGCCGTGGTTTGCTCACCCCTTAATTTTAACATTTCAGATTTTCGAGGACTGAGAGTCTGACATCTAAAGGATTTCAGCTGTGCATTTAGGGACGATGTGACAGCTTGATTTATTACATAAGGTACGATCATTTATTTTCTGTATTTAGAGTTATCTACAGTACTACTTCCTTATGAATTAAAATAGGGGATGTAATTCATATTATAATTTTATATGAAATTGTTTATATGTAAAAGAAAAGTAAAGTATCGCAGACAGCCTGACCAAATAAGATGTATAAAAAACGTGAAAAATAGGGTCACGGGCTATGACAGTTGAGGTATATGAGCTCTCTTTTATGTATTCGGACTTTTGGTACACTACTATTTTATGTACATTATGCTTGGGATGTAAATTAGTTTACATATTGGATTTTGAAATTAAATATATTTATGTAAAAGTATTTAAGAATTCGAATCCTAGGTTGCATTAAAATAATAAATTTTATTTTGAATATCAGTTGACACTGTAGATTGCCCAACCATATTTGGTGAAATTTTGTAAAATTAGTAAATTATTTGATATTTGGTGCGTGATAGTTATGCATGATGATTTTAGAATGCATTGTTAACGCTTAATGGTTTTGAAAGAAAGTATAGTTTTGAAAGAAAGTATAGTTTTGAATGTTTTGAAGTTTGAATGGAATGGAATGAAATGTTTTGGCTTTACAATAATGAAATGTTTTGAAGTTGAATGAAATGTCTGACGAAAGATAGGTTATCGTAAATGTTTTAACATGATATGATACGATCTGAGAGTTATATTGTGAGAGCCACCTCTAGAGTCCTAGGAGACCTATGTGCTACGTGAGTTCCTCTAAGAGCGTATAAGTACCTCTAAGATTCCAAGGAAGCTAAGCGCTACACAATGTACCTTATCGTTAAAATCCATAGAATGTAAAATGAAACTTAGTTCCTTAAAAGTTTATATTTCGACTATGTTATTGTTTAATGTTTGAAACTTGAAATATTGTTTTATTGTTTTCATGGGAACCAAGTAAATATTTTGAGATTATTAGCTCCCATAGTTATCTTTAGGTAATCATGCTAATGTAATGCAATGTTATTCCTACTCGGGAACTTAATGTTGCATGATTCTATTGGGATGTTGACTATCTTCACCGAATGTTTTATTGAAATGAAATGAAATGTTTCTACCGAACGTTTTATTGATATGAAATGAAATGAAATGTTTTCACCGAATGTTTTATTAAAAAGAAACGAAATGAAAAGTTTCTATCGAATGTTTTATTGAAATGAAATGAAATGTTTCTATCGAATTTTATTTATTGAAATGGCATGCTTTACTGCAAGAAATGTATTTGTGATATGGTTTTATTAAGTCTCAATTATCGAAATGAAATGTTTTAATGTAAATGAATGTATTGATAGTATGGTTTTATGTGAGATCCCTAATTTTCATGTATTCTTCCATGTATGTATAATATTCTAAGTAAATATGATAAAATGAATATGAAGTTGATGTGTAATTGAGGTATGAATAAGGTATGGTTGATGTATGGAACATAGAAGAAATAATAAAGTTGAATGTCAATAAGTCAAATGAAGCATGTTGATATCAGAAATTTAATTAAGCATGAGAAAAGAATTAAAATCAGGATTTTTGGATTGGTGAATTAATGAATGGCTGAGATGAGAAGGAGAAAAAGAAGAATTAAATGGTCAAAGGGATAGGTCAAGGGCTGAGATGATTAATGAGATGAGCATGCATTAAATGCATCTTGCATGACTCACCCTCATCATCTCATCACCAACGTCAGCCACTCTTCTTCCCAGCTCTCCCTCTCGTTCCATCCAACTTTTCCAAGTTCCATTTCCAAACTCCTTGCTAAACCACCTTACTGCCTCACCAATTCATTAAGTTCAGTTAACGAAAAACGATCCTCGTCGTTAGACTAGGTGATATCTGAAGTTTGAAGGATTGATTCCAAGTATTGGAAGAGATCTCAAGATTTGAAGTTTTGGTTTCTAGTGAAGGTAAAAGAAGAGGATGATTCTTGCAATTTCGTTCTTGATGTGAAGTTATTTTGAGTTAGTATAACATGTGTATGTGGTTTAATTTAAGGTTTGATGTGATGTGATGATTTCAGATTTGAAGAAGTGAAAGCTAGGGTTACGCGCTAAGTGATTTCGCGTTTTCGAAGGAATCGAGGTAAGGAAATTATGTAACGGACGTAAGGCGGCTATGTCCGCATATTTTATGATGTGTGTATGTGATTTGGAAAGAAACATCAGCTGGTTTTGTGCAGGAAAAGATGCAATTTCGGACTTGTCTCCTAGTACTAATTAGGTTAGGAGCAGCCGACTGCCTTAAGTAGCAGCCGACTGCCTAGAGACAACAAAAACGTCGTTTTTCGAAAACCGATGCAAACCAGTCGACTGCTATGTAAGCCAGTCGACTGCTATTTTCCCAGAAGTATTCTGTTTCAAACCAGTCGACTGCGCTATATGAACAGTCGACTGCTATTTTTCAAGATGCATTTTGTTTCAAACCAGTCGACTGCCTATAGAACCAGTCGACTGCTATTTTTCGAGATGTATTCTGTTTCAAAAACAGTCGACTGCTATATGGGCCAGTCGACTGCTATTTCTTAAGAAGCATTCTGTCTGAAAACCAGTCGACTGCTATATTGACCATTCGACTGCCCTCTTGTATTTTCAAATATGAAAATACCGAAATTTAAATGAAAATAATTTCGAGAAAGGAAGTTATGAAGTAGCAGCCGACTGCCCTATAAGACCAGTCGACTGCCATGCATGAAAAGAGCTTTCAAGCTTAAGTTATTTAAACACAAAAGTGTTTTCTGAAAAAAGTATAATATAATGTTTTGAGACTATGGACTGTGTAATGATTATGCATTTCTGATGGCTGGGTGACTCTGATCAAGTCCTCAGTAATATGTATGTTGAGCGAGGAACCCTAGTCCGGTCCTCAATCCCACATGTGACACCTGACAAGTGTTCACTGTGGAAATTATAAAGGCAGGAGAGAATCCCTGACCTATACGGAGTGCACTACTGTACCAATGCATGATTAGAGTCATATGAGTCATATGAATGGGAATGAACGGTTCATGTGACGACTCAATCGCTTAAACATTGTACCTAGTCTCCATCTATTTAAAGTACAAGATGTATGTATGAAGAAGTATATGAAGTATGATGTTTTAAAGAAGAAGTATGATGCATGTTTTATATGTATGCTATGTTTTAAAGAAAGCATACAAAGTATGTTTACCATGGCATTTGAAATAAATATGCATGGTTGTAAACAATGCATGAAAGAAGTTTATGATGCATGCTTTATAATGCTTTACATGACATTATAGAGCCAAGTAGGAAAAATGCATATAGAGGCATAGTACGCTCTTTTACATACTTTTCTTACTGAGCGTAAACTCACCCTTTTACGACCATTTTTCCTACAGATTACTGAAGTGAAATCGCTCCGACTAGAGGAGCTTGTTTTTGAAGAATCGAAGTGTACCTTCTCGATACGCTTCCCGGTTAGCATAGAAGGTATACTCATGTGTTTATGTATAGTAAAGTTTAATTCAGCTACGGTACAGTACAAGTAGGAAATTGTGTATATAGGATATCGGGGATGTAAGATAAGATATGTATGAGATCCTGTGGAAAATGGAATGATATGTATATATATCATTTTTATGTTTATGGTAATTGAGTGAAAATTTATAAGCTATTAAATAATTAGCTTAAGGATAAGAAGAGAAGGACACTGCACGAACTAAATCTAAATAAAGAAGGAAAAAGATAAGTGATAAGATGAAGTGACGGGGACGTCACAGAGTGGTATCAGAGCAGTTTAGATTGAGGTTTGTCAGTGTCAAGAAGCTAGAAATAGAGTATATTCCCCAATTGTACTGTACTTGTCTGAATACAAATGTATAGTATAGCTATTTCTAGTTATACTAAAGAGCTCAATGATGATTATATTTACAGTATGAGCTCACGAAGAAGAGGTACAAGTAGAGGAAGAGGACGGGGTCGCACTGAAGAGCCCCCAGTTCCGTCTCCTCATCCATCTCCACCGCATAGCCCAAACACAAGGCTAGCGAAAATGGAAAAGCATATGGAGAACATGGCCACGATGTTCAATCAGTTTATGTCGAATTTCCCGAATGTGGCCACAAGTACTCAAGCAACTGCAACTGTTATTCCTCCTACTGAAGTAACCCCACCAGTCCCAGTTACTGGAAGGCGGGATCCTAGAGCTTATTGCAGTGTGGCATTGATTAAGGAATTCAAGAAGTTGGATCCGCCCAAGTTTAAGGGGGAAAGAGATTGTTGACAGCTGAGAACTGGATGAAAGCGTCTAAAGTCTTTTGAATATATGCCCTGCTCCGAAAGGGAGAAAGTAGGATTGGCTGCTTACCTATTAGTAGATGATGCTGAGTATTGGTGGCAAGCCACTCGGACCGTGTTAGAGGCCCGATATGATGAGATCACGTGGGATAGATTTGTAGAAGCTTTCCATGAGCAGTACATCCCACGCACTGATCGTAATAGATTGAAGATTGAGTTTCTCAGTTTGACTCAAGGTACGATGACGGTGAATCAGTATGAATCGAAGTTCATTACCTTGAGTAGATTTGATCCAGAGGTCCTCAGAGATGAAGGACATAAGATATACCGGTTCATCGAGGGATTGAAGTCCCCGATTAGATCCAAACTGTATCCGATGGATATCACCACCTATGGAGAAGCTGTTCGCAAGGCTCAGTTGTGTGAGCAAGACTATGATTTGCATCATGCTGACTTCCGAACCAAGGGTAAGGGCAAGGAACCGATGAAGCGGAAGTCGGATGAGAAAACTCAGAGTGATAGGTATCCATTTCGGAGAAGTAGACGATCCGAAGGAGTTTCGATAGGTACTCCTAAAGCTACGGGGATCAAGATAAGTGATGAGCGGTCCCGATATCAAGTTGGAAGTACCGCTAGCTCACAAAGAGTACAATGCAAAGATGTGAGCAGTGCGGGAAATTTCACGGATCACAGCCATGTCGCTTGGCGAGTGGCGCTTGCTTTAGATGTGGGGAGAAAGGGCACATGATTAAGGATTGCCCTCAGAGAGATCCGAAGATGCCTGAGGAATCAGATAAGACCCCTAAACCGCAACCTAAGGCCACTGCTGCTGAGAAGGGAAAGAAAGCTGTGACCCAAGGACGAGTGTTTGCCATCGACGAAGAGTCTGCCGATGCCTCGTCCAAAGTGATTAAAGGTACAATTTACCTATTTGATATGAATGTCATGGCATTGTTTGATCCAGGCTCTACGCATTCTTTTGTGTCTCCTAAGTTTGCCATGAAAATACCTGTTGAGCCTGAGACTCTAGGACACTTATTAAGGATAAGCACACCTTTTAAGGAATCACAAATGACAGAGTTAGTGTATAGAAATTGTAAGCTACGGGTAGGAGAAAGAGAATCTAAGGCTGACCTAATCCTACTGAATATGTATGGGTTTGATGTTATTTTGGGTATGGATTGGTTAGCTAATAATCATGTCATAGTGGACTGTTATGCTAAGAGCGTAACATTCTCTTCACCTGTTAGCTATGTTGTAAATTTTGCAAGTAATTAATATGAAAGCATGTTTGATCTTAATTGTTTGCAAATGAAAATAATGAATAATATGTATGATGATGTGAAGGATTTATTGCTTATGTGGAGGACGTAGATCAGAAACGTCCCGGACTCAAGGATATTCCTGTAGTCCAAGATTTTCCAGAAGTATTTCCGATGATCTTCCAGGACTTCCTCCGGATAGGGAAGTGGAATTTACGATAGATTTGGTGCCGGGGACTGAGCCTATATCAAGAGCTCCTTACCGGATGGCTTTGGTAGAATTGGAAGAACTTAAGAAACAGCTTCAGGAGTTGCTAGACAAGGGATTCATACGACCCAGCGTATCCCCTTGGGGTGCTCCTGTGCTTTTTGTCCGGAAGAAGGACGGTAGTATGAGGTTATGCATTGACTACCGGTGGTTGAATAAAGTGACAATCAAGAACAAGTACCCTCTTCCTAGAATTGACGACCTCTTTGATCAGCTTAAGGGTGCACAAGTCTTTTCCAAATAGACTTGAGATCGGGATATCACCAGTTGAAGATTCGAGATGAAGATATCCCTAAGACTGCATTCCGGACACGGTATGGTCACTATGAATTCCTAGTGATGCCGTTTGGTCTGACTAATGCACCTGCAGCCTTCATGAACTTGATGAATGATGTATTTAAGCAGTACCTGGACCAGTTTGTCATTGTCTTCATCGATGACATTTTGGTCTACTCGAGGTCTCGGGAAGAGCATGAGCAGCATTTAAAGATAGTTCTGCAAACCCTCAAGGATAGAGGATTGTATGCCAAGCTAAGTAAATGTGATTTCTGGTTGAATCAATCTCCTTTTTAGGTCATGTGATCAGTAAAGATGGAGTCTCGGTTGATCCATCAAAGATTGAAGCGGTGGTTCAATGGGAAAGACCGAAGACTGTGACGGAGATTAGGAGTTTCTTGGGTTTAGCTGGCTACTATAGAAGGTTTGTAGAGGGTTTCTCGAAGCTAGCTGCTCCACTGACGCGCTTGACGCGCAAGGAAGTGAAGTATGAGTGGAATGAAGCCTGTGAAAGTAGCTTTCAAGAGTTGAAGCGCAGGCTAACGACTGCACCGATCCTTACCATCCCTAGTGGTTCAGGTGGATTGCGGTGTATAGTGATGCCTCAGGGCAAGGTTTGGGATGTGTGTTGATGCAGCACGGTAAGGTAGTGGCCTATGGTTCCAGACAATTGAAAGGACCATGAGAAGAACTACCACTCATGATTTGGAGTTAGCTGCAGTAGTGTTTGCCCTGAAATATGGAGGCATTATTTGTATGGTGAGAGATTTCAGATTTTTACGGATCATAAAAGTCTGAAATACTTGTTCTCCAAAGAGAATTGAACATGAGGCAAAAAATGGCTCGAGCTTCTAAAGGATTACGATTGTGAGATCTTGTACCACCCGGGGAAAGCAATGTGGTGGCGGATGCTCTGAGCCGGAAGCATGTAAGTATGGTGTCTTATATGATGATAAAAGAATATGAGCTAATTGAGCAATTTGCAAGCCTCAACCTTGATGTATGACTTATGAGCAAATTGGAATGACGGCTAGTTTGAGGATTGAGCCAGAATTGATGAAAGAATCCGAAGTGCTCAAAAAGATGATAGATGCATTGAGGCTATGAATCAGATGCAGCAGGTATGATCTCAGAGTTCAATCTTGGTAGTGATGGAATTTTGAGGTTTAGGAGTCGTATATGTGTCCCACATGATGATGAATTGAAGAAGCTGATTTGACTGAAGCACATGCCACTAAGTACACGTTACATCCAGGAAATACGAAGATGTATCACAATCTTCGCAAGGTGTACTGGTGGAAGGGCATGAAGAGAGACATAGCAGATTTTGTAGCAAAATGTCTCACATGTCAACAGGTCAAGGTAGAGCACCAAAAGCCAGCAGGATTACTGCACCCTCTGCCTATACCTATGTGGAAGTGGGAACACATTACGATGGATTTTATTATGGGGTTGCCCAGAACCAAGAAGAATCATGATGGTATATGGGTGATTGTCGATAGATTGACAAAATCAGCTCACTTCCTACCTATGAAGTCAACTGATACACTCAATGCTTTGGCAGATATGTATGTAAAAGATGTTGTAAGACTACACGGTGTTCCAGTGAGCATTACTTCTGATAGAGATTCCAGGTTTACTTCCCATTTCTGGGAGCATTTTCAAGAAGCCATGGGATCTAAGTTAAGTTTTAGCACAGCTTTTCATCCGCAGACTGATGGACAGTCCGAGCGCACGATTCAGACGCTCGAGGATATGTTGAGGCTTGTGCTATGGACTTTAAAGGCTCCTGGGATGACCATCTGCCATTGGCTGAGTTTGCATACAATAATAGTATCATGCAAGCATCGGGATGGCACCATATGAAGCTTTGTATGGAAGAAGGTGTCGATCTCCGATTGGGTGGGAAGAAGTGGGCGAACGTAAGTTATTGGCTCCAGATCTAGTCGAGCAAGCATCAGAAGATGTTAAGTTGATTTGTCAGAGGCTTAAGACAGCTCAAAGTAGACAAAAGAGCTATGCAGATGCTCGACGGAGGCCACTTGAGTTCATGGTTGGAGATTATGTATTCTTGAAAGTTTCTCCATCCAAAGGGATCATGAGATTTGGCCGACGAGGTAAGCTGAGTCCTCGTTATATTGGTCCATTTGAGGTCTTAGATCGGATAGGTGATGTTGCCTATAGATTGGCATTGCCTCCAGAGCTATCGGGAGTGCATAATGTGTTTCATGTATCGATGCTTCGGAAGTATAATCCGGATCCGTCTCATGTCATAGAATATGAACCCTTGGAGATAAGGGAAGATATGAGCTATGTAGAGAAGCCAATTCAGATTTTGGACAGAAAAGAGAAAGTTTTGAGGTCTAAGACGATCCCATTAGTGAAAGTTCTCTGGCAATACCATACGATGGAAGAAGCTACATGGGAGCTAGAGAGCTTAATGAAGGAAAGGTATCCAGAATTATTTTACATGACAAGCTAAGGCAAATTTGGAGGACCAAATTTTCTAAGGTGGGGAGGATGTGAGATCCCTAATTTTCATGTAATTCTCCATGTTGTAAATATTCTAAGTAATATGATAAATGAATATGAAGTTGATGTGTAATTGAGGTATGAATAAGTATGGTTGATGTAATGGAACATAGAAGAAATAATAAAGTTGAATGTCAATAAGTCAAATGAAGCATGTTGATATCAGAAATTTAATTAAGCATGAGAAAAGAATTAAAATCAGGATTTTTGGATTGGTGAATTAATGAATGGCTGAGATGAGAAGGAGAAAAAGAAGAATTAAATGGTCAAAGGGATAGGTCAAGGGCTGAGATGATTAATGAGATGAGCATGCATTAAATGCATCTTGCATGACTCACCCTCATCATCTCATCACCAACGTCAGCCACTCTTCTTCCCAGCTCTCCCTCTCGTTCCATCCAACTTTTCCAAGTTCCATTTCCAAACTCCTTGCTAAACCACCTTACTGCCTCACCAATTCATAAGTTCAGTTAACGAAAAACGATCCTCGTCGTTAGACTAGGTGATATCTGAAGTTTGAAGGATTGATTCCAAGTATTGGAAGAGATCTCAAGATTTGAAGTTTTGGTTCTAGTGAAGGTAAAAGAAGAGGATGATTCTTGCAATTTCGTTCTTGATGTGAAGTTGTTTTGAGTTAGTATAACATGTGTATGTGGTTTAATTTAAGGTTTGATGATGTGATGATTTCAGATTTGAAGAAGTGAAAGCTAGGGTTACGCATCAAGTGATTTCGCGTTTCGAAGGAATCGAGGTAAGGAAATTATGTAACGGACGTAAGGCGGCTATGTCCGCATATTTTATGATGTTTATGTGATTTGGAAGAAACATCAGTGGTTTTTGTGCAGGAAAATATGCAATTTCGGACTTGTCTCCTAGTACCAATTAGGTTAGGAGCAGCCGACTGCCTTAAGTAGCAGCCGACTGCCTAGAGACAACAAAAACGTCGTTTTTCAAAACCGATGCAAACCAGTCGACTGCTATGTAAGCCAGTCGACTGCTATTTTCCCAGAAGTATTCTGTTTCAAACCAGTCGACTGCTATATGAGACAGTCGATGCTATTTTTCAAGATGCATTCTGTTTCAAACCAGTCGACTGCCTATAGAACCAGTCGACTGCTATTTTTCGAGATGTATTCTGTTTCAAAAACAGTCGACTGCTATATGGGCCAGTCGACTGCTATTTCTTAAGAAGCATTCTGTCTGAAAACCAGTCGACTGCTATATTGACCAGTCGACTGCCCTCTTGTATTTTCAAATATGAAAATACCGAAATTTAAATGAAAATAATTTCGAGAAAGGAAGTTATGAAGTAGCAGCCGACTGCCCTATAAGACCAGTCGACTGCCATGCATGAAAAGAGCTTTCAAGCTTAAGTTATTTAAACACAAAAGTGTTTTCTGAAAAAGTATAATATAATGTTTTGAGACTATGGACTGCGTAATGATTATGCATTTCTGATGGCTGGGTGACTCTGATCAAGTCCTCAGTAATATGTATGTTGAGCGAGGAACCCTAGTCCGGTCCTCAATCCCACATGTGACACCTGACAAGTGTTCACTGTGGAAATTATAAAGGCAGGAGAGAATCCCTGACCTATACGGAGTGCACTACTGTACCAATGCATGATTAGAGTCATATGAGTCATATGAATGGGAATGAACGGTTCATGTGACGACTCAATCGCTTAAACATTGTACCTAGTCTCCATCTATTTAAAGTACAAGATGTATGTATGAAGAAGTATATGAAGTATGATGTTTTAAAGAAGAAGTATGATGCATGTTTTATATGTATGCTATGTTTTAAAGAAAGCATACAAAGTATGTTTACCATGGCATTTGAAATAAATATGCATGGTTGTAAACAATGCATGAAAGAAGTTTATGATGCATGCTTTATAATGCTTTACATGACATTATAGAGCCAAGTAGGAAAAATGCATATAGAGACATAGTACGCTCTTTTACATACTTTTCTTACTGAGCGTAAACTCACCCTTTTACGACTATTTTTCCTACAGATTTCCTGAAGTGAATTTCGCTCCGACTAGAGGAGCTTGTTTTTGAAGAATCGAAGTGTACCTTCTCGATACGCTTCCCAGTTAGTATAGAAGGTATACTCATGTGTTTATGTATAGTAAAGTTTAATTCAGCTACGGTACAGTACAAGTAGGAAATTGTGTATATAGGATATCGGGGATGTAAGATAAGATAATGTATGAGATCCTGTGGAAAATGGAATGATATGTATATATATCATTTTTATGTTTATGGTAATTGAGTGAAAAATTTATAAGCTATTAAATAATTAGCTTAAGGATAAGAAGAGAAGGACACTGCACGAACTAAATCTAAATAAAGAAGGAAAAAGATAAGTGATAAGATGAAGTGATGGGGACGTCACATTTTATCGTTTGAAAGAAAGGATTTTCTAAATTGTTATGGATTTAAAGTGAAATATTTATCATTTGCTGTAAAAACTACAAACTTTGTACCATATTAGTGAATAAATTAAGAGACATAGAATAAGCTTGAAAACTATGATATACTTTGTAATTTCCATTATTCCACGTAATGAGAATGAAATTATAAGTTTAGTCAATTTAGTAACAAATGGTCCTTAAGATGAATTAGAAATCTTATAACTAAGTTCAAGAATTATATAAGAACAAATAAATGCATATATTCCATAATATATGTATATTTGTTTTAATAAAACAAATGACACAAGTATACTAAAGGAAATGTAGTATACATGAATATTAAAATATTTAAAATAAAATAAGGAATTCATACATATATACTTATTAAGTGTTAAATATGTATATATATCGATATATGTAAATTTTAAAATAAAGGAGGTATATATATATACATATCTCCACTAAAAATATATTAGACATAAAATATATATTTATATATATGTAGATAAGTAAAAATATATATTATATATGTAATACTTGAAATAGATATACACATACTTATTATATATACGGAAATACAACAAAACAAATAAATATATATACGAATACATATATATTAGTTATATATATATATATATATATATATATATACTAGTTATGTAACTATAATTATATATTATAAAATATAAATAATTGTGTTAGGAAAAAAAAATTAAAAAAAAAACAGATTTAAAATATAAAATAAAATAGATTATATAATAGGCTTAGTGGAGTTTGATGGGACTTTTTCCCATCAAACCCCACTAAGCACAGCCCTATCGTTCATCAGGATCATCACCATCAGAAGGCTTATCAAGGAAAGCTACAGACTTAAGAAAAATAGAAGTAGTCTCTGCCAAAGTCAGACCAAAAAGCTAAGGAAATTGAAAATGAAATGGGAAAGTAAGTGAGGCACGAGAAAGAGAGAGAGAGTTGAAAGTTGAGCTACAACGTGAAGGAGTGGAGAAGGAGATCTCGGCAAGGAAGAGGAAAGGAAGAAGAAAAGCGTGAAAGGGCTGTTCGCTAATCTCTCTTGGGATATTATCAAGGTTGAAGCTGCCAAGAAGAGGAAGGAAATGTAAGCTTTAGGCAAGAAAGAAACAGACGCCGACTGAAGTAGCGACAGCCATGAAGGGAAAATCAAGGAGATGCAGGGAAAGGTAATTCGTTTTTATTTTCTTTTGCAAAACTAGATCAGTGGCGTGAATGCTATGGAATTCCTTGGTAATTAAGGACATTTAACTGGTGCTAAAACGAGGGAGTAATGGTCTGATAAAGAGGCATAAAATAAGGAAGACATTTTTGGATGTTGACAAAGCACCGAACAAGTGATTTTATTGGGCTAAAGGAAGGAAGACAAAATATGTGAAAGAGAGGCTTTTAACATGGGGTTGAAAGGAGCTGGTGCTAAGCTCTAAAATGGAGTCATAAAATAGGACGACACAACAAATGGGCAGAATGTAGTGCTAAAATAAGGCTGAAAAATTGGTGTTGAGCTGTGATTGACGGGCTGCTGAAAGCAAGGATTCTAGCTGACAATGTGAGGCTTTTCAGTTGGCATTTTAGAAGACTGAAAGTGTGAATTCTGTACTGAGTTAGAACTCTTGATGAGGTTGAAACAAAGTTGGAACAAGATGCTGAAAACAGTAGCCTTTGAAACTAAAAATGGTGGCTGCTTAAAAGTGTCTTTAAGTTAGCGAATAGTGACAAATAGATTATTAAAAGGCTGAGTTTAAGGCTGTTTCAAAGGCTGGAATAGAGGCTTTGTAAAGGTAGTAAACAGGATCGAAATGTTGGCTTTTGGTAGACTGTTTTAGGGTTCGGTTATGGGTTAAAGCAGTGGAAGAGGGCTGACGTTAAAAGTTATTTTTGGGTTTTAGTTTGGGGGTTACCTTGCAACGTTGGAGTGGCATTTCTCTAAGGCTGAAACAGTGCATTTTTTTTATGTAAATATCATGTGAATAAATACAAGACCTTGGAGCATTGAGGTAGAAGCTTGGAAATTTTAAAAAGGTAAGACTTCTTTGCTTTGAGTCTTAATTTTATACACATGTATGTATAGATTTATATAAATATACATACATATCACTAGTATGATAATGATAAGTTAAGTATTGGCATGGGTTTTAATTGAACACTTTAAGGAGAAGAAGCAATATGAAATTCGGTGGAAGAAGTTTTATTATTACTTTTTTTAAAGGTACGAAACCATACATCGGTTTAGGATGGATACAAGTATATAAATATATACACACACATGCAAATTAATATCATTAGTATGATAAATAGAATATAAATGAATAAATTCTCAATGTACAAGTGGCTGCGATTTATTTTGCTCTAAGATAAATTATTGAGACTGATAGAGATATGGATAAATATATAAATATATATATGTATGTATATACATATATCATGATGATCAATATGTTATGTGTTATTAAAAATGATATAAATGTATAAACATATATTTATTTATACGTAATAAATATTGATAAGGAGAAGAAAAGAGATGAGCATGGGTAAATATATATATACCTATAATATATGTATATAATGGAATATACACGGGTATAAATACATAGGTATTTGAACATATATGAATATATGTGTACGTAAGGACCTAGACCATGGGCATATTGCGACTAACGATTAGGAGGTAGTTTCGGATTAATAGTTAATTGAAATTAATAGCGTTTTTAAGATCTTTGTTTTAAGTATGTGATTAAACATAATGATAAAAACTTATTGAAATGTTAATGGATTATGTGTAGTGAATCGGAACGGTTGAGGACTTAATTTCGGATTCCAAAAGGTCAGGAAGAAATGATTAAACCTCGAGGTAAGTGGGTTAAATAAATCTTACTAGTATCATCTCGTAAGAGATGAAAGAACCCTCATTAAATAATTAATTAAATTTATATAGGATATTGGTTGGACATTACGGATAAGACAAATAGAATAAGTATGGTAGGATTTTTAAATCGGACATAATGTGCCTGTGAAATATGCTTATTTGAAAGGTGATTTTGCTGTGAATTGTGTAATGTGTTATGTGTGATGGCTCTCTTATGATTACTGAACATGTTAACATATTGTTATGCTTTGAGTATGGACATGTGATTTGAGTACTAAATATACATATCGCTCCCGATGTTGAGTCAATGGACCGTAATTAGCACCTAGTTATATTTGTCGAAAGCTAGGAAAACTAAAGGCCCAACCGAGCAAAGATTTGAATTTCGAACCGTGGGAGCCACCTCTAGAGTCCTTCGGGAACTAAGTGCTACACGAGTTTCGATGTACTAAAGGCGCAACCGAGCAAAGACTCGAATTCCGAACTGTGGGAGCCACCTCTAGAGTCCTTCGGGAACTAAGTGCTACACGAGTTTCGATGTACTAAAGGCCCAACCGAGCAAAGTCTTGAATTCCGAACCGTGGGAGCCACCTCTAGAGTCCTTCGGGAACTAAGTGCTACACGAGTTTTGATGTACTAAAGGCCCAACCGAGCAAAGTCTTGAATTCCGAACCGTGGGAGCCACCTCTAGAGTCCTTCGGGAACTAAGTGCTACACGAGTTTCGATGTACTAAAGGCCCAACCGAGCAAAGACTCGAGTTTCGAACCGTGGGAGCCACCTCTAGAGTCCTTCGGGAACTAAGTGCTACACGAGTTTTGATGTACTAAAGGCCCAACCGAGCAAAGTCTTGAATTCCGAACCGTGGGAGCCACCTCTAGAGTCCTTCGGGAACTAAGTGCTACACGAGTTTTGATGTACTAAAGGCCCAATCGAGCAAAGACTCGAGTTCCGAACTGTGGGAGCCACCTCTAGAGTCCTTCGGGAATTAAGTGCTACACGAGTTCCAACGAAATATAAAAGTCATAGGATATTGTGATGATAAGTAAGTGATTGTGAATCGTGAATGTGACGAATGTCGAAGGATGAAACAGATCTGAGGCATATGACATACAACGTGTGTGATTATTGGATTATGTTTGTACATGTCATTTGAATATATGCTACTTGAATGTTTGTTTCTTTCGATTTTTGGATTATGTTATATATGCCATTTGAACATGTACGATTTGAACGTTCGTTTCTTTCGATTATTGGAATTACGCTATATATGCCATTTGAATATGTACTACTTGAATGTTCGCTCTTCCACACTTAATTATACTGATAAAGAGAATGATATCTTGTGAAATCAAGGATGAAATGTAAGCATGAACAAGTTTATTACATTTGTGCACTTACGGAATGATAATAAACATTAGTATAATCCATACATGCTAATTTACAATAACTCAAGCATGTATGATCGTGTTTTACGGTATGAGCCTAGTATGTTTTATTTAAACTACTTACTGAGCCGTGGATTGCTCACCCCTTAATTTAACAACTGCAGATCATACGAGTTGATAGCCAGCTCAGGCTTCGTGTAGGCTCCTGGGAAACCGTACCTAGTAGTGGTACTCGTTTGCATTCTCCAGAGCTAGCATTTTCTATTTGGAGGTATACTACTAGTATATCATTTGATAATCTTGTGTACGTTAAATTTCACAGTACTAGGAAGGTATATGGGATGTAAACCTTGGATCGTACTAGATGATTATGTGAGTCTAGGTGGTTATCGAGCCCGATCCGGGTCAAAAGGTATGTTTAAACTATATATGGATGAAGTGATATAAGTGAACTTAGTAATGACCTAACTCTTGGAATCGTTGATATACGTGGTTGCATGAAACTGTGGAGAATCACCAGCTGCCATACTATGTGATTTAAAATGTGTTTTTGCAGGAAATTATACCTGGGGAAATTCATAAAATACAAAGGGGAGGTTTTCGACCTGTTTCTTTTGGGAATAGTGAAATAAGACGAAAATCATAAGGAAAGCCTCCTTGAGAAATGTGACTTAGATCGAGAAATAATATAAATAGTATGGGATTGGATTTAGATACTACACTAGCACCGAATACAAACCGTAAGTAAAAAAAAAAAAATTTGGTTCGAAATTTTCGTAAGAAATCATATAAGTGTTAAGTGGACGTCATTGGCCTTCGGGTCGTGACATCTGCATTGTCATGATTCTTAGTTATCAAAATGAAAAGTTTTAATGCAAATGAATGTATTAAGGATATGGTTTTATTGTTTGAAAGAAAAGAGTTTTCTGAACTGTTATGGATATGACTTTATCATTCACTACCGCACAATGATTTAATGACAATTGTTTTTATACTACGTTGCATTGTTAATGATTATGAAAATAATGGAATTCTGGTTTAAAACACATGAATTCCTTCACTGTAAAGATCATTTAGATTCACCTATAGTCGACCTACGGACTAGGACAAGTGAGGTGCGTCAAAGCATTCTTCTTTACTTAACCTGATATCCCTTGCCGGTTATAGCAATTCCTTCTAAGTCTCGTATTATGGTTATCAATACTAAATGTAAATGTAGAAATATAGCTAGGATACATGCATGTTAGTTGCATAGTATCTATTCTTTTTGAATTCAAGTCTAACGTTAATTGTGGCAAACTGTCATCGTAAGAACATGCGTAGGATACATGCATATAGTTAGCAAGGTATCTACTATTTTATATATATTTCTTACTAAGCATAAGCTCACCTTCCTCTTACACCTCACAGATAATCTATAGTAGTAGCTATCTTGTTAAGTGAAGATTTTGATTGAATTGTTTCGAGGCTTTAACATTGTACTTTGAAGGTATATTTACATAGTTATGTTATGAATTTAGACATTACTATACAGTACTTTGGTGTGTCAAAGGGATGTAAACAAAAGGAGTCTAAATGTCAATGATAGTCATTCGATATAGAAATGAATATATACTAAAGTTTACAATATGATACTTGATATTTATATAGTTTGAGGTTGTTATTTAGGTATAGTTATGAAGTAATCTTACTTGACTTGATGTAAATGAAACGAGAATGTAGAGGAAAGTAGACATGTACAGTAATGATTATACTAGGACTAATTTTGAATGATGGAATATTGATCTAACTAAGTTAGTTTTAGCTTAATATTGAATTGATGACACTGAACACAGCCTAACAAAATGAATGAAAAAGAAAAAGTTAGTCCTAATTTTGGGTGAAAAGTCTATAACACAAAGCTTTTCCGGTAACTTTGAGGAAGGCAACAAGGTCTTGGTTTTCTTCATTAAAGCCAAATTCAATCAATTCCTAAAAACAACTTGGCACTAAATTTATAACACCTCAACCCCACATTAGGAGTTTGTGAGATTCTGCAATGCTATATATGTAAAGACTTAAACTCACACTTGCAAGGCACCTTTTATAGGAAAAAATCATGAGATCTTCAGGTCAAAGCGAACAATACCTGGCAAGTTGAGTGCGTGTCTCTACAAATGGTATTAGAGGTAGCCCACTAGCCGAAACATGGGACCTAAGTGCTACACCGTAGGAGCCACCTCTAGATTCTCGCGAGAACTAAGTGCTACATAGTGGGAGCCACCTCTAAATACCTAATCTTTGATGTGATCCTGATTATGTTCTGATTGGGCTTGACAAGGACAATAAGCTTTAAAGTGGGGTAGTTTGTAACACCTCAATCCCATCTTAGGAGTTTGTGAGACTCTGCAATGTTATATATGTAAAGACTTGAACCCATACTTGCGAGGCGCCTTTTGTGGGACAAAACCGTGAGATCTTTTGTCAAAGCGGACAATACCTCGCAAGTTGGGTGCAGGTCCACAAATTTGTTGGCCATTTTGTTAGCAACATTGTTACAAACAAATACTAAAGCAATCTATGAGAGGGACATTGGATTGCAGTGAAAGATATTCTTAAGTACTTGAGAAAAACTAAGGATATGTTTCTGGTCTATTGAAATGCTGAGCTTAATGTAAAGGGTTTGTACCGTTTGAAATTATAGAATTCCGAACCAACTTTTTCCTTTTAAAACACTTATTCACTTATGATCTTTTGGTTTGCATGTGGTGTCAGTGTAAGCACACTCCACATTTTTTTTTGTCAACTCAATATACCATCAAATGAATAAATAAATCAGAAATAAAAATATCTATAATCAAATATTTATCCATATAATTTACATCTCACTATAAAAATTTATATTCTTTTCCATAAATACATTTGCTGTGCAATTAAACGTCTGAATATAAATGTAAATATATACCTGTTCGCTTGTTACTTATAACTTCTAATGACTTCTTCCACAAGTTGGAAACATTGGTAAACACGTACACTAAAATCTTATTTGGGAGAGAGGGAAGTAAGGGGTGAGCTTTGGGGAAAGCTCAGTAAGAAACATATATAAAAGTGCTAAAAACATTATGAAAATGCTTTGGAAATCATATCATAAGTATTTCAATATATATTCTATTTATGATTCAAATCTAAAAAACACTATAGTACACAGTAAACTGTTTTTGTAATAATAATTCAGTTAACTATCAATAAACTATTCAAAATTGGTACGGTAGCAGATTAGTATCAATAAACAGTTCGGTATCCATAACCACTTGAATACCAATAAACCGTACAAATGCAATACTTATTTAAATCTAATCATAAATTATTCAATACGAAAATAGTTTATAAATCAATATTTAAAAACACTGCAGTGACCAGATTTGTGGTAAGTGATTCACTATCGTTAAACAATTCAGCTATAAACCGTACGATAAACAATTCAATTTCTAGTAACAATAACCAATTTAGTAGAAATAAACAGCTTAGTAACAGTAAACAGTTTAGTACCAGTAACTATACAGTAAAACAGTATAGTATACAATAACAATAAGAGGAGACCAGGCATCACCCAAAGCATATCATGTAGTAACGGTAGTCCCCGAATGGAGTAATAGTAACAGTAAACACGTGAGACATATGGCTATAGTATATGGGTGTCCTCAAAGTACACTTGCCAGGTGTCTCTAGGACTGCTGATGACTTGGCGGGTCTATCAGCTACAGTACAAGTAACAGTAACACATGACACGTGAGCATGATACGGGGCTTAACAGTTTCAAAACAATTTGTAAACTGTATAGTTTCCATAAAGATAATCACTAGAAATCACTTCACAACACATGTATGAAAATATATAGCGGTATGAAAATATATAACTAGTTCCGAAGTACAAATTTATAAAATATTCACAATTTAGTTTTCACTTTTGAAAATATTCCATTTCACTATAGATGGGTAAAAAGAACATGCTGGTACTCTTTTGCGTGTAAAATTCAATAACATGAATATTTAAATATTGTTTTTCAGTACGTAAACCATATATAAACGGTCAATCTGAAGTCACTGCAGTAATGTTTTAATATCGATAAACTGCTCTGTCCCAAACTAATATAGTACACAATTCAGTACATAGTACATTAAACATGAAACTTGAAAACACATTTAGTTATGTGAATAAATTATATTTCCTCATTTAAGAAAATTAATGGGAAACAGTTAAGAATTAAATTTCCGAAAATTCCAAAACACGTAAAACATTTACAAGTAACTCCTATATATGTTCCTTACCTCGAGTCCACGCAATATCTTTGCGTTCTTACTATCGCTTGTGCAACCTTATTTCCAGAATTGCTACTCCTACACGGTAATATCACCTTGTGCAACCATATCGCAATGTAAATAAATATTCCATAATATCTATTTTACATCTATCATTCTTCATAGTTTATTTTTTTTTATTTCCTATTAATTACCTCAATATAACTACGATTAAATTATATCCCTTTCCAACTCCAATAATCCATAACCTCATTAACTTTCATGTTATATTTATTTGTTCCTAGATCATGATAATTCACATTGAAATCCCCTTTTTACTTCTCAACCAAATATCTCTTTTATGCACACCTTCTATTTCCCTCCATATTTATTTCCAACAATATTCTTTACTCATCTTTAATTATTTCTCTTTAACCAATTAGTCACAAAATTAACTTGAAAACCTCATCAACAATGCCTTAACCAATCATTCATTTCTTGCATTAAACTTATTATTCTTCAATTCCAATTTATCCTTAATTTATAAATCATACTATTTTCCATAAATCATGAAATTTCCAAATTTTCCTCTCATTAACTAAAATTTATTCTTTTCTCAAATTTAATTCCACTGACAATTTCAATAACATTTATATTTTATTCACTTGTTCTCATACCATGAAATTTCATTTGAAATTCCATTATCAAACCTAACTTCTCTTTATGCACATAATTTATTTTCTTTCCAATTTATTGTCACCAATACTCTTATTAAATTATTGCTATACTATTTCTTACTCTTTAACCTTCCAAATCCAACATTTTATAATATAAAATATAGTTAACTTAATACTTCAATTGATTCTAAATTCATTCTTTTCCTCAATTCTCATTTCATGAATTTAAATTTTCTTTTCACTCATGCTACCATTTCATTGCTATTCTTTAACTTTTAATTTAAAGAGTTTAGCATAATCTTCCATAAGTTATGCCTTGGCCAAAAGCTTCTTTGTTAATTATTTATTATCTTCCAATTTCCTACTTCATGAATATCATTTTTCATATTCTATTTCTCATTTTACTTTTACTCCATAAATCAAAATGTTCACCAATTTTCATATTCTCACATTATAGCTAATTATTCATTCTTGAACCGATCTTATTTTCTTGTTAAATACTCAAACATAATTAGAATAAAATTTATTTTTCCTTCTTTCCAATCTTTACTTTTTAATTGCTCATTTTCCATTTCCATATAAATTTAAAAATCATTATTTACTAGAAATTTTCCCACGCTATTTTTTTTTCTCTTTGCTTTGCTTTTCTTTTCTGTTTCTTTCTTTTTCTTACCAGCAGCAGCTTCACGTTTTTTCTTTTCATTGCCGAGAGCCCCTATATGAATCCATCTTTGTGTTGTCTTTTCTTCAATCAATTCTAGTTTCCTAGACTTCTTCTACTCAATTAGTAATTCCATCAAACATTATTAGTTCATCAAATTCATCATCATTCTTTCAATTCTGCCATGACCAAATGGTAGCCTCATTCACGCCTTTCACCCAGGTTTTGCAACTTATTACTCAATTCAAGTTCAATCAAGTTCCTATCCATCATCTCTACTAATTCTTACCTAAAACACGTTGAAATCACCAAGAATTCTTCATTTTCCATTCACAACCGAAACCCACAAATTTCCTTACACTTCATCTTTCTTTAATCTAAAACATCAATCAGGTTTTCCATGTATAAATAAATGAAAAACAATGGCTGGAAACAATGGAACATCATTAATCCTCACCTTTTTCATTTAACCGTGCAGGGCAGTCCATACCCACTCTTCACGTCACCAATTCTGCTTTATTTTTCTGGGTTTAGACAGTTTTAAAGATAGGGATTAATATGGGGAAGAAAGCTTAGGGGGTTCAAAGAAGAAATTGATAAATTTCCTTACATGAGTGGAGAGACGAGAGGAAGAAAGGGAAGAAACGCAGCAACAAAGGGAAAAAAAATCGGTGAAGCAGAAGTAGGGCAGCAAGGTCGGTTACGGGCTGAGAAAATGGCTCAGCAACGTTTCATTTGTCATCTTTTATTACTATAACATCGACTAGAATTATGCCACATGCCCAATAAATCAAAATCACCCTTCAAGATACAATTATTTACACTTTTACCCCTTAAAATATCTCCTTGTTTATAATTTCAGAATTTCTAATTTTAATTTAATTAAATTTAATTATTTAGGTCAATTTTGGTTAACTTTGACTAATTTCCCATGTTAATTGACCACTTTACCTTTGTATAATCCCATTAATTCTCATTATTTCCAATGAAGTCCAATCATTAAATTAATATTTCTATATTCAAATTTAATATTTTATATTTATTATTTCTCATTTATTTAGGTTAAACATGGTCAATTATTGACTCTCAAAGGGGTTTGACTAGTCCTGAGTAATGAAATTATCAAATTATCCTTAACCGTAAAAATTGCGTAAATTCCTACTTTTACGCTTGATTTTCTCTATCAATTCACATGATCTAAAACTTTATTACATATAAAATTATTCACTTCAAATACCATCATTCTAGGGTCTCACTTCGATCTGGACAGAAAAAGTCCTGGTAGGGCTCGCACCGGGTACCTCCCTGAATCCTATCGAATAGACCCTTTACTTAAATATTTTAATAATAATTTCTACTTTTAATTTCTTACACTCCATAACTTATTTAAAAGATCAGAAATTCAGGGCTCTCACGGGGTTAAACTTATGCAAGCTTTCAGTCAGATAAGGATGACTTTAAATCACACCAAGAATTTATATTTACTTTGAATGGCAATGAAGTCAATTGGAAGAGTTCCAAGCAAATAACAATTGTGGACTCCATAATTGAATCTAAGTACATCTCCATGTCTGAGGCTTGGAAGGAGTGAGTTTGGATTAGGAAGGTCATCATTGAACTGGGCATGGTTCCAAGTATTGTTACTGCAGTTAGACTATATTATAACAACAATTAGCCATTGCACAAACAAATGAACCAAAGTCTCATCAACGATCCAAACATGTACTAAAACTTTACCACCTTATTAGAGATATAATTGCTAGAGGTGATATTAATATACAGAGGGTATCCACTAAAGAAAATCTTGTCGATCCTCTCACTAAAGTATTGTCCCAGCAGAAATATGATCTCCACTTGAAGGGATGTGATCTTAAACACGATGGTGATTGTCTTTAGTGCTAGTGGGAGATTGTTAGTGGAAGCATTACAAGCCAATAGAGATTTGTTATGGATGTAAACACTTTATGGTTATTCTTTAAGTAATTGATATACAGACTATCAATTTGAGATTTGATAGTAATGTAGTATTTCTCTATTCATAAGTATTGAGAATAATTGTGATTATTGTACTTATGTAAATAAAATCCATGGAACATAATAGCCTTAAAAGTGAATTGTAATGTGTTACAGTTATTGGATCACTATCCATCAAAGCTTTGTTCCTAAACTTATTCCCAGTCATTATGCTATCAAGAACAGGAATTGATATTGCTTAAAAATCGGTACATGTTAACAGTTGTAAAGTACACAACCGATCTAATAGATTGAAATATGGAGATATTTGATGATAGAATGTTGGTGCTTATTATAGAATAAGTTCACTGAATATGACTCGCTGTCGACCCTAAAAGGTATCTACACAAAAGTGCACATGGTCTTCAAGTAATACGGAGATGAGTCTGAAAATATCATCCCATAGAGACTAGTGTTGCAAAGCCTAGCTAAGTACTAGATACTTTTACCTAAGGTATATCCTAGCAAATTATGAAGGTTTTATCATGGGTGATCTACGGAGGCTAATCAAATAAAATACATGAAAATAATAAAATAAAAATAAAAATAAATGAAAAAGAGAGTGAACTAAGAAATACTTATAGTGAAATGTTGAAATAAAAATAACTACGAAAGAAAGAAATAAAAATGCAAATTAGTAAACTTAAAGGGTAAAAATGTAATTTGTCAGAATGCAAATAATAAAAATATGCATGAAAATACTAATATGAGAATAAAAATGCATGAACTAATTAAAAATCAAATTAAAACTAAAAAAAAAAGGATAAGAGTAATGCATGAATTAACAAAAAACATTAAAATGTAATGAACTAAAATGTGAAGCATGCCATGAAAATTAATCTGACTCTTCCTAAAATTTTCTAATGAATGATTGACTCTAGTACTAATTAAATCTAACAAAACATGGCTGGAAAATGCATGAAACAGCCGCTATAAAGAACCTGAAATTGACGCCTAAGGGTTGGATTAAATGCAACAAATGCAATGTATTTTTTTTTTTGTTGTACAACAAATGCAATGTAAAATTATCCTAATGCAGTCTAAAAATCTTAAGATGAGTACTTAACACTAAAATGCATTAAAACTTATGAAATGATCCTAAATTAATGACCAAACAGCAACCAATTACTAAGACAGTAACTAAAAAATCTGATGAGGAAAATTGAACATAAATGCATGAAAAGCTATGAAATGGCTAATGAAACTAAGCTAATGTAACCCCTAAATTTACCGAATTAATATATGATTCTAATGTGAACTTAAAACACTCAATTACACCTTAAATTGAACACCAAACAGATCCTAAAAGACCTGCGAATGACGCCTAAGTTGGCTAAATTTGAAAAAAAACAACATTAAATATAAACTAAGGGAATACTACATGCAAATTTAATCCAATACATAATGAACTCTATCCTAAATGCATGAGACTTAACCAATATTTGAAACAACTTAACTGACACTAAAAGAACATCAAAACGGAACCTAAAAGGACCATAAAACTGACCGAAATTGATTAATGAAACGCAAGAAACCGTAACTCCTAAAATCAACCCAAAATAACGCCTAAGCTAGCTTTAGTCCTATTGGATTTTTTTTTTAATTTAAAACATTAAAATATGAACTAAGAGATTAAATAGACTTTAAAAACAATATAAAAAAATCCAAACAGCAAATTAAAGCTTAAAAAGAGTCAATGAAAATCAAGTAAAAAAAAGTGGTCAAACCCTTTCACAAGAGCTATGGAGGTAGTTTTTCAGCCTCCTAAGCTTCCAATGAACATGGAGCTTAATCAAAAACAAAAATGGAAGAAGAAGAAGTAAAAGAAGATTGAAGTGCTGGAATTTAAAGAACATATAAACAGTAAATGAAAACTTGCAAGAAAGCAGTGAAGATTTAAAAGAAATAACAAGAAAACAAGTAAATTTAACTAAGAAACTTAAAGAACATAAAGCAAGTAAAATGGTGGCTACTCTATGCTACTAAAAACATGTAAATGTGCTGGAAAAATAAAAAAACTAAGCCCTACGCAGCCCACATTAGGTTCGGTCTCATAAAGTTGCTTATTTAGTCACTTAACCTATGGATACAACGGTAATTTCCTATCTTAGATGAATTGGCATTAACTGCCACTTGTCTTCAGATCCTTGGCTCTTCAAAATAGATATTTTCATGTCATTTAAGTGTCCACATCAGCCATGGACACCTCACCCCTTCTAGCACTTTTCTTTTTGTCTTCTAGTCCATATAAGCATGCAAGGTGTTAAGGGCATGTGTTCTCCATGTGTTGGCCATGTGTCTTTGTTCTTATCCACTAAGAGTGAGTAGGATGATGACATGTGGCATGCTAGGTGTCAAGAGAGAGGAGAATCCTTTGCCTTTGAGTAATCCAGTCTCCTTTCTTGCCCATTTTCAATCTAATTTTCACTAAAATGATAGAAAATCATTTGAAATTTATTTATCTACAAAACATGAGGAATTTAATAAAATTAAGAGAATAATTAATAAAATAATGGGATAATTAAATAATAATTAATCAATAAAGCACTAAAATAACCTTATTTTTATAGAGTTATCACTCGCTATGAGAGTTCCGTTTGGCAGTGTTACTCGGATGTCTATGGAATATACTCTCATGTGACAGCAGTGTAAGTAATTTTTGGACCTAAGATACCAAGTCATATTATATGTGGATCTACATATCTTGATTTCGTACTTACGAGTTTGGAAGAGTCAATTGCATAAAATGAATTTTTGGGTATGTCCCAAAGCATATACAGGTGGATGAGTAGTCAAGATGAAGATTCATCTCCTCGAGTGACCTAGGAGGATAATATCTCATGTTTCCTATCCATATTAACTCCGAAGACCTTGGCCAGGGAAAATAATAGGAGTTAGAGTTAATATTGATAGCTTATAGGTAAATATGGAAATATGCAAAAAATGGACATCGAGCCAAACTCTTTCCGTTTTTGAGATACTAAGATAAAAGGATCGAACTATATTGAGATGTTATGCACTGAATAGATTAGTCAAACTATTTAACTTTTCTAACATTTGGGTGGTCATGATGCATTGCTAGTTGCCACTCCTGAGCTGTGAATTAAATGCAAATTTAATTCATTGCCAACATGTTGGAAACCTAACGAGTCACACACAATAAGATAATAAATTGACCAACATGTGGTTAGAAGAAGTTGAAGTGGACTTCTTCCTTAGGCATTTAGACATGGTTGAAATCCTAGAGTCACCACTATTATTAGGGTTTTACCATTTACCACTCTTGGCTTGAATAAGATCTCAAACAGTAAAATGGATCAGGATACTTGTGCTTAAAAAAAAAAAGATAATGAACTAATTAAATTAAATTGACAGGCTTGATAAATTTAGAATTTCCTAATTAGACTTGTTATAGAGAATTATAATTAAACCTAATAAAAATGTTTAATTAGATAGGCTTAATTGTAAAATTTTAATTAAATTGTAGTCCAAATTATAATTATAATAAGTTCAAGGACTGAAAGGTAATTATACCAATTAAATGGGAGACAAAACACAGGGCTATATAAGCCTTATTATGGCCAGCTACCCATAAAAGAGAGAAAAACCCTAAATTTGGTGGCAAAAATTTTGGACTCTATTGTGTGCTTAATACATAAAACGATTTATTGAATGATTTATCAAACGTGATCCTGGTGATGTTTTTTGTGATTCTATGTTTTGATTCCATCTTTGTTTTGCTGTGCAATTCTAATTGTGTGTTTGAGCATGAGCAAAAACCGCCATCACCACCAAGACAGCTTCTCGAACACATCTAATAGTAAAGTTAACCTAAGAATGCTATCCTATTTGGGGGTTATTTTCACTTTTTCTTTTTCTTTGAAAGAGATATTATATAAATGAGATATTTTGAAAAGAGTTCTTATAAGAAGAGTTCTTTTGTGAATGAGTTGTTTAGTGAAGAAGCTGTTATAAGAAGAGTTCTTTTCTAAATGAGTTATTTTGTGAAGAAGCTATTCTGGGAATAACTGTTTTATGAAAAGGCTCTTATAAGAAGAATTGTTCTATTAATGAACTTTAGTAGGACAACCTTATAACTTTCTTTTTGAAATAAGGACAACCTTATTACTTATTCTTAATGATTCTTGGTAAAGTTTAAGAAATAAAATATTTGTAACTAATATAATTAGCTGTTAATAAAATATTTGTAACTAATATCAGGAGCTGTTTTATGAAGGAGCTATTTTGAAAAGAGTTCTTCTATAAATTAGTTGTTACATCTCCACGTTTGAGGCTTGGAAGTAGCCAGTTTCAATCAGGAAGTTTATCACTGAACTAGCATGGTTCCAAGCATTGTTACTCCAATTAGACTATATTGTGACAATAATGAAGCCATTGCACAAGCAAATGAACTAAAGTCTCATCAATGATCCAAATATGTACTAAAACGTTATCACTTGATTAGAGATATAATTGTAAAGATGATATTATATAGAGATGGTATCCACTAAAGAAAATCCTGCTGATCCTTTCCCTAAAGTATTATCCCAATAGAAATATGATCGCCACTCGAAGGGATGTGATCTTAGACACAATGGCGATTGGTTTTAGCACTAGTGGGAGATTGCTAGTGTAAGCCTTGCAAGCCAATCGAGACTTGTTATGGATGTAAACACTTTATACTTATTCTTTATGTCATTGATATATAGACTATCAATTTGAGTTTTGATAATAATGTAGTATTTCTTTATCCATAAGTATTGAGAATAATTGTGATTATTATACTTATGTAGATAAAGCCTATAGGACATAATAGCCTTGCAAGTGAATTGTAATGCATTATAGTTATTGAATCACTATTCATCAAAGCTTTGTTCCTAAACTTATTCTTGGTCATTGTTATATCAAGAATAGGCATAGATAGTGTTTAAATACTGTACATGCTAAGCCTTATAATTGTAAAGTATGCAACTAATCAATAGATTGAAATATGGAGATATTTGAGGATAGTATGTCGGTGCTGATTATAGAATAAGTTCACTGAATATGACTCGCTATGAGAGCTTCATTTGATAGTGTCACTCGAATGTATATGGAATATACTCTCATGTAACAGCAGTGTAAGTAATTCTTGAACTTGAATGCCAAGTCATTTTATATGTAGACCGGCATACTTTGCTTTTGTACTTATAGGTTTGGAAGAGTCAAATGCATAAAACGAATTTTTGGGTATGTCCCAAACCATATGAAGGTTGATGAGTAGTCCAGACGAAGATTCATATCCTCAAGTGACCAAAGAGGATAATATCTCACGTTTCCTATCTTATATTAACTATGAAGTCATTGGCCAAGGAAAATAAGAGTTAGAGTTAATATTGGTAACTCATAGGTAAATATGAAAATGCACATCGAGCGGACATCGAGCCAAACTCTGTCCATTTTTTAGATATTGAGCTGAAAGGATTTGAATTATATTGAGATGTTACGCACTAAATAGATTAGTCAAACCATTTAACTTTTCTAACATTTGGATGGGAATGATACATTGCTAGATACCACTCTTAATCTGTGAATTAAAGACAAATATAATACATTGCCAACATGTTGAAAACCTAACGAGTCACACATAATAATATAATAAATTGACCAACAAGTGGCTAGAAAAAGAGGAAATGGACTTTTTTCCCAAGTATTTGAACATGGTTTGAATCCTGGAGTCATCACTATTAGGAGGGTTTTACTTTTTACCACTCCCGACCCGAACAAGATAGTCTCATACCATAAAACGGATGAGGATACATGTGATTACAAAAAAAGGATAATAAATTGATTAAATTAAATTGACAAGCTTGAGAAATTTGGAATTTCCTAATTAGACTTGTTAAAGAGAATTATAATTAAACCTAATTAAAGTGTTTAATTAGATAAATTTAATTATAAAAATTTAATTAAGTTGCAATCCAAATTATAATTACAATAAGTTCAAGGACTAAAAGGTAATTATACCAATTAAATGGGAGACAAAACACAGGGCTATATAAGCCTTATTACGACCAGTCATCCATGAAAGAGAGAATAACCCTAGAGTTGGTGACAAAAATTTTGGACTTTATTGTGTGCTTAATACATAAAACGATTTATTAAATGTTTTATCAAACGTGATCTTTGTCACAGTCCGTATATACAGTATCCACCACATTTACACATACACAGTGATGGTTAGGCTGTCGACGATACCTTTATTACTGTCACAGCCCATGACCACATTTTTTTTCGTTTTTCCACACATCTTATACGATTGGGCTGTCTATGATACTTTACTTTTCATTTTCATTTAAACTATTTTATATTAAAATTATAATGTTGTTTGCATCCCCTATTTTAATTCACAATAAAGTAGTACTGTAGACAAGTCTAAATACAGAAAATAAATGGTTGTACCTCATATTTCAGTCAAGCTGTCACATTATCCTCAAATGCGCAGCCCAAAATCCTCAGATGTCAGATGTCAGATCTCACAGTCACTGAAAATCTGAAATTTTTAAAAGTAGGGGAGTGAGCAAACCACGGCTCAATAAGAGAATTGTATGCAAATTTTGATATCACGAAGACTATATGCAGTAAAACCTTTTAGTTTACTATCGGTATGCTGGGCACACTATAAGGAGATGATGCTATAGTCGGCCGGGAAATCCAGATAGAGTAAGAAAGGTGTTTTAAAATACCTGTCTTGTCCTGAAAACCCAGAGCGACTATAGGGAGTAAAAATTTATTTCTTTCATATATAAAACTTAATTCAATTTACTGCATATAAATATATCATCCACTTGAGTAAAACACTTTATCAAACCACTAATTTAATACTTGAAAATCTCAAGGTTTCCACCACTGAAATCATCACTTATACACGTGTAACAGTAAAATAACTATTCAATTATAATAACAGTTTAGAAATGAAACACTTCAGAAAATCATCATAGTTTTATGAAAATATCGCTAAAATCAATAATAACACATGAAAGCATAATGGAGACTAAGCAACACCCAAATGATATCATGCTATAAGTCTAATAGGGAATAATAGGGTACACATGAGATCCGTGTAGGGACAATATAATAAATACATGAGATTTATGGCCATAGTCTATAGGTGTCCTCGATCGTACACTGATCAGGTGTCAACCGAGACGCTAAAGACAAGATCAGGTTAACAGCCTCACACATGAGTAACACATGAAACACGTGACACGTGAGCATGATACGGGGCCTATCAGTCTCAAAACAGTATATAAGAAATCTCATTACCTTTATGGAATTTAGTAAGATCAATTATGTTTCCAGAAAATCCATAAAGGTATAAATCATAATATTTCATACGGTGAAAAACAATTTATAAGATAATCACCAAGTATTAATAAAATTTCATAACTGTTCTTTTTCACCGCAGAATACATACACACATTTTTCCATACTTTCTTTTCAAAACTTGAAATTCAAAATTTTCATACTTAATGGAAAAACAAAAATATTTATTTTCCAAAATTAACAATAATTCCACCAACACATTTTTCACTATAAAACACGTGCAGAGACATTTTAGTCTCAAAACCATAGTTATATAGTTATAAAGCCTTTATGAAAATCATTACACGTGATAAAATTTATTTAATCCATAAAGAAAAATCATAATAAATTAGTGAATATTATACTGAAAATTATTTATAAAATATTCACTATTCACCATTTCACTTCACCAATCACAAATTTCCCTATAAAACACGTAGAATGAATTTTCGGTAGTTTAATCTTTACCGTAATCGGTATCATGAGTATTTAATAAATACTTTTCGGTAAATTTACCGTTTATGAAAAATAATTAATTTATCACTTTTGAGGCTAGGAAAAATACCGATAATGCACTAAAATATTTAATAATATTTTTGGAAATATCTTTAGTAAATTTCGGCAGCATAACAACTGCCAGAGTCCTAGCCTCCCTGCACTTTCAAACACAGTCTCAACAGCCAGAAACCACAATTTCGTAGCATTTCAAGGCAATTCAATATCCAATAAATCTTATAAAATTCATAGCATGAAAACCATGCATTTGGATATCCCTACAAATTCAAACACATCCCTTACCTGTTCCGGGTCGACGACTTCCTCACTACGTCACGCTCGTAGTCCACCTCTCCCGATTCCATCGACTCATTCACCGAGAATGATTTCTGGAAATCAAATTCTAAAATTTAGAATTTTTTCATAATTTTTTAAATAAATTAATAATTATAAATTTCTCGTAAGTTCCTACCGAGAATTTTCGAAAATTTTCTCTTTCCTTTTCCTTCTTCTTTTTTCTTCTTCTTCTTCTTTTTCTTCTCTTTTCTTTTTTTTTCTTTTTCTTTTCTTTTCTTTCTTCTCTTTTCTTCTTTTTTTTCCTTCTCTTTTCCTGGTCTGAACCAGTTCAGACCAATCCAGCCCCCTTACCGTCGGTTCTCCTCCGATGGCCGGTTCTCCGGCGGTTCGGCATTCTCACAACTAGCGGACATCACGGCGAAGATGTGGCTGGTCTCCGTTCAGCCTAGATCGACGGCACGGCAGCGGATCTGGCGGCGTGGATCTCGGTCCTTTCCTCCCCTTTTTCTTCCTTCCTTCGCCGTTTTCCTCTTCTTCGATGACTACTTCTTCTTCCCCTTACCTCCGCTGAGGTTGGGGTGAGTGTGGCGGTGCCCGGATCGGTCGGCACCGCGTGTCTCTTTTCCTTTTTTTCCTCTCCTTTCCTCTTCGGTTTCCATTCGTTTCCCATTTCTGTTTCGGCCCTTTCTCTTTCCTTTTCCTTAGCCGGACGCCTTCTCTTCCTCTCCTCGGCTTGCCGGCGACGTCCCTCTTTTCTCTCTCGTTCAGTCGGCCGACGGTGGTCGGCTGCCTTTTCTTTTGTTTCTCTTCTGTTTTAACCAAACAGAAGAGAAAATAAGGGAATCGAGTTTTCCCCGATTCCCAGTTCTGTTTTTGTTTTATTTATTTATTTATTTATATTTACATTTATAATTCTATATAAATATAAATATATTTTATATTATATATGTCATAACGTATTAAGTTTCGGAAAACCTAATAGCTAGACACAAAACTATGGAGTCGCCACCAACCATTCTAACCTAGGTGTGATTGGTCACCTATTCAAGCTAAGGATAAGGCTTGATCTACATTCAAAAACACTAGGGTTCGGGAGTACGGTTACGTGTAGGGAAGGATTAGCACCCCTACAACGCCCATCCTAAAATGGTACCAACTAGTTTTAGGTTATCTTTACAATTTGCTTTGAGTTCCTATTAATTTCGATATACTTATGTATTGAGAAAATTTCTAAGATTTTTCCATCAATTTGGCTCCAACCTTAGAAATTCCCCTCACCTCAAGATATTCAATGAGTCTCGATTGACTTTCTTGAACTCCATCGTCGGATCAAATGAAATATTTTATGAAAATCTTACTTTTTCAATTTTGGCTATAATTTCGACTCCATATTAATCTCTATATATATTTTTTTTAATCTTATCTATATACTTTATTTTTTTATTTTATTTATTTAGATAATAAATATGAATCATGGTTTATTAAAGATTTTCTTAAAAGCGTCCCATCAATTTGGCTCGGCTTAAAAGAAATCTTTTCACCTAGAAATTTTCAAGGAGTCCCAATTGACTTTCTTGAAATTCCATCATTGGCATAATTCATATTTTTTATTTCCTATAATTTTATTCCAAGCTATTTAGTTCATTTATTTATTCACTTATCTAATTTTATTTAAATTTCTTTAACTTTAATCTTGATTTTATTTATTTCATTTATTTATATTTATTTAATAATCATGAATTATATTTTATCGAAAACACTTTCAAAAGTATCCCATCAATTTGGCTCAACTTAAGAAAGAATCATCTCACCTAGAAATACCCAAGGAGTCTCAATTGACTTTCTTGGAATTTCATCCTCGGTATAACTCATATTTATTTCTTTATTATCTAATCTTGTTAATTACTAATTATTTTCAATCTAGACTATTTCATTCTATTTATTTAATTTTTCATCTAATTTTTGTTCTTGTATTTATATTTATTTATCTATATTCATTTATATTTATTCATATTTAATTTTCTGAGAATAAATATGAATTATAATTTATTGAAAATTCTTTCAAAAGTATTCCATCAATTTGGCTCAACTTAAGAAAGAATTTCCTCACCTAGACATTTTTAAGATGTCTCAATTGACTTTCTCTAAATGTCATCATCGGTAAATATTGATTTATTTTTATTATTTTATTAATTATATATAATTTTAAGCTTTCACTTAGAACTAAATTTTATTAATAAGTCTATTTCTAAAATGAACAATATATAAATTCATAAATCAAAATGAACAAACTAAAATAATAATAAAAATTACATAAATAAATTATCTATCAACTTCAAATAATGCAAACCATCATGATTAGTTAATAAAATATTAAAAGAAACTAAAGATACGTGGGTGTAAAGGGATAGGAAAATAAACTTCAAATGCATGAGCTACAGTTTTATGTACCTTTAACATTTACTTCATGTTTCTTTATTAATTCTTCCTTTCCTTTGTCTCTCAATCCTGTAGCAATAATTTCTTGCCCACGCAGCAGCTTCAAGATGGCATTGGGTAGCTAAAAACTGCACTATTTCTCTTCCTTTCTTGTCCCAGTCTCCCGTTTTTTTTTTCAAAGCTTCTCTATGTTTTCTCTCTTTGCAAGTAGGCGTAGGATGAAGTGAAAGAGTAGTATGGAGGCAGTGCAAAGGCTGTTCAAGTACAGGGCGTGCTGCAGGGAACAAAGTGGTGACTTGGGGTAGTTGAAAGTAATGAAGAAGGCAACCCCGATCGTGACACAGCTAGTGCAGTTCTCGTTATTGCCTCTCCTTCTTTTCGTTTTGTTTCTTTATTTTTTCTTTTCTTGGCTGCCTTTGACTTTGACAATTTCTTTTCCTTTCAATATTCTTCTCGGCGTTACTCCACTGCCTCTATACTCCTGTTGTATTTTTTTCAACCCTCCTTATATTTCTTTGGCCTCCATAAAGCTTTCACGCCACCCCTTCTTCTTCACGTGCACCTCGCCTCTCTTGCCTTTCTTGTCTTCACGTTGTGGTAGAGGTAGCACAAGAATAACAGAGCAGTAAGGCTCGATGCAGCAGACAACAATGCGGTGAGCAAGGGACGACGCAAGTGCTGCAGCAGAGGGCTATTTCACAGTGATACAGTGGCGTGTAGATTCAACTCGATGTGCAAGACAGTAGCGATGATGGTACAGCAAGGTGTAGCAGTATAATGGAGAGATGATGGTCACGCAAGGCAGATATGAAGCAGCAATGCAGTGGCAATGGTGGATTGTAGTAGCAGCGAAGAAGATAGATGCGATGGAGCGGTGATGATGGTTGAGATGTAGAAGACGCAGACCACGGGATCCTGTTGGCGGATGGCAGCCTTTGTCACTCGGAGCAGTAGAAAATTTTTTTAGGTTTTTTTTTTCTCCAAGGTTCTAGGGTTTTTTTTTAGGTTTTTTTCTTCCCCCCTTTTTCTTTCTAGGGTTTTCTCCTTTTATAGACCTAGGTTTTTCTCTCTTTTTTTTTCTTTTTATATTTCTTTTATATTTTTTATATTTTTTATTTTTGGTAATAATTTGGAAATCAAGAATCAACTTTTTTAGGAAATTTTATATTTCAAGAATCGGACTTGAATCCGATATTAATTTTGACTTTCCTTTTCACGAAATTTTGATTTTCAATCTTTAATAGTCTCATTTAATTTTACTTTCCTATCAAAATTAATTCTGATTTCCTTCTTTTTTTTTATTTTCTTTATTTTATTCTATAAAAATCAAAATCAAAATCAAAATCCAAAATTTATTTCTAAATCTAAAAAATAAAAATTAAAAATTAAAAATCAAATATAAAAAACTAATTAATTAAAAATGTTTGAAAAAGAACCGGACAAAAATGGTGTCTACAGTTGCCCCTCTTTGCACTTTGCTGTGAAACAGTAATGGTGCAAAGACATAGACAACCATTTTGTCCAAATGCAAGTCCTATCAATTTTTTTTGGGATATTTTCTAGCCATCTCTCTCATAAGGCTAAGGAAATGAAAGTTAGATGAAGTTTTCCTAGTCTCTCCTATCATAAGACTAAGGAAATGAAAGTAGAATGGGATTTCCTAATCCTTTCTATCACAAGATTAAGGAATGCAAAAATGAATGGGATTTCCTAATCTTTTCTATCACAAGATTAAGGAATGCAAAGTGAAATTCCTAGTCTCTCCTATCATAAGACTAAGGAATACAAAAATGAATGGGATTTCCTAATCTTTTCTACCACAAGATTAAGGAATGCAAAGTGAAATTCCTAGTCTCTCCTATCATAAGACTAAGGAATACAAAAATGAATGGGATTTCCTAATCTTTTCTATCACAAGATTAAGGAATGCAAAGTGAAATTCCTAGTCTCTCCTATCATAAGACTAAGGAATGCAAGATGATCATGAAATAAAAGCCCCTTTCACTAGAGGTTATGAGACTTTTGAAAACAAAAAGCTCCTCTCAACAGAGGCCACGAGACTTTTTGAAAAATAAAGAGCTCCTCTCAACAGAGGCATTGAGACTTTTTGAAAAATAACCTTGTGCTCCTCTCACCAGAGGCATTGGAACTTTGAAAAATAATCTTGTGCTCCTCTCACCAGAGGCATTGAGACTTTTTGAAAAATAACCTTGTGCTCCTCTCACCAGAGGCATTGGAACTTTGAAAAATAATCTTGTGCTCCTCTCACCAGAGGCATTGAGACTTTTGAAAAATAACCTTGTGCTCCTCTCACCAGAGGCATTGGAACTTTGAAAAATAATCTTGTGCTCCTCTCACCAGAGGCATTGGAACTTTGAAAATAAAACATTTCATTTCAGAATACCAGTTAACATGGGTTTGACTAGGCTTAACTTTCATTTTGATGCCAACAATATTAGGCTTTATTCTCCTTTAAGGTGCCAGCTAAACTGGACTTTACTCTCATCTAAGGTTTTTTCAAAAAGTATTTTTCTCATCATCTTCTCATACCTCATCATTTTTTCAAATTACCATCTCTTATATTTTCTCTTTTCCTCAAAATTCAAATCATTCAAAACTTCTTATCCTAATGTCTTAACATATAGTTCAATATCCAAAATGCACTAGTGAAATGTCTTGCATGTCATGAATATAATGAATGCCATGAATGTTATGCACATGTCAATGTCATGCTTCCTGAATTATTCCATGAATGTATGCAAATGCATTCTCAATTGTGGTAACAAGATTCTCAAGCTCATCTTGCCTTTCTCAAGTCCCATATATCTGCTGAATTCTTTAAATCTCCTTTCATTTAACATCCCATCTTTTATTGAGTCCTAGTCCAGTTATGCCCGAAGACTAGCCATCATGTTTTTTAGATTTGTATATTCATCATTCACTTTTGTTTCTCTCTCTCTCTTAGTAATGCAAGATTTCTCAAAAGAATATTTTTTTTTTCAAAAATTTACCCAAAAAAGGTCACCAACATTTATTTATTTTCCTTCCAACTCGACCACCAATGTAATGCACTTATGCATATTCTCCATTTGTTATATGGGTGGTATAAATTTAAAATGACCAAGAGAGATATAGATATTCATTCTTAGAAAAGGAACATGAAATCAAGAAAAATCAAAAGGACAGTCTGTTTGGAATAGGGTTTTCAGTATCCATTTAATGAACATTCTGACAATTTCAATCAAGTCAATCTAAAATTCTTTTCCAAAAGCCCACTCTTATGTTGATATGTTCTTTCATGTAGTGTCTGCCAATCTTGCCCTCTATATCAAAACTGTTGGTGATGATATTCTTCCTAAGCCGCCCTTTCAGGTTTTCAACTTAGGTGCCCCTTTATTTGATTCAAATTGCCCTTTTCGGGTTTTCAGTTTGAATCCTCCAACTTCTTATCCTAATGTCTTAACATATAGTTCAATATCCAAAATGCACTAGTGAAATGTCTTGCATGTCATGAATATAATGAATGCCATGAATGTTATGCACATGTCAATGTCATGCTTCCTGAATTATTCCATGAATGTATGCAAATGCATTCTCAATTGTGGTAACAAGATTCTCAAGCTCATCTTGCCTTTCTCAAGTCCCATATATCTGCTGAATTCTTTAAATCTCCTTTCATTTAACATCCCATCTTTTATTGAGTCCTAGTCCAGTTATGCCCGAAGACTAGCCATCATGTTTTTTAGATTTGTATATTCATCATTTACTTTTGTTTCTCTCTCTCTTAGTAATGCAAGATTTCTCAAAAGAATATTTTTTTTTCAAAAATTTACCCAAAAAAGGTCACCAACATTTATTTATTTTCCTTCCAACTCGACCACCAATGTAATGCACTTATGCATATTCTCCATTTGTTATATGGGTGGTATAAATTTAAAATGACCAAGAGAGATATAGATATTCATTCTTAGAAAAGGAACATGAAATCAAGAAAAATCAAAAGGACAGTCTGTTTGGAATAGGGTTTTCAGTATCCATTTAATGAACATTCTGACAATTTCAATCAAGTCAATCTAAAATTCTTTTCCAAAAGCCCACTCTTATGTTGATATGTTCTTTCATGTAGTGTCTGCCAATCTTGCCCTCTATATCAAAACTGTTGGTGATGATATTCTTCCTAAGCCGCCCTTTCAGGTTTTCAACTTAGGTGCCCCTTTATTTGATTCAAATTGCCCTTTTCGGGTTTTCAGTTTGAATCCTCCTTTTTCTTTTTTTCTTCTTTTTTTCTTTTTTTTTTCATATGTTTCCTTTTTTTTCATTTTCAACTTCATTGGCTTTGACAAACTTCAACCTTCAATGCTCAATCCAAATTCATGCCCCTTTAATAGGCGTTCTTGATTTCGATCCAAGATATCTTCTAAAGCTCATGGACTTCTTTATTCAACTTGATCTACTTCCTTTATCTTCCTCGAACCTTCAAAGGATCATTATTTCATTATACAGGTATGCGTTCATTCAATACATGATTCTTCAATTTAAACATTTACATTTGATTAAAATGGGCTTTTAAAGGCATGTAATGTAGGCTCAGGTGGGGGCTTATGAAAGAAAAGGATATAGTAGGCCCAAACTGTGTTTCAAGTTTTATAAACCAAGGGATCACTTTCTTTATCAAGTAAAACATTCAGGCATTTTGCCCCTTCTTGCTTTTTTTTTTTGGGTTTTCTTTTTGAATAGAAACCCTTTTTTCTCCTTCTTCTTTTTTTCACAAAATTGGGCTATTTTTCTTTTCTTTTTTTTTTTTTTTTTTTTTTGCCCCTTGATTCATCATGAACACTTTCATTTTTGCCCTTAAAATTTCTTTATTTCAGCCCCCAATATGGAGGGTGATCCTTGGTGGGTTATATTACAAAAATATAATAGGCTCAAAAGGGGTAATCAAAGGATAATTTTACTCATGCTTGAAGGATAGTGAAAGAAAGCCATTTATCATTTCAAATGTAAGTGCTCTCCTTAAAGATCATTTATCGAACAAAGACAAACTTGTTAGAAGCTTTTGTAAGAGATTCACCTTTCTCGTACCGTCTATCAAGTGCGGATGGTGAGGAACCTTCATTTTCTTGCTTTCGCAACATTGGCATACTATTAATTCATCAACAATAGTGGTTCTTTCAAAATTGAACCCTAGATTTATTGACATCATTATCATCGTGTTCATTATTTGAATATTTGTGAGTGAAAGTTATGGTGAGTATGTTGAGAAATGGAAAATGAATGGAACGAGAGATTGACAGTGCATCACACTAGTCGCTTTATTGAAAAGAAAATAAATAAAAGTTAACCCATACATAAAATTTATTTCGTGCTTATGGGCTTAAGCACTTTCAAAATCTATCTTGCATTACTTAAAGAAATAAAAGAAAGCAAAAATAAAACTAGAATTTATAGATCTTCAAAATTGTCAGGCTCGAACCCTTCATGCCCCCACAAAACTCATCCCTCATTCGTATGGTCAGGTAATGGGTTTGCATCCGTAGCCGATTCCCCTTTAGTCTCAAAACTCAACATGCCAGCTTTTATCAGTCCTTGCACTCTATACTTTAGCGCAGTGCAATTCTCTAGAGAGTGGCCCACGTTCCCGAAGTGATACTCGCATCGAGCATTCTCATCGTACCACTTTGGATATGGAGGCTTGAGAGGTTCCACATAGATGGGTGCAATGAGTTGTCCTTTGATCAATTTTGGGTACAACTCAGTGTAGGTTATGGGGATTGGGTCAATAGGAGTCCTTTCTCTTTTCGGCCATGACGCATTATGATTGCCCTCTTGTTTATTAAACTGCTTAGCTGGCTGAATAGTTGGGGCAGGTGTTTGGGGACTAGATTGAACATTAACCTTAGGGTAAGAATGGTAAGGATTCTGGGCAGGATAGTAAGGTTGTGGCATGTGATAAGGGTGTTGTGGGACATAGCCTCCATATTGCCTTCCATATGCAACAGCATGGACTTCTTCTTCCCTTCTTTTGTTGGCTCCTCCTTTCTTCTCAATACTGTTGGGTGCTTCAATCTTTCCACTCTTGATTGCATTCTCAATTATCTCACCAGACAATACCATATCAGCAAAATTCTTAGTGGCATTACCGATCATCCTATCGTAGTATGGAGCCTTCAAAGTATTAACGAACATAATGGTAAGCTCCTTCTCTGAAAGTGGAGGTTGCACCTCTGCAGCCATATCACGCCACCTTTGGGCATATTGTTTGAAACTCTCATTAGCCTTCTTTTCCATGCTTTGTAAAGACAGACGATCAGGGGCCATGTCAGCAACATGTCGATATTGAGCCATAAATGCTCTTGCCAAGTCATTCCAAGTGGTGATTCGAGTTCCATCTAATTGATTATACCACTTCACTGCAGACCCAGTAAGGCTTTCTTGAAAGATATGAATAAGAAGTTTCTCATCTTGAGCATAGGCAGCCATTTTTCGGCAATACATAATGAGATGAGACCTAGGGCAAGAAGTCCCATTGTACTTTTCAAACTCCGGGGCCTTAAATTTGGGTGGAATAACCAAGTCTGACACCAAACATAACCCAGTAGCATCCATGGAACCATAAAAGTCTAAGCCTTCAATAGCTCGAATCCTTTCCTCCAACATATTAATCTTTTGTTGCGACTTCGCCTCATCTTTCTCTTCTGCTTGTTTGGCTTTCAACTTCTCAATTTCCCTTGGGTCATCTAAGTCGGGCACCTCAATGGGATCAGTAGATTTTGCGCCTTGGGAAGGATAGGCGGGTCCTTGGAATTGAGCTTGTCCAAACATTTGGGGTATAGCAGTGTAAGCAGGTGGATATCTTCCTTCTTGGGATGTTTGACTTGGAAATGGACCAAATCCAGGAGGATAGACAGGGTCTTCCATATTGCGTTGTTGAACCCCTTCTTGGACTGCAACTTCTTCTACAACTCTTTTACCCTTGCTTAGATTTTTCAACAGCTCTGTAATTTGGGCCAATTGCCCCCTCATTTCCTCTTGAGCTTTTTCCATCTTCTCCATGCGCATGCTTGATTCTTCTTCCATGATCTTAGCTTGATAACGAGTGTTGTGTGAATGAACCTTTGGTCGAGCTATCTTCGAATCTTTCTATTGCCACAATTAAGAATTTATCATTTCACATGTGATGATGCTTTGAAAAATTTTGAAAATGTTTTGTTTAAAACAATGATTGAAGATGAACAAAACGAGATGATGCTACATGCGTATGTATGGAATGGCATGGTAAAAAGTTGTCATGTAACAATAATGGATGAATGATGCATGGAAATGTTTTGGTGAACTCATGGTACCCTCTTAGTGTCTCACGTATAAACTTGATAAAAAATGTGTCCTAAGTAATGGGTATTTCCTATAGCATGGGTTAATATGGCTTTATCTTACAGTTGGTCTTCTTAATTTCACTATATGCATGGTTTTAGACAAAAGGGCTAAAGGTTCCCAAATTGTTCCTCACTGTCGTCCACACAAGACTAGTAAGGCACCCAATCCTCACCCATTATAGGTTACAAATGGAAAGGTTCAATTTGAGTGAGAGTATTTCGCTAGCCATTGCGGAGGTATTACCTCACGAGAGCGTAGTTACTTTACTTCCTCCTAAAAGGATAGAGCCCGGGTAGAGGGCTAATGCATGCACATGCACGTGAAGTGTGTGTCGAAGAAACATGTAGTTATTAATGTCTTATTATTTTATCAAAATTAACATACCTAAGGCAAACCTAAAATAACCTAAAACCAATCATTGGCTTGACTCTCTAAAGTCCCCAGTGGAGTCGCCAAACTGTCATAACGTATTAAGTTTCGGAAAACCTAATAGCTAGACACAAAACTATGGAGTCGCCACCAACCATTCTAACCTAGGTGTGATTGGTCACCTATTCAAGCTAAGGATAAGGCTTGATCTACATTCAAAAACACTAGGGTTCGGGAGTACGGTTACGTGTAGGGAAGGATTAGCACCCCTACAACGCCCATCCTAAAATGGTACCAACTAGTTTTAGGTTATCTTTACAATTTGCTTTGAGTTCCTATTAATTTCGATATACTTATGTATTGGGAAAATTTCTAAGATTTTTCCATCAATTTGGCTCCAACCTTAGAAATTCCCCTCACCTCAAGATATTCAATGAGTCTCGATTGACTTTCTTGAACTCCATCGTCGGATCAAATGAAATATTTTATGAAAATCTTACTTTTTCAATTTTGGCTATAATTTCGACTCCATATTAATCTCTATATATATTTTTTTTAATCTTATCTATATACTTTATTTTTTTATTTTATTTATTTAGATAATAAATATGAATCATGGTTTATTAAAGATTTTCTTAAAAGCGTCCCATCAATTTGGCTCGGCTTAAAAGAAATCTTTTCACCTAGAAATTTTCAAGGAGTCCCAATTGACTTTCTTGAAATTCCATCATTGGCATAATTCATATTTTTTATTTCCTATAATTTTATTCCAAGCTATTTAGTTCATTTATTTATTCACTTATCTAATTTTATTTAAATTTCTTTAACTTTAATCTTGATTTTATTTATTTCATTTATTTATATTTATTTAATAATCATGAATTATATTTTATCGAAAACACTTTCAAAAGTATCCCATCAATTTGGCTCAACTTAAGAAAGAATCATCTCACCTAGAAATACCCAAGGAGTCTCAATTGACTTTCTTGGAATTTCATCCTCGGTATAACTCATATTTATTTCTTTATTATCTAATCTTGTTAATTACTAATTATTTTCAATCTAGACTATTTCATTCTATTTATTTAATTTTCATCTAATTTTTGTTCTTGTATTTATATTTATTTATCTATATTCATTTATATTTATTCATATTTAATTTTCTGAGAATAAATATGAATTATAATTTATTGAAAATTCTTTCAAAAGTATTCCATCAATTTGGCTCAACTTAAGAAAGAATTTCCTCACCTAGACATTTTTAAGATGTCTCAATTGACTTTCTCTAAATGTCATCATCGGTAAATATTGATTTATTTTTATTATTTTATTAATTATATATAATTTTAAGCTTTCACTTAGAACTAAATTTTATTAATAAGTCTATTTCTAAAATGAACAATATATAAATTCATAAATCAAAATGAACAAACTAAAATAATAATAAAAATTACATAAATAAATTATCTATCAACTTCAAATAATGCAAACCATCATGATTAGTTAATAAAATATTAAAAGAAACTAAAGATACGTGGGTGTAAAGGGATAGGAAAATAAACTTCAAATGCATGAGCTACAGTTTTATGTACCTTTAACATTTACTTCATGTTTCTTTTTAATTCTTCCTTTCCTTTGTCTCTCAATCCTGTAGCAATAATTTCTTGCCCACGCAGCAGCTTCAAGATGGCATTGGGTAGCTAAAAACTGCACTATTTCTCTTCCTTTCTTGTCCCAGTCTCCCGTTTTTTTTTTCAAAGCTTCTCTATGTTTTCTCTCTTTGCAAGTAGGCGTAGGATGAAGTGAAAGAGTAGTATGGAGGCAGTGCAAAGGCTGTTCAAGTACAGGGCGTGCTGCAGGGAACAAAGTGGTGACTTGGGGTAGTTGAAAGTAATGAAGAAGGCAACCCCGATCGTGACACAGCTAGTGCAGTTCTCGTTATTGCCTCTCCTTCTTTTCGTTTTGTTTCTTTATTTTTTCTTTTCTTGGCTGCCTTTGACTTTGACAATTTCTTTTCCTTTCAATATTCTTCTCGGCGTTACTCCACTGCCTCTATACTCCTGTTGTATTTTTTTCAACCCTCCTTATATTTCTTTGGCCTCCATAAAGCTTTCACGCCACCCCTTCTTCTTCACGTGCACCTCGCCTCTCTTGCCTTTCTTGTCTTCACGTTGTGGTAGAGGTAGCACAAGAATAACAGAGCAGTAAGGCTCGATGCAGCGGACAACAATGCGGTGAGCAAGGGACGACGCAAGTGCTGCAGCAGAGGGCTATTTCACAGTGATACAGTGGCGTGTAGATTCAACTCGATGTGCAAGACAGTAGCGATGATGGTACAGCAAGGTGTAGCAGTATAATGGAGAGATGATGGTCACGCAAGGCAGATATGAAGCAGCAATGCAGTGGCAATGGTGGATTGTAGTAGCAGCGAAGAAGATAGATGCGATGGAGCGGTGATGATGGTTGAGATGTAGAAGACGCAGACCACGGGATCCTGTTGGCGGATGGCAGCCTTTGTCACTCGGAGCAGTAGAAAATTTTTTTAGGTTTTTTTTTTCTCCAAGGTTCTAGGGTTTTTTTTTAGGTTTTTTTCTTCCCCCCTTTTTCTTTCTAGGGTTTTCTCCTTTTATAGACCTAGGTTTTTCTCTCTTTTTTTTTTCTTTTTATATTTCTTTTATATTTTTTATATTTTTTATTTTTGGTAATAATTTGGAAATCAAGAATCAACTTTTTTAGGAAATTTTATATTTCAAGAATCGGACTTGAATCCGATATTAATTTTGACTTTCCTTTTCACGAAATTTTGATTTTCAATCTTTAATAGTCTCATTTAATTTTACTTTCCTATCAAAATTAATTCTGATTTCCTTCTTTTTTTTTATTTTCTTTATTTTATTCTATAAAAAATCAAAATCAAAATCAAAATCCAAAATTTATTTCTAAATCTAAAAAATAAAAATTAAAAATTAAAAATCAAATATAAAAAACTAATTAATTAAAAATGTTTGAAAAAGAACCGGACAAAAATGGTGTCTACAATATACATAATTATATTTATAATTATATATAATTATATTACTAATAACATATATATATTTTTTATTTTAACAATATATATATATATACACTTTAATTGAAATTAACATATATATATATTTATTTATATACATAATTGTATAAAAATATACACATGTATTTATTTAATAAAAATATATTTATATATATAAATATATGAATATACCGATTTTATTCGTTATAATTTGGATCACTTAATATCCAAATAATTTCCCATTTTCATTTCTTATTTAATTTGGATTTTCAGTTATCCAAATTAATTTCCTCAACTTCATCACTTACAGAATTTCCAACAATATTCCATCTTGTAAATAATTTATTTATTCACTTTACTTCTCTATTTACTTTAATATTAAATTTACAACTATTTAATATTAATTTTAGAGAATTCACAGTTATCACAATTACTCACTTTGTTAACAGTAAATAGTTTACAAAATATAATTTATTCAATTTACTAAGTAGAAATGTTTACAAATCCGTAATTCTTCAATATTTACATCCCCTGAATATAGTTTATAATAAGGTAGTACTGTACAAATATGTCTGAATATATAAAAGAAAGTGAATATACCTCCACATTCTACTAGTCATTGCCTCGGGATGATAAACGCAGCCAACAATCCTCGAAAAATATCTCAAACAATTACTGCATTTAATCTGAGGAGTGAAAAAATAAGGAGTGAGCAAAACGTGATTAGTAAGAAAATCGTATGTAGAATTGATATTATGAAATCTATATGCATAAAATCATTTATTTTCCTTTTAATATGCTAGGGACGATAAAGGAAGGATACTATAGTCGACTAGGGATTCGGATAGAGTAAGGGAGGTATTTTAAAATACCTATTGTGTTCCGAAATTTAGAAGCTACTATAGGAAGTAGTTGTTGATTTTTTATATGAAATAGCATTTAATGATAATAATTAAATAAATAATTACTCAAACAAATGGTTTATAAAACCATTTAAGGTAAAATACTTTAACTAGTATTTTATCAAATCACTTTAAACACATTTTATACACTTCGATAAAAATCCAGTAAATAATACAGTAATTAGTTTAGTACAGTAAACAGTTCAATGACAGTAACAGTCCGTAACTGTACAACTAAATAGTTCCAGTAAACAGTGAACACTTTAGTATCAATAACGGTTCAATAAATGTGAACAGTTCTATAACAGTAAACAGTAAATAGTAATTCGTTCTTTTAGTGGGAATAAACGTTTGGTAATTATAACCATTTCAGTATCAACAATATTTCAGTAATATTAAATAGCTTAACATCAATATTAGTTCAGTAAAATGATAATCATAAAATCATATATAATATTTATTTCAGTAATTAAATCTTTTAGAAATTCCTTTCCACCATTTACAGTTAAAATCATTAAACACATTATAGTAAATCATTTAGTAAACAGTATGAAAATCAGCTTAGAAAACTGTATCGTAAACTGTTCAATAACAGTAAGCACTCTAGTAACAGTAATAGTCCAGTAAAAACCATAATAGCAAATAATAACAGGTGAATGGAGACCAGGCAACACCTTGAATATATCATGCTATAATCCCTGTAGGGAACAGTAACACATGAGACATATGGCCATAGTCTATAGGTATCCTCAGAGTACACTTGCTAGGTGGCCCTGGGACTACTGATGACTTTGTCGGTCAATCAGCCACAGTAACAATAACACGTGAGCATGATATGGGGTCTAACAATCTCAAAACAGTATATAAACAGTAGTATCACCTTTATGGAAATTTATAAAATTCTCAGTCAGTCCATAAAGGTTATTTTATAACACAGTGAGCAATTCAATGAAAACAATTTATAAAATATTCAGACTTCAGTAATTATTTTCATAAATATTATATTTCACTATAAAACACTTATATGAACATCTTGATACTTTCATTTTGATGTAAATCAATTACATGAATATTTAAATATTGTTTTTCGGTAAATTCATATTTTATGAAAATATTAAATATTTAATTTCCAAGGCTAGGAAATCACTCAATAATGCAGTTAAAATATTTCATGATATTTTAGGAAATTTTCTAAGAAATTTCAGCAGCATAATGGCTGTTATCGACCTAGCCTCCATGTACGTAAAACACAGTTCCAAACCAGCTAAAAACCACAATTTGCACAATTTTTGAGGCATTTAAGTTCCAAAATATTTTTATAAAATTATTCTTAATAAAACCATGCATTCATAATATTCCTACGGCCTACACACTCATCCCTTACTTGTCTGACGTTATCGACTTTCTCGATAGCACCACGCACGATTAACTTCTCTCGGGCTGCAATTAATTTCACCAACATGTTCATTCTTTCATTTGGCACCATTTTTGCGCAAGAAACAACATGGTTCCTTTATGTTCATCATATGGCTAAAACCCTTGAGAGTGCTTGAGCATGATTTAATGAGATTCAATCAAAACAAATGCTTAAATCATGCTTAGGAAGCTTAGATATGTCATAATCTATCTTTAAAATTTAAAGAACTAAAAGGTGTAGGAAAATGGTACCTTGGCCAAATTCCTTGGGCTGCCATTTCTCTTAATTTTGTCACTTAATCAATGAGATATTGGTATGGGTGAAGAGAGGATGATGAGTATAACACTTTTGTAGAAGAAATTTGTTGAAATTTTTTTATTTTAATGGTGTTTTGTAAGGTTTTATTTTCTTTCTCTTGTTTTTGGCTATGGAAGATGTGAGGGAGATGTTGAAAATGTAGGGGCCGGCTGAAGTGGGGAGAAAAATATGGTGTTTTCTAGATAGGGACAAAATTATCAAAATGCCCTTGGTTATGAAATTTTAGGATGAAAGTGCGCTTAAGCTTCAATAATTTTTCTAACTATGTAATTGCATTCCAAAAATTCATATTTCATCTCTAGAAATTCTTATTGGATGTATTGTGATGAATCATAGTGGTTTGGTTTGGGTTTGACCTACCAGGAAGGTGAAATTACGAAAATACCCTTATCAGGCCAATCGAATAAATTTCTTAGTTAACCACCGATTCGATCTATCTATTAACATAGCCTAGGACTTATTTTCATGTATAATATCATGCTATATTTGCTTGGTCCAATTTCATTTTAGTTTCACCACAATTTACAAAAATGCCACTGAGCTATACGTTAATCGTCATTTTCTAAATTGTTGGCACGCATCTCAATGATAATATAAATAAGGTATTTTAGGCTCAAAATTATTACCTTATGCTTATTGTACCCTCTAGCCACTGTTTGGATAGTTTCACGTCCATTCGGGCACTATAGGGCCAGTAGGGCCCATTACACTGTTTCATTTATAACCTGTGAAGTACACAGGGATTGAACAGTGATGAGACATCTGACATGTGTAACAGTAATATATACACGGCTCTCACATCCTCCCCACCTCTAGGAAATTTGGTCATCTAAATTTCACCTGGACTAGTCGCTGAAATGGATCTGTGTATTTTTCCGCATTAGACTCTCTAATTCCCATATAGTCTCATCTTTGAGTCTTACTTCTAGAGTAATTTTAAGAACACAATTCCTCATTGAAAAATTCTCAGGATCGATGTTTGGTATTTGCATAACTTTTTGGCCAAGTTACACAGTTCTTAACCCTTCACAATTAATCTTTGCTTTTCAAGAAGTTCACTTTACCAAATTGGGAGCTAACAGTTTCTGGTCTCCCACTTATTCCTATATAATTAGAAATTTAGATCACTTACCCTCATGTGGTGCCTCGCCGATACTAGCCAAATTAAGTGGGAAGTGATCGTCACAGGAGTTTTTAAAATCCAAGGCACACGCTCTCAACGTATTCCTGATCATTTGAATAGTACATTTGGACTACTCGTCAATCTGCGGATGAGAAGCGATGCTGAAATTTAATCAGAATCCCATTTCCTCTTGAAATCTCTCCCAAAATGGGATGTAAAGCGGGAATCCTTATCAACAATAACTCTTCCTGGAACATCTAACAATCACAATATCTCGTTGACATATACATCAGCTAAGGCACTAAGGGAATTATCAATAGCTTTGATAGGAAGGAAGTGGACAGACTTTGTCAATCTTTCACAATCACCCATCTAACATTTTGATTCTTTCGGCTCCTTAATAACTCATTATGAAGCCCATCAAGATATACTTCCATTTTCCACATTAAATTGGTAAAGGTTGTAACAATTCTGCAAGTTTTCTAATGTTTAACCTTCACCTGTTAACATATAAGACATCTAACAACAACTTCGTGATTTTTCATTTCATTTTAAGTCACCATACACTTCCTATAATTCGGTACATCTTAGTACTACCTGACTGTAGAATGTACCTAGAGGTGTGGCCTCTATCAAAATTAGATTCTTTAATTGCTAGTTATCGAGAACACAATTCCATCCCTGAACCTTAGTATACTATCAGTATGAACTCCAAAATCTAACATACACTCATCTACACCTGACTGACGTCCTATGTAATAAACATTATCCTTTGAGCGTTTTTGATCTTGTCCATCGCATCCGACTCAGTTCAAAAATTAGTCGTAAATCAATATCTCTTAGAAGAAACCACATTCGATCCAATGCTCATGATCTGTTCCAATAAAATTATGCTCTCAGGCCATCAATTAAGTTACCATTCTAACATTCTTTCTACTCAACACGTCTATCCACTTAAATTTAACATCCATATACATTAGTCTCATCAATGGAGTGGTAGATCAATCTTAGGAAACACCCATACACCCCTTTTAATTGGATAGATCATTAATCATGGGTATAGAATACTTTTTCTTGAGGATAATCTTGCTAAGTTACCGGTAGTCCATACAAAATCATAGGCTACCTTCCTTTTCCAGACGAATTACACTGATGCACCGTATGAAGACCAACTAGAATGGATAAATCCTTTATCTTGTAATTTTCGGAGTTGCTTCTTAAGCTTTTCCAACCCCGTCAATACCATCCCATATAGGGCTTAGAAATAGGTTCTGTACCGTGTATCAAGTTGATGGTGAACTCGATCTCCCAATTCGATGGTAACCCTAGAAAATCATCTGGAAATACGTTTGGGAAAATCCTTAATCATAAGAATTTCATGTATTCTGCGCATTTCTTTTCTACGTCCTCCACATAGGTATTTTACTCTTTAAACACATCCACACACAACACTCAACAATTTAGTAAACATTTCACTTCCAATAGTTTACTTATCTAACGATTTTACAGTATACTGTTCGGGGTGAGGAAAAATGATAAATTTAGTATAATAGGTTTAAGCTGATATGATTCACAACTAACTAATCCATTACTAGGATTACATCAAAACCGTACTTATTCAACTAAATTAGATTAAATGTCGTTTCCTTCTCTTTTACAATCACTTTACAATCTCTATACACAATATTAGTAATTTATGATTCTCTAAATAGGGTATTTATTTATAAAGTGTACCCTAGAAATTTCAATTCTACAGGTACTTTATTAGCAAAACACAGAGAAAATCCAAAAGAATTACAAAGGAATACAAATATCAACCTTAATCACATCAATAAATGCATCTATTTCTCACATCATTGGGCAATCTTTCACCAAGTGCCCCATCTGTTCACATTTCGAATAGCCCTAATGTGAGACCCGATTTTATAACACTGTACACCATATTGTAAATGATTTATAGCGAAAATAAATTATTTAGTGGAATTAAATAAATATTGAATATGAATTTTCACTTTAAATTATGGAATTATAATTTATAATATGGTGTATAAGAGTTGAAATAAATATTGGATGATGAATAGAAAGTATGGAATAAATGAAGAAAAGAAAATTTGAAATTTTAGAATGAAAGTATTATTTCATGACATAAAAATACAGATAAATGAATTATAAGAGAGGAAAACTATACATTGGACAAGTGATTAAAGTTTCCTTGGTGGAATATACAAAAGAAAGGAAAGCAAAGTGCAAACCGTGAAGCATAATGCAAACCATGCAAAATATTTTGTTGCAGTTATGATACACTGTTGAAGATGATTTTGTGATGTAAATTGAAAGTGAAAAAAATTGATAAATAATATTAGATAAAGAAGACTTTATTAAGTAGAAATATGGAGGAATTTAATTGGTTGAAATAGCTAGCAAAAGAGGCAAGAAACAATCAAGTAAGTGCAGCCAACTTGGACATACGCCACTCCTTGAACTGCCATGGTACCGATTTTGCTGTTGAAAATTCAAAGAAATTGAATTATATTTTTATGAAATAGAATGCAATATAAATAGTGCAAAAGAAAGAGAAGTTAGAAACATCATGAGGTTAATTGTGATTGGCTGAAAGTGTATCAAAGATGGTAAAATAAAGCAAGAAAACGTGTAGCCAAAGAGAAAAGGGACAGCATGCCACCTTGCTGGCCATTTAGTTGCATGGCTGGAAATTTTCTAGAGAAAATAAATTGCAAATTTTGGTAAAGAAATACAATATAAAAGAAGAGGAATTAAAGTTTAACATGGCTAAAATCTTATTGGTTGAAGTGGACAACAAGAGGAGCAAGGAAGTCAAGAAACGTACAATGAAAAAGAGCTGTAGCCGTTCCTTTTTCTTACTGCAAGTTTCTTCACAAATTTAATGCATTTTAAGACAAGGAATGATGAGAAAAATAAGATAAGAAGCTAAGTGGCACAATGTTATTGGATACCTTGAATAAAATAAAAAATAATTGAAGGAAAACTTCAGCAAATTGCCATCTTCATCACCGATTTTTGCTGTCTTATGAGAACCAGAAATTGTTTCAGTTTTGTGCTCTGTTTTGGTCATCGTTCATCCAAGAAAAAAATTTAGCAAAAATCATACTTTGATAGCTAACCTCTTACCATCCATCTTCCCTCCATCAATTAAACCATCAAAAAACCAAGAGAAGAGGGCTGAAATTGAAGCAGAAAACAAAATTCTGTTTTGGAGTGGACAATCGGTCAAGGTAAGATAAATTGATTTCCATGGTTTTTTTGATATTCAATGATATATTTCTATGTTTTATAACATAATAAACATGATTATAGGATTGTTTTTAGTAAAATCCTATTAGACCATGGAATAAGCACAAATTTAGATCTTGATATAGATTTAAAAAAAACAAAGAAATTATGTTAGAAATGGTATGATGATGATGAGAAATAAATTATGGAATATAAATAAATTGAAGAAGAAGTTTGGAATGGTGAAAAGAGTTAAAAGCAAGATTTGGCTAGAAAAAGGGGTCTCGGTTTCGACATGGAGCAATAGGAAAATTATAGCTTCATGCAAGAATAGGAAAATTATGGCTCACGTGGACAAGGAGGAATAGATTGGAAACAAGAAAATTAAGGAAAATGTTGAAAGTTAATGAAAGGGGCCAAAGAAGGGTTTCGGCCATGACCTTAATTATGCATGAAAATGTGCTGAAAATTAGGGATTTTGGTAGGAAATGATTATAGAAATTAAAAGAGAAATATTGGTGCAATTAGAACCGAAAAAGGAACTAAATTGAAGAAGTTGAGATTTGGCACCAATATAATTTATACTGGTTGTGCTTATATTATGACATTAGTGGCTGCATTTTATGAATATTAGTGACTTAAAAATAAGAAGAAAAATATTAACAATTTTTGACAAAATTATTTTGCAGCCCAAGTTGATGAAATTCGGTAAATGCAACCGAGAAGCTCGGCTTCATAAGACTGGTAAGGGGGAATGTGTGAGTTGTAGTGATATAATGAATTACATGTTTTCTTAAGCTAAATTTTATGAGAATATTGGATGCATGATTTGGTTTGAAAACATGCAAACTTGTGGTTGATAAGCTGGTTTATATTCTGGGAATTGTGTGCAGGAGGTTAAGAATCCGCAGCCGTTATGCTGTCGGGAAAATTTCCAAAAGTATTCTAAAATATTATAAAATATTTTAGATGCATGAGATGATTTAAATGAGAAATTTTGAATATAATTTCCACCTATTTTTCATAAATTGGGAATCATGAAAAAGTTATAAAATTAAATATTCATGTTTTATATTTTCATTAAAGTGAGAAATTAATTATGTTTTATATGATATTAAATATTCAAAATGAATATTTATTGTGTTCTCACTTAATACATGAATATTTATCGACTGATTTACGGTATGTGGAAATGAGAAATAAATACCTTTTTGGAAATAATTACTTAAATAAATGATTTGATTCATGGGATTTCCTTAAAGGTATTTTTATGAGAAAAGAAATGATTTTATACCTTTATGAAACTAAATACTGATCTTATTTATTTTATAATTTCCACAAAGGTGATGCTATATGAAAATGTGAGAGCCTTATAGATAAACATGAAATATTTCAAATTATTTTGAATAAGATCTAAAAGGCTGTGATACTGTTTTTATACTGTTTTGAGACTTAGGCCCCGAGATTCATGCTTATTACTATTACTATTACTGTTACTGTTACGTGGCTGATTGACCTGCCAGTCATCAACGGTCTCATATGTCACCTGGCAAGTGTACACCAAAGACCCTCTATAGATCATGGCCATAGATCTCACTGTATACTGTTACTATGTCCCTTAGTGGACGATTACTGTGTTCCTTAGTGGACGATGATAGCATGATATGATGTAGGGTAATGCCTAGTCTCACTCAACTTACTGATTAATGTTTATTGAAGGGATTTACTGAATCCTGTTTTACTGTACTGCATTGTGAATTACTATTTACTGAACTGAATCGTACCGAAATACTGTTTTACTGAACTGTACTGCACTGGGAAATATTGTTTACTAAACTGGTAGCTACTGATTTCTGTTTACTGAACTGGTAGCTACTGATTACTGTTTACTGAACTGAAATCTACTGATTACTGTTTACTGAACTGAAAGCTACTGTTTACTATTTACTGAACTGAAACATACTGATTACTGTTTATTGAACTGGTAGCTACTGATTACTGTTTACTGAACTGAAAGCTACTATAACTGTTTACTGAACTGAAAAGTACTGAATTACTGGTTACTGAATTGAACGAAAATTTACTGTTATCGAGAAAGGATACTTTGAAAATTATTTGTAAAATAGAAATAATTACTGAAATGTATCCATTGATTTGGATATTTATAAGCTACTGCACTGAAAAGACTGTTTACTAAAACTACTGTTTTACCACTGTACTGTCACGTGTTTTGAATTGTACTGAAAGGAAGGAAAATAAATGGTTTATCTCATTTAAAACTATGGAAAAAAATGGGTATTAAATTTTTTTATCAAGACAATTTATAATTACTCCCTATAGTCGCTCTGGGTTTCCGGAACAAGACTGGTATTCCAAAATACCTTCCATACTCCATTTGGATTTTTCGGTCGACTATAGTATCCTTCCTCACTGTACTTAGTGCACGATTAAGAAATAAATGTTTTATGGCATATAGTTTTCATTATATCAAGCAGCATACGACTCTTTTACTGAGCATGTGGTTCGCTCACCCTTTACTTTCAAAATTTTTCAGATTAATCACGAGGATTACTTGATGGCTTCCTTGGATAAATATAGCTGTGAGTAGCCCATTGGGACAAAGAGCAATGAAATTTAAAGGTACAGTCACTTCTCTTACATATTCAAACAGTTGTATACAGTACTATATTATTGTAAAATAGAAACAAGGGATGTAAAGTGTATGGAATATTGTAAAAATTTTTATATTCCAAATTTATTGAATAAATGTTTACCATTTATTACTATTAATGATCAAGTGTTAAAGGCATCACAAATAGCCCAACAGGTAAAAATATGTAAAATACTAGTAAATATTGTGTAAAAATGTACCCTCAGACTGTTACACCTAAAGAACATGTAGTATGGCAAAAAATCATGTGACCTTCCATAATGAACTCTCCGAGTTGATGTTCTCCTCTGTGTAAAGGTGGGGGTCTGTAGTAAGGCTACAATAATAAGTTTAACTGATCTGCCCTTTATAACTTGAATGTCCCCTGGCTTAGCCTTTGTAGGCTACCGTCTACCTGATCTATCCTCAAAACCCCTCTTCGTTCTCCTTTTTCCTAACTTTAATCGTAGTATAGAACTTGTTCGTAGTCCTGCTCACACTATTGAACTTATCTATCTATCTCATCGTAAGTCTAGATATCAAACGAGACGTCTTTACGCAAGTATGATTATATTACAATTGATGGATTAATAGTCAGGTTGGTTTGACCTAAAAGTTATTTTGGGTAAGGATACGATCGTCATTTTCAAATTTCTCTCTTACTTTTCAAGATACCCTTAAACAAATAATGTTTGAAATGTACATACTTGCCATAGTTACATTTCACCTCATTATTGTCTTTTTAGGGTCTCACTTCGATCTAAACAGGGAAAGTCCTAGTGGGACCCTCACCGAGTATCATCCCTGAACTTTATTGAACAGACCCCTAATTCAAATGCTTAAATAACATCAGTTTCCACACTGACTACTTTAATAATTAGACTTTCACTACGAAGGGAAAATAGGTTTAGGTGCGGGTTCCTATGTTAGCTCCGGAGTAGGAAGATCTAGAGTACACTCCACCCTACCACTACCCAATCCAGTACCCTTTTATCTACTCGTTACTACATAGTACAACCATTTGATCAATTTTACAGTCACTTGATCCATTTATATATTCAGACAATACAGTACTACAAAGGATGTTAGCCACTTTCGATTCTAAAGACACCGACAGACATCAAGCCAGCTTTGATACCAATTAAATTGTCACAGTCTGTATATACAGTATTCACCACATTTTCACATACACAGTGATGGTTGGGCTGTCTGCGATGCCTTTATTACACACTTTGTTAAACAGTAAATAGTTTACAAATTATAATTTATTCGATTTACTAAGTAGAAATGTTTACAAATCAATAATTCTTCAATATTTACATCCCCTGAATATAGTTTACAATAAAGTAATATTGTATAAATATGTCTGAATATATAAAAGAAAGTGAATATACCTCCATGATGTACTAGTCATTGCTTTGGGATGATAAAACAGCCAACAATCCTTGAAAAATATCTCAAACAATTACTGTAGTTAATTTGAGGAGTGAAAAAATAAGGAGTGAGCAAAATGTGCTCAGTAAGAGAATTGTATGCAGAACTGATATTATGAAATCTATATGGATAAAATCATTTATTTTCCTATCAGTATACTAGGGACAATAAAGGAAGGATACTATAGCCGGCTAGGGATCCGGATGGAGTAAGGGAGGTATTTTAAAATACCTGTCGTGTTTCGAAACCTAGAAGTAACTATAGGGAGTAGTTGTTGATTTTTTATATAAAATAGCTTTTAATGATAATAATTAAATAAATAACTACTCAAACAAATGGTTTATAAAACCATTTAAGGTAAAATACTTTAACTAGTATTTTATCAAATCACTTTAAACACATTTTATACACTTCGATAAAAATCCAGTAAACAGAACAATAATCAGTTTAGTACAGTAAACAGTTCAATGATAGTAACAGTCTGTAACTGTACAACTAAACAGCTTCCGTAAACAGTGAACACTTTAGTATCAATAACGGTGCAATAAATGTGAACAGTTCTATAACAGCAAATAGTAATTGGTTCTTTCGGTAGCAATAAACGTTTGGTAACTATAACCATTTCAATATCGACAATATTTCGGTAATATTAAATAGCTTAACATCAATAATAGTTCAGTAAAACGATAATCATAAAATCATGTATAATATTTATTTCCATAATTAAATCTTTTAGAAATTCTCTTCTACCATTTATAGTTAACATCATTAAGCACAGTATAGTAAATCGTTCAGTAAACAGTATGAAAATCAGCTTAGAAAACCGCATCATAAATTGTTCACTAACAATAAGCACTCCGGTAACAGTAACAATCTAGTAAAAATCATAACAGTAAACAATAACACCTGAATGGAGACTAGGCAACACCCTGAATATATCATGCTATAATCCTCGTAGGGAACAGTAACAGTAACACATGAGACATATGGTCATAGTCTATAGGTGTCCTCAGAGTACATCGCCAGGTGACCCTGAGACTGCTGATGACTTGGCTGGTCAATTAGCCACAGTAACAGTAATTGTAATAGTAACACGTGAGCATGATATAGGGCCTAACAGTATCAAAATAGTATATAAACAGTAGTATCTAAGGGTGTAAACGAACAGAGCATTCGACGAACTGTTCGTGAACCCATTCGATTTCTGTTAACGAACAAACACGAACAACATTTTAGTGTTCGTTTGTTAAACGAACCGAACATGAACAAAGGTGCGGTTCGTTCGTTTTTGTTCGCAAACAGGCTCGTTTATGTTCGTTTGTTGTTCGGTTATTTAAAGTGTCATTTGTTGTTCGTTCGTTTATTGTTCGTTTGTTCAAAGTGTCATTTGTTGTTCGTTTGTTTATTGTTCGTTTATTTAAAGTGTCATTTGTTTTTCGTTTATTGTTCGTTTATTTAAAGTGTCATTTGTTTTTCGTTTGTTGTTCGTTTGTTTATTGTTCATTTATTGTTCGTTCGTTTAAAGTGTCTTTTGTTGTTCGTTTGTTATTTATTAAAATACTAAAATTACTTATATTATATAAGTTATATAATATATACCCTATTTTTAATATATTAACCTAAAAAATTGGTACATAGTTTTTAAACATATTTCTACAATATAACTTTGTTGTCTTAAAAAATTAATAAAATATAATAATAAAATAATTACAAAATTAAATTAGTTAATTATAATAAAAATAATTATTTTTTTAAATTTAAACATAATGTACTGAAATAAAATTAATAAAAGTCTCATAATAAGTTAAGATCTCATTCTTATGATCTTATCCATTGACCATTTACATACATATATATTACACATATGTGCGTACACACACACATATATAATACTTTAATATTTAGTCAAAAAAAATAATACTTTAATATATGTATACCAATATATGTATATTATATGATACAAATATATATATTAAACATATGTGTGTATACACGCACATATATATGATACTTTAATATATGTATACCAATATATGTATATGTATATGTATATGTATATCAGTATATGATACAAAATGTACTTAAAATTATAATTATCAAATTTAATAAAACCTTGTTGACTCAAAAAAAAAATGAATGAACAATAATAATAAATTAATTAATTATACTTAAGATAATAAAATTTTAAATTTTACACATAATATACTGAAATTAAATTAATAAAAATTCATAATAAGTTAATACACAATTCTTACACACTAACAATTTATATTTATATATATGATAGTTTACTATAATGTCTATGTGTGTGTGTGTGCGTGTATAAATTTGTCTAGCTTAAACATAAAACTGCTCATTTGTACAAGAAACATATATATATATATATATATATATATATATGTATGTGTATGTGTATGTGTAACTCTTTATAATAAATTGAAAAAAAAACTTTTTTGACTTAAAAAAAAAAGAGTGATTTAAGGTCCATATCTATTTGATCTTTTAATATTATGATCATTGATCAAGTTAATATATATTACATAAATACATTATAAGAAATTAAATGTTTGAAATTAGAAATGCAACATTATATTGTAATATACGATAATAGATTGAAATTAAAAACGTCATATATTAAGATAAATATTGAATAGCATGCAACTTTAAATCAAATGATCTATGTGAAATGACATATAAATCATGGATATGCCGTTGTGTTTTTACAAATTTATCAATTATGCTTGACAGTTAAAACTCTTATTTGAATTAATGTGTAATTATCTTTCAACTTTACAAATTAATCTAATTAGAATGAAATTTTTAACACTAATGTATTAATATTAATTTATCCTTAAAATATAAATAATTAATGTAGACAATTTATTACATATTGTAATAATTAACAATAGTTAAAAAATTATTATATGACATAAAAACAACCAAATTAAGAAAACAATAATATTATAAGAGTAATTTTAAAATATATTAAATATTAACTAAACTCAAATTAAAAAAACATACAATATCAAAATAATTTATTAAAAAATATGCAACTAGTAGAAAATAATATTGATGTTATAGTCTAAGGTTTTTTTTTAGGCATAAATTTGTCAAAAATCAAAAAATCCCGTTTAAATTAAACTCACCGTTTATATTTTTTTTTCTAAGTTTAAAAGGAAAATTGAAAAACCCTAAATCTACAGCACTCGTTCGCTCCTCTCTCTCTCAAGTCTCTTCTCTCAGTCTCTCTTCAAACCCTAAATCTATAAAAATCAAATTCAAACCTCCTTCTCTCTGACTCTCCCTAGCAGCGGCTCCATCCATCATCAAGCACCGTTCGACCTTGTTCTGGGAAGGTACTTCCATTTCTTTTTTTATTTCTGTACTCTATATGAGTATCCAACATAAGGTATCTATTGTATCTTAGTTTGTATCTGTGTGTGAGCCGTGAGATAGCTCTATTTTTTGTATCATGTCTAAGTCATGAATTAGACAAGAAATGCCTATGTTTCTGAATCCACCGAACCACTGTTGCTGGATTCTCACTTCTGCCTCAGTTTACACCCTTTCTCTTTTCAAACCAGGAAAATGAGCTTTAAGTTAAGGTCAATGTGTCAAGATGAGATTTTGGTTGTGCACATCCACAGATTTTGTCTATAGTCGTTATAAAAATGTGTATAGTAGCTCTTAGCTGCAATGAAAAGAGCCCCAAACCAGGAAGTCTGAAAGAAAATTAGATTTTGAATGATCTCACAGGTCACAAGCTACATGAAAGAAAAGTTTCTCACTTTTTCTCTACCTCTGGGCGTTTGCTCAGCTTTTCTCAAGATCTAATTGAATTTTGCTAATGTAATAAACATTTTCATATCTTTCCTCGTTTTCCTTTTCTCTATTCTTTCTATTTTTTGTCTTTTTTTTCTTTTTTTTTTCCCTGCATTTTTGAAACTAGGATTCCCTTTTATGTGTTAAAAGAAAAAGATATGTGATCCAAGTGAAGGAGTAATTAAGCTTGTAAACAAATACTTGGATGCACTGAAAGACGAATATAAAGTTTCAGTTGAATGGTGGGTTGAAAAGAATAAAGGAATGACTCAGAAAAATGATGGTTCCTAGATATTGGATGATTATGAACCAGGTCCTCCAATTGTTTGAATTAATCTATTTCCTGATTGTGTAAAGGTTTGCTTCATTGGCCATCCAATTTATGATTTGGTTCATTTATGCAAGTATGGTTCCTAATTAAGATCAAAGTGTATTAATGGCGTTTTTGTATATTTTGTATATGAAATTAAAATAAAATCATAAGAGTTGATCAACCAACAAAAATGGGTTTATATCTAATTTGGCAATATGATCCTATCTATTTTAGCCTTTTTCTATTAGGAGAGTTGGATGAGATTTTCTTCATTCATTTTTTTTGTTGGTTGCCAAATGATTAGGACAAAGACTTACCTTGATTCCCCAGATAGGATTATATTTTGTCCCTTTTAACAATTGGTCTATGCTTAGCTTTGCCATTAGGGATAAGGCCTAATCATATAATACTATTTGTTCATCCATGTCAATGGAGAATAAAGATTTTCTGTTATTTTCATGGTCAACGATAGGGGAACTTTTTGGGCATATTCTCAGTCTATAAAAAGAAATTTAGCTGAGGAGTTTAGTTTTATTTGTTAGTTTAAATAATTTTGTTTAAATAATTTTTAGTAGGTTTGAGATTTTAGTTTCAGTATATGCATCTGTTTTTTGTATCTTATGTTGTAGCTACTTATGCTTCCAATAGTTTAAAGATTTTAAGCTGATTTTTTATTTTTCTTGGCTTCTTTTTTAAGGGCTGATTTTAATGAACTGCAGCGATTTTAATAAATGATTAGAGGAGCTGATTTTAATGAATTGCAGTAGTTTTAAGGGCTAATTTTAATAAACGATTGAAAAGCTGGATAATTAATTTTGATTAGAGGAGTGGGAGTTTATATACTTGATATTCTTATTTGTAAATATACTTGATACTTGTTATATTTTATTACTAGATATTGCAATTCTTAACAATGGTATTTTGTTGTTAGGTTGAAGCTAATATTCAAAAATTCAAGTAAAGAAGTCATTCTTTCTCAAGCCTTTGAATTTGTCTCAACATTCATAAACTTCAACTTTAGTCCTTTATTCAACTAAGCTTTACAATCAACGGTACATTTAGAGTTTTTGTAATTTTCATTTTTTTCGTTGATAGTTAACTTTAGTAATGTCGACGTATCATTTCATACCTATGACCTTTCGACTCTTTTTTGCAGTCTCTCCAAAAAATGATCTCTGGGAAGGCTAGAAAGAGTTCAGGGCAAACATCACCATATTTAGCAGCCCTTACTTTGTGGTATATTTGTTATTTGTTAATCACTAATTGATATTTTGAAATTTTTTCATTTTGTACTTTCTTGTTGCTCATTGATGATGGTTTAATTTTGAATTATTAGGTATGTCTTTTCACTTGGAACAAAATCATACTAGTTTGTGTCCAACTTCTCAAGTACCAGATTGGAGTTTGCATTGTTCTTATTCTAGTGCTGGTTCATCATCTGTTCCTATGGCTGCTACGGAGGGAAAAGAAGTTGTCAATGTTGAAGGAGATACTCCTAATCCTATTGAAGAGGACGAAATTGAAGCTGGCAATTATGCGAAGAAAGCAAGGAAGAAGACATTGTCTGTTTGGCAGGAATTTACCTTAGTGAAACTTGCTGATGGGACTAAAAAGGTGTAGTGTAATCATTGTAAGTTCAAACTTTCCAAGCACAAAGATGGTACGACTACACAATACAAGAGGCATTTAAATAGTTGTGTGAAACATCAATTTACTGAACATGGGCAAACCAATATTTTTTTGCGACCGCAAACACCTAGATCGAATAGTGTGAGTAGTGTTCAAACTTGGAAGTATCATTAAGCAAAGATAAGGGAGATTGTTTCTCATATGATTATGGTTCATGAGTTGCCATTTGCATTTGTTGAGTATGAGCTCTTCACTTTGCTGATGAAGACTGCAAGTCCTCACTATCAAAGGATCTCTCGGGCAACTGCTAAAGCTGATTGTTAGACAAGTTTTGAGGTAAAAAAAAAAGATTGATTGCATTGTTGAAAACAGTTGATAGGATTAGCATTACAATTGATATGTGGAAATCTGGTCAGAAGATTCAATACATAGTGTTGACAGCTCATTTTGTGGACTTGGATTGGAAGTTGCAAAAAAGGGTGTTGAACTTTGTTGATGTGCCTCCTTCTCACAGTGGACTTGTCATTTATGATGCATTATACAAATGCTTGCAAAAATGAGGTATTGAAGGAAAAGCGTGCACTATTACTATTGACAATGCTTCTTACAATGATTTAGCTTTGAGGATGTTGAAAGATAGCTTTTCTTTTTAGAGAAAGCTTCCACTAGATGGAAAACTTTTTCATGTTCGATGTTGTGTGCACATTTTGAACATTTTGGTGCATGATGCTCTTTTTGAGATTGAAGACGTAGTTGAAAATGTAGCGAAACATGTGAAACACATCATAGCATCAACTCTACGTTTATCAATGTTCAGTGATGTTGTCAAACAGCTTTAATTGCCTAATAATAGGTTGATTCTAGATTACTGCACACAATGGAATGCTACATATGCTATGTTGTCTTGTGCATTGGAGTTTAAGCAAGTTTTTCCAAGGTATTAAGAAAGAGGTTCAAGTTACAAAAACTTGCCAACAGATGAAGACTCTTTCAAGTTACAAAAACTTGCCAACAGATGAAGATTGGGTGAAAGTTGAAGAAGTTTGTTCATTCTTGGCAATTTTTAATGAAGTTACCAACATCATCTCAGGTAATAAGCATTTAATATTACAATTTTTCTAGTTAATTTTATCATTTATATTATACATTTATGACATTAAGTTTAAATATTTATTTCTTTTATAATTATTAGGTTCTGAATATCCAACATCAAATTTATTTCTTCCTAAGCTTTGGAGCATAAAAGAATTGTTGGAGGAGAAATCTTTGAGTGAAGAACCTTGGATGAGACTAATGGCTTTGAAAATGCAAAAGAAATTTGATAAATATTAGGGTGAATGCAATCTGTTGATCTCTATTGCTGCTGTGCTTGATCCTAGGAATAAAATGACATTATTTGACTTCACTTTTCGTGTCATTTATTCTATAGAGGAAGCTCCTATACAGATAAGCATTATGTGTGACTGCTTATATGAGCTTTATAAGGAATATGTAGATACTTACACTACAAGAAATTATACTTTCAGTGACGGAATTTTTGAGACGGAAATTTCCGTCACAAGTTCATGCGGATTTGCAACGGATTTGCAACGGATTTCCAACGGATTAGTGACGGAACAAAGAAAGTTTTAGTGACAAATTTAGTTACGGACATGGTTTTAAATTGCGGTCGCGGCCGCGTTTTCGGTCGCGTTGCGTTTGTCGCGGTTGCGGATATAGCGGCGGTAATTGCGGTCATCGCGGTAATCGCGGTTGTGAATTTTTTTTAATTTCGCACAATTCTATATAAAGTGTAGTAATTATAATTATAATCATGTAAAATCTTATTTTATAGTTTTTAAATTAATTTATGATACTTCAAGTCTATTATTTATGTAAAAAAAAGGTTATTTATAATTTTTGAATTATAATAAAATTGAACTTTTTAAATTCAATTCACTACAAAAAATGGTGATAAAAGAAAACTCACATACAACAAACATAATATACAAAAATACTACAATGCATAGCTCAGAATATTGCACATTTGGTTACTTAATTCATTAATTCATTTAATTTACTTACTTTAATAAGTAAAAATAATTTAATTGATTATATTTACATTATCAATTAACTTCTAAAAAATTAATCATGTTTGGTTGTATTAAAACTTTAATACTAATTTGCTATTATCAATTAACTTAAACCTAATAAAATATCAATATCAAATAATCAATATTATTTTTTCTTATAATAATAATTAATATCATATATTTAATTACATTACAAATTTTACTAAAAAAATTGCATTAATAATTTAAATTCAACACTACCTAATAATATTTAAAAAATTACCTAATATTAATTCCTAAAATATTAAAATTCTTTGAAAAAATTAAAACTAAATAATATATTAAAAACCCACAACCCACCCAAAAAAAACCCAATTTCCCGACCCACCCACTCTGCCTCTGCCTCTGCCCATTCAGTTTCATTTTCATCTCTTCACTCACTCTCAATCTCAGTCTCAGTTGCATCCTCACCTCACCGACTCACCCTCACCCACTCAGGCTTCGGTTCCTTTCAGGCCATTCTCCACTTCGCAGCCAAGATCCCCACCTCCTAACACCCATGGCCTCACTCACCCTCAAATCAAGAAGCTGCAACCGCAAGCCGCCAGCAAGAGCCCAGACCAGATGCTCTCCAATCTCCTCTTGTAATCGACAGATCACAAAAGCCACCACCTGTGTAGCGAACCGGTAGCTTCTCAGGCCACCCATGCCGCGCCGTTGCTCACACCCAGTCCCGACGGCCCGACGCCCAGAACAATACTGAACAGAGACCTTCGGTGTTCGGTCCCTCCTCCCTCTCCCTCACCCGATCACCCCTCACAGATCCCTTCCCCGATGCCCAATCCAAATCTAGTTGATTTCATCTCTTCCATGATCCAGATCTGTTGTTGAAAAGTAAGTGGTTTCTTGCTTCAAAAATCAAAACTCAAATCAATTATTCTGTTGTGTTGTTGTGTCTTTTGAATCGATGTTGAATTCTTTGTGATTGAGATTGAAATTTTGATTGTGTAAAGCTAAGATTTTGAGTTCTGTTGATTTTGAAATTTTTTTTTCTGATAGCAGAATGTTGAACGGAATGCGGAGAGTAGCGGCAATAACGGGCCGTTATTGCGCTATCCTCCGCTACAGCGTTTTATAACGGCAATAGCGGCCGTTACTGTAGTGAGATAAATTCACGTCCGCTATTTCCGCAATAGCGGTGGCGGCCACCACCGCTACAGCGAGATAGCGGCCGCTATTTGAAATAGCGGCCGCTATTTGAAACCCTGGTTACGGATTTTCTACGGAAAATCGTTGCAAATTTGCAACGGAATAAATTTTGTCACAAATTCCGAAGCTAAAAAGGCGCGTGCAAATAGTATTTATCCCGCCAAATTTTTCAATGGATTTTGAGACGGAATTTTCGTTGCAAATTCCGTCTCTAAAGTCTGAGACGGAATTTTGCAACGGAAAATTCCGTCTCAAAACCACATGTTGCTTTTTCTATTTTGTTGAGGTATTTTGAGACGGAATTTGAGACGGAAAATTCCGTCTCAAAACCTCTATATTCTTTTTTGTTATTTCTTGAAAGGGTTTGAGACGGAATTTTCCGTCTCAAATTCCGTCTCTAATATTTGAGACGGATTTTGGGACGGAAAATTCCGTCACAAAACCTTTCAAGAGATAAGAAAATGAATATAAAGGGTTCGAGACGGAATTTTCCGTCTCAAATTCCGTCTCTAATATTTGAGACGGATTTTGAGATGGAAAATTCCGTCTCAAACCCTTTATATTCCTTTTCTTATCTCTTGAAAGGGTTTGAGACGGAATTTTCCGTCTCAAAATCCGTCTCTAATATTTGAGACGGATTTTGAGACGGATTTTGAGACGGAAAATTCCGTCTCAAACCGTTTATATTCCTTTTCTTATCTCTTGAAAGGGTTTGAGACGAAATTTTTCGTCTCAAAATCCGTCTCAAACCCTTTCAAGAGATAAGAAAAGGAATATAAAGGGTTTGAGACGGATTTTGAGACGAAAAATTCCGTCTCAAACCCTTTATATTCTTTTTTATCTCTTAAAAGGGTTTGAGACGGAATTTTCCGTCTCAAAATCCGTCTCTAATATTTGAGACGGATTTTGTGACGGAAAACTCCGTCTCAAACCCTTTATATTCCTTTTGTTCTCTTGAAAGGGTTTGAGACGGAATTTTCCGTCTCAAAATCCGTCTCTAATATTTGAGACGGATTTTGAGACGGAAAATTCCGTCTCAAACCCTTTCAAGAGAACAAAAGGAATATAAAGGTTTTGAGACGGATTTTCCGTCACAAAATCCGTCTCAAATATTAGAGACGGATTTTGAGACGGAAAATTCCGTCTCAAACTCTTTATATTCATTTTCTTATCTCTTGAAAGGGTTTGAGACGGAATTTTCCGTCTCAAAATCCGTCTCCAATATTTGAGACGGATTTTGAGACGGAAAATTCCGTCTCAAACCCTTTATATTCCTTTTCTTATCTCTTAAAGGGGTTTGAGACGGAAAATTCCGTCTCAAAATCCGTCTCTATGTCTCAAAAAAGCCTTAGATTTCTTTTTTTTATTTTTTTCGATTTTGAGACAGAATTTGCAACGGAAGTTCCGTCTCAAAACATTTAGATTTCTTTTTTTTTTTAAAAGATTTTGAGACAGAATTTGCAACAGAAATTTCGTCTCAAAATCTTCCAATAAATAAAAAATAAATATCTAAAAATTTTAAGACAAAATTTTCGTTACAAAATTTGTTTCAAAATTTAAAGACAGAATATAAACTAATATAGTAATATAAAATATAATATCATAATATTTTTTAGTTTAATGTTGTATAATAATTTTTAGAGTATATGAATTATAAATAATATCATTTAAATATAAAAAAAATTAAGTAAAATTTTTATCTCCTAAATGAAATAATATTATTGAATTTATGTAAAAAATATATTAAAATTTTGAGACGGATTTTGCTACCACAAATCCGTCTCAAAATTTTTCTTCAATTCCCGCGCGTAGAATATACTTTACCGCCCCATTATCTTTACAGCCCCAAAATAGAAAAACAAGGAAATCAACCCTTCCTCACCCAACTCTCCCTCGTCCCTCACCCCGACTCTTCCTGCCAGCCACACCCACCCACCTCCGGTGCCGACGTTAGCGCAGCCTCCCTGCTTTTGTGATTGAACCCCAGCCCACTCTAAGTGGAATGGTCCAGAAACAACCTACTCATCGACAAACAAACAGATTACATTGGGCCACTTTATGTTAGCTAAAGTCTGATTCGCCTCTCAACTGCAACCGCCGGAGTCGTAGAATTTGAAAGTTATTGAATCGAAGCCTAGAAAAAGCTGGCATGGTTTTGTTCATCACTCCTCTCTTTCTCGACGCAATCCCCTTTTCAAAATCCCTAGCAAAAATCTCACATTTCCCAAAAACTGATATTCCCCAAAACCCTAGCCTTGGCAATTGTGGAAAAACCCAGAAAAGAGATGGAGATAAATAGGCGAGTAATGTGTCTAGAGAATGAGGAATTAGCAAGTTACTTGCTGCAAAAGAGGCAAGAGCTAGCAGATAAACCCAAAGGGATAAAGGAAAACACTGACATGACTCTTTCGAAGGCGTACAACAACATTTGCAAGGCTCAGCATCCCATCAAGACACTTAAAGATCTCAATGACATCAAGTATGCTCTTTTATTCTTCTTCTAATAATTTGTAATGCATTTGCATTTTTAAAGAAAGTAAAGTCGATCTCTTTGGGTTGTTTCTTTTTCCTGGTTTGGGTATTGGGTATATTTAAAATCAGGAATAAAAGTATTTGGTTTAGTTATTTGTATGATTCCAAGACCTGTTTTCTTTCTCATTTGTCCTTTTCTTTTCTTGGAATAATTTGGTTTATATTTGTGTAGAGAGATATTTGGGAAATGGATTCTGGTGCTTATGCGTGGCTATTTCGAAAGTGGTTCAGGAAGTTCTGAACCAGAAGACATAACTAGGAAGGGTACATGCAATTCTCCCTTTTTTGTGTGTGTGTGCATTGATCCACTTGAATTTTTCCAGTTTCTTCCTTTTCAACTCTTCTTTAATGCTTTTTTAGGTAAGAAAACCAAAGGAAACAGACGTTATTTGCCCCAAAAGAATTCTGTGGCATATGCATTGTTGATTACTCTGTACAGGTATTTATATCTTTTTATGTGAAATTGTTCTATCATATATATATTTTTTTCTATATAGATTTGAAGTATCAGATGGATGTGCATTGTCATTAGGAGACTGCAAATAGGAATGAATTTATGCATAAACAGGATCTTATTGATGCAGCTGAAGCAAGTGTACTTTCTTAAGCAGCAATTGTGTATGTTGATCCTATACATTTAACAGGGAATTTGCTTCTTAATACTTTTAGTATTTTGGAGTTTGATTGGTGGTTTAAAAACTGGAATTGTGCATTCTTAGGCCAGAGAAAGGAAAAGGGAAACCTACCCAATTAGGCAGAAAAAATCCATTGATGTTCCACTTGATTCTCTTGAAAGGGTATCCGCCAACTGAGTCACTTCTAAATGAAATTCCAGTTGATTTACAAAGATAATTATAGTTTCATATTCAAGTGTTAGTGTCTTAGACCACTAGGCATTATTACTTATCTGTGGGATTTACAGCATATAAAAATTTATGTTCAATCCTTGTGCTCCTGAACTCTCTAGTGTTGACTTCTTTTCTTCTGTTCTCTTGTTCTCTTTGAGGCTGTTTTTTTTTTCCTAATCTATTGATTTCCTTTCTGTAGTGTACTCGCATGGGATACTCTATGGAACAAGTTCTTTGTGCTTTTGCTGAAGTCTTTGAAACTTCCAAGAATAACAAGATATCTTCACTTTGGCCAGCGGTCTTGTGTCGTCTTCGAGAAGATCAAGTTTACGGTTAGTTATTGACTGTTTTAATATGACTTAACAAATAACATAGAGATATTCAAATATGTTTTTATGGGACCTCAATCATTGGGAAAAATTTTACCTTTAAAAAGAAAAGAAAAGAAGAAATGGCAGAAAAAAGAAAAGTGTTTTGATTAGATATATGGCATGTAATAAGTAGTTCTGCCTTATGATGTGCAGAACCTAAGGATGATAGTTTCCTGCAAAAGGATAGAAGAAAAGATCCCTTAAATTCAAACGGTTTAGACTTTGTTAACATGCATCTGTTTTTTGAGTTTTGTAAAAAAAAAAAAGGAAGCAACGGTTGGTGACAGTAGCCGTTTGTTTTCTTGTTGCTTTTCTTGCTTCATATGTTTAGTTTAATTTTTATTTGTTTTTGTTGAGTTTTTTTTTTCTAGTATTAATTCTGCACATTCAAAGTGCCTTAAAACTCAGTTTCTTGTTATTCAAATTGAACAAAATCGCAGTAGTTTTCTTTATATGCTCTGTTTTTCATCAAGTCACTGTTTCATTGCTTATTTCTTTTATTTCCTGCTCTAAATTTCTTTGAGTTTCTATTGAGAATTCAGGGTTGGATGTAGTTTTACTGTACAGCAGTGTTCTTTCTTATTCCACTTTAGATTTTACATTTTTCTTCTTTTCTTCTTCCTGCTCTGTTTTCGGTACTCTATTTTTGTATCTTGTTTGGGACAACTTCGAAAAGTTGAAGAAACCATAACTTGCTGCTGTGTTCGACTTCTGAGCTTTGCTGGAAGTTTCTGGTGTTGCGGTTTTGGGTTCTGCATTCTACGTTGCAGGTTGTTGCTGGCAGTCTGAAGTTGAGGCGTTAGCTGAACAAGAACGTGACAGAGTTAGTGCGTGGCAACAGAAGCAGGAGGTGGCTAGATTGCAAAGCATGGTGGCTGTTGCGTTGGCAATCAGTGGAGAAGGAGTTGTGCGGACAATGGCAGGTTGCTACAGCATGTGCGGGCAAACAAGAATTGGCATTGGTGCTGACTGTCCATATTTGCTAAGTTTTCAATTAAAAGTGTTGAGTTTGTTTGATTTTTACGATGAATTAGTTGTCTGATGATTTAGTCATTTTATTAAAGTAATTTACATTATTTTAGTTGGTTAGATTAAATTACTTTAATAGTTAAATATTTTATAACTCTTTAGTTTAGTCGGTAGGTATTTAGTTTAATTGATTTAGTTCTTTTCATCCAAATTAGATTTAAATAATGTTCAGGTAGTTTAGTTAATTAATTAATTTAAGTTTTATTTTTATTTTATTTTATTTTATTTTTATTATTATTTTTTTGATTTCAAGCATTTTTAAATTTAGCGTGACTTTGTTTTGTTATTTACTTTCTTGAATTTAGTTTCATGTTCTCTACATTTCAATTTCTTTTATTTTATGCTTTCATTTTATTTTCTTGCTTGTTATTATTAACTTGCAATAAATTTTTTTTATTGGCTTGAATAAATCTAAAGTGACCAATTTTAGTACTTAGCTAAAACAATTTAACTAATCCTCGTGGGAGCGATAATCTACTTATCACTTTATTACTTGTCGCGACCCGTGCACTTGTGGTATAGGTCTTAGAGCGCAACAAGTTTTTGTGATTCCTTAAATTTTCTTTTCACTGTTGGTGTTCAACATACGGAGTTTTAAATACTATGGGTGTTTCTGCTAATGATATGTGCATCAAACATACATAACTGCAAGTAAATTTACATGATCACTAGTTTCACCTGTTCTTGTGTAGATTATCCCTGTGCTTTGTGTTTCTATTTTCAAATATAAATTTAATTGGAGTTGGTGCAAGTTTTTGTCTATGCTTTTCAACTTAAGTTTGCCATCATTTTGCTATCATTTTTTCTTTCCATTTTGCAAGAGATCTAGACTTAAGAAGCTGATATATCTTGTGGAAGGTGACCCGAATTCTTCAGAAGCTGCTGAAAGCATCAAAATAGCGTAAGAATTTTTCTATATATAGATTTAGCGATCATTTTGCTTTCTACTAGGTTTTGACTACCTGCTTCTGGATTTTGTCTCTATTTTGTCTCTGTTATGGGGTCAACATTAAAGGCTTAGGTTTTTCAGTCACTTGTGGATGTGAGGATTTATCTGCTAACCATTAACCTGGTTCATATATGAGCACTTCCAATTATGTTGATATATTAGTTGAATACCCTTTTAAGTATAGAAGATTGAAGGTTTGTTTTAAGTGATTGACCTTGTTGGTAACATTTTGAATCATTTAATTGCAGGTACCGCAGGTGACTGAGGAGGTTGCCATAGCTGTTGTAGATTTGTACCCAACACTAGTATCTCTTGCCCATGCTTACTCTGTCCTTGTAAGTTCATTTTTTTCATGCTGAAACTAGGAACTTTATATGAGAAAATTAATGGTTAATCTGGCTAGGATTCTGTGATTCTGAGTTTAAGAAGTGGCATCACAAGTTAACAACGTAGTCATCCATCTGCATAAGATTAGTGATTTAGAACGGAGAATTCAGAGAAGGGTTTGGTGCTGGTGGATCATAAATGTTAATCATTTACTGTTGTAAAAAGGATAAAATTCAAAGAGGTAAAGGTGGTCTAGTTGCTGAGTTTTTTATGCTCAGGACAAATATATATATATATATATATTGAAATTGAATTGTTGCAAGATGATAATCGAGACTCACTGTCACCAGAAATTGAATTATCCAGCTCTTAGTTTGCATTGAAATAACTGACCAATTTCTCTAAAAATTTTGTTATGAACAAAGGTTTTGTATGGAAGTCCAGAATGCCATGACCTATGTTGTCATCGTCAAGCACTTTGTTCTAGCCTCTAAAGTTGTTTCGTCTGGAGCATCTTAATTTATTTTTATGTTTATCTTTAAGTTTCACTGACCTTGGTCCATTATTTGTGTTTGGAAAGGAGGGTGATGTATACGCGTAAGAGGAGATGCTTAGGAGTCAGAGTAATAACGTGGTAAGCTCAGTTGCTAGTAAGAATATTTTTTGGTTTGTTTGGGGTGACTGACCTAGGCAGATTTCTTATAAGTTGTAATCTTCTAAGTAAGAGTTGTCCCCATTGAAGCTTTCTATGAATGATTGTTTATTTGAAGTTCAATATTGTAAATAAGATAACTAATAAAACAAGGGATTAGATAAATGTAGTGAAAAAGTTGAAAAATCATCGCTATAAAAGATGAATGGATATTTTCTAAATATTTTGCATATTTTATTTGATTATGTACGGGTGTGAGTTGAATATATATTAATTGAATGAATTTTTGTTAAATCGTATTTAACAAAAAAATTTATTTTGTTTTAAGGAGTTTAATTGCTATTTTTTAGGTGTTTTATCCCCGAAGTGTCAATGAGTTGAAATATGAATTTGGGTTTTTGATTTCTTACCTTAGGAATGATTTTAGCTTATCTAAGGGCACAAAATATTGCTTAGAAGAAGAAGAAGAAAAATTTAAGATGAAGCCCAAAGGGTTAGCTGCTGCTCAGCTGCTGGTGCTCCAGCAGCTGCTGGTCCACCAGCTGGCAACATCAGTTGCTGTCTGGTGCACCAGCAGTTGCTGTCCAGCAGCTAGTGGTGCAATTTCTTTTAAAAATTTTTTTAATAATATGGAATAATTAAAATAAACATAATTTATTTTAATAATACGAGTATTATTGATTTAAAAACATTATTAGTGGATAGAACATGATCTTTATGGATGTTAAATGGATATTTTTATAGATATTTACCATTTTTATTTGATTATTTAAATATATATTAAATGTATTGATTTTTATTAAACTGGAGTATAAATAGATTCGAGTATGTTTTAGGCATTCATTTCTTGGAGTTGGATGCTAATGAGTCAACATTGCTTTGTAGACATTATTTTTCTTTTTATTTTATTTGAATGTTATATATACTTGCATTTATGAATTGGACATGATGTTTGGGATGTTGAATGGATATTTTCTATATATTTTGCATATTTTATTTGCTTATGTACGTGTGTTAGTAGAATATATATTAATTGTATGAATTTTTGTTAAATCATATTTAACAAAACAATTTATTTTGTTTTAGGTGTTCACTTTTTGAAGCAAAGACATTTTCATGAAGCCTTACGATGTTGTACGACTTTATCTTCATGCTTTCGTATTTCAACATATATATTTTCGAATTGAACATAATGTTTATGGATGTTGGTACATATTTTGTAGATATTAGATGTATATTTAAGGTTTTTGTTTGATTATGTATATATTAAATGTATAGATTTTTGTTGAATTATATATATTGTAAATTAATTGGATTCAATTTTAGGTGTACTTGGAAATTATATTTTAGCTTACAAATTAATTGTTTTTTTAATGAAATTCAACAATTTAAATAGCTATGAAATAACAATTTAAATGTTGATTGATTTTTTTTGTCACAGTTTTGTGATGGAATTTGTTACAGAATTTTTGTTGCAAATTGTGATAATTTTTAACAGAAAGTAGTAATTTGCAACGGATTTTCCGTCACAAAATATAATTTTAATTTTTTTATATTGTTTTAATAATATATTTGTTGTGACGAAAAAATAGATTTACAGACAGAATTTTTAGTTACAAATTTTGTAGCAACATATTTGAGACGGAATTTTCTATTGAAATTTCGTCACAAACATTAAAATTCAATTTTTTTTAGTTGAACAAATTAATTTTGTGACAGAAAATAGTTTTAAAGACGGAATTTTTGTGTCGGAATTTCCGTCACAAAAATTTGCAACGGAAAAATCGGTTGCAAAATCCGATGCAAAAAGCATAAAAAAAACGATTTTTTTTTGTTTCATTATATTTTTCTGACGGAAAAAAAAGATTTAGAAACGGATTTTGGTCGCAAATATCTGTCTCAAATTTGCAACGGATTTGTAACGGAAAAAAAAATTTCTGACGGAAAGACTTTTAGCTACTTAAAATTTGGAGACGGAATTTGAGACGGAATATTCCGTCTCAAATTCGTCGCTAATTACAATCAGTGACGGAAATTGAAAATTTGTGACGGAAATTCTGTCGCAAATTCCGTCTCTAATGCTCTATTTTTTTGTAGTGTTATACAGCAGCTAATAATTGTGTAGCTATAGAAAATGATATGCAACAAAGTGTTAATAACACCAATGTTTCTACTTCTAGTGGAGTTGGAAAAGGAAAACTGTTGTAGACACCATTTTTGTCCGGTTTTTTTTTTCAAATATTTTTAATTAATTAGTTTTAGATTTAGAAATTTTGATTTTGACTTTTTGTTTTTTTTATTTTTTTTTATTTTTTTTATTTTTTTCTTTTTTTATTTCGAAAAAAATATAAAAAAAAGGGAAAAGGAAATCAGAGTTAATTTTGATAGGATTAAAAGATGAAAAATTAATTTGGATTTGGTGGAAAGAAAAATCAGAATTAATATCGGATTTAATATCCGATTCTTGAAATATAAAATTTCCTAAAAAAAAGATTGATTCTTGATTTTTTTTTTGAATTACCTAAAATAAAAGGAGAAAACTAGGGTTTTGAAAAAATATAAAAGGGGACACGGAAACCCTAGAAAGAGGGGCTAAAAAAAACCCTAGAGAAACCTTGGAGAAACGCTATAAAAAAAAAACCTAGTAGGCGGAGGGGCTGCGTGCGTGACAGAGCCACCTACTCCAACTCGTTTATGTTGAAAAGGAACCAGGCAGTGTCCATTTGTGCTGGATGGAATGAAGGCTGGCGTGAAGGTGATGTGCAGGGAAGGTCGATGCGCTGAAGCAGGCAGAGGTAGTGTAACGTGACTGTAGAAGGGCTGAGAGCTTGTTGCGCGTCTGCTGGTCCTGGTGCGTAGCAAATCAATGCAGGAGCAGTGGACGCTAGCTTGCGTGAGTGGGCAGGAGATAAGCAAGTGCTGGCAGGAAGCAGCCCGTGCGTGAAGGCTGAAGCGGTGGGCTGGTGTACATGGAGGCGTGGCAACACGCATGGTTGTCGCAGTAGTTGAGGTGAGCAGTCGGCAGATTATTAGACTATCTCACTAGTAGGTATGTACTCTTTTCCATCTTCCTTTTTTTAACCATTGCTTTATTATTTTTAGACTTGTTTTATTGACGTTGGTGCAAAAGTTAGAATTGTTTAACATGTTTTTGATCCCCTTGTGTTTCACGTATATTTGGATCCTCCTTTAATATTTTATTTATTTATTTATTTTTTTTTTTTTAAGCATGATATGATATTGTTAAAGGCTATATTAGTTGAATTATGATTTAGAGTGGTTATAAAAGTCCTTATAATTGTGTTACTTAAATCTAAAAGTTTTGCTTAGTATTAGTTTATTTTATCAATTTACGTTTTGTTCATTTTACTTTAGACTTAGAATAAAAAATTAAATTATTGATAGAAGATTAAATTATGAAATTTATGAGATGCTTTTTTTAATTAAAATAAAAAATAAACTAGTAATTATGAAAATAAATATAAGTATTCCGACGATGGAATTTTAAAAGTACTGCGCTTGGGTAGTACTTTTAGATATCTTGAGGTGAGGAGATTCTTCTTAAATCTTACCAGCTTGATGGAAGATTTAAAAAGATATTTCCGATATTTAAAATTCAAAAAATATTATTAAAATTAAAGAATTAGATTTTATAGAATAAGTGTGAATTATACCGATGATGAAATTTCAAGAAAGTCAATCGAGACTCCTTGAAATTTCTAGGTGAGAGGATTCTTCCTTAAGTTGAGCCAAATTGATGGAATACTTTTTGGAGAATTTTCAATAAAATATAATTCATATTTATTTTAAGATTAAAATAAATATAAATAAATAAAATGAACAAAATATAAATTAGATAAAGACTACGCTTAAATAAATATGAATAAAAATTAGATAAATGAATGAATAAATAAATAAATAAATAAATGTGACATAAAGATAAGATTACAATAAAAATAAAATAAGAAATAAGTATGAATTATGCCGATGATGAAATTTCAAGAAAGTCAATTGAGACTCCTTGAAAATTTCTAGGTGAAAAGATTTCTTTTAAGCCGAGCCAAATTGATGGGACGCTTTTAAGAAAATCTTTAATAAACCATGATTCATATTTATTCTCTAAATAAATAAAATAAAAAGTAAATATATAGATAAATATAATATGAAATAAGATTAAAAAGTATAGAGATAGGGAGTCGAATATAGAGTCAAAATTATAGGTAAGATTAAAAAAAAAAAAAGGAACTTCATAAAATACTAAAATTTTGCCGACGATGAAATTTCAAGAAAGTCAATTGAGACTCCTTAGAAATTTCTAGGTGAGGAGGTTCCTTTTGAGCCGAGCCAAATTGATGGGACGCTTAAGAGTGAATTTTCGATAAAACATAATGCACGTTTATCTTTTAAAAATAACATGAATGAGAATATAAAAATAATTAAAATAAATAAAAAGTCCAAGAAATTTATAAAATGAATACATAGTCAAAATTAGAGATAAGATTAAAAAAAGGAACCTCATAAAATATTAAAATTTATCCGACGATGGAATTCAAGAAAGTCAATCGAGACTCCTTGAACATCTTGAGGTGAGGGAGATTTTTAAGATTGGAGCCAGATTGATGGAAAAATCTTAGAAATATTCCCAATATATAAACATATCGAAATTAATATAAACACAAAGCAAATTGTAAAGATAACCTAAAACTAGTTGGTACCATTTTAGGATGGGCGTTGTAGGGGTGCTAATCCTTCCCTACACGTAACCGTACTCCCAAACCCTAGTATCTTTGAACGTAGACCAAGCCTTATCCTTAGTTTGAATAGGTGACCAATCACACCTAGGTTAGAATGGTTGGTGGCGACTCCATATCTTTGTGTCTAGCTATTAGGTTTTCCGAAACTTAATACGTTATGACAGTTTGGCGACTCCACTGGGGACTTAAGAGAGTCAAGCCAATACTTAGTTTTAGGTTATATTAGAATTTGCTTAAGAGATCTTAGTGAAAAAAAAAACATTAATAATTACATGTTCCTTCAACACACACTTCACGCGCATTTGCATACATCAGCCCTCTTCCCGGGCTTTACCCTTTCTTAGGAGGGAGTAGAGTACTTACGCTCTCGTGAGGTAATACCTCCGCAATGGCTAGCGAAATACTCCCACTCAAATTGAACCTTTCTATTTGTAGCCTATGATGGGTGAGGATTGGGTGCCTTACTAGTCCATGTGGATGACAGTAGTAAGGAGCAATTTGGGAACTTTTAGAAGGTCGACTTATCCAAACCAAGCATATAAAGAAACCTAGGAGACCAACTTAAGTTAGAGCCATGTCAACTCATCATGTAGAGATAACCAAGGACCAGGACACATGAAGGAAAATTTCTTCTTTTGATTTTGTGATGCCTAACATGTCAATTTGAACATTGCACCTATGCATCTAGACATTTTTGTCATACATAAATTGGGCATGCATCTCATGCATAGGTTTGTAATTGCATATCATGGCATCTTGACTTAGATTATGGCAACTAAGGTGAGAAGATAGCTCAGCCATCAAAATTGCCAGTCACCTACACGATACTTGTTTGCAAACAAGAGTAATGGAGAATGAGCAATTGGCACGAATTGATGGAATTGAAAAGGTGCAACTAGAGATTGTCAGAGCCCAAGAAGAGTCTAAGGAACAAATGGCCAAGATGATGGAGATGATGATGAGCTTGGCAAAAGAGAAGGGAGTTGATGAAGACACTAACGTTAGAGTGGAGCCACAAATGAGGGACCCCATCAAGCAAGAGAAGTTTAGGAGGGAAGCGATTGAACTAGGTTCTCATGAGGGATGCATCGTATGTGTGATACGTTAGAGGAGAGACTAAGGGCCATCGAAAGGAGCACTATTTATGGAAGCATTGATGTGGAGAAATTGAGTTTGGTTCCTGACTTGGTGTTACCCGTGAAATTTAAAATCCCCAACTTTGAAAAATATGATGGAACTAAATGCCCATTAGCCCATATTACAATGTTTTGTAGAAAAATGGCAGGGCATACTCATAATGAAAAGTTGCTCATTCACTGTTTTCAAGATAGCCTTACTGGGTCCGCAGCAAGGTGGTATGTCCAATTAGATAGAGAACGCATCCATTCATGGAAGGATCTTGCGAGAGCCTTCATAGTTCAATATCAACATGCAAAGGATATGGCGCCAGATCGATTGTTCTTACAGAATATGGAAAAGAGGGCTACCGAAAGCTTTAGAGAATACGCTCAGAGATGGCGAGACATTGCTGCTCAGGTTCAGCCTCCCCTTACGGAGAAAGAGACGACAATTCTGTTTGTCAATACACTTAAGGCTCCATACTACGAGAGAATGATTGGAAATGTCACCAAAAACTTTGCAGATATGGTACTCTCGGGAGAGATGATTGAATATGCTATAAAAAGCGGGAAGATCGAATGGTTAAATACAATGAGAGGTGCAACATTCAATAATGAAAGTCAAGATGTTCAAGCTGTGACTAATGAAAAGCAGTATGAAAGTTATACCCCATATCACCCATACCCCATGCAAGAAACCCACCACTTTTGTCCACATCCTTACCAGTCAATTCCTCAAAATGGTTTTCAGCCTAATTTTTTTCCTCAATCATTCTCCGCCCCACCAAACAATCCAAGAAGGCCAAGAAACGGTGTGGAGAGGTTGCCAATTCCAATGTCTAAACTATTGCCTTTACTAATAAAGAACCAGTATCTGGTGCCTATGCATTTGAAAACAGCTCCAAACCCAGCAGCAAGGAGTTATGAACCAAATAGCAAATGTGAATATCACATGGGGGCAATTGGGCATTGTCACATCCCGGAAACGTAGAAGTTTTGGGCTAAATTTTTTTTTTTTTACTTGGGTTAATTTCTTACTTGGGTTGTATTCCTGTCAGTATCTCATCATTCTTTTTAACCACAGCAACATCACAATATTTTTATAAAATATTTCATTCACATTATATTGATTTTTTTTTCCTCCAGGTAACGCTTACATTCATACAATATCGATTACATCCCAAAAGTATTATTTATATACAAATATCTGTGCCATACCGGATGTCTGGTATTAAAATATGAGTATACCTTACGTAAGTACAAAAAAGTAATCGGAGGAGAGACGTATCCCTCAGTCTACATCATATGCGCAACAGGCAAAGGGTTGATCACTGCAAATAATCTGGTAGAGTAGGGGGGTGAGCTTTTTGGAAAGCCCCGTAAGAAATGCATTTAAAATAGTCATAGCATCTATATATATATGCAGAAAACAAATGTCATAATAATGCATTTCATACTTTTAAACATTATATGAATTCTGTAATACATATATACCAAAATTCATACTTGATCAAACATGCATCTTACTTTAAAAATTTAAATTCAAAATTAATAGAACATATCATACAGTTCATGGAGACTAGGCAGAATCATATAGCTAGTATGCGGGTCATGACACTTACTTCTTCCTCCGAAGAGGGAACATAATACCTATGGCCATGGTATGGGCTGTAGACCTGATCAGAGTCGTACAGCGAACATGCACCACGAAGGACCAACATACCCACAAAGGATGTAATCATACACAATGTGGGCGAGGACATGCACGACGTGGCTAAACTTATGCCACAATGTGGCAAGCATGACAGGCAGTAACATAAACTATAGGAAAGCCTTAGTCTCAAAACTTACTTACTTATGTAAATTCTTAAATCATACAATTGATATAAAATAGTAAGGACCGGGCGTGCCAGGGTCTAAGTTAGCCTGGGGTTTGCCACTCCGATACCTTTTTCGGAAAACATATTTATTTCATATCATACTTAAAACATTATGGAAAAATATACATAGAAGTTATAAAGTTCATTTAACAAATTAAAAGATCATGAAAATTAACTTCGGAATAAAATTCATGCTTCAGGCATTTCTTTAAAATTTGCAATGAAAGTAAGGGATACCATCACAACTTTAAATTACATCCCTTACCTCAGTACACTGTAGCGCAATGCCTCACGTTGTATCCTTATACTTCTTATCTCTCCGAATTATAAACTGCCAGATCAAAATTTGATATAATTAATTTTCGATATTAAATTTCCTCCTTGTCTAATTCTTAATTAAATTCTTATTACTTAGAATATTATAATTTCTTAAAATTTCACATTGTAGCCGAATGACCTTGAATGTCCTAAGTGACTTACTCCCCCATAACATATATATATATATATATATTTTTTTTTTTTTCTATGATGCCACTTTAATTGACCAATTTTCTCCTCCTTTCCCTTGGTCCAATGTCATAGCCGAATATTCCTCTTCATTTACTAAGCCTATTTGGCTTAAAATTTCCATTTTCCATAGTATTACTTTTATTTTATCCTTGTATATTTTCAACCTTTTAAGCTTGTCAAATTTTCCACTTTCCTCTACCATTCACGTCAGTTTCCATTTTTTGTTTCTGCACTTCACGTTAACTTCATCTTGGTTAGGTAGTTTACTTCTTTAAGATGTATATATATATATATATATATATATTAACTTCATTAGTACTATACCTAGCCATTTAGTCAATTTAACCTAATATTCTCTTTCACTTTTTTTTTTTCTGTTGTTTGCTGACTCCCAAAATGTGAATTTTCTGCTCTTTTATTCCAGCTCACGTTGGCTGCATGCATGAGGCTTATTTCTTTTCTGTTTTCTGTAGTTTCACGTTAGCTTCTCTTCTTTTTTTTTTTTCTATATATATTTAGTCACATGTAGTACACTTCTAAGTCACCTATATTCAGTGTTCATACTTACAAAAGTCAGCTATGCCACACTGATTTTTCCACATTTTCGGCTGGACTTTTAGTCACTTATTCTCACTTCCTTTTTCGGCTACACTACCAGCCACTTACTTCATTTCTTCCAGCCATTTTCTTTGACTTTATAGAACACTATTTTATTGGTTTATTTTCCTTCTTCTTCTTCTTCTTCTTCAACTCACGTAACCTCTTTCATACTTTAACCTCTTTCAAAACTTCTTCAAACAGAAGTTATTTACTGCTTCATGGCTGTCCAAACCGACAGCTTCTTCCTTTTCTGTTCATGGTTCACGTAAATCATCATCTACATCTTCTTATTTTCATTCTAAACCCTCACAACTGAACTAAGGTTTTCATTCTATATATGTTTGCTTCAAACAAAGGTTATAACTAATATATTCTTTGATCATTACATGCAAAATCAAAGGATAAGAACCTTAAAAACTGAGTTGGACATTACCTGTATAAAGGATCAAATCTGTCCATGTGAATCCCTTGCTGTTTTGAAGGTTTTAATGCTAGCTTCTTTGAGGTTTTGGAAGCTTAATATCCAAGGTTTGTTTTCCTTCCAAAAGCTTGGTTTATTCACTAAAGGTTATGCATGGTTTTGCTATGGATAGAAGGCTATACGGTTGTAAGAAAACAGAGAAATTTTCGATGGTGATAATGGCTGGAGATGAGTTCACGATGGAAGAAATATAAAGCACTAGAATATACATATTATTTGGACTTTTGCTGGCTTCATTAAAAGCCTTCTTCATTTCCTATTTCTTTCCTTTTGTTTTATATTCCTTATCCTCTAAACCGAAACTACACTTTCATTTTCCTTTACAAAATTTTCTTCATGTTTGCAGTCCCACGTTCTTTGACTTCTATGCCAATGTCTTGCAGCTAATAAATTTTTCTATCCTTTTTCCTTGCTTTTGTTCCCTTATGGTCTATTTGTATTGGTCTTCGGTGGAACAAATAAATCAACACAAATCAATGCTGTTGACAATCAACTAAAAACGTGTGATAGACTTCCTTTTGTCCTCTTTTATTATTTATTTTATTCTTTCTTGTTCTCTTATTTTTCTACTAGTCATTTGCTCAACCGAAATTTCATTTCATTTCTTCTACTTGTTCATTTCTTCATGCCGTCCCCACCTTGGCTTTCCAAGTCAAAATTTGCAAGCTAATGAGTCTTCCTTTATTGTTTATTTTGCCTTTTCCTTTCTTCTATTTTTCTACTAGCTACTTGTTCACACCGAAACTTCATTTAGATAGCCAATGAATTCTTCTTTTATATCTTCATGCCGTCCAAACATTTTTCTGTTTTGTCCAATTCCAACTTTCCAATATCCATTTAATTATTTATTCCATCTTGTATGTAGTATTTTCCATATCTATATTTTTCATCTAGGATTTAAAATTTTTCTATGTGAGAGATACTATTCTTATATATTTAATTCCTCAAAATATTATAAATAATTTCTTTATTGATAATTTGTTCATACACATGTACAACTATAGTATAAGAAAATGAGATCTCACATTCTCCTCACCTTATAAGAATTTGGTCCTCCAAATTCAAGCTGGTTCATTAAACAAATGCGGGTACTTTTCTTTCATGAGGCTCTCTAGCTCCCACGTAGCTTCCTCTGTTGTGTGGTGTTGCCAGAGAATCTTGACCAGTGAAATAGTTTTAGATCGAAGTACCCTTTCCTTTCTGTCAAGGATCCGGATTGGCTGCTCAACATAGCTCATATCTCCCTGAATATCCAATGGTTGGTATTCAATAACATGGGAGGGATCCGGATGATACTTCCTCAACATAGAGACATGGAAGACGTTATGTATACCAGAAAGCTGTGGTGGTAAAGCTAACCGGTAAGCAACATCCCCAATTCTTTCCAATATCTCAAATGGACCAATGAAACGAGGACTTAATTTTCCTTTCTTTCCGAAGCGCATGACACCCTTGCTCGGAGATACTTTTACAAATACAGAGTCCCCAACCTGAAATTCAAGTGGTCGTCTACGTACATCAGCATAACTTTTCTGTCTACTTTGAGCAACCTTGAGTCTATCACAAATAATCCGAACACTCTTAGTCGCCTCTTCAACAAGATCAAGGGTTAAAATCTTACGGTCACCCACTTCTTCCCAAGCTACTGGGGATCTACATTTCCTGCCATATAGAGCTTCGTATGGTGCCATTCCAATGCTGGCATGATAACTATTATTATAGGCAAACTCTGCGAGAGGCAAGTGGTCATCCCATGAACCCTTAAAATCTAGTGCACACGCCCTCAACATGTCCTCTAAGGTCTGAATAGTCCGCTCGGACTGACCATCTGTCTGAGGATGGTAGGCGGTGCTCAAATGTAATTGAGATCCCATGGCTTCCTGAAAATGAGTCCAAAATCGAGAGGTAAACCTGGAATCTCTATCAGAAGTGATGCTCACGGGAGCCCCATGTAATCGAGCAATCTCGCTAACATACAAGTCTGCCAATGTACTTAGTGAGTCTGTGCTCTTAATGGCAAGAAAATGGGCACTCTTAGTCAATCTATCCACAATAACCCAAATCGCATCATGACCTCTCCGGGTTCTCGGTAAGCCCATAATAAAATCCATCGTAATGTGTTCCCATTTCCAGGTAGGCACCGGCAAAGACTTAAGTAGTCCTGCTGGCTTCTGGTGCTCAGCCTTTATCTGCTGACAAGTCAGACATTTGGCCACAATCTCTGCTACGTCTCGTTTCATACCAATCCACCAATACACCTTACGCAAATCATGGTACATCTTAGTGCTGCCTGGGTGCATAGTGTAACGAGAACAATGGGACTCTTTCAAAATCCTTTGTCTTAAGGTATCATCGTTCGGAACACATATACGGCCCTTAAATCTCAATAACCCATCATCACTGACCGTAAAATCTGACTGCAAATCTTGCTCTGCTTGGCTAACCATGTCCAATAACCTCTGATCATTTTTCTGCCCTGACCGTATCTGGTCTAAGATACTTGGCTCAATTTGAAGGCTAGCCATAAACCCGACATCTACTGTTTCAACACTGACATTGAGCTCGGCGAACTGCTCCAGCAATTCCCATTCTCTAACCATCATAACAGAAACCATACTTTTTCTGCTTAGAGCATCTGCAACTACATTCGCCTTGCCCGGATGGTACAGAATCTCGCAGTCATAATCCTTAAGAAGCTCTATCCAACGTCTCTGCCTCATATTAAGTTCTTTCTGATCGAATAGATACTTCAAACTCTTATGGTCAGTGAAGATCTGAAACTTCTCACCATACAGATAATGCCGCCATATCTTTAAAGCAAAAACAACTGCGGCTAACTCTAAATCATGCGTAGGGTAGTTGCGCTCATGGTCTCTAAGCTGGCGTGAACCATACGCGACTACTCTACCATGTTGCATTAGCACACAACCTAAACCCTGACTAGAAGCATCACTGTATACAACGAAGCCTCCAGATCCACTCGGAATGGTTAGGATTGGTGCTGTAGTTAATCTTTGCTTAAGCTCCTGAAAACACTGCTCACACTGACTTGACCATTCAAATGGAACTCCTTTGCGTGTAAGCTTAGTCAACGGAGCTGCAATCCGAGAAAAACTTTCCACAAACCTCCGATAGTACCCTGCCAATCCCAAGAAACTCCGAATCTCAGTCGCTGTCTTCGGTCTCTCCCATTGGAGTACTGCCTCAACCTTGGACGGATCAACTGACACCCCGTCCTTGGATACCACATGGCCAAGGAAAGCTATCCGATCCAACCAAAATTCACACTTACTAAGCTTCCCATAAAGCTGCTTATCTCGAAGAATCTGGAGCACAATCCTTAGATGCTGCTCGTGCTCCTCCCGAGACTTAGAATATACTAGAATATCATCTATAAAAACAATCACAAATTTATCCAGATACTCCCGAAACACATCATTCATCAAATTCATAAATGCGGCAGGGGCATTAGTCAAACCGAAAGGCATCACCAGAAACTCAAAATGGCCATATCGGGTTCTAAAGGCCGTTTTCGGTACATCTTCCTTCCTAATTCTCAACTGATGATAGCCTGATCTTAGATCAATCTTAGAAAACACCGAAGCCCCTTTCAGTTGATCAAACAAATCATCTATTCTTGGCAGGGGGTACTTATTCTTAATTGTAGCCTTGTTTAGTAACCTATAGTCGATGCATAACCGGAGACTACCATCTTTCTTTCTCACAAACAATACCGGAGCACCCCATGGAGATACGCTTGGTCTAATAAAACCCTTATCCAGCAATTCTTGCAACTGTTTCTTTAATTCTTCTAATTCCACTAGTGCCATCCGGTAAGGAGATTTAGAGATAGGCTGGGTATCCGGCACTAAATCAATAGTGAACTCCAGCTCTCTCTCTAGTGGTAATCCTGGTAACTCATCCGGAAACACATCTAAAAACTCACATACCACTGGTATATCTGATATATGTGGAGATTCCCGACTTGCATCGGAGATAAAGGCAATATAACCTTCACACGAATAAATTTAGTTGAAATTTCAAACACATAATCATTATAAACTTCATCGAACATAACATCATATACTTTATTTCTTAGTGGCAAAACATACATCAAATTTGTCAAGTAAAGAGAAAGTTATAGTCTTAGTGTAGCAATCTAGACTTGCACGATTGATTTCTAACCAATCCATGCCTAAAATTACATCAAAACTATGCATGTTTAACAAAACTAGATCTGCTAACATTATTCTATCTCCAACCTTAATTTCACAATTTCTACACACCAAATCTGTCATTTGAGAATCATTCATGGGTGTGCAAATATGTAATATATGACTTAGAGGTTCAGGTTCTAAATGAAGATTGTGTGCAAACCGTGGTGATATAAATGAGTGCGTGGACCCTGGGTCGAATAAAACATGTGCCTCATGATTACAGACAAGAAGATTACCTCTAATAGTCGTGGCGGAATTATCGGCAGTCTCCCTGTCTAAAGCAAATACACGCCCCTGAGTAACAGGCTTCTTACCCTTCTCAATTCCTGTAGCTCGTTTCTGTGGGGCCTGTCTTTGTGGAGCCCATGTCTCTGGCTGCTGTCGTAATGGCTCCTGAGACTGTGGGGTCTTATCTTGCATTTGTGGGCAATCCCTGATCATATGACCTTTTTCCCCACACTTAAAACAATTTCCTGTGACCCAATGGCATGGCCCACCATGTGGCTTGCCACAATCCTTGCACCGTTTAAAAACCTTTTGGGAGTCTCTAATGACCTCTACTGTATTAATAGGAGTCTTGAGCTTGCCCGTCCTTACTCGAGACTCATCTGTTCTCGGTCTCTTAAATGAACTCCACCTTTGTTCTGTTCGAAAACTATCTGTCTTCTTATCTTTACCCTTACTCTTACTTCTGAACCCATACTGTGATTGCGTAACATCAAGACCCCTCTCAATATCCTGAGCCCGTCCGAGAGCATCCTCAAACTCAGTAATACGAAGCCCTAATAACCTGTCTCGGATGGCTGGTCTCAATCCAGACAAAAACCTCTCGGTACGACGCTCCTGATCTCTGACTGTCTCGGGGTCATATCTCATCAACATCGTAAATTGGTTCTCATACTCATCAACCGACATACTGCCTTGTATTAAATTCAGAAAATCTGTCTGCATTTTCTTCTGGGCAGTACGGGAAACATATTGGGTCCTAAAGACTGACAGAAAAGTATCCCAACTGATCACTGTGTGTTGGGTAGTCAACTGCCTCTTAGTGGCTCTCCACCAATGTCCTGCTTGACCTTTTAACATATAAGAACCCATACTGACTTTCTCAGCATCTGTGCACCCCAAGTAATCAAAAGCCAGTTCCAATTCTAATAACCACTCCTCGGCCTTAACTGGATCCTTAATCCCCTTAAATTCTGGAGGATTCATCTTAAGAAAATCCCGTAATCTGCCTGTATCTCTATCATCTCTAGGCGGTGGGACTGAAGGTTGAGGAGCGGAGGGTGCCAGAGGAACCTGTGGAGGAGGAGGTGGTGAAGTAGGTGTAGGCACTGTAGCACCTATATCTGAAGTGTTCGCTCCGAAATGTTGAGTAAACATAGCAGCGATGCTATCAAACCCCTCTTTCATACTGTGTTCGAGCCTGCTCATTCTAGCATTTGGGCTCTCTGGTTGGGGAGTAGGTGGTAGAGGTGGCTGAGCCTGCCTCCGAGGGCGACCTCGTCTCCCACTCATAATGCGTGATCAAATACCTGCGCATAAACCCTATGTTTTAATTAAACTTTAACAGATATACTCAATTTTATAACCAAACAAGCACAGATACTTGGGATGTAATCTTATCCTAACTATCGACACTGACAGTACTAGACAACCCTTGCTCTGATACCAAGAAAGACTGTCACATCCCGGAAACGTAGAAGTTTTGGGCTAAATTTTTTTTTTTTTACTTGGGTTAATTTCTTACTTGGGTTGTATTCCTGTCAGTATCTCATCATACTTTTTAACCACAGCAACATCACAATATTTTTATAAAATATTTCATTCACATTATATTGATTTTTTTTTTCCTCCAGGTAACGCTTACATTCATACAATATCGATTACATCCCAAAAGTATTATTTATATACAAATATCTGTGCCATACCGGATGTCTGGTATTAAAATATGAGTATACCTTACGTAAGTACAAAAAAGTAATCGGAGGAGAGACGTATCCCTCAGTCTACATCATATGCGCAACAGGCAAAGGGTTGATCACTGCAAATAATCTGGTAGAGTAGGGGGGTGAGCTTTTTGGAAAGCCCCGTAAGAAATGCATTTAAAATAGTCATAGCATCTATATATATATGCAGAAAACAAATGTCATAATAATGCATTTCATACTTTTAAACATTATATGAATTCTGTAATACATATATACCAAAATTCATACTTGATCAAACATGCATCTTACTTTAAAAATTTAAATTCAAAATTAATAGAACATATCATACAGTTCATGGAGACTAGGCAGAATCATATAGCTAGTATGCGGGTCATGACACTTACTTCTTCCTCCGAAGAGGGAACATAATACCTATGGCCATGGTATGGGCTGTAGACCTGATCAGAGTCGTACAGCGAACATGCACCACGAAGGACCAACATACCCACAAAGGATGTAATCATACACAATGTGGGCGAGGACATGCACGACGTGGCTAAACTTATGCCACAATGTGGCAAGCATGACAGGCAGTAACATAAACTATAGGAAAGCCTTAGTCTCAAAACTTACTTACTTATGTAAATTCTTAAATCATACAATTGATATAAAATAGTAAGGACCGGGCGTGCCAGGGTCTAAGTTAGCCTGGGGTTTGCCACTCCGATACCTTTTTCGGAAAACATATTTATTTCATATCATACTTAAAACATTATGGAAAAATATACATAGAAGTTATAAAGTTCATTTAACAAATTAAAAGATCATGAAAATTAACTTCGGAATAAAATTCATGCTTCAGGCATTTCTTTAAAATTTGCAATGAAAGTAAGGGATACCATCACAACTTTAAATTACATCCCTTACCTCAGTACACTGTAGCGCAATGCCTCACGTTGTATCCTTATACTTCTTATCTCTCCGAATTATAAACTGCCAGATCAAAATTTGATATAATTAATTTTCGATATTAAATTTCCTCCTTGTCTAATTCTTAATTAAATTCTTATTACTTAGAATATTATAATTTCTTAAAATTTCACATTGTAGCCGAATGACCTTGAATGTCCTAAGTGACTTACTCCCCCATAACATATATATATATATATATATATATATATATATATATTTTTTCTATGATGCCACTTTAATTGACCAATTTTCTCCTCCTTTCCCTTGGTCCAATGTCATAGCCGAATATTCCTCTTCATTTACTAAGCCTATTTGGCTTAAAATTTCCATTTTCCATAGTATTACTTTTATTTTATCCTTGTATATTTTCAACCTTTTAAGCTTGTCAAATTTTCCACTTTCCTCTACCATTCACGTCAGTTTCCATTTTTTGTTTCTGCACTTCACGTTAACTTCATCTTGGTTAGGTAGTTTACTTCTTTAAGATGTCTATATATATATATATATTAACTTCATTAGTACTATACCTAGCCATTTAGTCAATTTAACCTAATATTCTCTTTCACTTTTTTTTTTTCTGTTGTTTGCTGACTCCCAAAATGTGAATTTTCTGCTCTTTTATTCCAGCTCACGTTGGCTACATGCATGAGGCTTATTTCTTTTCTGTTTTCTGTAGTTTCACGTTAGCTTCTCTTCTTTTTTTTTTTCTATATATATTTAGTCACATGTAGTACACTTCTAAGTCACCTATATTCAGTGTTCATACTTACAAAAGTCAGCTATGCCACACTGATTTTTCCACATTTTCGGCTGGACTTTTAGTCACTTATTCTCACTTCCTTTTTCGGCTACACTACCAGCCACTTACTTCATTTCTTCCAGCCATTTTCTTTGACTTTATAGAACACTATTTTATTGGTTTATTTTCCTTCTTCTTCTTCTTCTTCAACTCACGTAACCTCTTTCATACTTTAACCTCTTTCAAAACTTCTTCAAACAGAAGTTATTTACTGCTTCATGGCTGTCCAAACCGACAGCTTCTTCCTTTTCTGTTCATGGTTCACGTAAATCATCATCTACATCTTCTTATTTTCATTCTAAACCCTCACAACTGAACTAAGGTTTTCATTCTATATATGTTTGCTTCAAACAAAGGTTATAACTAATATATTCTTTGATCATTACATGCAAAATCAAAGGATAAGAACCTTAAAAACTGAGTTGGACATTACCTGTATAAAGGATCAAATCTGTCCATGTGAATCCCTTGCTGTTTTGAAGGTTTTAATGCTAGCTTCTTTGAGGTTTTGGAAGCTTAATATCCAAGGTTTGTTTTCCTTCCAAAAGCTTGGTTTATTCACTAAAGGTTATGCATGGTTTTGCTATGGATAGAAGGCTATACGGTTGTAAGAAAACAGAGAAATTTTCGATGGTGATAATGGCTGGAGATGAGTTCACGATGGAAGAAATATAAAGCACTAGAATATACATATTATTTGGACTTTTGCTGGCTTCATTAAAAGCCTTCTTCATTTCCTATTTCTTTCCTTTTGTTTTATATTCCTTATCCTCTAAACCGAAACTACACTTTCATTTTCCTTTACAAAATTTTCTTCATGTTTGCAGTCCCACGTTCTTTGACTTCTATGCCAATGTCTTGCAGCTAATAAATTTTTCTATCCTTTTTCCTTGCTTTTGTTCCCTTATGGTCTATTTGTATTGGTCTTCGGTGGAACAAATAAATCAACACAAATCAATGCTGTTGACAATCAACTAAAAACGTGTGATAGACTTCCTTTTGTCCTCTTTTATTATTTATTTTATTCTTTCTTGTTCTCTTATTTTTCTACTAGTCATTTGCTCAACCGAAATTTCATTTCATTTCTTCTACTTGTTCATTTCTTCATGCCGTCCCCACCTTGGCTTTCCAAGTCAAAATTTGCAAGCTAATGAGTCTTCCTTTATTGTTTATTTTGCCTTTTCCTTTCTTCTATTTTTCTACTAGCTACTTGTTCACACCGAAACTTCATTTAGATAGCCAATGAATTCTTCTTTTATATCTTCATGCCGTCCAAACATTTTTCTGTTTTGTCCAATTCCAACTTTCCAATATCCATTTAATTATTTATTCCATCTTGTATGTAGTATTTTCCATATCTATATTTTTCATCTAGGATTTAAAATTTTTCTATGTGAGAGATACTATTCTTATATATTTAATTCCTCAAAATATTATAAATAATTTCTTTATTGATAATTTGTTCATATACATGTACAACTATAGTATAAGAAAATGAGATCTCACAGGCATTCAACAGAAAAGTGCAGGCAATTGAAGGAAAAGGTTGGAGAACTCATCAGCAGTGGTGCCTTGACTCAAGAGCTTATTGAACAATGGAAGTTTGCTTCTCCATAAGCCAAGTTTCCTATGTGTGATTTATGGATGTAAGATGTTCTCAAGATTCTTGAAATTTGCATCAAGTTGTTTTGAAAGCTTTCCATATTTTTCCTTTCCAAGTAGATGAAATAAAATAATTTTGAAAACATTGGTGATTGTTATTGAGAAATTACATTTCCAGTATACTTTCCAATTGAGTGAAAACTTGGAATCCATAAAGACAAACAAGCTCGAAATTCATTCATTTTTGCTTACCATGATGAACTTTTGAAGTCAATGATCTTCGTTAAGGCGATGAGCAATGAAATGATTGATGAATTTGCAAAAATTTTTGAATTGTTTTGAAAGACCAATTCATGAAGCATTCTCTTAAGGACTTTGTTTTTGGAAATTTGATAGATGTTAAGGCCAAGCTAAAAGTCCCAAACACGTCAACCCAAATTTCTTTCTCATAACTTGAACTCTCCGACTCAAATCATCCTTCGCTACACCTTGGGGCAAAATGATTGAAAGAGCCAAGTTTTTGATAAGCCTCAACATCTTTTAATGACCATTCTTAATTTGATTGATATCCTTTTTCCTATCTTAAACCATGATAATGAAGATTGTTGCATATGGCCTTCATAAAGTTGAATTGATACATTCTAGGCATGAGTTGTGAAAAAAAAAAGCAAAGAAAAAGGAAGTAAAAAAAAAGAAAAGAAAAGAAGAAAAAAAAATTGATTGTGAAACCATGCACGAGGGATATTCAAACGATTTCAAAAACCGGATTTTCATCTTGAGGATTGGTTTTCAATAGAAGTGTCAATATTTGATATGACAAATGGCCATCTTTCATATTCCTATTACTGAAATGAAATCATCCCTTTGTTACCCCTTTTGAGCTTATTGATTTCTTTTCTAAATGAACCTTGACCAAGGATCCTCCACATTGGAGAGGCAAATACATCAGAGGAGTTTTAGAAGCATTAGTGATTGGTCTTCTGTCAAATGCAAGAAAATGATGCCTTTGTTAAGGGGCAAATGTGTGAAGAAAGATATGTGAAAATGGAAATCAATATGAAAAAAAAAATGAAAAAAGGTAGATGAAAAAAAGAGAAAAAAAGAAAAAAGAAATAAATGCAAATAAAGAAAAGAAAAATGCTTCGAAGAGTGGGAAGGACAGATATTCACAATCGAAGAAATGATCCTTGGTTCGATAAACCTTGAAAATACTCCTTTTGGGCCTATTGATCCATTCTTTGAAAACCCTAAACCTTGGCCTACGGTACGTGCTTAAAAGTCCATTTTGATCAAATAAAAATGATTGTATTGAAAAGCTTTTCTTTGAGAAACCATCATTATTATTTGGTTTGGGATGAAATTTGAATTCTCAAATGCATGGTAGAATAATCAATAAAAAAAAAAGAAGAAGAAGAAAAAAAGAGAATGAAGCTCTAGGGTGAAAACCCATGAAAGGGCAGTCTAGAGCAAATTTGAAACAACTCAAGGCCATTGTTTGTGACTATGCTAAGGCAATAACAAGAAAGAAGAAAAACCAGAGGAGTTATACCTTCAATCAAGACCTTTTGAGAAATTCAAAAGCCATCACCTTGAAAATTTGATTTGAGATCTGAATCCTTGCCCAGAAATTTGAGCCATCACAGCTAGTCTTGACACTTGTTAAAGTCCACATATCAACAAATTAAGAGAATGCTAAAATGGATTGTGTTATGTGAAAGTTACTTTTACGAAAGGAATAATGATTTTCAAGGAATTTGTTTCATTTGTGAGCCAAGATGAAGAGACATTGATCAATAGAACCTTTCTTGATAACCAAACATCTTTGATGCACCAAATCAGCACATTTATTCAGCTAAACCAAGTTGTGACTCATTCTATTTGTTCTCAATAGTAATCACCAATTTTTAAGAGATTTAAATGTCAAATGTTTTTATCTTTGAAAATTATTATGTGGGGCAATTTTCTATTTTCAAAAAAGAAACTTGAAGGAGTGAAAAATGAGAGTTTTGTGATTTTTATGGGGGCAAGTTCTTGTTTTAAAAAAACCAAGTGTGGTAATGGTGTTTTTAAGACTATTCTTGGGGCAATCTTTGGTTGTTACGAGAGCATGAATTTTCGTGAAGATATGAGAAGTGGTGAAGTGTTCTTGTGAATAGTTTGGGATGATTTTGTTTTTTGATTTGGATAGATGAGTTTTAATTTGATAAGAATTGTGGGGCAAGAAGAACACTAAATGAATGATGATGAAGAGGCAATGGAAAGACTGAACGAGTGGTGATTTCTAAATTTAAAGAAAGAAGAATTGTGGGGCAAGAAGAAGATTGAATGAATGATGGTGATGGGGCAAATGATTTTAGGATTGCTAAATTTGAAGAAAGAAGAATGATGAGGCAAAGAGAAGATTGAAGGATGACAAATTTTTGAAGAAAGGAATAAGATAGGTTGATGATGTGACTTGGTAAGGCATTGTTTATCATTTGCATTGCATTCATGACATGCATGGCATTGCATTCCATTACATGCATTTTGACACAAAAAAAAAAGAGTTTGTTTGTTAAGACAATAAGATAAAAAAAAGGGTTTTGAAAGATTAGATGACTAAAAATTTGGAAAATTAAAAGAGAAAAAAAAGAGAAAAAAAAATCAGAGAATGTGAGAAAGATTAGGAATAAGATGAAAAAAAAGAGGGGAATGAAGTTTTGAAACAAAAATGTTAAAATTTTGAAAAGAAAAAGGAAATTAAAAAGGTATGGATATGATGGGACAATGAAAAAGAGATTGAAAGATGTGATGAGATGAGATGGAAAAATGTGATATTTAGATAGAAAATAACAAAAAGAAGAAACTGGAATGATAAGATGATTTAGAAGATAGAATTGAAATGATGAGATAAGATCAGAACCTCCGGGTACAATCTGTAAGACCTCCGGGCATGATTCATTAGAACCTCCGGGTGCAATCTATAAGACCTCCGGGCATGATTCATTAAAGCCTCCGGGTACAATCTATAAGACCTCCGGGCATGATTCATTAAAACCTCTGGGTACAATCTATAAGACCTCCGGGCATGATTCATTAGAACCTCCGGGTACAATCTATAAGACCTCCGGGCATGATTCATTAAAACCTCTGGGTACAATCTATAAGACCTCTGGGCATGATTCATCAGAACCTCCAGGTACCACCTGTAAGACCTCGGGCATGATTCATTAGAACCTCCAGGTACAATCCGTAAAACCTCCGGGCATAATTGAACACATTTAAATGAGCGGTTTTAAAGTTTCAGGGCCTTCCTAGTCGAAGGAGCACTTTTGAGATGAGAAATTTTAAAGTTCCAGGCCTTCCTAGTCGAAGGAGCATTTAAGAGATGAGAAAATTTAAAGTTTCAGGGCCTTCTTAGTCGAAGGAGCATTTTGGAGATGAGAAATTTAAAGTTTCAGGGCCTTCCTAGTCGAAGGAGCATTTAAGAGATGAGAGAATTTAAAGTTTCAGGGCCTTCCTAGTCGAAGGAGCATTTTGGAGATGAGAAATTTAAAGTTTCAGGGCCTTCCTAGTCGAAGGAGCATTTAAGAGATGAGAGAATTTAAAGTTTCAGGGCCTTCCTAGTCGAAGGAGCATTTTGGAGATGGAAAATTTAAAGTTTCAGGGCCTTCCTAGTCGAAGGAGCATTTTGGAGATGGAAAATTTAAAGTTTCAGGGCCTTCCTAGTCGAAAGAGCATTTTGGAGATGGGAAAATTTTAAAGTTTCAGGGCCTTCCTAGTCGAAGGAGCATTTTGGAGATGGAAAATTTAAAGTTTCAGGGCCTTCCTAGTCGAATGAGCATTTTAGAGATAAGAAATTTAAAGTTTCAGGGCCTTCCTAGTCAAAGGAGCATTTTAGAGAGGAGAAATTTAAAGTTTCAGGGCCTTCCTAGTCGAAGGAGCATTTTAGAGATGAGAATTTTAAAGTTTCAGGGCCTTCCTAGTCGAAGGAGCATTTTAGAGATAAGAAATTTAAAGTTTCAGGGCCTCCCTGGTCGGAGGAGCATTTTCATGATGAAAACCAATTTCTTTTAGAATAAGTAAATATCCACAAAAAAAAAGGGAACAAAACAAAAAAATTGAAAAAAAGAAAAAATAATAATAAAATGAATGCGGAAAAAATGGATGTCTATGTCTTTGCACAATTACTATTTCATAGCAAATGTACAAAGAGGGGCAACTGTAGACACCATTTTTGTCCAGTTTTTTTTTCAAATATTTTTAATTAATTAGTTTTAGATTTAGAAATTTTGATTTTGACTTTTTGTTTTTTTTCTTTTTTTTCTTTTTTTCTTTTTTTCTTTCGAAAAAAATATTAAAAAAAAGGGAAAAGGAAATCAGAGTTAATTTTGATAGGATTAAAAGATGAAAAATTAATTTGGATTTGGTGGAAAGAAAAATCAGAATTAATATCGGATTTAATATCCGATTCTTGAAATATAAAATTTCCTAAAAAAAAGATTGATTCTTGATTTTTTTTTGAATTACCTAAAATAAAAGGAGAAAACTAGGGTTTTGAAAAAATATAAAAGGGGACACGGAAACCCTAGAAAGAGGGGCTAAAAAAAACCCTAGAGAAACCTTGGAGAAACCCTATAAAAAAAAAAACCTAGTAGGCGGAGGGGCTGCGTGCGTGACAGAGCCACCTACTCCAACCCGTTTCTATTGAAAAGGAACCAGGCAGTGTCCATTTGTGCTGGATGGAACGAAGGCTGGCGTGAAGGTGATGTGCAGGGAAGGTCGATGCGCTGAAGCAGGCAGAGGTAGTGTAACGTGACTGTAGAAGGGCTGAGAGCTTGTTGCGTGTCTGCTGGTCCTGGTGCGTAGCAAATCAATGCAGGAGCAGTGGACGCTAGCTTGCGTGAGTGGGCAGGAGATAAGCAAGTGCTGGCAGGAAGCAGCCCGTGCGTGAAGGCTGAAGCGGTGGGCTGGTGTACATGGAGGCGTGGCAACACGCATGGTTGCCGCAGTAGTTGAGGTGAGCAGTCGGCAGATTATTAGACTATCTCACTAGTAGGTATGTACTCTTTTCCATCTTCCTTTTTTTAACCATTGCTTTATTATTTTTAGACTTGTTTTATTGACGTTGGTGCAAAAGTTAGAATTGTTTAGCATGTTTTTGATCCCCTTGTGTTTCACGTATATTTGGATCCTCCTTTAATATTTTATTTATTTATTTATTTTTTTCTTTTTTAAGCATGATATGATATTGTTAAAGGCTATATTAGTTGAATTATGATTTAGAGTGGTTATAAAAGTCCTTATAATTGTGTTACTTAAATCTAAAAGTTTTGCTTAGTATTAGTTTATTTTATCAATTTACGTTTTGTTCATTTTACTTTAGACTTAGAATCAAAAATTAAATTATTGATAGAAGATTAAATTATGAAATTTATGAGATGCTTTTTTTAATTAAAATAAAAAATAAACTAGTAATTATGAAAATAAATATAAGTATTCCGACGATGGAATTTTAAAAGTACTGTGCTTGAGTAGTACTTTTAGATATCTTGAGGTGAGGAGATTCTTCTTAAATCTTACCAGCTTGATGGAAGATTTAAAAAGATATTTTCGATATTTAAAATTCAAAAAATATTATTAAAATTAAAGAATTAGATTGAGAATTAGATTTTATAGAATAAGTGTGAATTATACCGATGATGAAATTTCAAGAAAGTCAATCGAGACTCCTTGAAATTTCTAGGTGAGAGGATTCTTCCTTAAGTTGAGCCAAATTGATGGAATACTTTTTGGAGAATTTTCAATAAAATATAATTCATATTTATTTTAAGATTAAAATAAATATAAATAAATAAAATGAACAAAATATAAATTAGATAAAGACTACGCTTAAATAAATATGAATAAAAATTAGATAAATGAATGAATAAATAAATAAATAAATAAATGTGACATGAAGATAAGATTACAATAAAAATAAAATAAGAAATAAGTATGAATTATGCCGATGATGAAATTTCAAGAAAGTCAATTGAGACTCCTTGAAAATTTCTAGGTGAAAAGATTTCTTTTAAGCCGAGCCAAATTGATGGGACGCTTTTAAGAAAATCTTTAATAAACCATGATTCATATTTATTCTCTAAATAAATAAAATAAAAAGTAAATATATAGATAAATATAATATGAAATAAGATTAAAAAGTATAGAGATAGGGAGTCGAATATAGAGTCAAAATTATAGGTAAGATTAAAAAAAAAAAGGAACTTCATAAAATACTAAAATTTTGCCGACGATGAAATTTCAAGAAAGTCAATTGAGACTCCTTGGAAATTTCTAGGTTAGGAGGTTCCTTTTGAGCCGAGCCAAATTGATGGGACGCTTAAGAGTGAATTTTCGATAAAACATAATGCACGTTTATCTTTTAAAAATAACATGAATGAGAATATAAAAATAATTAAAATAAATAAAAGTCCAAGAAATTTATAAAATGAATACATAGTCAAAATTAGAGATAAGATTAAAAAAAGGAACCTCATAAAATATTAAAATTTATCCGACGATGGAATTCAAGAAAGTCAATCGAGACTCCTTGAACATCTTGAGGTGAGGGAGATTTTTAAGATTGGAGCCAGATTGATGGAAAAATCTTAGAAATATTCCCAATATATAAACATATCGAAATTAATATAAACACAAAGCAAATTATAAAGATAACCTAAAACTAGTTGGTACCATTTTAGGATGGGCGTTGTAGGGGTGCTAATCCTTCCCTACACGTAACCGTACTCCCGAACCCTAGTATCTTTGAACGTAGACCAAGCCTTATCCTTAGTTTGAATAGGTGACCAATCACACCTAGGTTAGAATGGTTGGTGGCGACTCCATATCTTTGTGTCTAGCTATTAGGTTTTCCGAAACTTAATACGTTATGACAACTGTTATGACAGGGAGATCAAAGTATGAGAATTATGTTCAACGTGTGGATACAGTTCATAGTGTTAAGTTTGAACTAGATACATATTTGGAAGAAGGGGTGTTTATTTGCAAGGAAAATTCTGGAGAATTTGATGCCTTAGATTGGTGGAAGGCAAATAACCTTAAGTTCTGAATTTTGTCAAAAATGGCTTGTGAGATCTTGTCAATTCCGATTAGTATGGTGGCTTCAAAATCGACTTTTAGAACTGGTGGTAGAGTTATTGATGCATATCGTTCCTCTTTGGGAACTGATACAGTGCAAATGTTACTCTGTGGTAGTGATTGGTATCGAAACTTCTACAGTCTCAAAAGGAAAACAAAAGTAAGTAACTTTAATGTTTAATTTCAGTTGTTCTATATTTCAAATATTGTAATATTTTAATGTAAATTTTTTTATATAGGCTAAAGCAGAAGTTAAAGAAATTCCTCTGCTCTAAACTTTGAAAAGCTTTCAGTTTGAAATTCGACTACTTGGAGGCGTTAGGTGGGTTGTGCTTGGTTTTGAAATGTTGTGCAGTTAGCTATTTTGATTTTCTATATACTTTTTTGTTTAAATTTCTAGGGTTATATTGCTAATTCTGATTTTTAAATCTGTTTTTATGGACCAGAAGTAGATATATGTAATGTTGGTGTTGTTCTTTACATTTTGTTGTGTGGGGTTCCAGTTTCCACTGTTTTCGACATGTATTTATCTCAATAATTATACTTATTTACTCTTTTATCATAAGTATGAATATTAAATCTAATACTACTTATTTTATTTTATTAGATGATTGGGAGGATGATGGCAACCCCAACTCTTAGTATTAATTTTCGGACTTTTTTTAGATATTAATTCTCAGACTTTAAGTTGTATCGTATTTAAGTGTTGAATGATTTTAATTTACATGTGAGATTTAATTTTTATATATGATTTTTAATAATTAATATCTAGTTTATTCGTGAACGTTCATGAATGTGTTCGTTTAGACGTTCGCAAACGACGAACGAACTTGTTCGTGAAGGCATTCATTTACACTTTTGTGAACGAGTTCATTTACACATTTGCGAACGGCGAACGAACATGTTCGTGAAAATTTAAGAAACAATCCTTCTGAAACAAATGAATGAGCTGGAACATTATTATCAAATTTCTTAACGAACACAAATCGAATACAAACGGCACTCAAAAATAAACGAACAAACAGGAATATACATTCGTTCGTTCGTGTTCGGTTCATTTACAACTCTAGTAGTATCACCTTTATGGAAATTTATAAAAATAGATAAAATCTTCAGTCAGTCCATAAAGGTTATTCTATAACACAATGAACAGTTCAGTGAAAACAATTTATATATACTTCAGTAATAATTTTCATAAATATTCTATTTCATTGTAAAACACTTAAATGAATATCTCGATGCTTTCATTTCAATGTAAATCAATTACATGAATATTTAAATATTATTTTTCTGTAAATTCATATTTTATGAAAAATATTAAATATTTAATTTCCAAGGCTAGGAAATCACTCAATAATGCACTTAAAATATTTCATGATATTTTAGGAAATTTTCTAAGAAATTTCAGTAGCATAACGACTGCTATCGACTTAGCCTCCCTACATGTAAAACATAGTTCCAATCCAACAAAAAACCACAATTTGCACAATTTTCGAGGCATTTAAGTTCCAAAATATTTTTATAAAATTATTTACAATAAAACCATGCATTCATAATATCCCTACGGCCTACACACTCATCACTTACCTGTCTGACATTAACGACTTTCTCAATAGCACCACGCGCGATTCACTTCTCCGGGGCTACAATTAATTTCACCAACATTGTTAGTTCAATTAACTTAAATTTTTAAGCTATTTTATACTTCTAAATGCAGCCACATTGTACATTGAAAATATTAAACTAGTGTAAATTCTATCGTGCTAAAACATAACTTCTCCGTTTTAAGTTCGATTTTAAATCCGATTGCACCGGTGGACTCCTTATAATTTCTACAGTATTATGGCATCCTAAACTCATCAAAATGCAGCACAAAACTACCTCCCCTTAGCTTGGCCGAAATTCCCATGTAAGGACTCTCACACTTTTTCAACAAAACTATCACTTAATTCATGTAAATTCATGTTCATTCTTTCATGTGGCACCATTTTCATGCAAGAAACAACATGGTTCCTTTATGTTCATCATATGGCCGAAACCTTTGAGAGTGCTTGAGCATGATTTAATGAGATTCAATCAAAACAAATGCTTAAATCATGCTTAGGAAGCTTAGATATGTCATAATCTATCATTAAATTTTAAAGAATTAAAAGGTGTAGGAAATGGTTCCTTGGCTGAATTCCTTGGGCTGCCATTTCTCTTGATTTTGCCACTTATTCAATGAGATATTGGTATGGGTGAAGAGAGGATGACGAGTAGAACACTTTTGTAGAAGGAAATTTGTTGAAATTTTGTGATTTTAATGGTGTTTTGTAAGGTTTTAATTTCTTTCTCTTCTTTTTGGCTATGGAAGACATGAGGGAGAGGTTGAAGATGAGTGAATAGCGGTCGGCTGAAGTGGGGAGAAAAATATGGTGTTTTCTAGATAAGGGTAAAATTACCAAAATGCCCTTGGTTATGAAATTTTAGGATGAAAGTGCCCTTAAGCTTTCGTAATTTTTTTAACTATGTAATTGCACTCCAAAAATTCATATTTCATCACCAAAAATTCTTATTGGATGTATTTTGATGAATCATGGTGGTTTGGTTCGAGTTTGACCTATCAGGAAGGTGAAATTACGAAAATACCTTATCAGGCCAATCGCGTAAATTTTTTATTTAACCGTCGATTCGATCTATCTATAGACATAGCCTAGGACTTATTTTCATGTAGAATATCATGCTATATTTGCTTGGTCCAATTTCATTTTTGTTTGACCACAATTTACAAAAATGCCACCAGGCTATGTCCTTAATCGTCATTTTCTAAATTGTTGGCACGTATCTCAAAGATAATATAAATAAGGTATTTTAGGCTTGAAATTCTTACCTTAGGCTTATTGTACCCTCCGGCCACTGTTTGGACAGTTTTACGTTGATCAGGGCATTGTAGGGCTAGTGGGGCCCACAACACTGTTTCACTTATAACTTGTGAAGTACACTGGGATTGAACACTGATGAGACATCTGAAATGTGTAACAATAATATATACATGGCTCTCACAATCTTGGTGATGGTTTTGTTGTTTTTGTGTTTAATTCCACCTGTATTTCGCTGCGTAATTCTAATTGTGTATTTAAGCATAAGCGAAAACCACATCACTACCAAGACAAATTCTACAACACATCTTAATAGTTAAGTTAACCCAAGAATCCTATCTTATTTTAGGTTTATTTTGACTTTTTCTTTTTCTGTGAAGAAGCTGCTATATGAAGGAGCTATTCTGAAAAGAGTTCTTATGTGAAGAAGATCTTGTAAGAAGAGTTCTTTTGTGAATGAGTTGTTATGAGAAGAAACTGTTATAAGAAGAGTTCTTCTGTGAATGTATTTTTTTGTGAAAAAGCTATTATGGGAATAATTGTTCTATAAAAAGGCTCTTATGAGAAGAGGTGTTCTGGTAATGAACTTTAGCAGGATACCCTTATTACTTGTTCTAAATGATTCTTGGTAAAGTTTAAGAAATAAAATATTTGTAACTAATATAATGAGCTGTTAATAAAATATTCGTAACTAATATCAGGAGCTTTATTATGAAGGGGCTATTCTAAAACAAGTTCTTCTGTGAATTAGTTGTTGCTATTCTAAAAAAAGTTCTTCTATGCATTAGTTGTTTTGTGAAGAGGCTGTTATAAGAAAAGTGTTTTTTGCAAATGATCGATTGTTTAGTGAAGAAGCTATTCCTTTCAAGGGGGAATGGGGTTCAAACCTTGGACTTACTCTCTTCTAAGAAGAGGTAACAACTATTAGATCAAATCTTAATTGTTGCAATGAGGTCGAGTGCACCAAATATAACTTTAATTTTCTTTTTTCTTTTTTTTTTTCAATTTTCGTAGGCATTTTAGCCAATACCGAAAAAGACAAATAAGAAAAATGGTCAATAGAAGTCCCTTGAAATGAACAGGCATTAGCTGAATGGTAATATGTGGCAAAGACATTGCAAGAACCATCTTTTTTTGTCAGAATTGCATTCTTGGGCAATTCCATCCTGTCCCAGGTTTGAGCTGCTTCATATATGGCACTGACTTCTGACAAAGTGGGTGCATTTATATTCAGATTGACACTTCCTTGAACAAACTGGATGGATTCATCAGAGTGTAGAATAGCAAGGAGACGGGCACAGGATCTAGCCAAGTGCAGACCCTACAATCTTTTTGCCGTTCATCAACCAAGGAACTTTGGCGATTTTTGGTGTGTCATCAGGTAATCATTTCGATCTTTTTATTTGTTAATATTAAGTGCATATAAAAACCCTAGCTTTTGCCTTCTTTAATGAAGCAATTCATTCATTTGGTCCATCGATTTCCTTCGAGAGTTCGACTTTCTTGTAAGTTGTAATTTTGAATCCCCAAAAAGAAACAACACTAATTGCACAATTTGGAGAATTTAATCACGAGTGAAAGATCAAAATAGATGTTAACACGTCATCGTTTCTGATTTTAAGATTTATATATGCTAAATCACCATGAACATAAGAAGGAAAATTGAATAGGAATTGGACAATTCCCCAGAAAAAATTACCTCTAGTAAGTTAATAATGATTTTTTTTAGTATATAGTAAGTTAATAATGATTTACTTATAGTAATTAAACACAATTACTGTTTTCTTTACTGCTGGACTTAATTTATTCATAAAATCGGGACGCAGATTAATCTAACAGGTAAATCCCTCTTTAACAATTTACGTGCACAAGTGAAGAGATCAATAAATGGATAAATCTGTTGTTTTGCTCTTCCTTTCTGCATTCATCTGAAAGGATGGCTTCACACAAATAGATTTCATTGCTTGCATTTTGGTCATAGATTGCATCGATTTTTCCTTATATGTGAGCTGATAATTCAATGTAGACACCTATTTCCTTCATATGAGTGGATGCTTTTCTTTCAATTGATGGTAATCAACATTCAGTCCTAACTTCACGTTCCTTGGTATCCCTACACAGCTTTAAAAGGATTGGATGCATCTGTTGTCCATTTAGACACAGGCAGCAATGAGAAGCTTAAGCCCCATTTCGACCTCCATCTTATGATTAACTCTATAGAGCATACAAACAAGTAGAGATCTCTCAAATAGATCGATGGAGAAAAATAATCCATTAACTCCATTTGTTGCCAATCTATAATATAAATATATATATAATATATATATATATATATATATATATATAGAGGGAGGGATCCACTTACACTAGTGTAAACCTTTTTGTGACCATCAGATATACACTTATGGTTGAGAGTAAATCTCTCTTTTCTTTATAAGGGTAACTAAATGTAGAAATATTACTGCTCTCTTTCCTTTTTTATATTTTTTTTTCTTTTCCTTTTTAATTAATTGAGTTCATATTAACCATTTCTTCTCATCTCTATTTCCTCCATCACACAGCATTTTTTTTTTACAAGAGAAACAAAATCTCTCTTTGACAGTATACATCACTATTTCAAGTTCTTTTAATTTTTTCTTTTATTTTTAATTGAATTCTCTTTTTTCCATTCCTCTTTAGTTTATTTAGAATTTTTTATATTATAATATGCATATTCATTTAATTTTGTTGAATTCTTTTTCAGGTTTTCTTTTGCTTGCAAAAGCGCAATACGTAGAGATATAAATGAAGAAAAATGCTTTTGAAAGGAATATGCTATAGTGTACAAGTTCCTAATTTAGAATTCTTTCTCCATTTCTCTGGAATTACTCAACTATCACTGTTCTTATTGGTTATTAGCAAAACAGCAACTTATCGATCTAAAACAATAGCTTTAGTTGCAATTATTGTTTTAAACATAAATCTTCCGGTTTACTTGCTGTTTTTACTAATGTTGAGGTTGTTGAAGATCTACCTTCAGAGATCTAATTGATGTTGCCGCTTGAAGGAAGAATTTATTATTCTCAACCAGAACATTTTTCTTGCATTGAAACCTCAAACTAATGTCTACTTTATTGTGATGCAATTGGCTGAACAATATTTGTTCTTTTTTAGATACATAACTTTTTTATCTTTTGATTTTTTTTAGTAGTAGTAACAAGTCACCTTTGAAATACTTCAGTATTATGTATGCTCCAATGATATAGATAAATCTCATTGTATCTCTTGCTTCTAGTATTTGATTTTTATACCTTTTAAAGCTTTTAGTATTATCTATGCTTTAGTGTATAGATAAATGCATAAAGGAAAGATGTAAAGGAAATTAATAATTTGTTCCATGATAACTTCAATTACAGCCAATATGTTGTATGAATTATACAACTATAATAGTGCTTTTGCTTTGGCCTTAAATTTTCTATACTAGAGTTCTTGGCTATTGAGTGTTATGTACACATGTGTTTTGAAAATGGTAGCAGATGGTTCAAAACAATTGCAACTCCATTTTCCAACTCCAACAATAGTTGTAACCCCTACATAGCTCCATTTTCTTACTCCAACAATGGTCATAACGCCAATATAAAGATATAACATGTCAGCAAATGAAAGAATGATAGGTTGTTAGCAAATGAAAGAATGATAGGTTGTATAGAGAATATTCAATTGAGTGTCAGAAAAAGAATAGGATGAGGTAGAAGGAAATAAAATAAGAAAAGTGAATCTCGGCTAGGACGGCAACAGAGGTAGCAACACTGGTGCAAGAGGAAGCATTGACGGCAACAAGGGCAGCACTACCATAAGAACCAACATCACCGGCAAGTTTGACAAGTTTTGATTTGAAGAAGAGGTCCTAGATATAAAGAGGAATGGAAAAAAATTCAATTAAAAATAAAAGAAAAAATTAAAAGAACTTGAAACAGTGATGTATGCTGTCTAAGGGAGATTTTGTTTCTCTTGCTAAAAAAATGCTGTGTGAGAGAGGAAACAGAGATGAGAAGAAACGGTTAAAGAAACGATATTAACTCAAATAATTAAAAAGGAAGAGAAAAATATAAAAAAGGAAAGAAAGCAATAATATTTTTACATTTAATTACCTTTATAAAGAAAAGAGAGATTTAATCTCAACCACAAGTGTATATCAATCGGATGATTACAAAAAGCTGTAAGTGGATCCCTCCATATATATATATATATATATTATATTACAAACTACATAGTAAATTTGGTAAGATGCTACATTGACATTTACATGGACAATCTCTTTGAATGACACGTAAGCACCATTAATTTCATGTCCACCTAGGTAAAAAGAAATAATAAATATTAACTTCTCTACTTTTTCATTTCCCTAAAATTTATCTAATCCTTAGAATTTTTCAATCTTTAAAAAGAATCCTAAATTAATTTTAAATACTATCTAATTCAAAAATATTTAAAAAGAAATAATTTTAATATTACTTATTTGGAAAACTAAATAAAATATTGATTAATATCTACACAATAATGATTTTAATTTATAATAATTTTAAAAAAATAGAATAGAATTTAAAAAATTTATTTTGAAATACATGTTGAGTAATGTATTAAAAAACTTGATGCATATACAAAATACACAAATTAAAAAATAATTTGAAATTAAATACTAATTAAAAAATTATAGAAAAATTAAATATCACAAATCTTAATATATTTAAATAACTACAATTTTAATGAAAATAATTCTTACTTCATTAATCATTAATAACTTATTGGTTAATGTTGCGTATTTTAAATTGATTTATTTTTAAAATTTGAATTTAAATGATTCTAAATTAATCTTATAAAATTAATTAGTGTTAAAAACTTTACCTTTTAGGGTTTTTTAAAAAAATTACTTATAATAGTCTTAAACGTTAAAAGTAATTAAAGTAAAAATGTCAAAAAAATTATTATTTAAATTTATAAAATAATTAAATACAATATTTAAAATAATACACGTTTCAAATTAATAAATAATTCATATGGATTTTTTTTACCAAAAAAATTTATTGAACAAATAAATAAATGATCGAATAAATAAATCTAAAAAAGGAATGAAATGAAAATTGAAAAAAGACATGGAAGTTTAATTCAGTACTAAAATTCTTAGCTTAAATAACATATTTTAATTTTTTGATAAAAGATTTAAAACTTTAAGGTAGTTCCAATCAAAATATATGGATTTTTTTAATTTAAAAATAACACAATAAGTGATAATAGAAGATTCAAATTCTTAAAAATAACACAATAAGTGATAATAGAAGGTAATAAGGGCAGCACTGGTGCAAGAGGAAACATTGACGGCAACAAGGGCAGCACTACCATAAGAACCAACATCATCGGCAAGTTTGACAAGTTTTGATTTGAAGAAGAGGTCCTAGATTTAAAGAGGAATGGAAAAAAATTCAATTAAAAATAAAAGAAAAAATTAAAAGAACTTGAAACAGTGATGTATGCTATCTAAAGGAGATTTTGTTTCTCTTACTAAAAAAATTCTGTGTGAGAGAGGAAATAGAGATGAGAAGAAACGGTTAAAGAAACGATATTAACTCAGATAATTAAAAAGGAAGAGAAAAATATAAAAAAAGAAAGAAAGCAATAATATTTTTACATTTAATTACCTTTATAAAGAAAAGAGAGATTTAATCTCAACCTCAAGTGTATATCAATCTGATGATTACAAAAAGCTGTAAAACTAATTAGTTTTACATTAGTGCAAGTGAATCCCTCCATATATATATATATATATATATATATATATATATTATATTATATTACAAACTACATAGTAAATTTGGTAAGATGCTACATTGACATTTACATGGACAATCTCTTTGAATGACACGTAAGCACCATTAATTTCATGTCCACCTAAGTAAAAAGAAATAATAAATATTAACTTCTCTACTTTTTCATTTCGCTAAAATTTATCTAATCCTTAGAATTTCTCAATCTTTAAAAAGAATCCTAAATTAATTTTAAATACTATCTAATTCAAAAATATTTAAAAAGAAACAATTTTAATATTACTTATTTGGAAAACTAAATAAAATGTTGATTAATATCTACACGGTAATGATTTTAATTTATAATAATTTTAAAAAAATAAAATAGAATTTAAAAAATTTATTTTGAAATACATGTTGAGTAATGTATTAAAAAACTTGATGCATATTCAAAATACACAAATTAAAAAATAATTTGAAATTAAATACTAATTAAAAAATTATAGAAAAATTAAATATCACAAATCTTTTTCAAACATTTTTAATTAATTAGTTTTTTATATTTGATTTTTAATTTTTAATTTTTATTTTTTAGATTTAGAAATAAATTTTGGATTTTGATTTTGATTTTTATAGAATAAAATAAAGAAAATAAAAAAAAAGAAGAAGGAAATCAGAATTAATTTTGATAGGAAAGTAAAATTAAATGAGACTATTAAAGATTGAAAATCAAAATTTTGTAAAAAGGAAAGTCAAAATTAATATCGGATTCAAGTCCGATTCTTGAAATATAAAATTTCCTAAAAAATTTGATTCTTGATTTCCAAATTATTACCAAAAATAAAAAATATAAAAAAATATAAAAAAATATAAAAAGAAAAAAAGAAAAACCTAGGTCTATAAAAGGAGAAAACCCTAGAGGGGAAAAGGGGGGAAGGAACAACACAGAAAAAAAACCAACACAGAGAAAAAAACCCTAGGAAAAAGCTAGAAAAAGGCTAGAAAAAAACCTGCTGGGGAGAGGGTCGGAGGGCTCTTGGCTGCTGCGCCACTGTCTTCTTCTATCGTATCATCATCTTCGACCTAGCTTCCTGCATCCCAAGGCCGACAGCCTCTTTCACAATTCATCATCACCTTCAATCCAGCTTTATAACATCATCATCGTACCCTGCTTTGCATCCATCTACCACGCCTCACGCTACTGCTGCTACTGCGTTCCTGTTCGGTTTCATCAAACCACCATTTCTTCCTGCTGTACTGTCATACTCGCAGCTGCTCTTTGTCAAACCCAGCATCACCACGTTGCTTCACCATTATTGCTGCAGCTTTCCTCGTTGAAGCTAACCTCTATATCTTCACCATTGTCTCCTAAACTGCCATCGTTCCTCTGCTCTCTCCTCGCTGCGCCATCATCATCGTCCTACTATACCTATCCAAAACCCACCGTTTCTGCATCTAGTTTCACTGCCTTATCCTGCACTACTACCCGAGCCACCACACTTCATCGTTGCTGCCCTTGCTGCCTCCGTGAGCTGCTGCAGCGTAGCCGTGAGGAAGAGAGGACCTGAACAAAGAAACGGGAATAAAGAAAGAATAGAAAGAAGGGAAGAACAAGGAAGAAGTAGAAAAGGCTGCTGCGTTTCGATCCTTACCCATCATCCTCTGCTGCACCATCATCACGTGAAAGAAGGAAGCTATCAGAAGGAAGACAAGAAAGAAACGTAAAAAAAAAAAAACAGAAGGAAAGGACGTGTAGCAAAGAAAGAAAGATCAAAAGGAAAGAATAGAAAACAAAAGAAAATACAAGGGAAGAAAAGGAAGGTGACGTGAAGTAAAGATTTTTTTTTATTTATTATTATTTTATTTCTTTCATATTTCATTTTTTTTATCATTCATGTGCATAGTATTTTTATATATATATATCTATTTTTTTTTATGATGCCATCTTTATAAAAGTTGATATCAATATTATACTCATTAAACTTGTGTAAAATGATTAGCTAATTAATTATATTTACTTGTTCTTTGTTTAGAATAGGATTTGCTAATTGAACTATAGGTTAGAACAAATAAATTAGAATGGATTAAAATTTATAAATTAAAATTATTTTGTAAGTAAAAATGGTTTAAAATTATTAATTAATTATTAAAAGATGAATATAGATTAATCCGACGACGGAGCCTCTTCAAGAAAGGCGATTGGTCCTAGTTGAATACTCTTGAGGTGAGAATAACTTTTAAGTTGTCCAACCAGCTCGATGGAGGAGACTTAAAAGATTTTTCAATATTTAATTATATCGAAATTAAAGTAAAAGGCAAAATTAAGATAACCTTAGATCAGTTGGTACCATTTTAGGATGGGTGTTGTGAGGGTGCTAATCCTTCCTCACACGTAACCGTACTCCCGAACCCTAAGATTCTTAACGTAGACCAAGCCTTATCCTTAGTTTGAATAGGAGACCAATCACACCTAGGTTAGAATGGTTGGTGGCGACTCCGTAGTTTTGTGTCTAGCTATTAGGTTTCCCTCGAAACTTGATACGTTATGACAGTTTGGCGACTCCACTGGGGACATTAGAGAGTCAGGCCATTAGGTAATTTAAGGTTATCAAGATTTTGCCTAAAACTTTAAATTTCATAAAATATTTAATGCACACACTTCACATTCATGTGCATGCATTAGCCCTCGACCCGGGCTTATCCTTCATAGGAGGGAGTATAGTACCTTTGCCTTCGTGAGGTGATAACCTCCACACAGGCCAGTGAAATACTCCCACTCAAATTAAACCTTTCCGTTTGTAGCCTGTAATGGGTGAGGATTGGGTGCCTTACTAGTCTTGTGTGGACGACAGTAAGGAACAATTTGGGAACCTTTAGCCCTTTTATCTAAAGCCATGCATATAGTGAAATTTAGAAGACCAACTATAATATAGAACCATATCAACCCATGCTATAGAAAATACGCATTATTTAGGACACATGTTTGATCAAGTTTGTTTGATTTTGATATGAGACACTAAGAGGGTACCATGAGTTCTTGACCCAAACATTTTACGCATTACTCATCCATTATTGTTACGTGACCACACCATTCCATTCATACAGATCATCTTGTTTTGATTCATTGTTTTTAAACAAAGCATTTTCAAAATTTTTGAAGCATCACCACATGTGAAATGATAAAATTCTTAATTGTGGCAATAAAAGATTCGAAGATAGCTCGACCAAAGGTTCATTCACACAACACTCGTTATCAAGCTAAGATCATGGAAGAAGAATCAAGCATGCGCATGGAGAAGATGGAAAAAGCTCAAGAGGAAATGAGGGGGCAATTGGCCCAAATTACAGAGCTGTTGAAAAATCTAAGCAAGGGCAAAGGAGTGGTAGAGGAAGTTGTAGTCCAAGAAGGGGTTCAACAACGCAGTATGGAAGACCCTATCTATCCTCCCGGATTTGGTCCATTTCCAAGTCAAACATCCCAAGAAGGAAGATATCCACCTGCTTACACTGCTATACCCCAAGCTTCTGGACAAGCTCAATTCCAAGGACCCGCCTATCCTTCCCAAGGCGCAAAATCTACTGATCCCATTGAGGTGCCCGACTTAGATGACCCAAGGGAAATTGTGAAGTTGGAAGCCAAACAAGTAGAAGAGAAAGATGAGGCGAAGTCGCAACAAAAGATTAATATGTTGGAGGAAAGGATTCGAGCTATTGAAGGCTTAGACTTTTATGGTTCCATGGATGCTACTGGGTTATGTTTGGTGTCAGACTTGGTTATTCCACCTAAGTTTAAAGCACCAGAGTTTGAGAAGTACAATGGAACTTCCTGCCTTAGGTCTCATCTTATTATGTATTGCCGAAAGATGGCTGCCTTTGCTCAAGATGATAAACTTCTTATTCATATCTTTCAAGAAAGCCTTACTGGGTCTGCAGCGAAGTGGTATAATCAATTGGATGGAACTCGAATCACCACTTGGAATGACTTGGCAAGAGCATTTATGGCTCAATATCGACATGTTGCTGACATGGCCCCTGATCGTCTGTCTTTACAAAGCATGGAAAAGAAGGCTAATGAGAGTTTCAAGCAATATGCCCAAAGGTGGCGTGATATGGCTGCGGAAGTGCAACCTCCACTTTCGGAGAAGGAGCTTACCATTAAGTTCGTTAATACTTTGAAGGCTCCATACTACGATAGGATGATCGGTAATGCCACAAAGAATTTTGCTGATATGGTATTGTCTGGTGAGATAATTGAGAATGCAATCAAAAGTGGAAAGATTGAAGCTCCCAACAATATTGAGAAGAAAGGAGGAGCCAACAAAAGAAGGGAAGAAGAAGTCCATGCTGTGGCATATGGAAGGCAATATGGAGGCTATGTCCCACAACACCCTTATCACATGCCACAACCTTACTATCCTGCTCAGAATCCTTACCATTCTTACCCCAAGGTTAATGTTCAACCTAATCCCCAGACACTTGCCCCAAATATTTAACCAACTAAGCAGTTCAATAAACAAGAGGGCAATCATAATGCATCATGGCCAAAAAGAGAAAGGACTCCCATTGACCCAATCCCCATGACCTACACTGAGTTATACCCTAAATTGATCAAAGGACAACTCATTGCACCCATTTATGTGGAACCTCTCAAGCCCCCATATCCAAAGTGGTATGATGAGAATGCTCGATGCGAGTATCACTTCGGGAACGTGGGTCACTCTTTGGAGAATTGCACTGCACTAAAGTATAGAGTGCAAGGATTGATAAAAGCTGGTATGTTGAGTTTTGAAGCGAAAGGGGAACCGACTACGAATGCAAACCCATTGCCTAACCATACTAATGAAGGATGAGTTTTGTAGGGGCATGAAGGGTTCGAGCCTGACAATTTTGAAGATCTATAAATTCTAGTTTTGTTTTTGCTTTCTTTTATTTCTTTAAGTAATGCAAGATAGTTTTTGAAAGTGCTTAAGCCCATAAGCACGAAATAAATTTTATGTATGGGTTAACTTTTATTTATTTCCTTTTCAATAAAGCGACTAGTGTGATGCACTGTCAATTTCTCATTCCATTCATTTTCCATTTCTCCACATACTCACCATATCTTTCATTCACAAGTATCCAAATAATGAACATGATGACGATGTCAATAAATCTAGGATTCAATTTTGAAAGAACTACTACTGTTGATGAATTAATAGTATGCCAATGTTGCGAAAGCAAGAAAATGAAGGAAAGGTTGCTCACCATCCGCACTTGATAGACAGTACGAGAAAGGTGAATCTCTTACAAAAGCTTCTAACAAGTTTGTCATTGTTCAATAAATGATCTTTAAGGAGAGCGCTTACATTTGAAATGATAAATGGCCTTCTTTCACTATCCTTCAAGCATGAGTAAAATTATCCTTTGATTACCCCTTTTGAGCCTATTATATTTTTGTAATATAACCCACCAAGGATCACCCTCCACATTGGGGGCAAGGAAGATGAAATAAAGAAATTTTGGGGGCAAAAATGAAAGTGTTCATGATGAATCAAGGGGCAAAAAAAAAGGGGCCCATTTTTGTGAAAAAAAAAAGAGAAAAAAAAAGGGTTTCTATTCAAAAAGAAAACCCAAAAAAAAAAGAACAAGAAGGTGCAAAATGCCTGAATGTTTTACTTGATAAAGAAAGTGATCCCTTGGTTTATAAACCTTGAAACACATTTTGGGCCTACTATATCCTTTTCTTTCATAAACCCTCACCCGGGCCTACATTACGTGCCTTTAAAAGCCCATTTTGATCAAATGTAAATGCTTGAATTGAAGAATAATGCGTTGAATGAAAACATACTTGTACAATGAGATAATGATCCTTTGAAGGAAGTAGATCAAGTTGAATGAAGAAAACATAAGCTTTAGAAGATATCTTAGATCGAAATCAAGAACGCCCATTAGGGGCATGAATTTGGATTGAGCACTGAAGGTTGAAGTTTGTCAAAGCCAATGAAGTTGAAGATGAAGAAGAAAAAAAAGAAAAAAAATATGAAAAAAAAGAGAAAAAAGAAAAAAGAAAAAAGAAAAAAAGAAAAAAAGGAAAAAAGAAAAAAAGGAAAAAAGAAAAAGAAAAAGAAAAAGGGGGATTCAAATTGAAAACTCGAAAAGGGCAGTTTGAATCAGTTGAGGGGGGCACCTAAGTTGAAAACCTGAAAGGGCAGCTTAAGAAGAAGGTCAGCATCAAAAAGTTTTGATACGAGGGCAAGATTGGCAAACACTACATGAAAGAACATATCAACCTAAGAGTGGGTTTTTGGAAAAGAATTTTAGATTAACTTGATTGAAATTGTCAGAATGTTCATGGATACTAAAAACCTTATTCCAAACAGATTGTCCCATTAGTTTTTTTTTGGATTTCATGTTCCTTTTCCAAGAATGAATATCTATACCTCTCATGATCATTTATTCCACCCCTATAATAAATTGAGAAGATGTATGAGTGCATTACATTGGTGGTCAAGTTGAAAGGAAAATGAATAAATGTTGGTAACCTTTTTTGGGTAAATTTTTTTGAAAAAAAAAATCTTTTGAGAAATCTTGCATTACTAAGAGAGAGAAGGAAACAAATGTGAATGATGAATATACAAATATGAAAACATGATGGCTAGCCTTCGTGCATAACTGGGCTAGGACTCAATAAAAGATGGGATGTTAAAGAATTCAACAGATATGTGGGACTTGAGAAAGGCAAGATGAGCTTGAGAATCTTGTTACCACAATTGCGAATGCATTTGCATACATTCATGGAATAATTCAGGAAGCATGACATTGACATGTGCATAACATTCATGGCATTCATTATATTCATGACATGCATGACATATCACTAGTGCATTTTGGACATTGAACTTTATGTTAAGACATTAGGATAAGAAGTTTTGAATGATTTGAATTTTGAGGAAAAGAGAAAATATAAGAGATTGTAATTTGAAAAATGATGAGGTATGAGAAGATGATGAGAAAAATACTTTTTTGAAAAACCTTAGATGAGAGGAAAGCCCAATATTGTTCGCATCAAAATGAAAGTTAAGCCCAGTCAAACCCAGGTTAACTAGCATTCTGAAATGAAATTTTTATGTTCAAAGTTTCATTGCCTTTGTTGAGAGGAGCTCTTTATTTTTCAAAAAGTCTCAATGCCTCTGGTGAGAGGAGCACAAGATTATTTTTCAAAGTCTCAATGCCTCTGGTGAGAGGAGCACAAGGTTATTTTTCAAAAGTCTCAATGCCTCTGGTGAGAGGAGCACAAGATTATTTTTCAAAGTTCCAATGCCTCTGGTGAGAGGAGCACAAGTTTATTTTTCAAAAGTCTCAATGCCTCTGGTGAGAGGAGCATAAGATTATTTTTCAAAGTCTCAATGCCTTTGGTGAGAGAAGCACAAGGTTATTTTTCAAAAGTCTCAATGCCTCTGGTGAGAGGAGCACAAGATTATTTCAAAGTTCCAATACCTCTGGTAAGAGGAGCACAAGATTATTTTTCAAAGTTCCAATGCCTCTGGTGAGAGGAGCACAAAGTTATTTTTCAAAAAGTCTCAATGCCTCTGTTGAGAAGAGCTCTTTATTTTTCAAAAAGTCTCGATGCCTCTGTTGAGAGGAGCTTTTTGTTTTCAAAAGTCTCATAACCTCTAGTGAAAGGGGCTTTTATTTCATGATCATCTTGCATTCCTTAGTCTTATGATAGGAGAGACTAGGAATTTCACTTTGCATTCCTTAATCTTGTGATAGAAAAGATTAGGAAATCCCATTCATTTTTGCATTCCTTAGTCTTATGATAGGAAAGACTAGGAAAACTTCATCTTGCATTCCTTAGTCTTATGATAGGAGAGACTAGGAATTTCATTTTGCATTCCTTAATCTTGTGATAGAAAGGATTAGGAAATCCCCTTTTACTTTCGTTTCCTTAGTCTTATGATAGGAGAGACTAGGAAAACTTCATCTAACATTCATTTCCTTAGTCTTATGATAGAAGAGGCTAGGAAATTTCATTTTGCATTTATTCCTTAGCCTTATGAGAGAGATGGCTAGAAAATATCTCCAAAAAAAAAATTGATAGGACTTGCATTTGGACAAAATGGTTGTCTATGTCTTTGCACCATTACTGTTTCACAGCAATGTGCAAAGAGGGGCAACTGTAGACACCATTTTTGTCCGGTTCTTTTTCAAACATTTTTAATTAATTAGTTTTTTATATTTGATTTTTAATTTTTAATTTTTATTTTTTAGATTTAGAAATAAATTTTGGATTTTGATTTTGATTTTTATAGAATAAAATAAAGAAAATAAAAAAAAGAAGGAAATCAGAATTAATTTTGATAGGAAAGTAAAATTAAATGAGACTATTAAAGATTGAAAATCAAAATTTTGTAAAAAGGAAAGTCAAAATTAATATCGGATTCAAGTCCGATTCTTGAAATATAAAATTTCCTAAAAAAGTTGATTCTTGATTTCCAAATTATTACCAAAAATAAAAAATATAAAAAAATATATAAAAAGAAAAAAAGAAAAACCTAGGTCTATAAAAGGAGAAAACCCTAGAGGGGAAAAGGGGGGAAGGAACAACACAGAAAAAAAACCAACACAGAGAAAAAAACCTAGGAAAAAGCTAGAAAAAGGCTAGAAAAAAACCTGCTGGGGAGAGGGTCGGAGGGCTCCTGGCTGCTGCGCCACTGTCTTCTTTTATCGTATCATCATCTTCGACCTAGCTTCCTGCTTCCCAAGGCCGACAGCCTCTTTCACAATTCATCATCACCTTCAATCCAGCTTTATAACATCATCATCGTACCCTGCTTTGCATCCATCTACCACGCCTCACGCTACTGCTGCTACTGCGTTCCTGTTCGGTTTCATCAAACCACCATTTCTTCCTGCTGTACTGTCATACTCGCAGCTGCTCTTTGTCAAACCCAGCATCACCACGTTGCTTCACCATTATTGCTGCAGCTTTTCTCGTTGAAGCTAACCTCTATATCTTCACCATTGTCTCCTAAACTGCCATCGTTCCTCTGCTCTCTCCTCGCTGCACCATCATCATCGTCCTACTATACCTATCTAAAACCCACCGTTTCTGCATCTAGTTTCACTGCCTTATCCTGCACTACTACCCGAGCCACCACACTTCATCGTTGCTGCCCTTGCTGCCTCCGTGAGCTGCTGCAGCGTAGCCGTGAGGAAGAGAGGACCTGAACAAAGAAACGGGAATAAAGAAAGAATAGAAAGAAGGGAAGAACAAGGAAGAAGTAGAAAAGGCTGCTGCGTTTCGATCCTTACCCATCATCCTCTGCTGCACAATCATCACGTGAAAGAAGGAAGCTATCAGAAGGAAGACAAGAAAGAAACGTAAAAAAAAAAAAACAGAAGGAAAGGACGTGTAGCAAAGAAAGAAAGATCAAAAGGAAAGAACAGAAAACAAAAGAAAATACAAGGGAAGAAAAGGAAGGTGACGTGAGGTAAAGATTTTTTTTTATTTATTATTATTTTATTTCTTTCATATTTCATTTTTTTTTATCATTCATGTGCATAGTATTTTTATATATATCTATTTTTTTTTATGATGCCATCTTTATAAAAGTTGATATCAATATTATACTCATTAAACTTGTGTAAAATGATTAGCTAATTAATTATATTTACTTGTTCTTTGTTTAGAATAGGATTTGCTAATTGAACTATAGGTTAGAACAAATAAATTAGAATAGATTAAAATTTATAAATTAAAATTATTTTGTAAGTAAAAATGGTTTAAAATTATTAATTAATTATTAAAAGATGAATATAGATTAATCCGACGACGGAGCCTCTTCAAGAAAGGCGATTGGTCCTACTTGAATACTCTTGAGGTGAGAATAACTTTTAAGTTGTCCAACCAGCTCGATGGAGGAGACTTAAAAGATTTTTCAATATTTAATTATATCGAAATTAAAGTAAAAGGCAAAATTAAGATAACCTTAGATCAGTTGGTACCATTTTAGGATGGGTGTTGTGAGGGTGCTAATCCTTCCTCACACATAACCGTACTCCCGAACCCTAAGATTCTTAACGTAGACCAAGCCTTATCCTTAGTTTGAATAGGTGACCAATCACACCTAGGTTAGAATGGTTGGTGGCGACTCCGTAGTTTTGTGTCTAGCTATTAGGTTTCCCCCGAAACTTGATACGTTATGACAACTTCATTAATCATTAATAACTTATTGGTTAATGTTGCGTATTTTAAATTGATTTATTTTTAAAATTTGAATTTAAATGATTCTAAATTAATCTTATAAAATTAATTAGTGTTAAAAACTTTACCTTTTAGGGTTTTTAAAAAAAATTACTTATAATAGTCTTAAACGTTAAAAGTAATTAAAGTAAAAATGTCAAAAAAATTATTATTTAAATTTATAAAATAATTAAATACAATATTTAAAATAATACACGTTTCAAATTAATAAATAATTCATATGAATTTTTTTTACCAAAAAAATTTATTGAACAAATAAATAAATGATCGAATAAATAAATCTAAAAAAGGAATGAAATGAAAATTGAAAAAAGACATGGAAGTTTAATTCAGTTCTAAAATTCTTCGCTTAAATAACATATTTTAATTTTTTGATAAAAGATTTAAAACTTTAAGGTAGTTCCAATCAAAATATATGGATTTTTTTAATTTAAAAATAACACAATAAGTGATAATAGAAAATTCAAATTCTTAGATAAATTTTATTTGTTTTAAATGAAGATAATACGATTGAAGTATAATTGTGATAACTGTGAATTCTTCCATTTTTGAATTAGGGATCTGTAAATTCAACTTCGGATGTTAATAAACAAATTAGAATAAATAAATAAATTTATTATAGGATTGGAATATTTCGGGATTAAGGTACTTAATCCAATCGAAAATTGTAGATTTAATAATTAGGAAATTATTTTGGGTATTATGGAGTTTAAATTTTAAAGAAATAGATATATATATATATATGTGTGTGTGTGTGTGTGTGTGTGTGTGTGTGTGTGTGTGTTGTTAGAGTATGCCCTCCGATAAATTGGATTTGGATTAAATAATTTTAAAAGGCCTAAAATACCTAATTTAGTTGGGCTAAGGCTAAGGCCTTTTTTAGATTTTTGTTAAGAGGCACTATAAAAACAACATTAAGTTTAAAAGTTAGAAATATGAAGAGAATATTTTTATAGTCGTTCTGCCTCTTAGAGCTAGCACTCTCCGAAAATAATTCCCTTCCTCCTCCCTTTGCTCCTGATCACATCTTGTCTCAGGTAAAGGTCTTATTTTGCGTCCTACTCGTGTGGATACCGTTAGAGAGCTTCTCTCAGCTAGGAGTCTTGAGTTAACGATAAATCAAGGGCTGTTCGTGGGCTGCCATATTCAAAAGTCGAACATTCCTACACGAGTACACCAAAAGGTCAGATTTTATCCCGAAATTAATCTTGTTGCATGATCCTGGTGATTTTGGTTTTGTTGATTTTTAATCCGCTGCTTATTTTCGTGTATGACATGATAAACCGAGACAACGAAACCTTACAGTGGTATCTAAGCCAGTGTGCAAACGGCTTTCAGGATAGCGAATTCGATTCGTGGTGATGCTGTTTTATTGTAAGTTGTTACAGATTTGATTTTAATTTTCAAAATTCGTTTGGGCAACCTAAAATATTTGTAAGACAATTATAGATTAAAAAAAAAACACCCAGTAGGCAATCTTGTAGTTGCCACCCTTGCAAACAAAAAAAATTTACTTGTTATTATTTTATTTAAAATATATAAAATAAATTAGGATAAAAGTTATCCTGCTAAGGGTTTTAAATTAAATATATTTTAAAGAAAGATATTTTTAAAAATTAAATTGGATAAGAGTTATCCAATAGTTTTGAGATTTTAATAAGATTAAAATTTCAAAAAATATTATCTTGATAAAATTGTTTTAAAATAAAATATATCCTTTATTAAATTGGATAAGAGTTATCCAATAGTTTTGAGATTTTAATAAGATTAAAATTTCAAAAACATTATCTTGATAAAATTGTTTTAAAATAAAATATATCCTGTATTAAATTGGATAAGAGTTATCCAATAATTTTGAGATTTTAATGAGATTAAAATTTTTAAAAAAAAATTATCTTGATAAAATTTTATTCTAAATTAAATATTTTATATCTTAAATTGGATAAGAGTTATCCAATACTTTTGAGATTTTAATGAGATTAAAATTTCAAAAGGAGTTATCTTTATAAATTTTTGTTTTAAAATAAAATATTTTAAAATGGATAAGATTTATCCAATGGTTTTAAGATTTTAATAAGATTAAAATTTTAATTAAGCTCAAATTGAATTTTGAGAATTAAAATTAAATTAAAATAGCCATTGATACCCATAATTAATTAAAATTTGATTAATTAAAATTAGATTTTAATTAGGAAGCATGCAAATTAATATGTGATATTACTGTGTATGCTTGATGCTTGATTTTTATGTGATATGGATGATTGCATGGTGCATGGTTATGGGCCTAGGTTTACATGAGTTGTAATTTATTTAAATAAATTTAAATTGGGCCTGTGAGCCTTGATTTATTTGTAATTTATTTATGTAATAGTTTAAATTAGGATTATCTTGTAAAATGTACAACATTTGGAGCCAAGATGATTCGGAGCCAAGGTGAACCGAGGTGACGCTTGAAATGAAATCGAGGAGAAGGCATTTAGAAAAATAATGTATCCCTAGGTTCTTTTGTAATAGAAAGGCCATAACCATGTCACGTTTAATTTTACGCTTTTACTTATATATGTTGATATATATGTTGGAAAAGCATGCAAGGTGAGACGGTAAAATTAAAAATCCCTCAAAATAAATATTAAGTCAAAGATAAAAAATAAAGATGCCTTCCAATACGATGCATGTGAAAGAGACTTTGTTCGGTATTGTGCTACTTTGGCTCAGTCAAGGCCATACCTACCTTAGGAATTCACATTGCATGAGATAATAGTTATCTCCAAGTGTATTGGGTCAAACTTAACTAAATTAAATTAGGGCATTGGCTCAGTCAAACCTAATAAGATTTAGAGGCATAGGTTGGGCTTTAACCCATATGATGAGTTAGAACAAGAGTTGTTCACCCAACTATCCAGGAGTTGTATGAGATGCAATTGACAAGAGTTGTCTACCTAAATAATCTCATTGGACGCATTAGCTCAGCTAAAGTCATAATGGGACCAAATATGGATCTTGGCCCACTAGGAAGTCTAGGCGAAAAGGCTTCCCAAGTTGATAGTGAGGGCTATTAGCTTGAGGAAAATAGTGGGAGTAATTCATTTAATTAAAAGATCATAATTAATGATTTTAATCACAATGTTACTTACTTGCATATTTTATGATTGTAGAATTATCATGGCAAACAACAATTTATCCCTTCGTTCTATCCTTGAGAAGGATAACAATTTGGTTGGGGCAAACTTCTTAGACTGGAACAGAAATTTGAGGATAGTCCTCACGCAAGAAAAGAAGTTATATATTCTAAAGCATGCGATCCCTGCTCAACCCCGACAGAATGCTTCCGCTACTGATAAGCAAGCTTATCAAAAGCATTTGGATGATGCCATTGACGTACAGTGCCTGATGTTAGCTTCCATAAGTTCTGAACTCCAGAAGCAACATGAGAATATGAAACCGTTTGATATGATCGAACATCTCAAGGAAATGTTCCAAGAGCAAGCACGGCACGAACGTTATGAGGTGTCTAAGGCGCTCTTCCAGAGCAAGATGGTTGAGGGAGCTCCGGTGCACACTCATGTACTTAATATGATTAGGTACATTGAGAGGCTGGAAGCATTGGGCTTCACCATGCATAAAGAGTTGTCAGTTGATCTCATCCTCCAATCCTTACCGGATAGCTATAGTTCATTTGTGTTGCACTACAACATGAACAGTATGGATAAGACACTGGCAGAATTGCTCAATATGTTGAGAACTGCTAAGCAAGACTTGAAGAAGTCTAGGCCTACTTCTGTTATGGTGATTAACAAGACCAAATCTAAAGGCAAAGGCAAGCCTAAGGGTAACAAGAAGGAAAAGGCCAAGAAACTCAAGCCATCTGGTGGAGTTGCTAAGACAGGAAAATGCTTCCATTGCAGTAAGACCGGTCATTGGAAGCGAAATTGCACTATGTACCTTGAGGATCTGAAGAAAAAGAAAGGAAGTGAGACTTCCATCTCAGGTATATATGTGATTGAGATAAATTTGTCTACTTCTTCATCTTGGGTATTAGATACTGGATGTGGTTTTCACATTTGCATGAATGTGCAAGGACTAACAAGGAGTAGAAAACTTGCCAAGGGCGAGGTGGTCCTACTAGTTGGAAATGGAGCAACAGTTGCTGCATTAGCTGTAGGAACATTTAATTTATCGTTGCCTTCGAGCCTAATTCTAGAACTTGAAAATTGTTATTATGTTCCAGCAATTGCTAAGAACATTATTTTTGTTTCTTGTTTGAACAAGAAAGGTTTTTCTTTTAAAATAATGAACAATAGTTGTTCACTTTACTTTAATGATATTTTCTATGGCAATGCTTCCATTATGAATGGATTGTATGTTCTAGATTTAGATAATCACATATACAGTGTTGATTCCAAGAGATCAAAGGGCAATGAGATTAACCCTACATTCCTCTAGCATTGTAGACTTGGTCATATAAATGAGAAATGCATATCTAGGCTTCACAAAGAGGGACACTTAGATTCATTTGATTTTGAATCATATGATGTATGCGAATCTTGTTTGCTTGGTAAAATGACCAAGGCCCCTTTTACAGGAACAAGTGAAAGCGCTAGTGGTTTATTAGAGCTCATACATACAGATGTATGTGGTCCATTAACCACACAGGCTAGAGGAGGGTTCCAGTACTTCATTACATTTACTGATGACTACAGTAGATATGGCTATGTTTATTTAATGAGACACAAGTCAGAATCCTTTGAAAAGTTCACAGAATTCAAGAATGAAGTACAAAACCAACTAGATAAGAATATCAAGACACTCTGATCAGATCGCGGTGGAGAGTATTTGAGCCTAGAATTTATAGATCATCTAAAGGAGTGTGGAATAGTTCCACAACTCACTCCACCTGGTACACTTGAATGGAATGGTGTATCTAAGAGGAGGAATCGAACCTTGTTAGACATGGTTCAATCCATGATAAGTCTATCTGACCTCTCTATTTTCTTTTGGGGTTATCCTTTAGAGACAGCAGCATTCACACTAAATCGTGTTCCTACTAAAGCTGTTGAAAAGACACCGCATGAGATGTGGACTGAAAAAAAAACTAATCTGTCCTTTCTAAAGATTTAGGGTTGTGAGGCTTATGTCAAAAGACAAGTCTCAAACAAATTAGGACCCAAATCTGATAAATGCATATTTGTGGGGTATCCTAAAGAGACAAAAGGATACTATTTCTATAATCCCACAGAGCACAAAGTGTTCGTGGCTCAGTACGGTGTCTTTCTAGAAAAGGACTTCCTTTTAGAAGAACTAGTGGGAAGAAAATAAAGCTTGAAGAGGTTCAAGAACCACAAAATGTCACTGAACCTTTAGTGGAACAGGAGCAAGTTCCACAAGGTGTTGTGGAACAAGAAATAGCTCCAGAAACATAAGGCCCGCGAAGGTCTAATAGGATACGTCGAGAGCTTGAGAAGCAAGCTTCTCGGAGCTGAAACATTCGTTTTGATGAGATAGTCAAAGAGTTTGGCTTCATCAAGAACGAAGATGAACCTTGTGTTTACAAAAAGGTTAGTAGGAGTGCTGTCATATTCCTAGTGTTATATGTGGATGACATACTACTCATAGGAAATGATATTCCTGCCCTACAATCTATCAAAACTTGGCTAGGGAATTTCTTCTCCATGAAAGACTTAGGAGAAGCAGCCTATATCATTGGAATAAAGATCTATAGAGATAGATCGAGTAGGCTGCTAGGTCTAAGTCAAAGTACATATATGGCATTTATCTCCCAAAGGACATGTGTCCTAAAACATAAGATGAGAGAGATAAAATAGCTAAGATTCCATATGCTTCGGCTATTGGATCTATCATGTACGCCATGTTATGTACGAGGCTTGATGTTTCCCATGCTTTAAGCATGGCGAGTAGGTATCAAGCTGACCCAGGTGAGTGTCGCTAGATAGCAGTTAAGAACATCCTTAAGTACTTAAGAAGGATTAAGGATGCTTTCTTAGTCTATGGAGGAGAGAACGAGCTCATTGTAAATGGTTACATTGATGCCAGTTTCTAGTCAAATAAGGATGACTTTAAGTCACAATCTGGCTATGTGTTTTGCCTAAATGATGGCACTGTTAAGTTGGAAAAGTTCTAAACAAGAGACAGTGGCCGATTCTACGATCGAGGCTGAGTATATATAACTGCATTAGATGCAAATAAGGAAATTGTGTGGATCAAGAAGTTAATTACTAATCCATTGGTACTCTATTTTGACAACAATGGAGCCATTGAACAAGCTAAGAATTCTTGGTCTCACCAATAGTCCAAACAAATACTCAAGCCCTTCCATGATTGATTGGCTGTAGTGTAAGTGAGAGAATGTTAGTGTATGTACTATGAGTTAATCGGATTTGGACTTATAGTACACTTAAGACATTGTGATTATTTATCGTATTTAATAATACATGGCAGTTATTTATCATTATTGACTATATTTAATTTGATCAAGTCATGATCAAATGATAAAGTCCCTAAAATAGCGGATTCGTATCAAAGGAATCAAAGTAGTGACTTTGATAATGAGATCCTTGTGATACAAAGAATACTATTCTTAAATATCTTTAGTCGTAGTATCACTGAGAAGGGACATCAGTGATACGGTAAGACTAACATGTGTTAGATTCCTTTGGGTGACTGATCTCATAAGTCATGGATATAGTGATATCCAAATCAACACATGGGTGATCATTGTGAATGAATACACTGGATTGACCCATCTTGAGAACTCTATGTGGATCATTACATTGAGTGTCATTAGATGTTCTCAAATGGCAATGGTATATGTGATCCTTAGACTTGAGATCACCATGGTATCCTATGTGTGGATTGGTGTACTTTGATGCTGGTAAACGTAGCTCAATAAGGGTTGCAAGTAAGACAGTAATTGGGTACATCATGAATCATATGAGGGTTGTGAGTGATCAAGATAGGATTTGTCCCTCTTGGTAACAAGAGTCTATATCTCAAGGACTCTCAATAGAGATTAATGATTGAAAATCTGTGGCCACAATACAAATGAGATTTAAGATGAGATCTTGAATTCATTTGATTAAATCATTTATCTTAAGATTGAGAAACAATGGAGTTGAACTTTAATAGAGATGACACGTTCCATACTCTATGTTCAACTGAGATATTAGGCGACTAAAAGATCGAATTATACGGTAATTGCTCATTGAAAGGTTGTCGTCAACTCACCAACATTTTCATTACTTGGGTAGCCACGATGCATTGCTAGATGCCAATCTTGGCTTGTGATTTATGAATGAGTTTCTGAATCACTGCCAACGTAATGGAAACCTAAAGGGTCACACACAATAAGGGTATGACCAAGACAAGGTAATTGGAGTTGGATCCATGTGATGAATCCTAGTACAAGAAGGATTCTTAGTGAGACTAGAATCCTGTTCCAACTATAATTCGAGATTTAATTAATAGTAATTTTAGCCCGAGATTACTAAAGGGTATTTTGGTCTTTTCAATTATAATGAGATTATAATTATGAATTATTAATATAATAATTCATGGGCAGATCAAATTATTAATCCAAATGCATAACCAATTGGTTGTAGTGCAAGTGGGAGATTGTTAGAGTATGCCCTCCAATAAATTGGATTTGGATTAAATAATTTTAAAAGGCCCAAAATACCCAATTTAGTTGGACTAAGGCTAAGGCCTTTTTTAGGGTTTTGTTAAGAGGCACTATAAAAACAACATTAAGTCTAAAAGTTAGAAATATGAAGAGAATATTTTCATAGTCGTTCTGCCTCTTAGAGCTAGCACTCTCAGAAAATAATTCCCTTCCTCCCCCCTTTGCTCCTGATCACATCTTGTCTCAGGCAAAGGTCTTGTTTTGCGTCCTACTCGTATGGATACCGTTAGAGGGCTTCTCTCAGCTAGGCATTTTGAGTTAACGATAAATCAAGGGCTGTTCGTGGGCTGCCATATTCAAAAGTCGAACATTCCTACACGAGTACGCCAAAAGGTCAAATTTTATCTCGAAATTAATCTTATTGCATGATCCTGGTGATTTTGGTTTTGTTGATTTTTAATCCGCTGCTTATTTTTGTGTATGACATGATAAACCGAGACAACGAAACCTTACATGTGTGTGTGTGTTGCTTGTTAATCCTTATACCAAAATAATTGTATATTCAGAAATAAGGATATAATATATATATATATATATGTATGTATATATATGATTATAAATGCATGTATATAGATATATACATGTATATATATGTATAAAAATAATAATATATATGTAAATATAAAAATAAATAAATATAAATGATAAAATATATATAATAAATAAAAAAATATATTACTATGTTTTATAAGGATTTTATATATATAGAACTATAAAATGTGGAATATATATTATGTATTTTTAGAAAGAAATAATAATAATAATAATAATAATATAATAATAATAATAATAATCATAATAATAATCATAATAATAATAATAATAATAATAATAATAATAATAATAATAATAATAATAATAATAAATAAAAGAAAAAGAGAAAAAAAAAAAGGAATCTGGATAACCCGATTCACCTCGCTTTTCTCTTCTCCTCTAATTGTAAACAGAGGAGAATATGGAACATGCCAATCGGAAAGAGGGGAGGCTAGATCGACGTCTACCCAGACCGACGCCAACGACACCATGAGAGGGAGAAGGTTGTCGACCAAAGAAAATAGACAAGCAGCAGATCAAAAAGGAGAAGGAAAAAAGAAGGAAAGAAAGAAAAGAAAAGAGGAAAGGGGAGAACCGACCAGAGCAAAGAAGCCCGATCTAACATCTGCATGAAGAAAGAAGAAAGGAAGGGCTAGTTGGCGATGAAGAAGGAGAGAGAAAAGAAAGGAAAAGGAGAGAAAGGAGGAAGAAGCTTCCGCACCGTTACCCTGCTGCTCCTGCCATTGTAGTGTGATAACCGGAATTTTTAAGATTTAATATAAATTATTTGAAATTTAAATTGGATAAATGGAAATCCAAATTAAATAAGAAATGAAAATGGGTATATTTATTTTGGAGATGAAGAAATCCAAATTAAACGAATAAAAATGTTGGTATTTACATATTTATATATTTACATAATTAGATTATATAAATATATTTTTATATGTTTTTATATAATTACATATGTATATATATATATATAATATGGTATATATTATAAAAGGATATATACTATTTTATATTAAATAAATACATATGTGGATTTTTATACATTTATGTATATGTAAACATACATATATATAATATATATGTAGTATTTAAATTAAGGTGATATATATATATATATATTTAATGTGGTAAATATATAATTATATCAATATAATTATATATATTATATTTATATTATAAAAAAAAGAAACAGAAACGGGATCGGGACCCCGTTTTCGTTCTCTGTTACAAAACAGAGAAGGGAGCCGACCACCGTCACCGATGAGGGAGGAGAGAGTGGCATCGTCGGCAAGAGGAGAAGGAAGAGGAGAAGTGACCGGAGACAACCCGATGCAAAAGGGGGAGAAATCGAAAGCAGAAACCGAAAGGAAAAAAGAGAAAGAAAAAAAGGAAAGGGGCGGTGCCGGCGGATTCGGGACCACCATTGCCACCTTCGACGCTGACAAGGTAAACGAAGGTAAAGGGGCTGACCGGCAGTGAAGGGAGGAAGAGAAAAGAGAGGGAAAAGAGGATCGAAAGCCATTTCCAAATCCGGCGCCGTCGCCGACGATGGGGAAGAACGAAGGCCAGATCCAACTTCGCCGCCACCTCGACTAGCTGTGGAGTGGTTAAACAGCTGGGAAAGGAGGCTGCCGGTGGCCGAACCAGCCAAACAAAGGTGAACCGGCTGAGGAGTGCCGAACCGGTCTGAACCGGTTCAGACCAGGAAAGAAGAAAAGAAACAGAAAAGAAAAGAAAAAGAAAAAGAAGAAAGAAAAGAAAAAAAGAGAAAAAGAAAAAGAAGAAAGAAAAGAAAAAAAGAGAAAGAAAAAGAAAAAGGAAAAAGGAAGAAGAAAAAGGAAGAAGGAAGAGAAGAAAAATAATACGGTAGGAAAAAAAATTCCGTAGAATTTATTATTATTTTTATTGAATAATTACGTAAAATATTGAAATTGGAATTGTAGAATTTTACGGGAATTGAGATGATGGAAATCGGAAGAGATGGATTAATGGCGCGACCTTTGAGAGGAAATCGTCGACTCGAAAAAGGTAAGAGAGGCATATGTAGCCTGTAAGGATATTCAGTATGCATGTTTTAAATATGCATTATTTTATGAAATATTGTGGAAATTAGTTGGTTGAAAAATTATGGAGATTTATCGGCTATGAATTATAAACTATCTTTTCTATGCAGGGAGGCTAGTCAATCGACAGTCGTTATGCTGCCGAAAAATCTTAAAAAATTACGAAAAATCGTAATAAATGATTTTATTTCATGAGAAATGATTTCTAACCATGAAAATCGAGAAATTGATTAGTTTTCATAAAACATGAAATATATTGAATTATATTTTTAAAATATTCATGTTTTCGAGATTAGTGATAATGTGATCACCGAAAATTCTCCCGATAGGTGAACTACACATGATAGGAAATGGAAAATGAAAAGACACGAAGTGAATATTTTATTAATATTTCTTCAAATATTCACTTGATTTTATAAATAACCTTTATGGTTTTAATTGTGAAAACAATTATTTATAAAAATTCCATAAAGGTTAATTAAAGATGAAAAAAGTATCTTGAGACTAGAAGGTCTCTACACGTGTTTATAAAGGAAAACATGGTGACAAGACTATTGAATTTGGAAAATAAATAGTTTACTTTTCCATAAATCATGAAAATATTTGAATTGAATTCTGATAACTTTGAAAGCCATGTTTTGGAAAGAAAGCGCAAAAAAACGTGCGTATATGTTTTACTCTGAAAAAAGGAAACAGTTATGACATTTTATGTTTTCACAGTGTGATTACTCTATAAACTGTTTTCATCGTAATACGAGAAAATGTGATATACACCTTTATAAATCTTTTAAAGATGTTATTTATTTTATAAATTTCTTAAAGGTGATGATATATACATGTGAGCCTTATGGATAATTATGGATTATTTCAAATTACTTTAAATAAGATCCATAAGGCTATGGTACGGTTTTTATACTATTTTGAGACTTGGGCCCCGAGTTTTATGTATCGTATTATTACTATTACTGTTACGTGGCTGATTGACCAGCTAGTCATCAGCGTCCCGGATTGTCACCTAGCAAGTGTACACCGAGGACATATTATAGATCATGGCCATAGATCTCAGTACTGATACTGTGTCCTTGTCACGACCCGAAGGCCGCGACTTTCACTTAATACCTATACTTTTCTTAGTCTACAAATTTATGGACTAAATTTTTCTTTTTCATTTTAAGGTTTGTATTCGGTGTCAGTGTAATTACTACTTTAATTTCACTGATCTATACAATATTCTATCACATCTCTAAGTTACATCCCAACTCACTGAACAACATGCGTACTGCGTATTAATTAAAGTATGTACATGTAAACAAGATATTTACAAAAATGTATACCAGAAAAGTATCGAAGTGGATTCATAGGATAATGGCCAGTGCCAAACCTATATACCGTCTCCGAAGGAACACTTAAAAGCTCTCATAACAGATGTTAACTTCAGTAGTCTGAAAAGAGATGAAATTTAGTGGGGTGAGCAAAACCACGGCTCGGTAAGATACTAATATAAATGCAATAGTAGGATTATACTATCTTAAACCGCAATGCTTAAAACCTGCAAGTTTGCAATTACAGTTCACCTTTTCATCAATAACATCTCATTATCTCAATTCTTGTCATCTGTCTATCATTCAGACTTCTAAATAAGTCATCATAATCACTTTTTAGTTTTCTCATCATTATACTATAGTGCATCGCACAACAATATATCTTGTCCAATTTGAATATCATGTACTATTAGTCCATACTCTCATCAATCTCATAGTACATCCTGTCCAATTGAGATATCGTATCAAGTCACTTTTCGTCTCATAATCATATTTCTGTATTCTATCATCTCATATTCTCGTATTACATCAATTCATATCACTTATCGTCTGGGAACTTATGATCACGATAGTGTAAGATCATAATTCTCTTCATATCAATCTTATGGTCATGTATCATATCATATCATGTCATCGTATAGATGAAATATCATTAACGTCGAGTCATGACATTCCTCATGGGATTCTCATGTACGAAGCATATTATCATGTCAGGGTTTAATATGCAATTTATGTAACTTTACTGTATAAACCGCTATCATTTCAAATCATATCATATATACTTTAGATCATGCTCAACATATGAATTTTCAATTCATTTCAAATTTACCTTTAAGGCATGATAGAAACATGTTCAATTTCAATTCATGTATTAGTTTTTTAGAGCATGTCTAAAACATGTACAGTTTTAAAACATTTTTCATATACTGTAAATCATATCAGGTCTAGAGTTCATATCAAATCAATCTATACTCTAGATCGCATATCATATCAAGTTCGACACAAAATTGTATATAAATCGTATAAGTGTCGAAATCATATCACATGTACTTTTAAAACATGTTTAAGACATGTACTATTTCAAAATATATTTCATTTCAAACATGTCTCATGTACTGTATAAATCATGTCAAGTATAGAGTTCATATCAATAAAATCATACTCTAGACTTCAAATCATATCGGTTAGAGATTAGGCTAGATCCCTATCATCTCTATCAATAAAGACTTAAATCACTGTAACTAGCAGTGAAAATCATGTCATCGTCCCCTGGAAACCAACTAGGGCGCTATCTATGGCCATAGACCTCATCTCTCTCGGCCCACTGATCAGGCGTGACTGAGACCTATCCACGACTATTGTCGAACAAGCATCTCTTCCTAATGAGAAAAGCTCCAATTAGGCGGTTTCCACTATGCTTTATTGAATTTAATTCTTTTAGGGTGCCTACAGTCTTATAAAACATTTAAATCTTTAGCTTTCTTTTCAATATCATGTAAAGCATATGGTAAAATTTTGTATGAGGCTTCATATATCAAAATATATATCTACCATATACTTTCATTTCAAAACAAATCAATGTTTTACAGTATTCATATAAACATTATTATAATGTTTCAAGTTGTAAGAAGGCATGCTTAAATGCGATGCTATAAAACATTTCAGTATGCAACTTCGATAATATTTTTATCAAATACAGTGAAACGATTCATTTAACTTTATCACCATCAATTATTCGATTTCAAGACTTTCTTTCTGTCCAATCAGTAAATCACTATTCAAATCATTCAATATTCATTTCATTCAGTATTCAAATTGTTCAGTACTCTAATTATTTAATAATCAGATCACTTGGTATTCAAACCATTCAATATCCAATATCCTTTTTCGATAATTATCAACTATAACAATCATTTGTACATTTCATTATCGATACTAGAACCACATCATCAGTGTGAATCCTCTTAGTATCTATGAGCATTTAAATACTATGTTTCCATATAGCCATCATGCTACTGAAATTATGCAATACTAATATCCTCATTCGATATCTATTCCAGAGTCGACAACGAGGATCACAGAACCACAAGATCAATAGTCACTTATCAAATCCATTTATGGTTTGACCTATTGGCACACTTTCAAAATTTTCGACTTGAGGTTCAATTTCTTTCACTATCATAAAATCATATCACAATCCTCAATTCACTTTTCATATGGCCTATAAAACGTAATAGCATGTTAGGACTATCTATAAGACATCATTCTTTTCAATTTTTGGTTAGCAATTTACTCACTTAAACGAATTTGCCAATTTCCACTATTAACAATATTTTAATCGTTTAAGTCACCTTGCGACTATCCATGTTATTGCAAAATTTCAATTCACATCTATTAATATCGATATGTACAAGTACATTTTTATGTAGACGTGTATTCCATCAAATACATAAAAAAATCTCACAATCTTCTTTCTTATTATCACCGTCTCAGTCATACCACTAAGACAGACCATTCATCATGTCCTCTAACTTTCTCCAAAACACTCAATTGTAAGAGAATATTTTTCGATACCCATTCTAAGATTATATCCGAATTCTGTATAGTCTCATGTATGACACCCATTTATTTGAATTTATCAATTATGAAATCATTTTTCAATTAATAATCTCGCAATTTAGTCATTCGACCATCTAAATTACAACTTCAATTTTCTCCTCCAAGCTATATCATATAATCATCATCACTTTTATCCGTGATTTGTCTAATAATAATTCCACCTCAATCTCAACTTGATACCATTTGTGATATTAAGGTGACTTGATTTATCGATTCTATAAGGTTTAAACCATATAATTCATCACGTTATCGTGCTCAACGATCAATCTTCTCATCGATTTCAATATCAACTTTTTCGGTAATACCATAAAGTCCTTTAACTGTTTATTTTCAATAATTATTTCCAAGATTCCATTTATGTGAGAAACTTAATCTTTTTTCTCAAACATTTTCCTAAAAATTTTGGCAGCATAACGGCTTAATTTTTTTTTTACTAAACCTCCTGCAATGAAAACATAATTTATGCCACAGCCGTTGATTCTCACAATTCCTTTATCTCTTACTAAGACCCCTACCACCAATTGTAGGTCCTCTTAGTATTTAATAATCATTTCAATAATCATGCATCATTAAGATCACAAATTCCAAAACATGCAATATAACACTACCACTACTTTATAAAAGTATCCTAGCTATTTGCCAAAACTTAGCGTATTTCCGAGCCTAGCCGAACTCCACCAAGCCTCATTTCCATGCTCCCACAATTTAATACACATATATTCGTTTAGAAAGAAATTTAATAAATTCCATAAATTTTTACGAAATATATCAAAATCTCTAAATTCCTTATCATTTCTTTCTTTTCTTTCCTTCCTTTTCTTCTCTTTCTTCTTTCTTCTTTTTCTTTTTCCTTTCCTTCTTTCTTTCTTTTCTTTCCTTCCTTTTATTCTTTTTCTTCTTTCTTCTTTTCCCTTTCTTTCTTTTTCTTTTTCTCTTTCTTTTTCCTTTTTTTTCTTTTCTTTTTCTCTTCTTTTTCTGAATCGAGTCGGGTCGGGTTGATTGGGTCGAATCGGGTCGGTTCAGGTTAACCTGGTCGATTCGGGTTGGTTGGTTCAGCTTCTGCTGGCCGGTTCGATCACCGACGGCCACCCATTCTGTCAGTTCACACTTCCCACCGTTAGCCGATGTTGCGAGGATGCTGGATCTAGTCTCCATTTCACCCCATCACCGGCGACGACGCCAGATTTGGAACGGGAACTTTCGGCCTTTCTCCTCCTCTTTTCTCCTTCCTCCGCCGTTTCCTTCATCGTCGGTGGCTCCTTTCATCTTCCCCTGGTCTCCGCCAGTCTTGAGAGGGGAGTGGTGGTGCCCAGATCGACCGACACCGCCGTGTCTCTTCTTCTCTTTTCCTCTCTTTTTCCTTCTGTTTTCGCCTCTATTTCGCTTTGCCGATTCCTTCTTCCATTGTCGGATTCATCTTCCTCTTCTTTCTCCTTCGCCGGCGATGTCCTCCTCTTCTTTTCTCCTTTGGTCGGCCACCCCTGTGTTGCTTCTCTTCTGTTTAACAAAACACAAGAGAAGAAGTGGGAATCGAGTTCTCCCGATTCCCATTTTTGTTATTTTAATTTTTTTCTTTTCTTTTTTTTAATTATATTATTAGTAATATATATTTTATTTTAAAAATATATATATATATATATATATTTTTAATTTAAAATTAACATATATATTTCATATATATTTATTTATTTATATACATAATTGTATATAAAAATATACACATGTATTTATTTAATATAAAATAGTATATATATCATTTTATAATATATACTATATTTCATATATATACATATGTATTTATATAAAAACATATCAAAATATATTTATATAATCTAATTATACAAATATATAATATATGCATTTTCTTTTTTCTTTTTTTCTTTTTTTTAAATTTTTGGATTTCTTAATATCCAATTAATTTCTCCTTTTCATTTCTTATTTAATTTGGATTTTCATTTATCCAAATTAAATTTTCCCGGATATTTATTATTTATTTTCGAAAATTCATGGTCTTCACAGCCCCTTAGTGGACGAAGATAGCATGATTTAATTGTAAGGTGATGCCTAGTCTCACTTACTGATTACTATTTACTGAAAGGATTTACTGAATCCTATTTACTGTACTATACTGTCTATTGTACTGAACTACTGTACTATTTACTGTTTAGTGAGCAAAATCGTACCAAAACACTCTTTTACTGAACTATACTGTTACTGTTGATTGTTTACTGAAATGGTAGCCACTGATTACTGTTTTACTGAACTAAAAGCTACCATTTACTGTTTACCGAACTAAATGCTACCGTATACTGTTTACTGAATTGGTAGCTACTGTTTACTGTTTACTGACTGAACCGTATCAAGATACTGTCTTACTGATCTATAAGATATTGTTTTACCGAATGGTACTGTACCGAATATTACTGTTTTACTGAACTATAAGATACGGTTACTGAACTAAAGAGAAATTAATGTTTATTCAAAAAGAATAACATCAAAATTATTTCTAAGATAGAAATAATTGCAGAATTGTTTATCCAATAATTTGGATATTTACAAACCACTGTACTATCACGTGTTTTTAACTGTATTGAAGAGAAGAGAAGTAAACTACGGTTTTACTACTATACTGTCACGTGTTTTAAACTGTACGGAAGGGATATAATAAAATGGTTTATACCATTTTTATAATTATGAGAAAAGAGAAGGAAATTGTGTTAAAATAGAACAATTTACAAAGTACTCTCTTCAGTTGCTTCTAGGTTTCGGGACAAGACAGGTATTTCAAAATACCTGCCTTACACTATTCGGATCCCTAGCCGATTGTAGTATCCTTCCTACATGTGAGCCTAGAACACTTCTAGGAAAACGAAAAAGTTTTTAGCATATAGGTAGCTGAATATCACGAGTTACATATAACTCTCTTACTGAGCCATGGATTGCTCACTCCTTCTTTTTAAACATTTCAGATTTTGATGATTGTGAGATCTGATATTTGTGGATCACGACTGGGCATTTGTGGACAATGTGACAGCTTGATTGATATATGAGGTACGATCATTTATTTTTTGTATTTAGACTTATCTACAGTACTACTTTCTTGTAATTAATATAGGGGATGTAATTGATATTGGTAAATTTTATATTTAATAGTTAAATGAATATGAAAAGTAAAGTATCACAGACAGCCCAACCAACCAAAGAAGATGTATAGAAATACATGAAAAATGGGTTCACCGGTTGTGACAAATTTAATGATATCAGAGCAAGGTTGGCCTGATGTCTGTCTATACTTTTGGAGAGGAAATGTGTCAAAAAGACTAACATTCCTTGTAGTACTGTGTAGTCTGAATACATGAAGGAAATAAATGATTGTAAATTGAGTTAAATGTTTTGAAGGGAGTGAGAAATTATGAATTAATGATGTTAAAGAGAAATAATAGGCTCAGAATTTACCAGAAAATGGTGATCTTATACTCTAAATGAAGGTCGGTTTGGCAAGGAATAGAAACGGACTCGGTGAGAGCCCCACCAATACTTTTCTGTCCGGATCGAATTGAGACCTGAAAGTGATGATATAAAGGAGGGGAATGAAATATCATCATTAAATAGTCCTTAAGATCACCGGTTGAAGGTATTTTGAAGAGAGAGAAAATTTTGGCAAAAATGACCAAAATACACCTACCTCAAAAATTTTATCCTGAGTCATAATAGACCATCGCGAGTTAGAATTGACTGATTTGACAGAGTAAATGATGGTGTAAGGCTGTATTACAAGCAAAATGATCCAATTATAGATCCTATTGGATTTCTCTGTCAAAATCGAATAAGATCTTAAACTGCTAATATTAGTATGAGAAAGGATACTATCAGCACATAGATAATAAGATCCTTGGTTTAAATGTATACTGAGGAGAAAGAAATAAATGTTGAAATGACAAAAACGCCCCTATGCTGGACTATGTTTTGAACAGTGATAAAACCAAGTTGATCTTGAATCCATTGATAGTAATGGAGTTATTAATGGCATAGAGGATGTAAAATGAATAGAGCGATCCCTATTACTGATTTCTCTTACACTTAGATTACGGACACGAATTGTAAGTGACCTAATGAACGGGCTGGGCCTCACGACAAAGCCTTGAGGGGGTCAGTGGGCTCTCCAAAGAGGACAGTACAGATGTGTAAAGGTGGACGGCAGACGGGCCGGGGTCGGGGCCTTACATGATGGGATTTCATAAGTGTATAGTGGAATGTCGCAAGATGATTGGTCCGGTTATTGATTGTAAGGGCCTGAATTAAGAGTGTATTGAATTGGATGTTTATTACGGGATCGTTGGATATTATGAAAAGTGAGATGACTACAGAAAATGACTAAGAAAGTGAATAGTACAAATAATGAAATCCATATCAGTATGGTTAATTAAATGGTTACATTTGATACAGCATATTAATTAAGATTAATAATGCTGTGAATATGAGCAAATAAGTGAATCAAGGTAGAGTACATATTAAAATGAATTGAATAGTAAATGTCTCTGCCTTGAGGATGTACAGTGAAATGATTGGACATAGAGATGAAATGTCCAAAACAGTAAGAGATGAGTAATTAAAAAGTATCAGAGGTGATTCTAGAGAAATTTTTCAGAGTAATATGGATTTGAGAGGTCAGGTTAACATTAACTCGATTTTCGATACGAATTCTATTCCTGAGCTTATATTGGAGACCTTAGAAAAGGTCCAAAAGCTTTACAACAACTCTGAAAAATATGTGTATAATGAAATTTACTTGTACAAGTGTAATTAATGGAAATACAAATGACATAATTTGAGGATGAATTAAATGAGATATTAAATCCTTATTATGCAATAAGGTTCTTATTAAGAACGAATATTCATCTGTATGGAATTGATGCCTTACTAGATGTAATCAAAGAGGTATAAGAAGTCCATAAGACTAATCTCTGTACAAGGCGTAATCAAATAAAAGTTGGAGACTGATGTCTATAAGATAATGATTAGAACTCAATAAAATTTTTATGAGTTCATATTGAGGTTCACAAGGTTAATGAAATACCTTGTGATATATATATATATATATAAGCCTAATGAATGAGGCATCCATATAAGGATAAAGTAGTGAGGTATCAAAGTGGTTAAAGACACAGATAAAATGTGAGTAGCATAGTTATATGACCCTACAGACTCTCACAAACGGAGGCAATAAAAGATCTGGCTAAACAGTATATCTAATAGAAATATGATATCGAATGACAGAAGGACTGTGGATCTGTCGATGATTGAAAGAGAGAGATTGAGATACGAAATTCACTAGGTCTAGCTAAATATTATCGCCAATCTATAGAAGAGTTATTGGGTCAGCTACTCTATAAATGTGACTAATAATTAAAAAGGTTGAGGTTAGTAAGTGAATAAGTGTAAAGACGATATTCAAAATGTTAAAAGATTTTAACGGTGAAACACTATATCACTGAAGAAAAGCCGACCGAAATGATGAGAATGAAAAGATGAAAATGTAATAAGAAGATAAGTACATGATGATGAGGGAACATGAATATGAAGCAATTCCCGAATTTAAGACTAAAAATGATTTCTTTTGGTTATCACATAATTACGGCTAGATGTAAGATCGAGCCAAATATGATAGGTGAAATTTAACAATACTCAAATGAGTAAATAAATGAGTTACATTGTTACTGCCAGTTATATAAATGGAAAAAAAAAAAGAAAAAGAGATTTTATATATATATATATATATATATCCACACATAGGAATTGCGGAATGGTATGGATAAAATGGTGGCAAGATTGATAATCTGATGTTCCACTATGAAATCCAAATGATGAAAGGATTAAATTCTCAGGTATATTCTAAAACTAAGTGATATTAAATATACCATAAGAATAAGAGATGTAATGACCATATTACATGAAAAGAGACATCAAGATAAAATGATTGCCAAGTGCTCCATTTACTGTAAGAGATGATAAATAGTAAAGTTGGCAATGAGATGCAGCCTCGATGAAATAGATGTGAAAAATGAGTATTGTGGTTAATAAAGAGTTCAAAAGAGATATGATGATATGGAAGTGATTAAAGACTGATGGTCTAAATGGAATCACATTTCCATTATCAAACTCCTAAATTCACTAGTGCCATAGTCGAAATATGTTTATAAAACGATGAAAAAGTATGTGAAGTTCCAGTGAGCATACATGTGATGGGAATCTCGAATTTGCTATATGCTTATGTGAAATAGCAAAAAGCCTTGAGATTCCAAATTTACAGACAGCACCGCTCAGTACTGATATAAATATCTGAGCATAATATGGAAACGCTCGGAGATATGTTGAGAGAGCGGATACACGAGATTTGAAAGCTACCGGGACAATTACATACTACTGATTTAAATCAAGTAAATGATAGTTACCAAACTATATCGACTTGGTACTAATTGAGAAAACGGATGATGAACAGTATGAATCATACATGGTACTAAAAGGAGTGGAAATTGATAACTCCCAAATTGATAAGGAATTCTTCGGGGAGTATAAATATATGGCGAAAAATGATATGTATTGGTCTAAAAGTGACCCTGATTTTAAAAGTATGCTGGCAGTATTATGTAAAAGATGATATAGAGGACAGGAATCATAAGTATACAGAACGGTACCACCTTTTAACTTAAGTAAAAATTCGGAGGACCGAATTTCTTAATGTGGGGAGAATGTGATAACTAGGAATTTTTAAGATTTAATATAAATTATTGGAAATTTAATTTGGATAAATGGAAATCTAAATTAAATAAGAAATGAAAATGGTATATTTATTTTGGATATGAAGAAATCCAGATTAAAGGAATAAAAATGTTGGTATTTACATATTTATATATTTATATAATTAGATTATATAAATATATTTTTATATGTTTTTATATAATTACATATGTATATATATAAAGTATGGTATATATTATAAAAGGATATATACTATTTTATATCAAATAAATACATATGTGGATTTTTATACATTTATGTATATATATATACATATATATATATATATGAAATATATATATGTAGTATTTAAATTAAGCTGATATATATATATATTTAATGTGGTAAATATATAATTATATCAATATAATTATATATATTATATTTATATTATAAAAAAAAGAGAAGAAACAAAAACAGAAACGGGATCAGGACCCCGTTTCCATTCTCTGTTACAAAACAGAGAAGGGAGCCGACCACCATCGGCAATGAGGGAAGAGAGAGTGGCATTGCCGGCGAGAGGAGAAGGAAGAGGAGAAGCGACCGACGACGGCCCGAGGCGAAAAGAGGAGAAATCTGAAGCAGAAATCGAAAGGAAAATGAGAGGAAAGAAAACCACCTTTGACGCCGGCAAGGTAAACCAAGGTAAAGGGGGTGACCGGCGGTGAAGGGAGGAAGAGAAAAGAGAGGGAAAAGAGGAGGAAAAGAGGGCTGAAACCCATTTCTAGATCCGGGGCCGTCGCCGACGATGGGGAAGAACGAAGGCCAGATCCAGCTTCGTCGCCACCTCGGCTAGCTGTGGAGTGGCTGAACTGTCGGGAAAGGAGGCCGCCGGTGGCCGAACCGACCAAGCAAAGGTGAACTGGCTAAGGAGTGTCGAGCTGGTCTGAACCGATTCAGACCAGGAAAGAAGAAAAGAAACAGAAAAGAAAAAGACAAAGAAGAAAGAAAAGAAAAAGAAAAAGGAAAGAGGAAGAAGGAAGAGAAGAAAAATAATACGGTAGGAAAAAAAATTCAGTAGAATTTATTATCATTTTTACTGAATAATTACGTAAAATTCTAAAATATTGAAATTGGAATTGTAGAATTTACGAGAATCGAGATGATGGAAATCGAAAGAGATGGATTATGGGCGCGACCTTTGAGAGGAAATCGTCGACTTGGAAAAGGTAAGGGAGGCATGTGGATATTCAGTATGCATGTTTTAAATATGCATTATTTTATAAAATATTGTGGAAATTAGTTGGTTGGAAAATTGTGGAGATTTATCGGCTGTGAATTATAAACTATCTTTTCTGTGCAGGGAGGCTAGTCAATCGGCAGTCGTTATGCTGCCGAAAAATCTTAGAAAATTATGAAAAATCGTAATAAATGATTTTATTTCATGAGAAATGATTTCTAACCACGAAAATCGAGAAATTGATTATTTTTCATAAAACATGAATATATTGAATTCTATTTTTAGAATTCCATGTTTTCGAGATTAGTGTTAATGTGATCACAGAAAATTCTCCCGATAGGTGAACTACACATGATAGGAAATGGAAAATGAAAAGACACGAAGTGAATATTTTATTAATATTTCTTCAAATATTCACTTGATTTTATAAATAACCTTTATGGTTTTAATTGTGAAAACAATTCTTTATAGAAATTCCATAAAGGTTAATTAAAGATGAAAAATAGTATTTTGAGACTAGAAGGTCTTTACACGTGTTTATAAAAGAAAACATGGTGATGGGATTATTGAATTTGGAAAATAAATATTTTACTTTTCTATAAATCATGAAAATATTTGAATTGAATTCTGATAACTTTGAAAGCCATGTTTTGGAAAGAAAGCACGGAAAAACGTGCGTATATGTTTTACAGTGAAAAAAAAGAAACAGTTATGACATTTTATGTTTTTACAGTGTAATTACTCTATAAACTATTTTCATCGTAATACGAGAAAATGTGATATACACCTTTATAAATCTTTTGAAAGATATTATTTATTTTATAAATTTCTTAAAGGTGATGATATATACATGTAAGCCTTATGGATAATTATGGATTATTTCAAATTACTTTAAATAAGATCCACAAAGGCTATGGTACGATTTTTATACTGTTTTAAGACTTAGGCCCCGAGTTTCATGCATCGTACTATTACTGTTACTGTCATGTGACTGATTGACCAACTAGTCATCAACGTCCCGGATTGTCACCTAGCAAGTGTACACCGAGAACATATTATAGATCATGGTCATAGATCTCAGTACTGATACTGTGTCCCTTAGTGGACGAAGATAGCATGATTTAATTGTAGGGTGATGCCTAGTCTCACTTACTGATTACTATTTACTGAAAGGATTTACTGAATCCTATTTACTGTACTGAACTACTGTATTGTTTACTGTTTACTGAGCAAAATCATACCAAAACACTGTTTTACTGAACTGAAAGCTACCATTTACTGTTTACCGAACTAAATGCTACCGTATACTATTTACTGAATTGGTAGCTACTGTTTACTGTTTACTGACTGAACCGTATCAAGATACTGTCTTACTGATCTATAAGATATTGTTTTACCGAATGGTACTGTACTGAATATTACTGTTTTACTGAACTGTAAGATACGGTTACTGAACTAAAGAGAAATTAATGTTTATTCAAAAAGAATAACATGAAAATTATTTCTAAGATAGAAATAATTACAGAATTATTTATCCAATAATTTAGATATTTACAAACCACTGTACTGTAACGTGTTTTTAACCGTACTGAAGAGAAGAGAAGTAAACTACGGTTTTACTACTATACTGTCACGTGTTTTAAACTGTACGGAAGAGATATAATAAAATGGTTTATACCATTTTATAATTATGAGAAAAGAGAAGGAAATTGTGTTAAAATAGAACAATTTATAAAGTACTCTCTACAATTACTTCTAGATTTTAGGACAGGACAGGTATTTCAAAATACCTGCCTTACTCCATCCGGATCCCTAGCCGACTGTAGTATCCTTCCTACATGTGAGCCCAGAACACTTCTAGGAAATCAAAAAAGTTTTTCAGCATATAGGTAGCTGAATATCAAATGTTGCATATAACTCTCTTACTGAGCTGTGAATTGCTCACTCCCTCTTTTTAAACATTTCAGATTTTGACGATTGTGAGATCTGATATTTGTGGATCTCGACTGCGCATTTGTGGGCGATGTGACAACTCGATTGATATATGAGGTACGATCATTTATTTTTTGTATTTAGACTTATCTACAGTACTACTTTCTTGTAATTAATAGAAGGGATGTAATTGATATTGGTATATTTTATATTTAATAGTGTGATAACCGTAAATTTTCCATTTATTGGAAATTAGAAATATTGAAAATAAATATTAGAGAAATTAAATAAGGGGAAATAAATAAAATTTGCAAGAAACGGGATATTGGTGAAAATCCTGAGAAATGAGGAAGTGATGAATAAGGAAATTCGTGTGAAGGAAATCAAATGAAAATAAAAATAAAGTCGGAGTTATGGAAAATAAGAAAAGGAGGAATTTAAATTGGATTAACGGAAATCCAAAAAAATTAATAAAATAAAAAAATGCGTATATTATATATTTATATAATTAAATTATATAAATATATTTACACATGTTTTTATATAAATACATATGTATGTATATGAATGTTAGTATATATTATGAAATAAAATATATACTTTTTGTCTCAAATAAATACATGTGTATATTATAAAATGCATTTATATAATTATAAATATATATGTACAGATATACATATATATATATATATGAAATATATATATACTATTATTTTAAATAAAAGTATATGAATATATAAGAAAAGTAAATGTTATTTTGTATTAAAGTTTATATGTATAAATATTTTATTCTAGCATTATATAATTTGTATATATAAATGTTATTTAAGTATATGAATATACATATATATATATATATATATATATACTAGACATGTATTTTGTAATGTACAAGATATATTTTATATATAATAAATATTGTATAACATTATGTATGAAATAATGTATGTATAACATATAATATATATTATATGTATAAAATATATGGTATAATGTATAGTATATAGTATACTAAAAATGGAAAGAAGACAAAAACTAAAAGAGGAAATAAAACAAAAAAAAAACAGAAAAGAAAGGAAACAGAAAACAGAATCGGGATTTCCCGATTCTGTCTTCCCCGATGGAGGCCGACCCCGTCAACGGCCGCCGGGAAGGGAAATGAGGTTGCGCCGGCAAGGAAAGGAAGAGGGGAAATCGACCGGCGCCGGAAAGGAAAGAAACGGAAGCGAAAATAAGGGAGAAAACGCGGCGGAAGCCGAGAAGAGGGAAACCAGATCTGGCGGTTTCCGACCAAATCGGCCGTCGCCACTACAGCCGAAGCACCGGCGGGAGGAGAAGAATAGGATGGAGGCCACCGGTGAGGCCAACGACGGCGGAGGAAGGCCGACGGAGGAGGAGAAGTGACCGAAGGTAAACCGAGTGGATCCGCCGCCGTGTAGCCGATCCAGGCCGAGCTGAGGCCACCGGCAGCTTCGTCTCGACGCCGGCCAGCTGAGGAGCCACCGAACCGCCGGAGAACCGGCCACCGGAGGAGAACCGGCGGTGAAGGAGGAGGAACCGGTCTGACTGGTCTGAACCGGTCAGACCAAGGAAAAAGGGAAAAAGAAAAAGAAAAAGAAAAAAGGAAAAAGAAAAAGAAAAAGAAAAAGAAAAGAAAGAAAGAAAAGAAAAAGAGGAAAAAGGAAGAAAAAGTAAGAAAAAGAGGAAGAAGGAAAATTTCGGGAATTCGGAAAATTCCCGGAAATTCGACAACCCGGGATTTTACAAATTCGGTAAGAAATTTCCCGAGAATTTAATTTCAGAAAAAAAAATTAAATAAATTATGAAAAATTCTAAAAATTAGAATTTTAATTCCAGAAATTATTTTCAGCAATCGAGATAAGGAATCGGGAGAAATGGAGTGCGGGCGCGATCGATAAGCGGAATTCGCCGACCCGGAAAAAGGTAAGGGATGCATGTGCAGCACTGTAAGGATACTCAGTCTGCATAATTTAATTTGAAATATTTTATGCAATTATTTTATGAAAATTATTATGATGCATGAATTGCTGAAAATAATTTGGGAAGAAGTACTGGCTGAAAGATTTTAGACTGTATTTTCCGTGCAGGAGGTTAGTGAATCGGCAGCCGTTATGCTGCCGAAAATTTTAGAAAAACTTTATAAAATCATATTAAATGATTTATTTCCGAATTTCGATAGTAAATCACGAGACATGAGGAAATTTCTAAATTTCATAAAATATGAATATAATGAGATGGAACTTTAGAATATTCATGTATTCGAGAACGGTGATAATGAAATCACCGAAAATCCTCGAAATAGATAAATTACACGAATTACTAGACGAATGATGAAGTGAAATATAGTGAATATTTTTATGGATATTTTTATCAATATTCACTAAAGGATTATAACCCTTATGGTTTTAAATCATGGAATTATATAATTATATAAATTCCATAAAGGTGTATTTTATGATGAAGAATACGGTTTTGAGACTGGTTGGTATTCTTATCATGCTGATACATGATATGTGACATGTTTAGTCCCGGTCGACACCTAATCTGTGATCCACCGAGGACAATATAGATTATGGTCATAGATTTGACCGGTTTAGTCCTTTACCCTCCGTGATTTATAGTACGACAAGATTAACGTCTATATTAAAATCCATAAATGATAGCTGACATGTTAAAAAGGGAAATATTTTACATGACATGGAATATGTCAAACGGAAAAGGCTATACCGAGCAGAGACTCGATGATTGAACCGTGGGAGCCACCTCTAGAGTCCTTCGGGAACTAAGTGCTACACGTGTTCCGATATTTCAGTACAGGCCATACCGAGCAGAGACTCGATGATTGAACCGTGGGAGCCACCTCTAGAGTCCTTCGGGAACTAAGTGCTACACGTGTTCTGATGTTTCAGTACAGGCCATACCGAGCAGAGACTCGATGATTGAACAGTGGGAGCCACCTCTAGAGTCCTTCGGGAACTAAGTGCTACACGTGTTCCGATATTTCAGTACAGGCCATACCGAGCAGAGGCTCGATGATTGAACAGTGGGAGCCACCTCTAGAGTCCTTCGGGAACTAAGTGCTACACGTGTTCCGATGTTAGTATGAGAAATCGTAGGATATTGTGACGATAAGTAAGTGAGTGTGATTCGTGAATTCGACAAATGTCAAAGAATGAAATAGATTTTAATAGCTTATTCTGCTTTTTAACGGACAGAACTAATTAAGAGAGTACATTAAAACATGAAATAAGTTTTAAAGAAATAAGATGATGATTTAACTAATATTCTTTTCAAGGAATATACGGATATTAATTATTCTATTTAAAGGCTTTATTTCGTAGAAGCATTATTTTGAAAAGAATATGAAAAAGATTAGGAAAGATTAAAAAAGGAAAAGGATTTATTAATTCAAAACAAAAAGAAAAAAATTTTTCTCTACAGTTGCTTCTAGGTTCCGTAACAAGTATGGTATTCTAAAATACCTACCTTACTCCATTCGGATCCCTAGCCGACTGTAGTATCTTTCCTACATGCGAGCCTAGAGCCCATAGGAAAAATGAAAAAGATTTTTAGCATATAGGAAGCTGAGTATCAAGTGAGGCATATAATTCTCTTACTGAGCCGTGGTTTTGCTCACCCCTTAATTTTCAACATCTCAGGTTTTGATGCTGGTGAGTTCAGTGGATTGTGGATCTTGGCTGTACACGAAGGACAATGTGTCAGACCGACTGATCATTTGAGGTATGATTATTTATTCTCTGTATTTAGACACGTCAACAGTACTACTTATCTGATTTGTTACGATAGGGGATGTGTATAATATAAACAATATTATGTAAAATTTATTAACAGTCAGTACAAGTGAAGTATCGCAGACAGCCCAACCGGTTAAGTTGTGTATAAGAAGGGTAAAAATGTGGTCACGGGTCATGACAGATTTAGTGGTATCAGAGCATTGGTTGGCCTGATGTCTGTGGATACTTTGGAAAGAAAAGAGTTAAACATCCCCTGTAGTACTGTGTCGTCTGAATACATAGAGAAAATAAATGATTGTAAATGGGGTAAAATGATTTAAAGGGAGTGAGAAAGTATAAACTGAGAATGTTAAAGAAGAAAATAGGCTCAGAAATTACCGAAAAATTTGTGATCCTTCAAATCTATATGAAGGCCTGTTCGGTAAGGAACAGAAATGGACTCGGTGAGGGCCCCACCAGTACTTTTCTGTCCGAACCGAACTGAGACCTGAAAGTGATGGTATAAAATAGGGGAATAAAATATCATCATTAAATAGACTTTAAGATCACCGATTGAGGGTAATTTGAAGAGAGAGAAATTTTTAGCCAAAAATGACCAAAATACCCCTACCCCCAAAATTTTACTGGGAGTCAAAATAGATCACCAGAAGTTGGAATTGATCGATTTGACAGAGAAATTAATGATATAAAGCTGAATTACAAGTAAATTAATCCCATTGTGGATTTTAGTGAACTTCTCTGTCGAAAATCGAATGAGATCTAACTTGCTGTTATAAGTATCAGAAAGGATACTATCAACACATAGATGATTAGTTCATTGATTTGAATGTATATTGAGAAGATAGAAATAAATGTCGAAATGACGAAAATGCCCCTATATTGGGCGATGTCGGAATAGTGATAAAACCGAGCTGAATTGGAATCCATTGATAGTAATGGAATTATTAATGGCATAGAAGATGTCATATGAATCTAACGATCCCTATTACTGATTCCACTAACACTTAGATTATGGACGCGAAAGAAAAACCCCGAGTGGACTGTGGGCCATAGGGGATAACAGTATGGTTGAGTGAGGCGGCCAGGGCTCCCCCCACGAGTGGACTTTGGGCCATAGTGGTAAATCCTGGGCTTCACAATAAAACAATCCGTGAGGGACTAAGTGCCACGTCTGTGTGACGGGGGCCACCTCTAGAGCTCAGAGCGGACAGCACGGATGAGTGGTGCGGCTCGGGCCCCTCCGGCTTGAGACCGGCAAATCCGAGGCATCACAATAAAACGTGTACAGGCAGACGGCGAACGAGCCGGGGCCTTATATGATGCGATCCAAAGAGTGTAGTGGAATGTCATCAAATGTTTGGCCCGGTTATTGACTGAAAGGGTCGAAAATTAAGAGTGTGTTGAACGGGATCGTTAAATACTATGAAAAGTGAAATGATTACAAGAATTGACTGAGGAGGTGAAAAGTACAGATAATGAAATACATACTGGTATGATTACTTATGGTTCTGTACGTTTTCGTTTCTTTGAGGTATCAAACAGATAATCGTACATAGAACCGACGTATCTTGGAATATGTGCTACAGAATGAGGTATTGTTTGGAGTACTGTGAATTAGAGGATAATTATAAGAACAGTCAAGTGATAAAAAGAAGATGACCGCTAACCTAAGTTCTTCAGGACCCTTGAGACAGAACTGTGATGGGCGACCCAATGATGGGCGACCCGTAGTGGATCATGTGTCGTGAGATATAGGCGAACTATCTCATCGCCGACTCACTAGTAAGGATAAACCTGAGGCGAAAGGATCGCCTAGGGGATGCTTGTCGATGGTCGATATGAACGGGCGAGACCCTTATAAGTATCCCAACGGTAACACGAGTGTAAGGAACTAGGTACGTAAGGGGTGCCAAGGTTCAAACCTCGTGGAGAATATACTCAAGGGAACTAAGCCTGAATTCAGTAAATGGAAATGGTTTTAAAGTGAATAACGGAATTGAAACGGGTAGCTGTGAAGTGTGTTGAGAATCATTATAATTGATACAGCTTACCAGAATGAGATTCGTAACGCTGTAAAGTATGACTAGGTAATGAAATCAAGGTAGAGTATGTATCAAAATGATTTGAATATGGAATGTCTCTGCCTTGAGAATATACTGTGAAATGATGGAACACCATGATGAAGGTCCAAAATGATAAAAGAAGTGTGGTTAAAGAAACTATCGGATCAGAATCCCGATAAATTCTAGAGTAACATAGATTGAGAAATTAGGTGAATGTTAACTCGATTGCGGATATGAAATTTATTCTTAAGCTTGTATCGAAGAATATAGAAGAAATCCAACAAGCTCAAGAAAATAATTTTTGGAAAATATTACGGATGATGAAATTCACAAGTATCGATGTAAAGAAAGGAAATACAAATGATATGATTTGAGGATGAATTAAATGATGTATTAAAATTTTTGGTTATACACTAAAATTCTTATGAAGAACAAATAAATATTATATGGAAGTGATGCCTTAAATATGATTTAATCGGAAATGTATAAGGAGCGTATAGGAGCAATCTTTGTAAAAGGCATAATCAGATGAAAAGTTAAAGAACGATGGTCACAAGATGATAAGAAAGGTACGATTAAAGAAAGTATCAAATTTGATTTCCGATAAAACTTCCAAAGTTATATAAATTAGAGGAATCGAGATAACACTGATTTGATTTTAAATATGAAGTTAAATTCTAAGCTTATATCGGAAGATATAGAAAGAATCTGAAAGGCTTAAGAAAATAACTCTGGAAAATGTGTGAATAATGAAATTCACGTGTAGAGGTTTGGATGACGAAAATACTGATAAAAAAAAAAAAAAAATTTTTGAGAATAAAGGAGTTATCTGTATAGGTGTAAATGAGAGAAATGCAAATGATGTTGAGTTGTTGACAAATCAAAAAGGATATATTAAATTTCTATCATTGATGAAGTTCTGGTGAAGAACAAGTATTAATCTACGTGTGAATAGACGCTTTATTGATCTGATTAGAGATATGTGAGGAGTAAATAAGACTAGCTGCTGTATAAAGCGTCCTTAGATAAAAGATTGAAGGTTGGTGTCCATAAGATGATGATTTGAACTCGAAGTGAATTTTACGAGTTCCGATCGAAGTTATAAGGGTAATGAGTTGCCTTGTAAAGTAGATAAGCCTAAAGAATGAGGCATCCTTACATGAGTAACATTGATGAAATACTGATAGAGTCTAAAGTATAAATGGAACATGAGCAGTATTGTGATATAATCCTTAAACTCTTAAAGGATGTGGAATTGTGCTAAGATTAACAACTAAGAAATTTGGCTAGACAGTATCTTCTCTTGAAATATATGATCTCGAGATGACAGGATTACAGTGAATCTATCTATGATAGAGAGATGATGATCGAAGAAAAAAAAATGAATGAAATGAGTCTAGCTAAATACTATTGTCAGCCTATAAAAGAGTGATGAGACTGGCTGCTTTATAGACGAGATCTAATTAAAGAAATTAAAGTCGGCAGATGGCTAGTGTAAAGAAAAAGATGGTACGCAAGATTCTAAAAGATCTTAGCTGTATAGTACCATACCAATCGAGAAAACCGACAAAAAGGAATGAGAGTAAAAATATGAAAACGGAAATGAAAGTACAATAAGGAAATAAATTTCATGATGAGAAGGGAACATTAATATAAAACAGTTCCCGCAGTTAAGACTGAAAGCGAAGGGTGTTGGTTATCACATAACTGTGGCAAGATGTAAAATCAAAGCCAGAACTGATAAGTGAAAGTAATGATACTCCAAGGAGTAAGATAATTGATATGTTTACTGCCAGTAAAATGTTGTACATATAACCACCTTGAAATGATGGAGATGGTGGAATTGTATAAATAATGTGATGCTTAAATGGATAATCCGAGGACTCAATCACAGAATCTAAATTATGAAAAGAGTATATTCTCAGGTATATTCAAAAATTTAAATGATATTGAATATACCATAAGAGTAAGAGATGTAATGACCATACTACATGAAAAGAGACATGGAGAGAAAATGATTGTCTCATGATTTATTTCTGTAAGAGATGATTAACAGTAAAATTTGCAATGATATGTAGCCTTGATGGAATAAGTGTGAAAATGAATATTGTGGACAATAAAGAGTCCAAAAGAGAAATAATGATATGGAAGTGATTAAAGACTGATGATCTAAATAGAATCACTTTCCATTATCAGACATCTAGATTCTCTAGTGCCTTAGTCGAAGTATAAGTGTTAAACGGTGTGAATGTGTATGTACAGTTCCAGTGAGCCTTACATGTGATGGGAGTCTCTGTGTTGCCATATGCTAATGAGAGATAGCAAAAGGCTTTGAGATCCCAAGTGTATTGATAGCACCGCTCCATACTGATATATATTTATATATATGAGCGTGAGATGTAACCGCTCCATGATATTGAGAGAGAGCGTGTGCACGAGATGTGAAAGCTACTGGGACACTTACATATAATTGATTGACACGAGTACATGATAGTACCAAATTATGTCGACTCGGCACTAAGTGAGAAGCATGGATGATGAACAGCATAGATCAGCTGTAATATTAAAATATTATTTATGGCTCTTATATGAAAAGAGTAAAAGGGAATAACTCCCGATTTTAGAAATGAACTTACGGGAGTATAGACATATATGATGAAAGACAGCATGTAGTGGTCTAAAGCACTCTTGATGTTGAAAGTGTACTGGCAGTATTACTTGGAGGATGAACTAGAGGTCAGAAGTCGTAAGTATACGGCGTATACCCCCTTTGGACTTAAGTTAAATTCGGAGGACCGAATTTCTTAAGGTGGGGAGGATGTGATAACCGTAAATTTTCCATTTATTGGAAATTAGAAATATTGAAAATAAATATTAGAGAAATTAAATAAGGGGAAATAAATAAAATTTGCAAGAAACGGGATATTGGTGAAAATCCTGAGAAATGAGGAAGTGATGAATAAGGAAATTCGTGTGAAGGAAATCAAATGAAAATAAAAATAAAGTCGGAGTTATGGAAAATAAGAAAAGGAGGAATTTAAATTGGATTAACGGAAATCCAAAAAAATTAATAAAATAAAAAAATGCGTATATTATATATTTATATAATTAAATTATATAAATATATTTACACATGTTTTTATATAAATACATATGTATGTATATGAATGTTAGTATATATTATGAAATAAAATATATACTTTTTGTCTCAAATAAATACATGTGTATATTATAAAATGCATTTATATAATTATAAATATATATGTACAGATATACATATATATATATATGAAATATATATATACTATTATTTTAAATAAAAGTATATTAATATATAAGAAAAGTAAATGTTATTTTGTATTAAAGTTTATATGTATAAATATTTTATTATAGCATTATATAATTTGTATATATAAATGTTATTTAAGTATATGAATATACATATATATATATATATATATATATATACTAGACATGTATTTTGTAATGTACAAGATATATTTTATATATAATAAATATTGTATAACATTATGTATGAAATAATGTATGTATAACATATAATATATATTATATGTATAAAATATATGGTATAATGTATAGTATATAGTATACTAAAAATGGAAAGAAGACAAAAACTAAAAGAGGAAATAAAACAAAAAAAAAACAGAAAAGAAAGGAAACAGAAAACAGAATCGGTGTCTTCCCCGATGGAGGCCGACCCCGTCAACGGCCGCCGGGAAGGGAAATGAGGTTGCGCCGGCAAGGAAAGGAAGAGGGGAAATCGACCGGCGCCGGAAAGGAAAGAAACGGAAGCGAAAATAGGGGAGAAAACGCGGCGGAAGCCGAGAAGAGGGAAACCAGATCTGGCGGTTTCCGACCAAATCGGCCGTCGCCACTACAGCCGAAGCACCGGCGGGAGGAGAAGAATAGGATGGAGGCCACCGGTGAGGCCAACGACGGCGGAGGAAGGCCGACGGAGGAGGAGAAGTGACCGAAGGTAAACCGAGTGGATCCGCCGCCGTGTAGCCGATCCAGGCCGAGCTGAGGCCACCGGCAGCTTCGTCTCGACGCCGGCCAGCTGAGGAGCCACCGAACCGCCGGAGAACCGGCCACCGGAGGAGAACCGGCGGTGAAGGAGGAGGAACCGGTCTGACTGGTCTGAACCGGTCAGACCAAGGAAAAAGGGAAAAAGAAAAAGAAAAAGAAAAAAGGAAAAAGAAAAAGAAAAAGAAAAAGAAAAGAAAGAAAGAAAAGAAAAAGAGGAAAAAGGAAGAAAAAGTAAGAAAAAGAGGAAGAAGGAAAATTTCGGGAATTCGGAAAATTCCCGGAAATTCGACAACCCGGGATTTTACAAATTCGGTAAGAAATTTCCCGAGAATTTAATTTCAGAAAAAAAAATTAAATAAATTATGAAAAATTCTAAAAATTAGAATTTTAATTCCAGAAATTATTTTCAGCAATCGAGATAAGGAATCGGGAGAAATGGAGTGCGGGCGCGATCGATAAGCGGAATTCGCCGACCCGGAAAAAGGTAAGGGATGCATGTGCAGCACTGTAAGGATACTCAGTCTGCATAATTTAATTTGAAATATTTTATGCAATTATTTTATGAAAATTATTATGATGCATGAATTGCTGAAAATAATTTGGGAAGAAGTACTGGCTGAAAGATTTTAGACTGTATTTTCCGTGCAGGAGGTTAGTGAATCGGCAGCCGTTATGCTGCCGAAAATTTTAGAAAAACTTTATAAAATCATATTAAATGATTTATTTCCGAATTTCGATAGTAAATCACGAGACATGAGGAAATTTCTAAATTTCATAAAATATGAATATAATGAGATGGAACTTTAGAATATTCATGTATTCGAGAACGGTGATAATGAAATCACCGAAAATCCTCGAAATAGATAAATTACACGAATTACGAGATGAATGATGAAGTGAAATATAGTGAATATTTTTATGGATATTTTTATCAATATTCACTAAAGGATTATAACCCTTATGGTTTTAAATCATGGAATTATATAATTATATAAATTCCATAAAGGTGTATTTTATGATGAAGAATACGGTTTTGAGACTGGTTGGTATTCTTATCATGCTGATACATGATATGTGACATGTTTAGTCCCGGTCGACACCTAATCTGTGATCCACCGAGGACAATATAGATTATGGTCATAGATTTGACCGGTTTAGTCCTTTACCCTCCGTGATTTATAGTACGACAAGATTAACGTCTATATTAAAATCCATAAATGATAGCTGACATGTTAAAAAGGGAAATATTTTACATGACATGGAATATGTCAAACGGAAAAGGCTATACCGAGCAGAGACTCGATGATTGAACCGTGGGAGCCACCTCTAGAGTCCTTCGGGAACTAAGTGCTACACGTGTTCCGATATTTCAGTACAGGCCATACCGAGCAGAGACTCGATGATTGAACCGTGGGAGCCACCTCTAGAGTCCTTCGGGAACTAAGTGCTACACGTGTTCTGATGTTTCAGTACAGGCCATACCGAGCAGAGACTCGATGATTGAACAGTGGGAGCCACCTCTAGAGTCCTTCGGGAACTAAGTGCTACACGTGTTCCGATATTTCAGTACAGGCCATACTGAGCAGAGGCTCGATGATTGAACAGTGGGAGCCACCTCTAGAGTCCTTCGGGAACTAAGTGCTACACGTGTTCCGATGTTAGTATGAGAAATCGTAGGATATTGTGACGATAAGTAAGTGAGTGTGATTCGTGAATTCGACAAATGTCAAAGAATGAAATAGATTTTAATAGCTTATTCTGCTTTTTAACGGACAGAACTAATTAAGAGAGTACATTAAAACATGAAATAAGTTTTAAAGAAATAAGATGATGATTTAACTAATATTCTTTTCAAGGAATATACGGATATTAATTATTCTATTTAAAGGCTTTATTTCGTAGAAGCATTATTTGAAAAGAATATGAAAAAGATTAGGAAAGATTAAAAAAGGAAAAGGATTTATTAATTCAAAACAAAAAGAAAAAAATTTTTCTCTACAGTTGCTTCTAGGTTCCGTAACAAGTATGGTATTCTAAAATACCTACCTTACTCCATTCGGATCCCTAGCCGACTGTAGTATCTTTCCTACATGCGAGCCTAGAGCCCATAGGAAAAATGAAAAAGATTTTTAGCATATAGGAAGCTGAGTATCAAGTGAGGCATATAATTCTCTTACTGAGCCGTGGTTTTGCTCACCCCTTAATTTTCAACATCTCAGGTTTTGATGCTGGTGAGTTCAGTGGATTGTGGATCCTGGCTGTACACGAAGGACAATGTGTCAGACCGACTGATCATTTGAGGTATGATTATTTATTCTCTGTATTTAGACACGTCAACAGTACTACTTATCTGATTTGTTACGATAGGGGATGTGTATAATATAAACAATATTATGTAAAATTTATTAACAGTCAGTACAAGTGAAGTATCGCAGACAGCCCAACCGGTTAAGTTGTGTATAAGAAGGGTAAAAATGTGGTCACGGGTCATGACAAATAGTTAAATGAATATGAAAAGTAAAGTATCACAGACAGATCAACCATCAAAATTGTGTAATAATATTTGTATTACTGGGTTTAATGGACCGTTACACGCAGCCAACCGATCTGGAGAAGAAGTGAAGGGAACAACCACACCGCACTCTCAACTGCCATCAGAGAGGCTGAACCGGCAGTGGTGAGGGAAGTAGAAGGCTGAACCGACCAAAACAAGGTTGAACCGATTCAGCCAGGAAAAAAAGAAAAAGAAAAGAGGAGACATAATAGAGAAGAAAGAAAGAATGGTAAGAAAATTTTTATAATTTTATTTTTATTATATTGCTGGGTAATTTTGTAAAATTCTAAGTGTGAAATTGGATTTGAGATTGTATAGATTGTACAAGTTGTGATTGGAGCCTGACCGAGTTTGAGAGATAGTGATTAAATTGTCAGCTTTGATACAAGGTAAGATATTTATATAAGGTGGTTGTAAATATTTACTATGTTAGTTTGATTGATTTGAAGTTTAAAATATTGAAGTTTGAAATTTCGAAGATATGATTAAAATATAATTATGGATTGTCAATAAGTCATGATATTGATATAATTGATTAAGAAAGGATGATATGATTATTGATATTGTGGTTTATGTGTTGATATGGTTTGTATAACTAACGATATGAGTTAGATAAATCGTCTAATTACATAGCTATGAAATTAATGGGCTCAGAAATGATATTGAATCTAGACAAAACGTGACGTATAGTCATGGACATATTGTTGGAGTATGGTGAGATAATTTGGTATCTAGTGGGAAATTGTTTGTAATATATATGAGATATAAGAAATGTGATTGAACGGCCATGGTGCATTGTTCGTTATAGTAATGCAAAATTTAATAAGTGATATGGAACTTTAAGTGTTTTGTGAAAATTGTTGAGATATGGAATACATATTTTATACTGTGACTATTAATTTCTGCCGTTCCAAATTAGTGGGGTAAAAACGGATATGTAGGTGAATATGAGATTGCCTAATAGCTCAGTGTTGTAAATGGGACTGTAAGAAGGGATGTTGACACCGAATAGGTAAGGGACATATATAGAAGAATTAGAATAATATCATGTTTGCATTATCATACTTGTATGTAAAATTCATTTAGTTGTTTATTGGAAAAAATAAAATAAAAATAAGTCAAATTTAAAGTTTAAAGAATGGATATATATATATATATATATATAGAAATACATGTAAGTGAATTAAATAAATTTATGATTTGTAATATTAATAGTCATATTTAAAGAGTGACGATAACATGATTAAGATTAGAAGATGTAAAAACTACAAACTTTGTATCATGTTAGTGAATAAATAAGAGACATAGAATAAGCTTGATACTATGATTTCATTTTGTAATTAGCATTAATTCAAGAAATGAGAATGAAGTTGCAAGTCTAACAAATTTAGTAATAGATAATCCTTGAAATAATTTAGAAATCTTATAAAGAGTTCAAGAATTTTATAAGAGCAAAGAGATACATGTATTCCTTAATATATATATATATATATATATATATATAAGTGTATTTGATTTAATAAAACAAGGACACAAGTGTACGAAAGGTAATATAGTATACTGAATATTAAATAGTTAAAATAAAAATGAACAAGGAATACATATAAATATAAATAAATAAATAAATATATATATATACACATATATACATACACTTAATATATATGTATGCATGATGAGTGTTAAATATGCATACATATATATAGATATATGTAAGTTTAAACAAAGGAGGGATATACATAAGTGTATATATATATATATACACACATACTTACACTAAGAATATACTAGACATGAAATCATGTATTATATATATATATATGTGTGTGTGTGTGTGTGTGTGTGTGTGTGTGTGTGGATATGTATATATGTGTGTGTGTGTGTGTGTATATATATATATATATATATATATCAATTATAATTAAGATTTTAAATATAAATACATACACTTATTTGTTCTAAAGAATATGATAAAATAAATGGATACATAATCCATGTAATCAATAAAACAAATAAATATATATAAAAATATATTAATACATATATTAATATTAATCATGCAACTATAGTTATAAAATATATATATTATAGATAATTAAAAAAGGGAATATAAAATAGAAATAAAAACAAGATTAAATTAATATAAGAAAACTTAGGGGAGTTTGATGGGACTTTCTCCCGTCAAACTCCACTCACATTTCTCGGCAGCCAAGAAATACATTGCTTCTTGAGGAAGCTTGGAAAACTAAAGAAAAGAAAAGAAAGTGTAAGTGAATAGAGAAAGTGAGCTGGGACCGAAAGAAAGAGTAAGAAAGGAGAGCTGAAGCCGAGAAGGAGAGAAAGAAAAGAAGTGAAAGGTGAGACCAACGAGGGCGAGAGGGTTGAAGGCTAAACATTTCGGTGAAGAGAAAATAAGGGAAGGAAAGAAGGGTGCAGCCAAAAAGAGAAGGAAGAAAGGAAAGGAGGAAGAGTGAGGCTGGAAGTGGCGTGGAACAAGGCACCTTAGGTTGGAAATTTTTCCAAACCGAAAGGAGCATTTTTAAAGGGCTGATTTCACAGCCAAATTTGGAGGTTCTAACAAAGGTAAATGATGTTTTTTTTAGCTGATATTTTAACTGATTTGAGGATTATAATGTGCATAGAAATAGGTCTTGAAAGAAATAACAAGAGAAATAAAAAGAAAAGGGATAAAAGAAAAAGGAAAAGAATTAAAAGATATATATGTAATACATATATATATATATATATGTAAATATATATATGGATATATATATATACATATATATATATATATAAAGAAGTAGGAAAGTAAGGAAATTGAAATTAGAAATTTATACTATGTAAATGGCGTGAATAATAGTGACATGGGGAGGAAGACTTGACTATAATTAAATCTAATCTTAAGATTAATAAAAAAATAAATAAATAAATAAATAAGTCACCAATAAAAATAAATATCAATTGTGTGATATTTATACAAATGTACTTAAGTATAATTTATACACTAAGAAAACAAATGGGATTAGTTGAGATATAAATACAAGTATAATTGTATAATTGTTTAAGGTATAGTTACAATTATATAATTATACAATCATATACATATGCAACAAAAGGAATATGTAACAATTTTTAAATCAATAATACCCTAGTGAACAAATGCAAATAGTAAATGATGATGTATATTAGTTGCATGAAAAAGGCTTTAAATCCTATGAAAATTTAAATGATAAATAGATTTTTGTAAGGTTGAGTAAAAATATATATATGTAAAAATATACATATGAACACATAAGTGAATATATAAATACATATATATAAATATTTATTTATATATATATATTGGTTAGATGATAGGGAGGAAATAAAAACTTGGCAAAAGGTCTTGTTGCTAACCTTGAAGAGAAAATAGTGTATACAAGTTAATAAACCTCTTATCATCTTATAAAGAATATAAAGTAGAGAGTTATTAAATAACACTTTGGTGAAACACATAAAGAATTTAGTTCCTTGCCAAAGAAATGAATTGGAATAAATTAAAATTCTAAGATATACATTTGATATATGATCAAACGTAATTAAGACATGTTATTGAAAAGTCATTCGATTGAATTGTAGTGAATTTGGAGCAGTGTAGAAGCTAAGCTTGAATTTGAGGATCGAGGAAAAGTCACCTACCAAGCATCGAGGTAAGTGGGTTAAATAAGCCTTGCTAGTATCATCTCGTAAGAGATGAATAAATTCTTATTAAAATACTTGTCTAAATTTACCTCAAGTTTGGCGAAATACTATGGGTAAGACTATAAGAGTAAGTACGGTAAAATACAAATTGGACATAATGTGATCGTGAATAGTAGTTGTTTAAAAAGGAATCTTGCTTGTGACTTGCGTGTTATGCGTTATAGTTTGTTTGTGTTTGCTGAATGTATAAATTGTATGATCTTGGTGCTTGCATTTGAGGAATGCATATGAATTAATTAAGTCATACCGAATGAGCATTTTAATACATTGTAATACTTTGAGAATGCATATGTGATTTGTGTGCGGTATATACAGCTCCCAATATTGAGTTCGTGGACCTCAATTAGTACCTAGTCGTGTTTGTCGAAAACTAGAAAAAAAAAGGGGCAACCCGAGTAAAACTCGATTCTTTGTACCGTGTGAGCCACCTCTAGAGAACTCAAAGGAACTAAGTGCTAAGCAGATTTTCCGGAACTGTGGGAGCCACCTCTAGAGTCCTTTGAGAGCTAAGTGCTACATGAGTACCGATGAGCCATTAGAAAGTGTGTGTGCCATAGAGGCCAACCCGAGTGAAACTCGATTCTTTGTACCGTGTAAGCCACCTCTAGAGAACTCAAAGGAACTAAGTACTACGCAGATTTTTCCGAAACTGTGGGAGCCACCTCTAGAGTCCTTTGAGAGCTAAGTGCTACATGTGTATCGATGAACCATTTGAAAGTATAAGCCAAAGAGGCAAGCCCGAGTAGAAACTCAATTCCTTGTACCGTGTGAGCCACATCTAGAGAACTCAAAGGACCTACGTGCTACATAGATTCTTCGGAAACTGTGGGAACCACCTCTAGAATCCTTTGAGAGCTAAGTGCTACACGTGTATCGATGAACCATTTGAAAGTATAAGCCAAAGAGGCAAGCCCGAGTAGAAACTCGATTCCTTGTACCATGTGAGCCACCTCTAGAGAACTCAAGGGACGTACGTGCTACGTAGATTCTTCAGAAACTGTGGGAGCCACCTTTAGAATCCTTTGAGAGCTAAGTGCTACACGTGTATCAATGAACCATTTGAAAGTATAAGCCAAAGAGGCAAGCCCGAGTAGAAACTCGATTCCTTGTACCGTGTGAGCCACCTCTAAAGAACTCAAGGGACTTATATGCTACATAGATTCTTCGAAAACTGTGGGAGCCACCTCTAGAATCCTTTGAGAGCTAAGTGCTACACGTGTACTAATGAATTATGAGAAATCATATGCCATTGAGATAATGGATAAACGATTGTGAACTACGAATGTGACAACTATCATTAGATAGGATAGATACTATACATGTGATTGAGAATTTAAAATCACTATTGAACTTTACTTACATTGTGCTATAGAACCATGTTACTTGAATTGGTTGTATTTTTCATACTTAACTATATCCAGGAAAAGTGACAAAGAGAATGATATTGTGTGAATATATTATGTGAATTAAAGAAATGAATAAAGGCATGAATGACCTTATGAATTCTATTATACATACAGCTAGTAGTTAATCTCAACATAATGCATACATGCTGTTTTTATAGAGTTCATGCATGTATGATCGTATTTTACGATTTGAGCCTAGTATGTACTTATTTAAACTACTTATTGAGCCATGGATTTGCTCACCCTTAAATTTAACAGCTGCAGATCATACAAGTTGATTGCCGGCTCAGACTTCGTATAGGCTCCCGGAAACTATACCTAGTAGTGGTACTCGTCTGCGTTCTCCGAGCCTAGCTTTTGCATTTTGAGGTATACTAATTGTATATCATTTTGATAGTTATATGTACTTAATTTCATAGTACTAGAAAGAATATGGGATCTAGCTTTGGATCGCACTAGATTATTATATGAGTCTAGGTGATTATCGAGTTCAATCCGGTTTAAGATGTACATTTTGAATGATGTATAGATTGTTGGATGCGGACTTATTAATGGTTAAACCCTTGAGAAGCATGAGATGCATGATTGTGTGAACTGTGGGAAACAACAGCTGGTTGTATTATGCAGTTTAAAAATGTGTTTTAATGCAGGTGATTTTACTGGGGAAATTGATAAAATAGAAAGGCGAGGTTTTCGACCCGTTTCTTTTGAAATAGTAAAAATAGGCTAAAATCATAAAAATCACCTTGAGAAGGATGACATAGCTCAAGAAATAATATTAATAGGATAAGATTTGATTTAGATACTGCACTAACACCGAATACAAACCGTAAATAGAAAAAAAATTGGTTCGTGAATTTCCGTAAGGGATAAAGTAAGTGTTAAGTGGACTTCATTGGCCCTTGGGTTGTGACAGAAGTTGAAAAAAAATGGTGTGATCGTTTAATATATGAATTCAGAAAATAATCATTTATAGTTGCATGGAAATCTATGTTTTCAATGGGTTGAGGTGTCTAAAGTGGAAATTTAAACTGCCTATGATTTGAATTGAATAAGGATTGAGATTTATTGTTGTTGTCATATTAAATTAGTTGGTTTAAATGTTGACAATTTAGTTAATATATGGATAATGGTATGAAAAATGAATAAAGATTTGAGATGCATTGTACTAAAGATTGTGGCTGGGTTGATGTGAGACCTCGTAATTTATGGTACGATTTAATTATAATTATATAATTGAGAAATATGAAATATTAATAATTAATAAATATTTGATTTTCTCTTAGATTATAAGTTAAACATGTAATGGGCCCCACCGATTCTCGGAAATCTAAATGAAGGTGAAACTTCAGGGACTAGATATTTGGAGTCGAAAAATATGATGGTAAGGGTTCTAACCTTAATCTCAATTATTTTTGAATATTTTGAAAAATGTGCAACAATTTAGAAAATGACGGTTTAGTCCATAGGTCGTCAAAATTTTCGGAAATAATAGTCAAATCAAAGGACGTTGGACCTATGGTTTATACTAAATAATTCCTCATAAAATATAGTTTTAGAATATCTAGACAGATGGAGGAAACTAGAGATGAAGACAGAAATTTACGCGATTTTACAGTTAGGGTAGTTCGATAATTTCACCCAAATCGGTAACCGAACCTTAACAAAAGCTTCACCAAACATTAGAGCAAGCTAAATAGAGTAGGTTTATGATTAAATAAATTATTTTGGAGATTAGACAAACTATTTTCAACCAAGTCAAAGTTTAAGGACAATTTTGAAAGAAATTTTTAAATATAAGGGCAAAATGGTAATTTTGCCTTAAAATATCCTTATATCATGAAATTTCCAGAATTTTCCTTGCTAAAAATCGGTAGCAACCAGCAGCGAAGAGAAACCTCCATAGCCAACCTTGAAAAGAGAGAAAGTGAGAAAAACATTAGGAAAATCACCTTAAAATCAATTTCTTCCGTTACCAAAATTATTCTACTCAACTTGCTCTTCAATTTGATGCCTAAATCACTTGCTAAATCAACAAAAACCAGACCCTAAGCTTCCTTATAGCATTCGACCAAGGTGAGACAAAATGGAACCTTAAGTTTTTTCATGAAATTCTTGTTATCTATCATGTATTCATAATGTTTCTATGCTTCTCTTAGTTTGAAACATGTTGAAATCATGTGTTTGGCTATATGAGGGTTTCGGCCTACATACATGGTGGGTGAGAATGATGTGTTTTGATAGAATTGAATGTAGGAAAATAATGTAGAAATCATAGAAAATATGAAATTAAGTTTATTTAGCTTAAATGGAGGAACTTCATGGTGTTGGGAAGGAAGTACCATTCAGCCATGCCATAAGGGATGAGAATTTGATGACATTTGATATCCAATTTAAGTAGAAGTTGTGTAGAACATTTATAGAATTAAAAATAATAAAGAGGTTTAAATTTGGAAAATTTAATGTGCAGGAAGAGAGGAAGCAATCGGCCTTGATGAAGGGGAAGGAGAAATTCAGTCTCTTTCAATGTAATTTAGGTCCAAAAATAATGTTTAAATTATTCTGAGAATTTAGGTGCAATTGGAATCGAAATCGGACTTATGTAGCGAAAGTTATAATTTTTCACCGGTAGAAATTTGACTGTATTTAGACAATTTTGACTGTCCATGCATTCATATTTAAATAGTTAAATATTCTTTTGGATGAAAAATAGTGAATTTATCGAGTTGAAATAATAAATTTGGAACCTTGAAATTGGGAAGTGATATAGGTGTTGGAGGATCGAATACCGATAAAATTAGAGGTAAGGGATATTTGTATGAAGCCCATGGATATAACGCCGCATGTTTTGATGAGAATTACCAATTGAGAAAATTAAATAAATATTTTGGATTGAATTTTAGAACTATGAATTGTGGTTTGAAAGTTGGATTTTTATACAGGAGAGGTTAGGTTTGAAAAAACTATTATGCTATCAAAATTGTTCTATGCTAACCTAAACCCCTAAATTTATAAAATCCATGAAATTCATACTTTAATAAGAAATATTTGAAATATAGAGAAAATAAATTTAAGCATCCAAATTTAAATATTTGAATATGGTTTAGTAAATATTAAATCACAAATTTAATAATTAAAATTATTTTTGTGGTATTTTATCTATTTTTGGATGCTTGAAAATGTTTTTATATTTCATGGGATTTAAATAAATAAATTTGAAGAATAAATATTAATTTAAATTTTATTGTATTTTATATGTTTGGATTTGTTGATTTTATGGAATTAATTTTGATAATTATATTTATGATATGTTTTGATAAATTCATCCCAGTAAACTATTCAGAAAATTATTTATTTAAATGTTTTGAGACTGTGGCCTCTTAGCTACCTGCGGGTACATGCATTTCTATTCTGTTCTGATTGTTGTTGACTTTAGCCCAGTCTTCTAGCTCTCACAAGTGTCACCTGGCTAGTGTACACACTATGGTATCCTAACTATGGCCATACATCTATTATAGTGCATGTGTCTATTGGATGGAACCTAATCTCCACTAAAATTATACTGGACTGGTAAATCCCTGGTTAACTTAGATCCAGACACTCCCAGTTTTGATATATTCATGATTTGATTTATCTGTATTTTATGTTTCATGATATGATATGATCTTTTGTGAAATTACTTATTTGATTTATCTGTGAGAAATTGTTATAAATATGATTTATACTGTTTACGGAGAAATTGTTTAACTTTCGATATAAGTGTGCTAAATTTTCGAACATTGGAATTATAATTGAATTTGTGATTTAATTAGATCAAATGACTTATCTATAATGGCTTTGGTCACCGGAATACAAGCACTCCAAAGTACCTCCCATACTCTTTCCGGTTACCCAACCCACTATATTATCTTTCCTATTAGATCGTGCCAGCTTTACTTCATGCTTTGAGTATAAACATTCGTTTATAAAATTTGCATATAGGTTACGTTATATCAACTTTCGTATAGATGTCCCTTACTGAGCACGTTCCACTCACCCCTTTATTTTTCACTCCCAGATTACTTGCAGTGAGATCAGGTTTACTTTCCAAGAGGACCTGATTCTGGTATTTTGTAGGCAATTTTTCAAACTCATCGAGGTATACTAATACTGTGTTATGTATTCAGATTGTTGTACAGTACTACTTTCTTTGTATATTAAACTTGGGATGTTAAACATTTGTATTTTGTTTATGTAAATTTTGAAATTTTGAATCCTGAGTTTTGCATACAAATAATAAAATTTTATTTGGAAGTTAATTGACATTGCAGATGAGCCCAACCGTATGTGTTTATTTATATGAAATTAGTAAATTATATGATATTCCAGGACGTTAAAGTAAAAGTAGTATCAAAGCGAGATTGGCCTAATATCTGTCAGTATCTTTTGATTTGAAATGATAAACATCCCGAGTAGTACTGCACTTATCTGAATATATAAACGAATTTAGGAGACTAAAATCAGTTTTGTGCGATTTGTTGTGGTGCAGTATGTCAGACACACGAGGAGATATCGGACGAGGTAGGGGATGCCCCAACGGACGCCCTAGGCATGTACAGCCCAACCCAGAGCCTACTCCAAAGCCAATGTCGGAGGTAGCTCTCCCTCTATAGCCTGAGCGTTTAGTTACCTGGATGTCCAGGCTGGAAAGAATTGTAGCAGACTTTATTGAGAGTTTTCAACAAGAACTGACACTCGAGCCCACATAGCCTCCACCTCCACTACTAGCGCCACAGCCAGAGCAGCAACCACAGTCAGAGCAATAGCCACAGCCGGTACAGCCCCTACCATAGCCTCAGGTCCCAAATTCCAAAGCAGTCGAAGTGAGTTCCAGTTAGGAGTTGTGATGCTAATCTGATTCGGCAATTCAAGAAATTGGATCCTCTGAAGTTTAGAAAGGAAAAGGATCCGATGGCTACGGAGGAGTGGATCAACGAGGTGGAGAAGCTGTTTGATTATATGGCATGTTCTGAGACCGAGAAGGTTACATTGGCTACATTTCTTCCAGTGGGTGATGCAAAGTATTGGTGGAAGTCCACCATGACAGTTTTATATACTAGATACCCTGAATTGACTCGGAAGATTTTTCTGGAGGCCTTTTTCAGGCAATACATTCCCAGTACAACACAGATGAAGTTGAAGTCAGAGTTTATAAGTTTGAAGCAAGGGACTATGATAGTGGATGTAACACCCGATTTACTTATTTTACCAATTAACGTTTTTGATATTATGTAGTGGTTAGGCTGTTTGTCGGTGTCACTGTCTTTCTTATATCATTCAAATCTCATTCTACTAAATTTATGAAGATGACAATATCATTTAACACATAAAACCAATTATTCACATAAATAAAAATATAATTCTTTCATTCATTATATTCTCCATCCATATAGTTCGATTTCTCTAACTGTTATTATGGTACTGTTTATTATTTACATCCCCAACTAATATGATACTGTACAAACATGTCTATAATATATTATATATATAGTACAATATACCTTCTACGGACTCTAAATCCGCCTAGAAGGTATACTGTGGACCCAAAAATGTGCTCCTTTCAAACGAGTAGAATATCACTGCAAATAGTCTAGGAGAGAAAGAGGAGGTGAGCTTTGGGGCAAGCCCAGTAAGAAACATATATAAAAGTGCGTACTATATGCAGATGAAATAAAAATAACTTATTTTACTAATTATGAAATATAATATTAAAATACATAAAAACATTTATTTCCTAATAGTTCACTAGGAGATGGTATAGGAAGGATACTATAGTCGACTAGGTAACCGGGTAGAGTATGGGAGGTACTTTGAAGTACTTGTTGTGTTCCGATTCCTAGATGCCACTATAGGGAGTAAATAGTTGACAATAAAATCAGTATGAAACATATGATAATTTAATGCAATTTCAAATCAATATCAATATATAAACAATTTATTTAAATGGTGCTATAACACAATTTCAATAAAAATTTCAGTAAAAAAAATAGTAACATTTCAAATCATAATATAAGCAATACTTTTCGTATTCTCGTTTAATACAGTAAATCAATTCATTTAAAAATCCTTGTTATCAATCAGTCAAATTATACATTTTTTTTCTTTCATATAAATCAAATTAGTAACTCAATACGTTCGGTGGAGACTGTCACATCCAACAAGGTCATGCATATAAGATATCCCATGAGGGATACATATAAAAGTGGCGTACCCAACACGTGGGCCAAGGATCCTCCCCTAAGCCAAGCACATAAAAGGAGACAAATGGCCATCGTCAAAAGTCTATAGTGTACACTAGTCAAGTGACAACTATGGTGGTGAGGACTTGACTAAGGTCTCCCAACCATATACATGTAAATCATGTAAGCACATAAGCACATAAGTATGCATGATCACCATAGGAGTTACCAATCTCAAATGTGTTTTCAAAAATCATTTAATTCAATAAGAGAAATCATTTCAAATAGCAATTATCTTCAGTCTATCATAATCATGAAAAATTACAATTTATACAATTTAGACACTTTATATAAATCTTCTCATGTACATCATTTAATGTAAATTATTTTATTTGAACTAATTCATGTAAATCATTTCATGTAGATCAATGCATGTAAATCATTTCATGTAAATCATTTAATGTAAAACAATATTTGGACTCGTATGAATATAATATAGAATAAATTTATATCTTCATGTTAGGAAATTTAGATGAGAAACGATTGAGAGGTTGATTTTCGAAATTTTCCAAATGCAATAAAACACTTCCTATGCGACTCCTATATATGTTTCTTACCTTGATCACAATGTGAGATAGCACTTCAATTCGCACCACTAGGTCACTTAATTCCCCAAATTATTAGCTGCAAACATATTATTAAAATAATTAAACTTATTGCAGTCAATTTATAAAATTTCTCCCTACTACTCCTAAATTCCGTTTATCCATTTATACTTAAGAAATAAAATATAATTCCCATGAATTCCTATTGGGGCCGAATATGACCATCATCGTTTTACATTATTCTCTTTTTATTTTAACTTTACACTTGATTCATGTTTATTATCTATATTCATTCTAAACTTGTTATCCTTCAAAATCCCTTCTCCTTATTATATGTTCACTATGGCCATAAGCTTCTCCCCTTTTTTTCAAAGCTAAAGTTTAGCCAATTTAAGCATATGGTCATATTCATTTCACTACCTATTATTGTTACTCACCATTCATATATTGAAATTATATTAAATTTCCTCATGAATATCCTTGGCTGAATATTTCCATAATTCTTACACTCATAATTTTTTCACTTCTATTTCCACCATCGTTCTTCTTTCAATTTCCACTTACATGTTATCATCTTTTCATATCATCATCACGCCAACATCTTCTTTTCCTAGCATAACCGAATGGTTTCCATAAGGCCAAACTTATCATTTCATGTGAGATCCATTTCTACCTGACTGTATATGTGATATGTAATTATTTATTAAGTGAAATATAATGCATTGTGTAATTATAAGTGAAAGTGTAATGTAGGCTCCACTTATGTTTATGTGTTTTGGTGGGCTCGAGACTGATAATACAATGTACAGTGGTGTAATAAATATAATATGATTATTTTGAGGTTTAAAAATCATTTTTATATTATTTTAGAATATTTTGAGAAGTATGATAAACAAATTGAAAAATGACAGTTACGTCCTGAGGGTATTTTCGTAAATTGTGCCCAAATTACAATGAATTAGGATGAAGTAAAAATACCATGATATTCTACATGAAAAGGAGTATAAGATAGTGTCAATAGATTTATCAAATCGATGGTTTAATCGAAAAATTTCGTTGGAGGTCTGTTAGAGGTAATTTCATAATTTCGTAATTTCTCATTTTCGATGTACCGTACGGTGACGAAACCACTTTTATTCATCAAATACATACAATATGAGTATTTGGCGATAAAATTTGAAATTTTGGAATGCAATTTCATAGTTTTTACGATTACGGAAGCTTAAGGGCAAAATTGTCTGAAATTTACATAACCAAGGGCATTTTGGTAATTTTCCCTAATCTAGAATATTCTAAAATATACCAACAACATCAGCTGGCCACTATTGAGCTTCTTCAACCCGCCCATTCACGCCACCATTAAAGAAGGAAAAGAGAAGAAAATAAAAACCAAGCAAAAACTACCTTAAAACATCCTTATTTCAACAAACCTATTTCTAGCAAAATTGTTCTTCTCCTTATGCTCTGTCAAACCATACCAAAATCTTATTGAGAAAGTGACAAAACAAAGAGAAAAGAGGAAGGGAAGTTTCAATCAAGAGGTATGGTACTTTATACTTAGTATTTCATTTCATTTTAAAGGTAGGGAAAGATAAATCTAAGTGTGTAGAACATGTTTCTAGCCTTAGAATTGATTAACTTGAGCTAAATAAAATGTTGCCATGGAAGGGGGATTTCGGCTAGATGAAGAACACTATGAAAATATGTTGAAACTTCCATGAAAATGGTGCCAAAAAGCTTAATGAGCATGGATTTATAGCTTGGTAAACTTAGATTGTTGAAAATCAATAATGTTGGCATAAGGGGGTTTCGGCCATGGTGTTTTGGGCAGGTTAATATGCTGCATTTCATGAGTTTAATATGCCAAAATGATATAGAAATTAAGAGAAGATCAATGATGCAATCATATCTGAAATCGAAGTTAAAACAGTGAAGTTGTGTTTTACTATCGGTGTAAATTAATTGGTTAGACATAAGTAGTGTACAATGTTGCTGCATTTAGTGATGAATAATGGTTCAAAAATTTGGTGAAATTGTTTTGCAGCCGAGATAATTTGAATACGTGTGGTGCTATCGAAAAGATCGGTAACATGAGACAGGTAAGGGATGAGTATGGAAGCCGTAAGGATATAGCAAATGCATGGTTTTTATGGATATAATTTTATGAAATTATTGAGTGTTTAATTGCCTTTGAAATCATGCAAAATTGTGGTTTTTGGCTGGTATATGAATTGTGTTGAAGTGCAAGGAGGTTAAGGTATTCGCAGCTATTATGCTGCCGAAATTTCCTCTAAAATTTTCTAAAATAACATGAAATATTTTATGAGCATAAATTGAGTGAAATTATGAAATTTGGAATTTATTTCCAATATTTTTCATAAATTGGTATTTTACCGAAATATAATATTTAAATATTCATGTAATTGAATTTTATCAAAGTGAAATTATAAATATGTTCTTTAAAATATTTTACAGTAAATTAGAATGTTTATAAAATTTCTCACTAAAGCATGAATACTTTATTGATTGTTTTCACTGTATTGTTAAATGTGAAATTTAATACCTTTTTGAAATTTTATTAATTTAAGTGATATCTACTAAATGTCCTTAAAGGTATTTCCACTGTTTATAAAACATTTTGAAACTGAGAGGCTCCATATCATGCTCACTGTTTATTGTTCTGTTACTGTTGCTGTGGTTAATTGACCTGCCAAGTCATCAGCGGTCCCAGGAACATCTGGCAAATGTACTTTGAGGACGCTTTATAGTCTATGGTCATAGATTCACGTGTTACTATTTCCCTTCAGGGATTATTATAGCATGATATACCGAAGATACGCTAGGTCTCCACCTACTGTTAACTGTTTACTGAACCATTGCTGAATTATTTCTGTTATTGAACTGAAAATGTTTATAGAATTATTATTGATCATGAAAAGTTTATTTAACTGTTACTGTGTTGTGAAATTCAAGTGTTTACTATACTGAACTATTTTCGCACTGTTTACTAAACTGTTTATCGTACCATTACTTAATTGTTTTACTATTACTGAAAAGGGTATTGTTACTAAAAGTGCTTTACTGAATTGTTAATGTTTTGAAATAAACATTTTTACTCTCTTTAAACTTATTAAGATTTACTAAAATTGCTCACTTTACTGTGATGTTTACTGAACTGGGAATTGAACCATTATTATTAACTGAAACTGCAATGATTTACTGAATTGTTACAACTGAATGTGCTTACCAAATTAATTGTTAAAGTGAAACCGTGCATTGAATCGATTACTCAATGTTTATCGAAGTGTTTACTGTGTTAAATTCTATTTCCACTGTTTTCCGTATTATCACTGTACTGTTACTATTGTTAATCGAAGCTACTTACCGTACTGTCAGTTATTACTGTTTACTGTTATATGATTTTAAATAATACTGAAGTGTTTATTAAATGGTTTTTCGTACCATTTATTTATTGAGAATATATTAAATTGTTTTTATATTCACAATTTGACATTTACTCCCTATAGTCGCTTTTGGGTTTTCGGGACAAGACAGGTATTTCAAAATACCTTCCATGCTCCATCCAGTTGCCTGGCCTACTATAGTACCCTTTCCATTACTGCTCCTGTTGAACTGTTAGAATAATAAATGTTTTTGAGCATATAGATTTCGATATATTAGTCTTGCATACAATTCCTTTACTGAGCACGTTTCGCTCACCCCTTTATTTTCCACTCTCCAGGATGCTATAATTGATTAAGAGGTATACTATTCCGAGTATATTGACTGCGTTTAGGTTTACCCAAGATTGCACTGTGTTGATCCGGGAGGCTTTTGTATTTTCTTTTATACATTTAGATGTATTGTACTGTACTATTTAAATTGTAAAATAGAAACAGGGGATGTAACGTGTAAGGAACAATATTAAATTACATATTTCGAATTTATAAATTAATTAGAGTTTACTGTTTATTACTGTTACTGTTCAAATATTAAAGGCATCGCAAACAGCCCAACCATAAATCTATGTGTATAATGTGTTATTTACTGTACATTTGGACTGTTACATTTCACTTGCTTATTCTTTCCACCATTATTATCACACTATATATTTAATTATTTTGCATTCTTTAAGCATTAAAATCAACATCATTCTTCCATCATTTAATCATCAAAATCAGTGTTATTCCACCTCATAATTCTCCATGGCTGGCTGCACTAAATTACATTAACTCATGTTTTATTTAATTTAAGTTTATGGCTATTTTAATATTATGACCAGCTTTCTTTCCTCATCATTCATGCCACCAACCACCATTGTTACACTCTCAATATCACTATAATCAAATATATAGCAATCCATGAAGCCTAGGTTTTAGTTAATTTAATTACAGGATTATTCTTACTACACCACCAACTATCATTCTACACCATCAACTATCATTTTACACCATCAGTCATGAAAAATCAGCATGATCATCCCATAATTTCTTCCATGGCTGAATACCCTAGCATGTTCCTCACATACTTTTATTTCAAACCAAGGCCATAAACACATTCTACTAATTCAATACAATCATAAACCATAAGCAATAACACTTGAAATCAAATTTTTTTTCTTCTTATCTGTACAGGAATAAGTTCTATCCAGAAACCAAAACAGCCACTTATGGTTGTTTTTGGCTGAGCTATGGGGATGGATAGAAAGCTCTTGAAGTGGGGAATAATTATTATTAAGGGGCCTAAGTGTTCAGGTGAAGAAAAGGTGTTCTACTAGGCCAAATGTGAGGTGACTTGAAGAAAATAAGGAAGAAAACGTGCAGCAGACAGAACAGGCTAGAGAAGATGATAATTTTCTAGAGTTTTCTGACTTTTTAATGATATTTTAATATAAAATATTCAAATTCCATGGAAAATGACTCATTTATCCCTTTAAAATTTTTATTTTTACCTAATATGTCATTGCACAGTATTTCTAATTCCAGTCAGAATTTTAAATTTTATTTTTACTTATGTTATTTATTTTTTGGGTCAATTTGGTCAAAAGTTGACTAATTTTGATTAGCCCTTGAGAAAAGACTATTATACCCTTACACCATTCCAATTTTTCCAATTTTGTCCCACCAATATTTTTATTATTTTTAATTTTTGAATTTTCATTTTATTTTTATTATTTTTCCTATATTTGGGTCAAACATGATCAAAGATTGACTCTCAACGTGATTTGACCAAATATGAGTAATGAAATTACCAAACCACCTTTAAACGAATGATTTTTCTTTCGTTCGCATTGTTTTTAGCATTTTCACGTAATTCAATTCACGGGCTGGATCTACAAGAAACTTCTTTACGCGAGGGTTCTCTTATAACAGTATGTTGGTTCAAAGTCAATTTGGTTTGACCGCTATTCAGAAAAATCCTTCCAGCATATGGACACAATTGTCATTTTTTAATTTGTTGCACGCAAATTAAGGTATAGTCATTTTAAGGAATTCGAAAAAATGGTCTTCTTGACCTTTAGATATTTCAGGCCCAATTTTAATATTTTACCACTTCGGAGGTTATCCAAGTTATGGATTACCGTGTGGGGCCCACTTGACAAGTTCTCCCTAATAATTCCATAACATAGGAGAATTAGTTTTGTAACTTTACTTATCATTCTAATTCTTCACCTTCAATAGGTATAAGGAGAATAGAGAAATTTGGGATCTCACAGTGGACCAGTACGAGTCCAGGTTTACAACTTTGAGCCGCTTTGATCCAGAGATGCTAGGAGTAAGAAGCATAAGATCGAGCGGTTTGTATTAGGTTTTAAGATATCTATCAGAAACAGTTTAGCCGAGTTCAACATTTCCATTTCTAATGAGGCAATCCACCGGGCCCAGTTATGTGAGCAGAATTACGAGGCTTAGCAGTGGAGTTTGGATTTAGGGCTAAGAGTAAGGGAAAGGAGAAGGTTCGATGGGGCGACGACAGAGGTGATACTAGGCCGACTAGGAAGCCTACAGGGATTATGATTTGGAATAAACCTGGTAGAGATAGATCCATCAGATCTGCTAGCACCGGGACAGCCACTACTCCCTAGAAGGTGTTACGAGCGGGGGTAGATAGTATGGGAGGTCACATGGTGATAGACCTTGCTATTGGGTGATGGGAGGATGTTTTAAATGCGAACAGCGAGGTCACATGATCAAAGACTGCCTTAAGGATAAGGAGGTAGTGTCAACAGCCCAAGCAATGCTCCAGCAGCTAAAGAGGAGAAGGCGACACTGTCCGCATCGCGTAAAGTGACAGCAGCAAAAAAAGGCAAGCAGACAGTGACTCAGGGACAGGTGTATGCCTTAGATAAGAAGACTGCAGATGCCTTTTCTTATGTGATACGAGGTAAGATTTACTTTTTTAATATTATTGCCATTACATTAATAGATCTAGGCTCCACACATTAATTTATTTTTCCTGCATGTGCTGCTAAGATACTGATGAAACCTAAACCCCTAGGGTACTCATTACAAATTACTACACCATTTAAGGAATCACAAATGTCAAATGTAATATATAGAAATTGTAAAATAAGGATAGGAGAGAAATAAACTTTAGCTAACCTAATTTTGATAAATATGTATGATCCAGATGTAATTTTATGGATGGAGTGGTTAGCTATGAATTTTGTTAGTATATTGTAAAGCTTTCTGTGTAGGAATGAAATTAAGCATTTTATCGAAATTTGTTTGATTTGAATTTGAGTACTAGGTATTTGTTTGATTATTAAAGAGTTCATAGCCTATGTGAAGGATGTTGAAAAGAGGCGTCCAAAGTTACACAAGGTTTCAGTAGTCAGGGACTTTCTAGATGTGTTTCCAAATGATTTATCGAGACTTCCGCCCAATCAAGAGATAGAGTTCATTGTTGATTTAGTGCCAGGTACTGAACCTATTTCGAAGCCCCATTAACGGATGGCACTGGTTGAGCTTGAAAAGCTCAAGAAGCAGCTCTAGAGTTACTTGATAAGGGTTTTATCCGTCCCAGCGTTTCTCCTTAAGGCGCACCAATCTTGTTTGTCTGGAAGAAGGATGGTAGCCCGCGACTTTGCATCGATTATTAATTGCTTAATAAGGCTACTATCAAGAATAGTATCCACTTCCCCAGATTGATGATCTATTTGATCAACTCAGGGGTGCCCAAGTATTTTCTAAGATTGACCTGAGATCAGGGTACCATCAACTGAAGATTCAAGAGAATGATGTACTTAAGACGATTTTCAAAACTCGGTATGGCCACGACGAGTTCTGGTAATGCCATTGGGCTTACAAATACCCCTGTAGCAGTTATGAATCTGATGAATGAGGTCTTCAAGCCTTATCTAGATAAATTCGTCATCGTATTTATCGATGATATTCTAATGTATTCTAAGTCGCGGGAGGAACACAAGCAACACCTGTACATAGTTCTGCGACCTTAGAGATAGGAAGCTATATGCTAAGTTCAGCAAGTGCAAATTTTGGCGGGATCAAATTACTTTTCTGGGGCATGTGGTCTCTAAAGACGGGGTGTCAATTGATCCGTCTAAGGTTGAAGCTCTTGTTCGATGGGAGAGACCAAGGCTGTTACTAAGATACGAAGTTTTCTGGGTTTGGCCAGATACTATTAGAGATTTGTTGAAGGTTTCTCCAGACTTTCTGCTCCATTAACATGTCTCACATGTAAGGGAGTAAAGATTGAGTGGACTGATGCGTGTAAGTATAGTTTCCAAGAGCTGAAGCGACGGTTGGCCATAGCACCAATCCTGACTATTCCGAGTGGTTCTGGAGGATTCTTAGTATACAGTGATACCTACTCCCTGGGTTTGGGTTACGTGCTGACGCGCATAGAAAGGTGGTTGCTTATTGGTCCTGTCAGTTGAAAGAACACGAAGGAATTATCCCACGCATGACTTGGAACTTGCTATCGTGGTGTTTGCTTTGAAGATATGGCGGCACTACCTTTATGGTGAGAGATTCCAGGTATTCGCAAAACACAAAAGTTTGAAATATTTGTTCTCGCAAAAAGAATTAAATATGAGGCAGCGCAAATGGATGGAGCTGCTAAAAGACTATGACTGCGAGATTCTATACCATCTAAGGAAGGCTAATGTAGTTGCTGATGCTCTAAGTAGAAAACACTTAGGGATGGTGTCTTATATGATGGTTTGGGAATACAAGCTATCGGAACAGTTTGCGAGCTTCAGCTTAGATATTTCTCCTTTAAAGGTATGGGTTAGTGGCCAGTTTTCGGATGAGCCGAGACTGATGGATCATATCAGAAATGCTTAAAGGGGGGATCCAAGATGTATTGAAATTGCCAGTCAGTTGCAGTTGGTGGTTCAATCAGAGAGACATTGCGGGGGATCCAAAATGTATTGAAATTGCCAGCAACAAGATGTAACAGAATCTACGTAAGGTGTACTGGTGGCCTAATATGAAGAGAGACATCGCGGAGTTTGTTGCTTGACCTGACAATATGTTAAAGTGGAGCATCAAAAACTGGCAGGATTACTTCAGTCTCTGCAAATTCTGACATGGAAATTGGAACACACCATGGATTTCATCATTGGATTATTGAGGACCAGATGGAATCATGATGCGATCTGGGTGATTGTAAATTGGTTGAAGTCTGCCCACTTCCTAGCTATTAAGTCTACAGACTCTTTGTATGTTCGGGAGATTGTAAGGTTGCATGGTGTTCCTGTGAGCATCACTTCCAATAGAGATTCTAGATTCACATCTCATTTCTGGGAGAGTATTCAAGAAGCTATGGGATCTCATTTAAACTTCAGCATAACTTTCCATCCGCAGACTGATGGTTAGTCTGAGCGCACCATCCAGATGCTCCAGGATATGTTAAGGGCTTGGGCGCTAGATTTTAAAGGCTCCTGGGACGATCACCTTCCACTGGCAGAATTCACCTATAATAATAGTTATCATGCGAGTATTAGCATGGCACCTTATAAAACATTATATGGATGCAGATGCCGTTCCCGATAGTCGAGGAAGAAGTGGGCAACAGAAAGATTTTGGCTCCCGATTTGGTTGAGCAGGCTTCTAGGGATGTTCAATTATTTGTGACAGGTTGAAGATTGCTCAGAGTCGGCAGAAAAGTTACGCAAATGTCCGACACCTACCACTGGAGTTTTCTATTAGTGATTCAATATTCTTGAAAGTTTCACCTTCGAAGGGAATCACAAGGTTCAGGAGAAAGGCAAGTTTAGTCCTCGTTACATTGGACCCTTCGAGATACTAAACCAAGTGGGAGACGTCGCATATCGGTTGGCCTTACCACTAGAGCTCTCTGGTGTACATAATGTCTTCCACATGTCCATGCTCAGAAAATACCATCCAAATCCATCCCACGTGATTCAGTATGAGCCGTTAGAGATCAAGGAAGATATGAGTTACGTGAAGAGGCCAATACGGATATTGGATCGAAAATATAAGGTGTTGCGGTCGAAGACGATACCTAGGTTAAGGTTCTCTAGCAATATCATACCGAAGAGGAAGCTATCTTGGAGCTAGAGAGCCTGATGTGAGAGAAATATCCAAAACTATTCGTCGAGTAGGTTCGATCAAATTTGGTGGACCAAATTTCTTAGGTGGGGGGAAATGTGAGACCTCATAATTTATAGTACGGTTCAATCATAATTATATAATTGAGAAGTATGAAATATTAATAATTAATAAATATTTGATTTTCTCTTAGGTTATAAGCTAAACATGTAATGGGCCCTACCGATTCTCGGAGGTCCAGATGAAGGTGAAACTTCAGGGACTCGATATTTGGAGTCGAAAAATATGATGGAAAGTGTTCTAACCTTAATATCAATTATTTTTGCATATTTTGAAAAATGTGAAAAATTTTAGAAAATGACGGTTTAGTCCATAAACCGTTAGAATTTTTGAAAATAACAATCAAATCAAGAGGACTTTGGACCTATGGTTTATACCAAATAATTCCTCATAAAATATAGTTTTATAATATCTAGACAGATGGAGGAAACAAGAGATGAAGACAAAAATTTACGTGATTTTATAGTTATGGGTAATTCGATAATTTCACCTAAATGATAACCGAACCTTGACAAAAGCTTCACCAAACATTAAAGCAAGCTAAATTGAGTTGATTTATGATTAAATGAAATATTTTGGAGATTAGACAGACTGTTTCCAACCGTGTCAAAGTTTAAGGGCAATTTTGGAAGAAATCTTTAAGTATAAGGGCAAAATGGAATTTTGCCTTAAAATATCCTTATATCATGAAATTTCCAGCATTTTCCTTGCTGAAAATTGGTAGCAACCAGCAGCAAAGAGAAACCTCCATAGCCAAGCTTGAAAAGAGAGAGAAAGTGAGAAAAACATTAGGAAAATCACCTTAAAATCAATTTCTTCCTTTACCAAAATTATTCTACTCAACTTGCTCTTCAATTTGGTGCCTAAATCACTTGCTAAATCAACAAAAATTAGACTCCAAGCTTCCTTATAGCATTCGACCAGGGTGAGACAAAATGGAACCTTAAATTTTTTCATGAAATTCTTGTTATCTATCATGTATTCATAATGTTTCTATGCTTCTCTTAGTTTGAAACATGTTGAAATCATGTGTTTGGCTATATGAGGGTTTCGGCATACATACATGGTGGGTGAGAATGATATGTTTTGATAGAATTGAATGCAGGAAAATAATGTAGAAATCATGGAAAATATGAAATTAAGTTTAGTTAGCTTAAATGGAGGAAATTCATGGTGTTGGGGAAGGAAGTACCATTCGGCCATGGCATAAGGGATGAGAATTTGATGCCATTTGATATGCAATTTAAGTAGAAGTTGTGTAGAAAATTTATAAAATTAATTTAAAAATAAGAAAGAGGTTTAAATTTGGAAACTTTAATGTGTAGGAAGAGAGTAAGCAATCGGCCTTGATGAAGGGGAAGGAGAAATTGAGTCTATTTCAATGTACTTTAGGTCCTAAAATAATGTATAAATTATTCTGAAAATTTAGGCGTAATCGGAATCGAAACCAGAGTTATGTAGCAAAAGTTACATTTTTCACTGGTAGAAATTTGACTGCATTTAAACAAATTTGACTGCATTTAGACAATTTTGACAGTCCATGCATTCATATTTAAATAGTTAAATATTCTTTTGGATGAAAAATAGTGAATTTATAGAGTTGAAATAATAAATTTGCAGCCCCGAAATCGAGAAGTGATAAGGGGCTGGAGGATAGAATATTGATAAAATTAGAGGTAAGGGTTATTTTTATGAAGCATAGGGATATAGCGCTGCATGTTTTGATGAGAATTACCAATTGCGGAAATTAAATAAATATTTTGGATTGAATTTTGGAACTGTGAATTGTGGTTTGAAATCTGGATTTTTATGCTAGAGGAGTTAGGTTTGAATAAACTGTTATGCTACCGAAATTTTTCTATGCTAACCTAAACCCCTAAATTTATAAAATCAATCAAATTCATACTTTAATAGGAAATATTTGAAATATAGAGAAAATAAATTTAAGCATCCAATTTTAAATATTTGAATATGGTTTAGTAAATATTAAAGGATTTATATATGATACACTGATAGTGTATAGTGTATAGTTTTGATACACTATCAATGCACCAGATGTTGATGCCTCATCAATAAGCCCTTATGAGAAAATTAAAAAAATTTATTTATATTTACTTTTAGGGGCTTGGTATATTTTTTAATTTGCCAAATGATGAGGTGTCAACCTCTGATATATTGACAGTGTATAGAAACTATACACTGTCAGTACATCATATACAAACCCAATATTAAATCACAAATTCAATAATTATAATGATTTTTGTGGTATTTTATCTATTTTTGGATGCCTGAATATCTTTTTATATTTCATAGGATTTAAATAAATAAATTTGAAGAATAAATATTGATTTAAATTTTATTGTATTTTATATGTTTGGATTTATTGATTTTATGGAATTAATTTTGATGATTTTATTTATGATATGTTTTGATAAATTCATATCCATAAACTGTTCTGAAAATTATTTGTTTAAATGTTTTGAGACTGTGGCCTCGTAGCTACCTGTAGGTACATGCATTTCCGTTCCGTTCTTATTACTGTTGACTCTAGCCCAGTCTTCTAGCTCCCACAAATGTCACATAGCTAGTATACACACTGTGGTACCCTGACTATGGCCATACATCTATTATAGTACATGTGTCTATTGGGCGTAGTTTAGTCTCCACTAAAATTATACTGGGGTGGTAAATTCCTGGTTAACTTAGATCCAGGTACTCCCCGTTTTGATATATTCGTGATTCGATTTATTTGTATTTTATCTTTCATAATATGATATGGTCTTTTGTTAAATTATTTATTTGATTTATCTGTGAGAAATTGCTATAAATATGATTTATACTGTTTACGGAGAAATTCTTTAACTTCCAATATAAGTGTGCTTAATTTTCAAACATTGGAATTATAATTGAATTTTTTATTTAATTAAATCAAATGACTTCTCTATAATGGCTTTGGATACTAGAACATGACAGGTAATCCCAAGTACCTCCCATACTCTACTCAGTTACCTAACCCACTATAGTTTCCTTCTTATTAGCTCGTGCCAGCTTTACTTCATGCTTCCAATTCATGATTTAGTATAAACATCCGTTTATAAAATTTTCATATAGGTTACATTATATCAACTTTCATATAAATGTCTCTTACTGAGCACATTCTGCTCACCCCTTTATTTTTCACTCTCAGATTACTTGTAGTGAAATTAGGTCTGCTTTCCTGGTTAACCTGATTCCAGTATTCCTTAGGTGATTTTTCGAACTCGTCGAAGTATACTGGTGTTATGTTATGTATTCAGATTGTTGTACAATACTACTTTCTTTGTATATTAAACTTGGAATGTTAAACATTTGTATTTTGTTTATATACTTTTGAAATTTTGAATCCTGGGTTTTGCATACAAATAATAAAATTTTATTTGAAAATTAAGTGACACTGCAAATAAGCCCAACCGTATGTGTTTATTTATATGAAATTAGTAAATTATATGATATTCCTGGACGTCACAGTTGAGATTATATAAATTGTGTTTTCATGCACGAGGGTTAGGACAGTTACAGCTGTTATGCTGTCGAAATTTTTGTAAAATCATAAGTAGAAAAAAAATAATAATAATAATAATAATTAAAAAAATATATATTTTTAGGAGACTAATTAGATGTTAAGAACAAATCAGTTTTTCTAAAAAAAAATAATTCAAAGCTTTTGACTTTTTTTATTGATTTGAATTTATCAAATGATTTGAATAGTTGTGAAAAAATAAATATGAAATAATCCATAGACAATGAATTGAAAGAAGTGTCTTAAAATTTATTATGAATTTTGGAAATTAAATGATAATTTAACGGTCGTAATGAAAAAGTCATGCAAATTTGATGAAATTTTATAGGATTAAATTGAAATAATGATGTGTTTGCATGCATAAAACATGCATAAGTGCATTGCTCATGTCACGTACATTGTTTGACAGTTTTAAATATTTTGCATTATGGTTTTAAATTGAATTAAGTATTGATTTTTAAATGGTACAAAAAGAATGCATTTGTTTTAAAGATTACGTGGATATGAAGAGTTTTGGGTCTATCATATTGAAATGTTTTGAAAACTTGCAAAAGTAAGATGAATGATTTAATGATTTTGTTTATACTAAATGAAATTTTGATAAAGAAGGTTTACCCCAATTGTTTTATCATGGTATGGTATGATTGAGGGTTATGTTGTGGGAGTCACCTCTAAGGTCTTAAAGGACTTGTGTGCTACACGAGTTCTTCAAGATTGTGACAGCACTTACGTGCCACACGAGTTTCTTGAAATCGTGGAAGTCACCACTAGGATCCCAAAGGAACTATGTACAACACAGTATACCTTACCGTTGTATTCCATGAAACTATAAAATGAGCTCGATTTTTTAAAGGTTTAAATGTCGATTATGTTAACGTATAAAGCTTTGGAAATACAAAGTATCGTTTTATCATTGTAGGGATACATCGTTGCATGATTTTGATAAAATTAATTTCTAGTGAATTGGAATTAACGTTTTGGACTGGAATTGAATTTTGGAAATTGTGGTTTGAAACTGGATTTTATGTAGGAAGGTTTGGTTAAAAAAAAAAACAAAATGTTATGCTATCGGAATTTAAAGTAGCCTAAAACTTTCAAAACCATCATTTGACATAATATATTTTAATACTTGAAAAGTAAAGAAATTTATTTTAAATATATTGTTCTAAGACTTGAATATTTTCATATACTATGATATTTAAATAAATTATTTGGAATGTTAAATAATATCTTGAGAATATGTTTCATGAATTATTTATTAGATATGTTGATTTTATGATTTTAATTTTATTAATATGATTTCATGAATTTAATTTTATAAATTTCTTTGAGACGTGATTTATTAGTTTAATCTCTGTAAACAGCTTTGAAAATATTTTTGAAACATTTTGAGACTATGGCCCCGTAGCTACCTGCAGGTACATCCATTTTCGTTCTGTTCTGGTTGCTGTTGACTCTAATCTAGTCTTCTAGCTCCCATAGGTGTCACTTGGCTAGTGTACACACTGTGGTACCCTGACTATGGCCATAGGTCTATTATAGTGCATGTGTCTATTAGGTGTAGCCTAGTCTCCACTAAAATTATACTGGGGTGGTAAATCCCTCGTTAACTTAGATCCAAACACTCTCAGTTTTGATATATTTGTTATTTTGTTTTATCCGTATTTTATGTTTCGTGATATGAATATGATGCTTTGAGGAATTATTAAATTGATTTATCTGTTTAAATTGTTATAAATATGAAATTGTTTGATTTCTATTATAAGTATGTTTATTTCTCAAATTATTGGAACTACAGTTGAATTTGTGATTTAATTAAATCAAATGAATTCCCTATAGTGGCCTTTGGATACCAGAACATGACAAATACTTCAAAGTACCTTCTATACTTTACTCGGTTACCCAACCCACTATAGTATCCTTCCTATTAGATCGTGCCTAATTGATTTTCATAGTTTAAATTGATAGGATGATATTTTGTGATTTATATATATGCTAATATATTTGCTTTATTGATGTTTTATACCTAAAAGAGCTTACTAATGTTTATTTTATGATTTAGGTATTAAATATCAAAGTTGGAATTAATTGAAGCTAAAAAGAACAAATTACAATATTTTCTGTCCAGTTTAAAATATTGATGTTTTTTACCATCTTAACAACCTAATCTCAAGAAGTGGCCTTCATAGAAGTTGTAAAGGACTTCTCGAGGTTTCTAGAACGTATAAGATCGCAAAAATTGGAGTACGTTTTATTGGTTAACTATTTATGGAAAATTATAATGAAAATCTGCCCAAATTTTCTATTTTAAGAAAGAGTTCTAACAAAGCAAGGCCAAGACAAGATTTTGTTAAGACAAGATATTGTGAAGACAAAATTTGGTTGAGACAAGATATGTCTTAAAATTTGTTATATCTTAAAGTTTTAATTATTTTTAAGACAATGTAATAAAGTAGGAAAATAGAGTTTGAGTATAGAAAGAATCGTAAAGAGAGAGAAATTCTAAAAAGAGTTTAAGCCAATCAAAACTCTTCTCTAACTTCTACTCTACCTAATATTCCTAGGCTTATATAAAGAGCACATTGGCTCTCATAAAAATCATCCCTCTTCGTTTTTATTTTTCCTGTAGCAATTTCTTAAGATTTTAATAAAAGTTTTTAAATTTCTTTTAAAAAATTCATTCTTGCTGATTTTAATTAGTAGTTTTTTTATATTTTATTAGATTTTAATAGTTGTTATAGATTTCTATATTTCTTTCTTTAAAATCTGATTTCTTTTCTTTCTTTTTAAACAATTTCTGATTTTCTTATATTAAGAGTAATCAAAACTTATTCTTGCTTAGTTTTAATAATTGTTTGTGTGTTCTTGCAAGATTTTGATATTGATTTATTAGTTCTTGTTTAATATTATTAAAGATTGATATCTTGATTGTTCTTTTGCATGATAATTGATTTCTTGATAATATTTAACATGAATTGTGTAATCTTGAACATGTCTAGTGAGTAGTTTGTTAATTCAGTTATGAGGTAATTTAATAATTCTTGGAAATCTTGATTGTGAGATTCTGAACTTATGATATAATTGTTATTAAATATCTAAAATTCCCTGAGCATCATCCCATGATTGTTTGATTGATTAATAGGTGGCCAACTATTTAGTCTAATTAAATAATCTACTCCTAGACTAAAAACTTATGCCCGTAATTGCTTTTGGGTTCAATCACAAGAGGGTTAAGGGAATGGATGTTTAAGTTGAACAAATTTACATCGTATGTGTTTGTTGCTTAATGTCAACTCATATCTTTCTAGTTTCTAATGCTACTAATAATTTTATCTAGAGATCGTATCCTAGGTGAATTAATTAGTTAGAGATTAATTGGGAATCATATTATTGATTAACGACTAAGTAAAGATTGATGGTGTAACTCGTCGTACTTGGTACACTACGGTTAACTATTTAATTAACAATGATCTTTTTCTGTCAATGATCAATAGGAAAGTCTAAGAATATTAGATACCTTGTAACTAAATGCCTGTGATATTTGTTTGAATTTTAATTTTTTATATTTTATTAGTATATTAGTTAAGTGCTGGTTTCTATAAACCCTAAATTAAGTTGTCGTCCTAAAAACACCAAATTTATGCTCTTTCCCCAAAAAATTAGATTTTAATTTAACTACGTAATTTTGTTTAAGTAGATTTTTTGTGGGATCGACCCTAACTTCTGCTAGCTACATAGTAATTGTTTAGGATTTTATTTTTGGTAACCTATGACAGTATCGTCATGTAGAGTTATTGACTTTGTACTATCATGTAGAGAAGCATATATATATATATATATATATATATAGAGAGAGAGAGAGAGAGAGAGAGAGAGAGAGAGAGAGAGAGAGAGAGAGAGAGAGGATTCCTGCATATAGTTAACATGATATTTTTCTTATATATATGTTTCTTACTAGGCTTTCCAAAGCTTTACCCCCTCACTCACCATCTCGATAGCTCATCAGTATACAGAATGAGCGCTACTGTAAGGTTGAACGAAGAAAATTCTAGAAGTCTAAGTTATCAAGTAAACATGTATATATCAAAAATTATGCTTTTATATTCAGACAAGTGTATGCACAACACATGTATATATAGTTCAGGATGTAAATCGTATAGTGTAAGGTTAAAAAAAGTTAAAGAACTAGTAGAATATACTCGCAATAAGTTGATATAAATAAAAATAGAAATTTTTGTATTGTGTTTTATACTTTAAATTCATATTTAATATCGTGGATAAAATGATCTAATGGTATAAAGATTAATAGATATCAAAAGTTATAGGGTGAACTTACACTAGCACTGAATGCAAACTATATGGTTGTAATTGATTGGATGTGAATAAGTGTTTTCAAAAAGAAAAAGTTAGTTTGGAATTTCACGATTCCGGGTGTGACAATAACTTTTTTAAATTTCATATATTTTAAAATTAAATAATTAATGGAATAAGATTATTTATAAAAAATTAAAATTAAATTATTATTCCAAGAGCTTTAGCTTTTTTGTATTTATATCAAATATAAGATTATTATTAAAAACTAAATCTTATTGAAATTAGAAGTGTAACTTTGGATCAACGATCAAGTTAGTCTTTATTAACATTTTATATTTTAACGATGAAAAAAATTTATCTCACCATACATGTCATGTATTCATATAAAATACATGTCTTTTTTTAAAAAAGTTCATCCAAGTAAAAAATTTGTGCCAAAAATAATTATTTCTATAAATATGTTTTTAATGTATATAACAACCGTACATATATATTAATAAAAGATGAGTAAATAAATTTATAAATGATATGAAATTTTCTTTAATTTTAATATATATAAATATAGATGTTTATCTTTTAGAAATTGAAATAGATAATTGATTTAAAAAATAATTAATTTATTTTGTAATTTTAATGTTTATAGATTCCTATCTTTTAAAAAATTGATTAAAATTATTATTTTTTATTTTAAAATATTACACGTGTTGATATTTTAGAATATCTACCTAGAATGTTTTACTTTAAGTAAACTGTTTTAGCTTTTATATATATATATATATATATATAAAGATTATAAACCAAATAATTTTAATTTTAATTTTAATTTATTTAAAAATATTTTATTGTGTAAATTGAAAAGTATAAAAATAAGCCATCTATATAACATGTATACTATTTAAATATTTGAAGTTATTATTTTTCTAAATAAATAAATCTAATCTAATATCTAATATACATATTATATTATAAGGTACATAGCAAATATTGTAAGATACCTACATAGATGCTTACATGGATAGTTTCTCTGAATGACATATAAGCATCATTAATTTTATATCTACTTAAGTCAAAAGGAATAATTTTATATATATATATATATATATATATATATATATATATATATAAGCCAAAGTATTTGAGTACAAGTAGAACTTTCTTTGTGAATAGTCTAAGTGTTTGACACGTATAACATATTAAATAAAAAAATTATTTCTTTTCAGGTTTCAAAAAGTTAGAAATCTCTCTCTATATAAATATATTAAAAATATAAAATAATTCAATTATTTTTTAAGTTAATTATCTATTTCAAGTTTAAAATATAAACATCTATATTTATATATAGATTAAAATTAAATAAAAATAACATATCATTTATCTCTACCTACATTAAAATTAAAAATATAACGTCTACATCTATAGCTTTTATCGATTAATAGGAAAATATCTATATCTGTATATATTAAAATCAATATTAATAATGTAATATATAACATGCAATAATTTAGCATCTTACGTTTAGTGATTACCATTTTTTTTAATTTTTTAAGCGATAACATCATTTTTTAATTTTTTTAAATTAGTATATAACATGTAATCATTTCTTTTTTTCACATTAATATTACAAAATATATATCTGCCACTTTTATCTATTAAAATTTTTAATTATCTAAAAGGTAACATCTATATCTATATATTTATATATTAAAAATTTTAATTTTCTCCATGATTATTATTGTAAAAACTACAAACTTTGTACTATATTAGTGAATAAATATGAGACATAGAATAAGTTAAGTACTATGATGCTCCTTGTAATTTTCATTATTTCAAGTAATGAGAATGAAATTTGCAAGTTTGGTGAATTTAACAACAAACGATCCTTTAGATAATTTAGAAATCTTATATAAGTTCAAAAATTATATGAGAACAAATAAGTGCTTGTATTCCATAATATAGAAGTGTATTTATTTTAAATGAAATAAGGACACAAGTATACTAAAAAAAATGTAGTATACTTGAATATTAAAATAGTTAAAATAAAATAAACAAGGAAATATATATATATATATATATGTATAGAATATATATATATATATATGATATAAAAGAATGTTATCTTAAAAAAAATAATAATAAAATAAAATATGTTATACACATATACAAGATGTTAACAATAATAAAAAAACACATAAATAAATAAATAAACCATATAATAATATTAACAATATAAAAAAAATAAACAAAAATATAATTTTGCAATCGATGGAAATCTTCCATCAAAACATCCAATCCCGTCAGACGACCTCTCCCACTCTTAGATTTGTTGAAATTTTTTAATTTCCATCTTCCTCTTCAGCCGACCCTCTCTCTTTCATTACCTAAGTCTGCTACCGTTGCTCTCAAAACTCACCCATTTCACCGAAACCTAGTAGCTCCACATTGTGCCTCTTTGCCTCACACGAGAGCCCCTTTTTCCCTTCACCGAATGCAGCCTCCTTACCTCATTTCCCTTATTTGCTAAACGAACCTTAGTGGGAAGAAGAACTAAAGCCGACGAGAAAGAGGAGGCTCGGGTGGAACCGAGAAAGAAAGAAAGGAAATGAGCTGAAGCCGAGAAGAAAAGAAAGAGTAGCCGGAAAAGAGAATGAGCTAAGAATTCCTGCCATTCGGTGAGAAAAAGGAGAGAAGCTACTGAAGTAAAGAACGACGAAACGGTAGAGGCCCTGAACGATGTTGAGTAGAAGAGGAAGCTGCGTCAGGTGTTCGGGATGTTGGTAACGCTGAAGGAAAGGAAGAAACGAGGGAGACAATACCTTTTTTGGTGCTGGTTTAGGCTAGATGCTCGTGGCTTTAAGGGCTGAGAAAAAAAAGGAATAGAAATGAGTTGTACAGTGGATTGTAAGTGTTACACTACAGCAAAATGTACTTTTAGCAGCGTTTTTTTGTTATTTAACGGTGTTTATAAATGCCGCTAAACTGTTGCGGCATTAGTAAAAAACACTACAAAATGCGCCGGTTTTGTAAGCGTAGAGAAAAATAGCGGCATTTTCTATAAAAAAATGCCGCTAACTTTGTGCCAATTTTTCACTTATTTACGATGTATATATGAACCGCAAGTTAGCGGCGTTTTTTCAAAAAAATACCACGAATTTAGCTAAAAACGCTGTTAAGTCAGAATTTCACTCCTCTCACCATTTAGCTTTTTTTGTTTGCGTTCAATTTCCTTTTATATTAGATTTTTACCGCCAATTTTTTTCTTGTATGCATTTCTGTTTCCTTTTTTGCTTTTACTTTTTTATAGCTTTTCATTTTCTTACATGCCTTTCCCGCTATTTCATTTTTTGCTTTTACTTTTTTATAGCTTTTCATTTTTGCCAATTAATAGATATTACCATCCATTCCCGCCAGTTCATAAATATTAATAAAATGCTTTTGCTCCATTTTGCAGAGGCCCGCCAGTTCATAAATATTAACAAAATGCTTTTGCTCCATTTTGCAAAGGCACAAAGTAGGCCTTCAACACACAGCCATTAATAGACATTAGTAGAAAAAAATTGTACAAACAATATTAATAGGGAATGATGAAACTATGAGCTTTTGCCTTCAATATTAAGAGTTGTCAAAATAAGTAATTACTTAATGGCTGACGTTGCAAGAGGTTGAAACAGGGGTGATAAGATAAGGTTTAGGTGCTGCATCTTCGACTGATTTGGAGGTTTTAGAGGCTGAATAGGAGGCTATTGTTCACCCTTCTACGTGGATCTGATATATAGCAACAGCCAAGGAACCCTTGACTTTTTCTCTCGGTGCTGGAACAGGGCTACGAAGGGGAAGGCTCGGCTGGGCAAGAAGGCTACAGCAACAGGCCATTCAGTGCAATCTGACAGAACCAAGGGGCTGTTGGGAGGCTAGAACCGTCCTTGAGCAGTGGTGAATAGAAGGTGAACAATGGCTGAAACAGTAACCACGTGAGGAAGCTTGGATTGATTTTTCAAGAGGGTAAGGCCCTCTAAACGTTGAGTTATGATCATTATATATACATGACATATGAATATTTGGATGAAATATGAAAGATGGAGATGAAAATAATGAATAAATATCAATTGTGGGATATTCAAACAAATGTACCTAAGCATAATTTATATGCTAAGAAAATAAATGGATTAGTTGAGATATCAGCACAAGTGTAATTATATATTTTGCTTGAAGTATAGTTATACTTATATAATTATACAATTATGTATATAACGAAGGGAATATGTAACAATTACTAAATCAATAAAGCATTAATGAAACAAATACAAATAGTAAATGGAGATGTGAATTAGTAGCATGAGAAAGATTTTATTTCTATGTAAATTTAAATGATGAATAGATTTTATGCAAGGATAAGTAATATATATATATATATATATATATATATATATATATATATATACACACACACACACATACGACTAAATATATAAACAACAATGGGATTCATGGTTAAAAATAATAATGACGGATGAACTCTTGGTGTAGGGTTGGACTCGGAATCTTAAGGAAGGTCGGTAGTACGAGACCCGACTGACAAGGCTCATCAAGGTGAGAAAACTATACTTTGGTTTTTGATGTAAGATATACATGTATTTACATTATATCGCAAACGTGTATATACAAGTGTATACACACACACACACACGTCAAATACATGAGGATGAAGGATTTAGCGGTAATACAAAAGTGAACTAGTGTTAACTACGGTTACTAGATAAACATTTTAATATAAGCGATTAAGCACAATAACGTATAGTTATTGAAGTTAACGGATTTTGTGTAGTGGATCGAGCGGTTAAAGGACTCAAATTTCCAATTCAGAAGAACGAGAAAGATACTCACTAGGAATATAAGGTAAGTGGGATAAATAAGCCTTGCTAGTATCATCTCGTAAGAGATGAATAAATCCTTGTTAAAATACTTATCTAAATTTACTACAAGTTGGTGGAATACTATGGGTAAGACTATAAGAGTAAGTATGGTAAAATACAAATTGGACAAAATGTGATCATGAATAGTAGTTGTTTAGAAAGGAATCTTGCTTGTGATTCGCATGTTATGTGTTATAGTTTGTTCGTGGTTATTGAATATTTAAATTGTATACTTTTTGGTGCTTGCATTTTTAGGAATGTATATGAATTAATTAAATCGCACCGAGGGAGCATGTTAGCATATTGTGATACTTTGAGAATGCATATGTGATTTGTGTGCGGTATGTATAGCTCCCAATATTGAGTTCTTGGACCTAAATTAGTACCTAGTCGTGTTTGTTGAAAGCTAGGAAAAAGGCCAACCCGAGTAAAGACTTGATCGTTGTACCGTGTGAGCCACCTCTAGAGAACTCAAGGGATCTACGTGCTACATAGGTTCTTCGGAAACTATGGGAGCCACCTCTCGAATCCTTTGAGAGTTAAGTGCTACACGAGTTCCAATAAGATAGTAGAAAGTATGTGTCATAAAGGCCAACCCGAGTAAAGACTCGATCTTTGTACCGTGTGAGCCACCTCTAGAGAACTCAAGGGACCTACGTGCTACATAGGTTCTTCGGAAACTATGGGAGCCACCTCTAGAATCCTTTGAGAGCTAAGTGCTACATGAGTTCCGATAAGATAGTAGAAAGTATGTGTCATAAAGGCCAATCCGAATAAAGACTCGACACTTGTACCGTGTAAGCCACCTCTAGAGAACTCAAGGGACCTACGTGCTACATAGGTTTTTCGAAAACTATAGGAGCCACCTCTAGAATCTTTTGAAAGCTAAGTGCTACACGTGTTTTGATGAAATATGAGGAATCATAGGTTATTGTGACAATAAATGAATGATTGTGATTCGTGAATGTGACGAATGTCAGTAGATGGAATAGATCTTATACATAAGACAGAGAATATGTATGATCATTGAATTATGCTTTTATATGTCATACAAAAATGTGCTATTTGAATGTTTGTTTTCTTTTACACTTAACCATACTAATAAAAAGAATGATACCTTGTGAATTTAAGAATGGAATGAAAGCATGAATAAGCTTATGAAATTTGTGTACATACGGATTGGTAGTAAACCTTGATATAATCCATACATGCTATTTTATAAAACTCAGGCATGTATGATCGTGTTTTACGATATGAGCCTAGTATGTACTTATTTAAACTACTTATTGAGCCATGAATTGCTCAACCCTTAATTTAACATCTGTAGATCATACGAGTTGATAGTCGGCCTAGACTTCGTATAGGCTCTCGAGAAATCGTACCTAGTAGTGGTACTCGTTTGCGTTCTCCAGGCCTAGCTTTTGCATTTTTGAGGTATACTACTCGTATATCATTTTGATAGTCATATGTACTTTAATTTCACAATACTAGGAAAGTATATGGGATATAACTTTGGATCGCACTAGATGATTATGTGAGTCTAGGTGATTATCGAGTCCGATCCGAGTTCTAATGTATATTTTTAATGATATATAAAGTGATAGATGTGAACTTATTAATGGTTAAACTCTTGAGAAGCTTGAGATACTTGATTGTATGAACTGGGGAGAAATAACAACTGGCTATGTCGTGTGATTTAAAAATGTGTTTTAATGCAGGAAATTTTACCTGGGGAAATTGATAAAATACAAAGGGGAGATTCGACCCGTTTCATTTGAAATAGTAAATAAGGTTAAAATTCATAAGAATCACTTGAGAAGGATGACATAGCTCAAGAAATAATATTAATAGGATAAGATTTGATCTAGATACTGCACTAACACCGAATACAAACCGTAAGTAGAAAAAGAAAAAAAAATTGGTTAGTAATTTTTCAAAAGCGATAAGTGTATGTTAAGTGGACATCATTAGCCTTCAGGTCGTGACAATTGTATAAATTGCATGTGATCATTATTTTTTCAATAATACTTGGTACTTACGGATCTTAAGAGTCAAAATCAAATTTTTCTATTACTTTTTGTATTTAGTTTATCTTATTCTAGTATAAAATTTTATCGCACACCACATAAAAGACTAACATCAAATGAGGTTTCAATGTTTATAAATAAGACACCTTAGCCGGAAATTAAATTATGGGTTACAAAGTCACTGTTCAAAGAATTAGATTAATATATATTTTTCAATGATAAAATATATAGTAACATAATTTTAAAATATAACTGATTTAACATGTATATTGTTATTGACTTTTTTTGAATTTGTGTTTTATATATATATATATATATATATATATAAGATTTATATATGATGCACTGACAGTGTATAGTTTCTATGCACTGTTAATGCACCAGAAGTTGACACCTCATCAATAGGCCCTTATGAGCTAATTAAAAATTTATTTATATTTGCTTTTAAGGGCTTTGCATATTTTTTAATTTGCCAATTGATGAGGTGTCAACCTTTGATGCATTGACAGTGCATAGAAACTATACATTGTCAGTGCATCATATACAAACCCATATATATATATATATATATAGACACACACACACATAAACACACATATATGGAAAATCTTTCGCTAATAGAGTAACTTATAAAAGTTGATCCAACTTTTGGTTGGTAATATCTGTTATATTGGTGCAACAAAAAACTATCTGAAGTTAATGAAAAATTTCATTGTTTCTCATGCAACGTGGATGTTCCTAATCCAATTCAAAGACAAATAACAATTATATTTACTATATTTGAAATATTAAACAAAAATTATTCCATGATGATAATACAAGCATTTTATAATTTTAATAAATATAACTTAATTGTAACACTTTGTATATCATATAAGTTAAATGTTGAGAGATTTAATAGTTCTGGAAAAATAATATTTTGTACTTTTCAAAGAAATTAATCAATAAAGATATTGACAATTTTTATAAAATTTCTCTTATGTTATTGATTAGTTAACAATTTTATCTTATAAGTACAAATTGAATACTAAGACATTTGATGGTTCTAAAAAAAAATGTTTGTACTTTTCAACATTGAAGTTAAGAAATTAATTAATATTGATGTTTACAATTTTATAAATTACTCCTAAGGTATTGATTAGTTAACAATCATTGTAATATTGTCTTATATTTAATTTAATTTAATATGTCTATGACCATGTTTTGAGAAAATGGAGATTATAAAATTCGAGAGATATTTAAAAATGTCAGTAATGAAATTTTTGTATTCAAAACAAAAATGACATATTAAAATATTGAGATAGAAGAACTAAGTTTGTCATGTCTAAAGTGTATCACTTTGAACATAAACTTAAATGTCGAAAATTATTGAGACATGTATACATTTATATGATAAGATTATCTTTGTTATATTTTCATATAACATACGTTATAACTTAAACTTAATTTAATCAAATTACAAATTAGTGTTTTATCCATGTCTTCAATTCTATCTATCCATTTTAAAAAAAAAAAAACTACACACAAGATTGATTTTAAGACAGAGAAATTTTCAATTTCTTCAAATCAAAGACATGTTGAATTTTTTGTTTTACTATTTTTATTCAATAAATTAAAATATAAGTTTGATTTAACTTTTATAAAATCTGTATAATTATATCCAATATATAATTTTTTATATTATTGTATTGTAATATACAAATTACAAATAAAATATTATATATAAATATGTTATCTTTTTCATAAAACATAATAAATTTTTGCTATAAAATTTCAAATTAAAAATATATATTATCATTTGATTTATTGTTCAATTAATATATTACATCGCACGGGTTTAAAACTAATAAGTATTAACTTCTCTACTTTTCTACTTTCCTAAAATTTCTCTATTCCTAAAATTTTTCAATCTTTTTAAAAAAGAATATATTAAATTAATTTTAAATACTATCTAATCCAAAAATATTTAAAAAGAAACATAATTTTGGAAAATTAAATAAAATATTAATTGATATCTACTTATATTATAAAATGAATAATTTTAATTCATTTAAAAAATATTTTATTATCTAAACTAAAAAATATAAAACTAAATCATCAATATCACGTATATTATTTAAATATTTATTAATTTTCTAAATAAATAAAATTTTTTCATAAAACATATAAATTTATAAATATATGTTACATATTTAAATAAATAATATTAATTTGTGCATTACGAAAGTAGCTATGCTTTCATATAAATATAAATATAATATAAATATAAATACTTTTATGTTATAATCATTTATTTATACAAATATAAAAGAATGCATATTTATATTATATATAATATTACATATTTATAATAATAATTATTTAGTTCAATAATAAAAATATGCCTTAAAATTTTATTCTAACACTTAATTGTTAAAATATACTTTTAATTTCTATTTTAATTTTTTGTTGATATTCTCAATAATATTATTTATGATATGTTTTTATTTTTTTTATTCTTCCTAATATTTGTTTATCTTATATTTTGAATATTATAATTTTTAATTAAATATTTAATTATTTTATTATGGGATATCTTGACTATATTAGATATATTCTATATACTCTCTAAATAAATAAATTAAATAATATTATTTTAAATATTTATAAATTTAAATAATTAAAAATGTATCGCTCACATAAAAACTAATTTACAAAAGAATTCTTGACTTCTCTCTCCCCTGTTTTGCTTACAGAGGTGTCTCTGGTGTCATGACTGGATCTTAGACATCCTTTCTACAAAAGTACCATAATTATTTTCTCGATCCAACATGCTTATCCGGACATACTGCGGGCTAACCCCAAAGTGCTTGCCACCCCTCGTCAAGATCTTTTTGCTTCTAAGGAAGCTTTCGCAGTCTTCAATCTCTCCTTCGCACTTTACCCATGCGAAAGCTGCAACGGAGAAAATTCAAGTTTAATCTCAAAGCGTATAGGCAAGAAAACACTTATCTATGATGTTGATTCACTTTTTCTTTTTCTTCTTTTGCCTTTCTCTTACCAGGTTGAGGCTCGAAGACCCTATTGAGAAACTTGCAAAGGTGGGGGGGAAAGTCAGGCACGCTAAATAGGCCACTTTGATGCACTGCCTGTCTCAATAGCTTCCACCTTTTGGCCATAATCTGGTAGCTGAACTCGAAGAAAGAATCACCTTCATTTGGTCTTTCACAACTGTCAGATATAACTTTCAAAATTTTGGCTGCTCTGATCTGTGAATCCTTCGAGACACCAATTGTGTTGAGCTCTATGTATTTTGTCATTTTTCTCGCAACATCTTCATCTTTAACAAGAGCCCACCTGAAAAATGTAAAAGTCAGAATGTAAAAAGACATAAGCGATGTATGCAGTACAATTCATTCTCCTTTTTTCAGTACATTCGAGGAAGTCTAACGAAAAGAGATTTCAATTATAGGGCTCAATCCTCTTAAGAATGAGTAACAACATGCCAAACTTGCTTTCCTGTAGCACATAATAGATTCTTTCTTTCTTTCTTTCTTTAAAGTTTCAACATTCTTTTACTTGGAGATATGTTATAATTAAGCCCTTGTTGTCATAATAGGATTGAAATTTACATCTAATATAAATTGGAAATAATAAAACATTATATCTTGCAATCCCACTTCACATGTAAATTCCATCAAAGGTTTAATTTGTTCAATGACATGCTTACATCCTCTAGGGTCACACGATAACAAAAAATTTCCATCTCAATAGACCAACATTAATTGCAAAGGAAATGACTTTACTGGATATGTCCATAGAATTTTCTTTAATAATATGATCAACTTACCCAATGCGCATCCCAGCATGACCGGTGCTCTTTGAAACCGTGAATAGCATCAGATCATAGTTGGCTGGAGAGGATATTGGTGTATATTGCGGCCAATAATAGGCAAGATCATGAATCAATATCCCCTCACTACTATTAACAACAGCCTGCCTTGCAAATCCATCAGGATTGTTGGGAGAGGTAACGAGTTCTATGTAAGGACCGTTTTTGCTAAAGCTCCGGGCATCACCTGCCCACATATAAAGCCCGGACTTGATGCAGTCAGTAATCAGTGGGTAGGACTGCACGTAATCAACAAAACTGATGTCAAAATAACATTAAAGCTCTGAGCAAACAGCAGAAAAACATTGCAAATGCATTAAGTGATTCATTAAAGTTGACATCTGAACAAGTATAATCCAAATTTTGGCAAATAGTACATTCTCAAAGTTGTAATCAAAAAACAAATCTATATCCAAAGTCAAATGGAAAGAATCAGGGAGCAAAAATGTTTAAATGAAAGTTCTCACTCTTCGATACTACTGAATGCCAGTTAGATAAGAAGAGACTGAGGTATTAATTAATGTATTATTTTTTTCTGCATTGCAGAACGCACCTACATTAATAAACAATAACTTCCATGCCAAGAAATATTAATAAAGGAAGCATTTACTGAGCTACCATGTTTGGCGATTAATTAAAAACCAACATAGAGCTAACTTGCATAATGCTATGACAATGCATGTTTCATTTCAGTCGGGATCAAATCTCAAACTCAATAAGATGCCAGCACTGGAAGGTGAAAATAAACAAAACAAAAATCCAAGTTTAATCATCACACTTACAGAATAATAAGGGGCCGCTGAAACCACGCTAATGGGCTCTACTTTGGTCTTGGGAGAAAGTGCATAGAGGGCAGCTTGGTAGAGTTGCGTCGAACCAGTTCCAACAACGATGTGCCGGTTCTCTGTCACTGCATTAGCCACTACTTCATGTAATCGGACAATTTGCTTTGCAAATTCAGGCTCTAAGAACCAGCAAAGGCTTGTGGCATCCGAAAAGTAGCTCATGAACTGCCATCCAGGAATAACAACGGTGGCATTGTCCCCCATCTTTTGCCAATAGCTTTCGTACATTGTCGGATCACCACTGTATTGAGAAAAGAAAACAGTTTTGAACTTTGAGCACAATGTTGGACTCGGACCATCCTCCTCCTACTACTACTACTACTATTATTATTATTATTATTATTATTATTATTATTATTAATGGCAACTAAACCAATCAGACCTTATTAAAGTAGTACAAGTTTATATGAGTTAGAAAACCTGTTGGAGCATCCGGATTGAATCAAAATAACAACAGATGTTCTAGTAATTGGTAACAAATTTGGTCTTAAGACACCAACAAGGATAGTAATATAATATACATACAAGGTAAAACTGTTTTTATTTTTTTATGTAACCACAAATATCCGTTTAAGTTGAAAATAATAAATGATAAACTTTTTTTAATAGTGACAATTTTCGAATTTGAATCATATCCAAATATTTGAAAAAAAATTTACTTTCATTTTTTTCTTTTCAACTATTAGTTGATATACAAGTAAAACTGTTAAAAAGTAGAGGAGGAGGATGGTAAATACTGGTATGGAAAGTGAAAGCTGACATCATATGCCATTTGGGAATCCTAAAATATATGGAGCTAGAAGTAGGTATGGGGATAGAGGTGGCTATTGGGCCGGGTTGGCTCGATCCAGTTCAAAATCGGATCTGGTCGATCCAACCCAATAACGAAATTGGTTATTACCGACTCCGATTTTTTGGGATCAAGACCGTCCGATCCTGAATCGGACCAGTTGAACCTGTCCAGTTCAATTAAAAAATAAAAAAATAAAAAAAAAAAGAAAAGAAACCTACCACTGCACACTGCACAGTGGCAGGTTTCCAAAACCAGGCTGCTAGTTGATGCCTTGATGGGCAACGGCCATCCATCCATCATCAATCATCTCCCTTTTTTTTAAAAAAAAAAATATCTAAATTTTTTTTTTTAAATTTTCTAAAATTTCATTTTTTTTCCTCTATAAATACCCATTCTTCCTTTTATTCTTCTTTACATTTTCTTCCATATTTTCTTTCAAATCTAAACACTCATCTAATCTTATTCTCTTAATACTCACTCACATACTCTCTCAATATTCACTCAAATCTCTCTCAAATTCACTTAAATTTCCTTATTCCAAATTTATAATATCATTTTCCTCTCTAAATTTTGTTTTTTTTTTATTTTATAATTTTACAAATTTTACTTTTAATTTTCAAGTTTCAGTTTTCAAATTCTAATATGTTATATATATCCTACATCTATTTTTTTAAATTTTAACATATATTTATTTTCAAAAAAATATAAAAATATCAAATTTCTTTCGTCGTTCATGCTCTGTTTCTCGATCTTTTGGTTTTACTAAAATCCCTAATTTTGGTGACAAATCATTGAATGAAATCGAACCCAACATTCATCCGGAGGAGGAGCTTCCTTTGGCACCATCGATTGGTCGTGGTCGTGAAGGAGGTCATGCTCAAACACAATCATCAGCTGCCACCACTGCTGCTACATCATCAAGATCGAAATTTAGCCGAAAAAGAACAAGCAGGGTATGGGAATATTTCGACATTGTAGTAAAAGAATGTACGACAGATAAATATTGTGCTATCTGTAAATTGTGTAAAAGCGTTTACTCTTATAACTCCGATGGAGGCGGTGGCGGTACACGTATGTATAAAAAACATTTAATTACTACAAAATTAATCCTGATGTCGAAGAAAATGAAATTTTTGAAGACAAACAATCTCAAATTAATATACATGATGGTGAAAAAAAATTTAATTTTAATAATGTTTAAACTAGACGTGATTTAGTTAGATTTGTAATTAAGACCGAACAACCATTCACAATTTATGAAAAAGTAAGATATTTAAAATTTGTTTGTAAACATTTACAACCCACATATAAATCTGCTTTAGATATACATTAAAAAAAGATTTCCTGTATATGTTTAAAGAATATAGACAACCTTTCATTGATAAACTTAGTAATATTTCATCTAAGGTTAGTTTAACTAGTGATATATGGACTAGTACTAAAGAAATAAGTTATCTTGTTATAACTTATCATTGGATAGATGAAGATTGGTTATGCAAAAATGAATTTTATCCAGAGATGTAATAGAAGAAGCACATAACTCATATACTATTCATAAATATATTACTAAAGTTTGTAAATTATATGGACTCGAAAATAATAAAACTTTTGCTATTACTTTTGATAATGCTTCGAATAATACTGCAGCTATTCCTCCGTTAATTAAAAGTTTAAACCCAGTTATGCAAAATATATTTTTTCATGCAAAATGTGCATGTCATATTACAAATTTATGTGTTCAAAGTGATTTTAGTTCTACTGATACTGGTAATGGCATAGGTCCAATTGATAAAATTAAATTTTTAGCCAAATGAATCTGCACGCCAAATAATAATGTGAATGGAAGCAAATTTGTATAACAAATAATATACCTGTTAAAGCGTTTCCAGTTCTTGTAGAAATAAGATGGAATTCACTTTATCGTTTGCTTTCTTTTGTTTTACTTTATCAAGAAATTATTATTCTTTTTTATATCAATTATACAAGTAGCACGCATTTAGCACTTTTTGAAGAAGATTGCACTTTTATTGAATGTTGTGTTGATTTATTATCCACCTTTAAAAATGCAACAGAAAGATTTTCAATTCAATTTTATCCAACTCCGCCTGTGTGAGTTAACGCAGCCGATCCCAAGCCCGGGTGAAGGAGGAAGGTGGCAGTAGGTTTAGACAACCAGCCTCAAAAACTAATCCAATCTCATGAAATGAACCAATATCAAAACATCGTTGGGGCGTCCCTTACACAGCGACGCGCTGCATCGGAGCCCGGGTGTAGTGAAAATGGGCAAGGGTTGCTAGGTCGTCGCCCGGAAGTGACGCGCCACATCGACGCCTAGATGTGGTGTTAAGGCAAAAGTTCCCACACCACAATGGATGGAGGTGAGTAAAGAAGTTAGTCCATAACCATAAGCTTAAGTTAGGATCTTGGAATATAAATACGTTTGGTGGTAAGTTAGGTGAGATTTGTAATGTTATGAGTAGGAGGAGGGTTAACATCTTGTGTCTCCAAGAGACCAAATGGGTTGGGGAAAAGGCTAGAGAGATAGCACCTTGGCAATATAAGCTTTGATACACAGGGAAAGATAGAGACTGAAATGGAGTATCATTATAGATAACGAGTACTATAAGGATGTTGTACAGATTAAGAGACAAGGGGATAGGATTATTTTGATTAAACTAGTTTTAGAAGAAGAGGTGTTGAATGTCATTAACGTGTATGCACCCCAGATAGGACTTGATGAGGTTAGTAAACGACAGTTTTGAGAGGAGTTAGATAAGGTAATACAAAAAGTACCCATAGGAAAAAACCTTTTTATTGGCAGTGATCTTAATGGACATGTAGGTACAAGTAGAGAGGGTTTTGAGAGAGTACATGGGGGTTTTAGTTATGGTGTAAGAAACGAGGGAGGAGATGCTATCTTAAATTTTGCTTTATCTTATGACCTAATCCTAGCAAATACATTGTTTAAGAAGAGAGATTCTCATCTTATAACCTTTAAAAGTGGACCAAGAGCAAGTCAGATAGACTTTTTTTTAACTAGGAATAGAGATAGACATATATTTGGATTGTAAGGTTATCCCAAGTGAGAGTGTTACCGCGCAACATAGACTCTTAGTTCTAGATATGAAGATAGATAGACATCGAAGGAACCAACAAAAAGGAATTGAACATATTCGATGGTGAAAGCTAAAAGAAGATTGTCATACAACATGTAGAGATAGTTGGATTCAAAAAGAGGCTTGGACAATAGAAGAAAACCCAAATGTAATGTGGAATAAGATGGCAAAATGCATTCGGGAGGTAGGCAAAGAGACATTAGGAGTATCAAACGGAAGAGTGCCGACTGGAAAGGACGCAACATGATGGACTGCAGTAGTAAAAGATGCTACAAAGACTAAGCGAGAGCGTTACAAGGCTTTGAAGAAGAACAATACAGAAGAGAGTTTTTCGGAATATAAGATAGCAAGAAAAGAGGCAAAGAAGGCTGTGGCAGAAGCTAAGACGAAGGTTGCGAAAGAGATTTACGACAAGTTGAACACAAAGGAGGGAGAGAAAAGGATATACAGATTGACGCGAGCAAGAGAAAAGAGGAGTCGCGACCTAAGAGTCATGAAATGTATTAAGGATGAGTATCAAAGAACTCTCGTTAAAGATAATGACATTAAGGACAGGTGGCGAGATTATTTTAACAAATTATTTAATGACGGACAAAATAAAGTTTTGAATAATATTTCGATACCTCTTAAGGATTTAAATTGGTGCTTTTTGCGTAGAATCCAAGAGACAGAGATAAAAGAGGCACTAAAGATGATGAAGAATGAAAAAGCTGTTGGACCTAATGACATTCCAATTGAAATTTAGAAATGCCTTGGAGATGTAGGAGTTAGATGGTTGACAAATCTATTTAATAAGATTTGGCACCCTTAACAAAATGCCAAAAGAATGGAGGAAGAGTGTCTTAGTACCTTTATATAAGAACAAGGGAGATATTTAAAGTTGCGCCAACTACCGAGACATAAAATTGATGAGTCACACGATGAAACTATGGGAGAGAGTGATAGAACGGAGATTAAGAAAAAATGTAGAGATATCGGAGAATCAATTTGGTTTTTTGCTAGGCCGATCAAATATGGAGGCAATATATTTGCTTAGACAACTTATGGAGCGCTTTCGAGTAATGAGTAAAGATCTCCATATGGTCTTTATAGATTTGGAGAAAGCATATGATAAAGTACCTAGAGAGATACTCTGGTGGTCCTTAATGAAGAAAAGAATTCCTTTAAAATATATTAAACTAATTAAGGACATGTATAGATGTGCAAGGACACATGTGAGGACAGGTGGGGGGCAAACAAGTGAGTTTTCTATCATGATGGGATTACACCAACGGTCAGCGTTGAGTCCATTTTTGTTTGCGATAGTTATGAACGAACTGACAAAATCCATCCAAGATAAGGTGCCTTGGTGTATGATGTTTGCAGATGATATTGTCATATGTGCGAAAACTAGAGCGAAGATCAATACAAAGTTAGAATTATGGAGACAAACGTTGGAATCAAAAGGATATAAACTAAGCAGAGTGAAGACTGAATACATGGAGTGTAAATTCAGTTCTAACCGACTGGAAGAGCATGATGTAGTGAAGTTAGATTGGGTGGTGATACCTAAGCGGGATCATTTTTTATACTTGAGATCAATAATACAGATGGATGGAGAGATTGATAGTGATGTGACCTATAAGATCCAGGCTGGATGAAGTGGAGAAGTGCTACAGGTGTGTTGTGCGATAAAGGAATTCCTACATGGTTGAAAGGCAAGTTTTATAGGACAGTTGTTAGACCAACATTGTTATATGATAGTGAATGTTGGGCGACTAAGAGGCTACATACACAAAAGATGAGTGTAACAGAAATGAGAATGTTACTGTGGATATGTGGATATACAAAAAAAGATAGAATGAAAAATGATGATATTCGTAAGATAATTGAAGTGGTACCTATCGAAGACAAAATGTGTGAAAATCGTTTACGTTGGTTTGAACATGTAAGACGTAGACCTGTAGATACTCCAGTTAGGAGAATAGAGGCTATGAATGTTAAGAGAAGGGTTAAGACTAGAGGAAGACCGAAAAAGACTTGGAAGGAAGTAGTTTGGAAAGACATGGAGGTTTTAGAATTAGATGAACAAATGACCTTGAATAGGAATCTATGGAAACAGAGAATACATATAGACGATCTAACGTTATTTTAGATATTGGTTCATATAGCCTACCCAATCTATTGGGATAAAGGCTCTAATGATGATGATGATGATGATGATGATACCTTATTTTGTTTCTATTATCTACACAATGTTTGATAAATTTGTAAAATTTAAGGATCATGAAACTTTAAGTTCCTTTGTATATGATATGGAAGAAAAATTTTAAAAATATTGAGAAATAATTCCTCCTATTTATTGTATTGCTACTTTATTAGATCCTAATCAAGTTGATGTACATATAAATTTTTTTTTATTGTTACAAGGAATTTCTTGGTCTTGATTTTATTGAGGATCAAAAGTACTCAATTAACAATCTTTTTCGAGAATTATTTAATGTTTATGAAGCAAAAAGAGAGCAGTTCAACTTTAATCGAGAAGAAGAAGATTCGTACGAAGAAACCGAGAGTAGCAATGAAAATGGAAAAGGAATTTTGAACTCAAATTAAGGAAGCAACAAAGAAGAGAATGAAACTAAAAGGAAAAGCCGACGAATTTGGATCATGAACAATTCAACGAAATTCTACCTTCAATGAGATGAGATTTTTCTTAAGTCGAGATTTTTCTATAGATAAAAACTTTGATGTTTTCCAATGGTGGAAAGAAAACCAAAAACAATTTCTAATTTTAGCTTCCATGGCCCGAGATGTTTATGCGATGCAAGTTTCCTCTGTTCTTTCAGAATTCGCATTCTCGACACGTGAAATAATTAATCCAGATTCATTGTGCATGTTAACATGCCTTAAAGATTGGTTTGATGCAGAATCGCACAATGTTGAACTTGGAATGACCAATGAATTCGCTGATAATAATTCATAGAGGAAGAAATTTCCAAAACAATCCGTATAAATAATGAAAAATATAATCTTTTTTTTATAAATTGTATGTAAAATTGTAAATAAGTTTAGTCATAGTAAATATTTTTATGGACTATGGTCTCGTGGTTTTTATCCTTCTAACTTTTGAAGGGATTTTCCATGTAAAAAATCTTTGGTCTCCTACTCTCTCCTTTTTCTCTTTTGTTATTATTATTATTATTATTATTACATACCAAATTAATTAATGTTATACTTATCTATGTTTAAAATAAATAAATATTTAAAATACAAAATGAATGAATATTTTAAAAACATACTAAATAAATGAATGAATAATATTAAATAAATGATATTTCAAATATAATAAATTATTTTAAATGCAAAATGATATCAATACGCTTACTTATCATTTTAAATGCAAAATGAATATAAATAATGATAAGCAAAATGATATTGCAAAATGAATATAATAATAATATTTATAATATCATTATTTATATTTTGAATAAATATCACTTTATCATAATAACTTTATTATAATATTACATTCATAATATAACTTTCATTTATTATAACAATAATTTTATTAGATAATTTTTTAGTAATTTATTTTTACATTATTGTTACATTAATTAATTAAATTATTGTTAAATTAAACTATTAACATTATTTATTATAAAAATAAATTTATTAGATTTAATTATAAAAATTTATTAATATATATTTATTTTTATTAAAATAAATTAATATAAATTTTAAAAAATAAAAATTATAAATTTATCCAATCGAAAAAAATTAATTTTAAAAAATTGGACCGAACCGGTTAACTGGTTCAATCCGGTTTATAAGCAAACCGATCCTGCGAACCAAGCCGATTCGCATACCAGTTCAGATTGATTTTTGTTATTAGTGGGCTGAAATCGGTAAAAATCGATCCGGAACCGAACCGGTCCAACCCACTCACAACTTTATATGGGAAGGGCAGGATGTGGGGGGGGGGGGGGGGGGGGGGGGGGACCCTCTCATATCAGCAGATCAATGTATTTGCATGGCTCACATCAAATGGACACATTCCTTCATGGTGAAGGGCAAAGACCAAGAGATGGCACACATTTAAAATTGGATTAGGACCCACCTTTGCATAAACAAGAAAGAAGAGCTTAAAATGTATGATTTATAGCTAGAGGTGGCAAAAACTGGCTCGAGCCCGAAAACCCACCCAAATCCACCCAAGACTGAACCGGGACCAATCCGAATTGACTAAAAAAGTCAAAAACCCAAAACCGAAAAAGCCCTAAACCAAAAAAGCCCGAAACCGAAAAAGCTCGAACCCGACACAACCCAAACTCGACATAACCCGAACTCGATTTGATCTGAAATCGAGACCGATCCGACCCGAAATCTGTAATAAATCGAATTTATAACCTGAAAAAACTCGAATTATAATTATGTGATTATTATTTAAAAATAAATAAATAATTGATACACTTTTTTAATTAAAAATTTAAAATTTTAAAAACAATTATTATTTATTATATAATTAATTATATCAATTATGTATCACTAGCAAAATAAATATTGAATATTTTTAATTCAATTATTAAATTAAATTAATTTAAAACATCATAATATGTAAGCAAAGAATTTAGTATTGTTAAGCTTTAATCTGTTCTTTTCAAAATACGATCTATGACAAAGAGAAAAGCTTTATTGAACACTTCTTTGTCATAGATTAGTTATTCATTAACAGCTTTATTTGCCTATGGAGTTATGCTATTCTTTTCCTAATCACTTGACAAGGCATTTTCTTTTTGTATTTTCTTTGAGAAACAAGATAACTTTTTATGATGCTTATCATTGAATCCTTAAATATTCTTAAATTCTTTAAAGTTGCTTCTTTATTTATGTAAATGATTATGTTGAACTTTGTATAAACAGTGGAAAAGACAAGTCCTTGGTTTTTGGTCACTGTGGTCTGAATTTTTAAGGTTTGTTTATTCGTTGGCTTTTGTTTTCTAGTTTGGTTTCGATTCAATGGTCTTTTTGCTGAAAGATCAATTATTGGTTTCTTTCAGATGGATAAACAGAAGTGGGTTCTATTTTATTTGAAGTAAAATTTAGTTTTTTTTTTATAAACAATGTTTCTTTAGTGTTTGTGCTGAATCAGTTTCATTGTTGCAGATTTGGGTTGTCTTGTTCTTGAGATTTCATCAGTGGGTTTTTGGTTTGATTTGCATATCTTACTGCAATCCTAAGAAATTGTGATTTTTACTCTATTCATTGGAGTTCAATAATTCAAATACCAAACTCAAGTGAATATAGTTGATATTATTGGAAGTTTGGACTTGAAATCTTGCCCCTTCATTATTCTTGGTTGGTTGGTCAAAAAGATCAAGGAAAATGAAAGGAAAAGCTGGGACTCTAGGGAATTTCTTTGTGTTGAATACTAGAGCTAAAATATGGAGTTTATTCTATCAGAGTAACCAAAAAAGCAAGGGAGCTTCTTTTATCTTTTATGTCTTAATCCAAAGATAAAATCATAAATCAAGCAAGCTTGATCTAAGTAAAGAAGTAGATTTCACGTTTATGTATCATATTATGCTCATAAAATCATAAGAATTCATGAATCAAATTATAAAAATGACTTTAAACTAATGAATCCATGTGCCTAATCTGGAATGGCATAGCAGTAATCGTTAGGATAATTTCATAACTCAAATCATTTTACCAAGGATTTCTAACAGATTAAGAAAAGGCAGTCAATGTAAACCATAGAAACAAAAGCAAGTCACTGTCATTGAATTAACATCAACTCAGATGGTTCTTGACTCCAAATAAATGATGGTAAATAAAAAAGTTCTCTATCCATACGTGCCAAAATCCTAGCAAGAATCTAATCTATTCCATAGCTATTTGGAACTGGAATTGACGAACAAGGAATACCCATATTAGTGTTTAGTAGTTTCAAATAGAAATCTAAATGGGGCGTGGCCAAGTGGTAAGGCAACGGGTTTTGGTCCCGCTATTCGGAGGTTCGAATCCTTCCGTCCCAGAGCATACTCTTTTTATATATCAGAATAACGATATCCGAATCTAAATTGCTCTTTTTTTTTTAACAACCTTAGTGGGAAAATGCAAGGGTGGCGCAAAAGCATAATTGAATTACCAAAAGCGATGGTGTGGAAATCCTGGACAGAGAGCTACTGTTGGTCGATCTGGAGAGGGAAAGAGCCACTGTCGCCAGATTTAGAGAGAGAGCTGCTGCCATCGAATCGAGAGAGAGAGAAATACAAATGCTGTTGGATCCGGAAAGGGAATTAGCTACGCCTGTCGAGACTAAGATATGCTATGGCTCCCACTGGAGAGAGTTGCACAACCTCAAGAAACCTGCTGTCTGGGGACAAAACAGCCACCGAGAGATGTTTTGCTAAGTGAAAGAGTGTTGGATGGAAAAAGTGAAAGACCCAAACAGTGAACGGTAAAAGAAAGACCAAGAAAGAGTGAAGCTCTGCTGCAATTCATTTAGGGTTTCATTTAGATTTTAGGGCCGGCTAAAGGAAAAGGAGAAAACTGAGAAAGAAGGCCGATTTTGTTGGGATTCTGACTTTGAGAATTAAGCTTGTAAAAACTAAAAAATAATAATTTTGGAAAGGGCTAACAAAATACATTAAAAATAATGTATTAAATTATTATTTTATTAATCATTTTAGTAAAATGGCTGTGTAATGTGAGCGGGAAATGGCCATATGGGATAGAATGAGATTTGGATAAATTTTATGAGGGATTATTTTTTGAATTTGTATATGATGCATTGACAGTGTATGATTTCTATACACTGTCAATGTATCAGAGGTTGACACCTATCAATAGGCTCTTATAGGTAAATTAAAAAAATTTATTTATATTTGCATATTAAGACCTATTAATGAGGTGTCAACCTTTGGTGCACTGACAGTGTATAAAAACTATACACTGTCAGTGCATCATATATAAATCCTTATTTTTTTAAGTGCTTTTTGTTTGCTAATTGCTATTATTATTTTTTCTTAATATTTATAATAATTTTTATAACAAAAATTAATATCATAAAATGTCAAAAAGTTATTAATAAAAGTTAAAGAGAATTTCTGAACAAATCTTTTTGTTTTTATTACACATTATTTTTTTCATAATTTACTGTTCACGGCACAAATAAAAATGGGTGCATGAAGAAAAAAATAGACGTATTTAGAACCTTCCTAAGTTAAAATTTGATTTATTATTTGTTGTTAATATTAAATTTAATTAAGAATAAAGTTTATTATTAACTTTAAGGATATTAACAAGTGTTAATATTATGATTAATTATATTTAAATAACTAAGATTATATTAATTAATTTAGTAATATCTTCTATTTAATATTTTAATTAGACATTCACAATTAAAGTATATCTAAAGTTATTCTGTTAATATAAACATGAAAGAATTACTTAATTAGTACTCAATTGGTGTATAACTGTATATCATATGATTGTATTAAATATTATTATTTATTAATATAATGTCAATTGACGTATATAACTTTTTTAATTCAACGTTCTAAATTTTTAATAAGATATTTGATTAATTAATGTGTATGAATACGATTATATTTAATGTAATAATGTTAATATTATGATTTATATACAAATCAAAAACAAAATAAATATAAAAAAAAGATAATTAGTTGACCAATTAATAATAATAATAATAAAGTATTTTAAATGTATATGGTTAGATTTAATTTAATTACTTATTATATTAGTATTTAAAAAATAAAATAAATGTAAGAAAAACTCTTATTAAAATATAATATAATTATTAAAAATGCTAATAAAACAAAATAAAAAGTTACTAAACTAAGAGTATCTAAATTCCAATGGCTCAACTTTGACCTCCAAAAAATGCAATGACCCAATAAGTTATTATTAAGAGTATAAAACATTTATATGAATGTTTAAATATTTAATGTGATTTATTATATTTTGTTGTTTTTTATTTGTATAGCTAATACTTTTAGATTTTCACTTTCCTTTAGTTTTACTATACACACACACATATACATTAGCGTTTACTCATGCAATACACAAATCAGTTTTAACTATTTAAATTTATAAGTACATAAAATAATATTATTTAATTAATTTATTTAAAGAATGCCCATGTAAACATCTATATAGATATTTTACTAAATTTGTTATATACATTATAATATAATATAGATATTAGATTTGGCTCACTTAAAACATAAATTTTTATATAATTATTAATATATAATTTATATTTTATAACAAATGTGAATATCACATGAAATTTAAAAAATTAATAATAATTATCAAGTAATAAAAACATTAAAATATAAAAATTTATATTTATATAAATATTAATAAATTTTAACTTTAATTTAGCATTTTATTATATTTTAATTTAATTATATAAAATTAAATTAATTATTACATTCAAAATTATAAAAATATTTATAACTTATAAAATTTTAAAATAATTTGACTAAATCCGCTAAGCTCGTCCGATTAAAATCAGACTGAATTCGAAAATATCTAAAACCGTAAAAACCCGAGACCGAAATCACTCGAGATCGAAAAACTCGAGATCGAAAAAAACTAAAACCAAAAAATTCAAATCCGAAAAAATTCGAACCAAACCTAACCGTTTTCCACCTCTATTTATAGCACAAAAAGAATCCAAACAGTTTTAAAGATCACAACACAAAAGCCCAAGGGCAAGCCTTAGTCTTTTAGATCTTGCAAAAGGCCAGAAAAGGGAGCTGCATACATTGTGCATCATGGCCCCACAAAAGACAGAGATGCACCTAGTTCCAAGCCCATGGTGCGTTGCGCTATTATGCTGATGCATCATGGGGGTAGGCGAATCCCACCTATTGTGCAAACTGAAAGCTGAAAGCCAATTTCTCTTCTTTATTTTTTTCATTGATTTGTGCAATTAAAAAAGGAGCCCAGAAAAGCAAAAGTGACATAATGATGATGCAGTGGTCAAATGTGCAGCGCCACCCATGTTACAATTTGTTGTGGCTTGATCTCTCCCTCTCATTCAATTTGGGAACAGAGAGATGTCAACAAGAGAAATCAATTACCCACAAAAGGCAGCTCAGCAGCACTCAACATGCACCACGAAAAATATCAACACAAGGAGCTGTCTTTGTCCACTGATTTGGCACCTCAGGGAAAAGGTAATCCCACCCACGGGTTTACCAGCGCAACGATAAAATACTACTCCAACACATATTAAAAAAAATTTTTGTTGTGAGCATTAATAGGAACCCACAGAAACCCATCATTGACTCTTTGGAAGAATAAAAAATCACCGGTTACCTGTCTGCCCTTTCGTGAAATGACCTTTCTGTCCATGACTAATAATTAAACTCAGCTAAGCCTATTAAGTGTACTAATATTGTTTCATCAAAAAAAAAAAAGATAAAAATTATAATATTGCAGTGCTAAAAATGTCAAAGAGACAGACAAATCGAAGGGAGACTATTTCCGAAAAGAGACAGATCAATTAACATGAAAACAGAATGATTAAAACTTACTGATCAAGGTTGAGAAGTCTATCTTCGTCATCTTGGGCCACCGTAATAGCAAGAGAAGAAGATGAAGAGAAAGTAGAGGAAGAGAGGCGTCTTCTCTTGCTAGCATGCGCCTCTTCCTTTGGTCCATTCTGCTTGTTAAAAAGGAAGCCATTAAAGCTATCGTTTTGAGAATCATGCAAGAGCAGGACCCGCAAAATTAAACTCACGTTCAGAGCCAGGGACAAAACCAAAAAGTTCCTCGCTGAGAAAACACTCAACAAGTTTGCCATCTCTCTCAAAGAAAACTTCAACATAAAAACAGGGGACCAAAAAACAGAGAGATGCGAAGTGAAATGTGTGGAACTGAATAAGCAAGAGGGGTGATTCACAGAAAAACCTTTGAAGATGAAACTCAGAAGTATGGCTCTTATAATGGGTGGTGAGAACTGGAAGATACAAAAAAAAAATTGCAGGTTTGGGCGTTACAGAGAAATTGATTGAACAAGGTTAAAGAGATAACTCTGACCAAGAGAGAAATGAGCTGAACCCCGGAACCACTTTTTCTGACTTTTGAGAGAAGATTTTGATGTTTCGGCTCCGGAACAACTTTTTCCTGACTCCCATCTTTGTGCATGAAAAACGAAGCAGCCGAATAGGAGTTTGCTTCTACAGTTTCAAAGATTTCAAAAAACATCAATAAAAAGAATCAATACATTTGGCATCTTTTTTCTTGCCCATACAAAAACGTGCAAAATTCGGGGAGAAAGAGAGTGATGTGAAGCATGTAGAGTGCATGTACAAGAGGAACACCCCGGAAAATCTTTTGATCAAGAGCTATTCTCGGTAATCGGGAATCGGAATCCCACCATACCATTATCTTTTCCCCGAAAATCACAGATCTCGAAAATAATCGGCACTAAAAAAGGGTAGATTCGCTATTCTATAATATATTTTGATGTAAAGCGGGCTAGCTAGAAGTAAAGTAAGAGAAAAAAAAAAATGGGGAAGTGCTCTGTTTTAAGGAAAAAATAAGAAAAAAAAAAACTGCTTCCACTTCATCTTCTCTGTTTTTTGCATTTTTAGTCCGCTTTTTTTTCTTTATCTCTACTTTTTCTTCTTTAAACGCTTTCCATCTACTATGGGATTTGCTTTAATCTCGATTGATGCTGTCTAAGATTTTATTTGGTGTGGTAAAAAAAATTTAAAAAAATTAATCAATTAAATAATTAAATTACAAAATAAAAAATTATTATAAAACATAATTATTTAATTAATTATTTTTTTTTATTGTTTTCTTTTCATCTTACCTTATTTTTGAGTTGTAAAATAACTGCAGCTCTGATTTGGACTGATACCTAAAGAAGAATGGAAGTAGTGTGATTGGCTGGTTTTTGAGAGACAGAGACTTTAGTTTACTCTTCTGTGTCCTGCTTATTTTTCTTTTGTTTTTGTTTTCTTCTTTTTGTTGTACAGGTTCATGGAAGCTTATGCTTTTTTTTTTTTTATCTGGAGCGGTTATGCTTTTCAGTCAAGTCTTTTATCGTATGGGTTTCTTGGGTTTTGCATTCGTTGCTGTTCTTAAATTTTATTCTTGTTAATTTTTTTCAGAAAAAGAAATTCTATAATATTATGAAGCTAGTTTTAGTTTCAACTTTTGCTTTATAATATAACGAAAAGAATTTTCGTTTCTTGTTTACATTTATTTTTTTCACGGTGAGCGCGGTAAGGTGAATGGTCTTACCTGAAATTTATATTATGATGATCTAAATGTTTTATTTTATTGAAAGGTCAATATAGATATACATGATAACAAATTTAAATTTAGTGCTATAAATACATGAGAATTTAGTATTATTAGACTTAAAATATGTTAAAAATATCGTAAATTAATGATAATAAACGTAAACATATAATAATTTTGTTATAAAATGTATTTATGTTTACTGTAATGTATTTACGATACTTTTAATATATTTTATACTTAAAGGTACTAAATTACATTTAGATTACGTTTGGTATGCTGCAAATAACTACTTTGCCTTACAATTTAATTGGGCACAAAGTCTTTTTAGTGTTTAGTAAGGTTTTAACTATTGCAAAGTGAGATTTAGGTTGCAATGACTTTGCAACCAATTACACTCAAAATTAAATGCATAGTTACTTTGCATCCGAGAAGTAATATTTTCATCTAAAAATTACTCTTATCCAAAACAAAACCATCTCCCTCATCCAAAATTACTTTAACTAGAATTAGACCCAGCTATGCTAGGGTGAATTATTTTCTTCATTAAATTTTATTTTTATTTTTAGTATATTTAAGATTATTTTAATATAAAAATAATAATAAACTTTTAATTCAACACAAAAGTTTATAAAAATAAAATAATTAAACAATATATTTAATATTTTATATATTACAATTAGGTTTTTATTGTTAGTTTCTTGTTGTATAATATGAACATTATGATTTTTTGATTATTTGATAAAATGTATTAATTTTTTAATTATTGTACTCCTCCAAAAAAGAAATTCATGTCTTAGTTGAAAATCTTTTAGACTACTGAAACGACAAATATTACTTATTGAAAAATTATAATATTATTAGCTTTAAAATGATTGTCTTAGGTCTTTCTAAAATTGTTTAAAACTTCATCTATCATTTAGGCACAAATTGTGTTTAGTTTTGTTTAAGTCTTCAATAAATATATATGGTTTGGTGCATATTTTTATTATTTACATTTAATATAATAATTAAATTTTAAATCAATAACAATGAATATAAATTTTGTATAACAAATGATAATCAATATCAATAATTATAATTTTATATTATTTATATTTTCATGCGATAATTACATTTTTAATTAATTATATTGTATTAGATTTGTTTTTATACTTGAAGATATTTTTGGAATTTGCTACTACATTACCGGCAAAGTGAGTGTTTACCAAATACTGCAATATAACTTTCCCTACAATTTAAACAAAACTTTACACTGCATACCAAACACTGCAATGTTACTTTCTCAGCAATCACTTTCTCAACAATCATTTTTTTAGCAATTGCTTTACGCTACAATCACTTTATGTAAAACCTGATTCTACTACACTGTACAAGATATTAGTAATTATTTAATTATTAAAATAAAGTTTATTTGGTGAAATTAAGTGAATTGGGTATGTGGGCCCCACTTGAATTCTACTATTTTTATTGAGGATATAAATGAAATATGGTGTTCAGAAGGTGAAATAAATATTAAATAATTATTTGGAGGCATAAATAATTTTTGGAATTTTGGGTTATTTTATGAATTTTGGAAAACAAAGTGGGAAATGACGATTATGTCCTAAGGGCATTTTCGTAAATTATGCCCAAACTAAAGTGAGTTGGAAAAAAATAATAATAAAATACCATGATATTTTACATAAAAAGGAGAATAAAATAGAGTCAAGAGAATTATCGAAAAGGTGGTCAAGTGAGAGAAAATCACTGGCAGACCACAAGGGTAAAATCGTAATTTCTTACCATCCGTGCACCGCACGTTAACAAAACTACTTCCAATCATCAAGATATGTTTAATATGACCATTTGGAACTAGAATCCAAATATTTGGAGTGCATTTACACAGTTTTTACATCAACAGGACCGTAAGGGCAAAATGGTTATTTAACATGGGACTGGTCAAATTTGGTCAAGATTGACCAAACATTGACCTAAATAAATCAAATTTAATTAAATAAAAAGTTGAAATCTGGAAATTTATAATTAATAGAATATTTTATGGCAAAAGTGTAAATTGTGGGAAAGTAAAAGTGAAATCCATGTGGCAAAGTATCATTGAATGAAATAGTGACAAAAGGAGACCCAAAACTCAGCAATTGTGTTCATTCTTGCCGACCTTCTTGCAGTTCACCGACTTGCTCTGTTTCAGTTTAAGATACACAATTTTGGGTCCATTTTCTTTACGTTTTCTCCATGTTCACTTGGCCAAACTTTAGTTTCTCTTCATTCAATCATTCAACCCCTTCACTAAGCTTATTATTCATCTCAAAATCACCTTAAGACCAGCAAGAAGTGGTTGACGTGAAGCAACAACATGGGTTTTGGGATAATACTATTCAGCTTTGGTTGGAAAGCTCCGAAGCTAAATCCACGAAATGGAAAAGGAGACGAATAAGGACCTAATCATTGGTTCAAGGTCATAAAGTGTACGGTTTGAATGAAATGACACCGTATAAGTAAGGGAGAAGTGTGTGAGTCGTAGAGATATAGTGAATGCATGTTTTATTGAGATAAATTTTATGGAAATATTGAGAACATGATTTGGTTTGAAACATGCATGAATTGTGGTTGAAAAGCTGGTTTATATACTGTAATTTCGATGCAGGAGGTTAGGAGTTCGCAGTCGTGCTGTCAAAAAATTTACTGAAAATATTCTAAAATATTGTAAATATTTTAGATGCTTGAACTTGAGTCAAATGACATATTTGGAAACCATTTATATAAATTTTCCATAAAATTGAAATTATGAGAGAAATATGAAAATTAAATATTCATGTTTTAAAATTTTACATAAGTGAGAAATTAATTATGATTTAAATGATTTTAAATATTCAAAAAGAATACTTATATATTTTCTCACTTTATACATGAATATTTACCGATTGATTTACTGTATTTGGAAAGAGGAAAATAAATACCTTTTTGGAAATAATTATTTAAATAAATGATTTAATTTATGAAATTCCCTTAAAGGTATTTTATGAGAAAATAAATTGATTTTGAGACTTAGGCCCCGAGATTCATGCTTACTACTGTTATACTGTTACTGTTCACGCGACTGATAGACTCGCCAAGTCATCAGCAGTCCCGTAGTCACCTGGCAAGTGTACCCGAGGACTACCCTTAGACTGTGACCACAGATCCAGACTATTTACTGTACTGTGTCCCTGAGTGGACAATATTGTGTCCCTAGTGGACAATTACAGCATGATACCATATAGGGTGATGCCTAATCTCAACTTACTATTTACTGATACTACACTGTGAGTCACTGATTTATGCTTTACCGAAACTGTGAACTACTGTTTATTACTACTAAACTGTGATTCATTGTTTAATGCTTTATCGAATTGAGAACTACAAGTTCTATTTTATTGAATTACGGTCTACGGTTACTGAACTTAGAACTACTGTTAACCTTTTTACTGAACTGTTACTGTTTACTGAAGAGAAATTACTGATTACTGTTTACTGTACTGTATTTTGGTTTACTGATTTCTGAACTGAAAAAGTACTGTTTACTGTTTATTAAAAAGAAATGAACACTACTGTTTACTAGAGAAAAGAATGATAGAAATTATTTCTAAAAATAGAAATAATTATTATACTATTTAATCCATTATTTGGATATCTGAAAATTACCATACCGGATATGATTACTACGGTTTCTACGGTTTTACATCTACTGTTACTGTAATGTGGGATTTAAGTGTTTCATAAATTTAAAATGTTCCAAAATGAACATTTTATTATTTCTAAAGTAAAAAGGTTTACTAAAAACCTTTCATCGTTTAATGAAACTAATTTTACTGAAAACTATCATTCTGCACTGAACAACATTGTGAAATATTGTTTACTGAACTGAATCATATTGAATACTGTTTATTGAACTGAGATGAGAATTAGTGTTTTACTAGGAAAGAATATTACGAAGATTATTTCTAAAATAGAAATAATTATTGAAACTGTTTATCCAACGATTTGGATTCTCATAAGTTACTGAATTGAAAAGATATTTATTGTTTCTACAGTTTAAAGTGACTGTTCACTGTACTGTTGTTTTACTATACTGTCACGTGTTTTGAAAGTAATGTGGATTCGAGAGATTATTGACTCGATTCACGACAAGGAGTTAAAAAAAAGAGTTTGGAGAGCTTAAGAAATTACTCTAGAGATTGATGAACAAAGAACCTATCTGTATTAGTGTAACTGGTGAAAACACAGATGATATGGTTCGAAGGAATAAGCATAGCTTATGACTGTGTACTAAATTCTGAATGTTCAGTAGTGTTATTACTGAAAATGGATATTCAATTTCTCAGGATTGATGTTTTATCTAATCCACTTAATAATGTATGTGGAGCCTTAAGATTAATTTCTGAAAACAAGATGTTATTAAATAAAAGTATACAGATAGGTGGTTATGAGATGATGTGAAGAACTTGATATAGTTCTATGAGTTACCTACGATATATTAAGGAATAAATGAAATACAATGTGACGTATGTGAATTTAATAAATGAAATGTTTTAATCGCATACGAATAGATTATAATGGTATATAATCATGATATGTGAATATATTTTAATTCAACTGCAGGGAATAAGCAGTACCCTTGAACAATTCCATGAACTTCTAGAAAAAAAAAACTTATTGTAAGTTCAGCGAATATGAATTTCAACTGAACTATACTCATTTAGAGACGTAAGGTCTCGAGTAATAAAGAGAACCTCGAATTGTCTGAAAAGAGGTTATAGCTAATGAAGTGAGATTTATATATAGTGACTGAGATATGAAATCTAAGGGGTTACCCAAAAAAAATAAATGATTTGTAAAGGAGTTTATGGAATCGACTGATTCATTGTTATGGTACATATATGTGAGAAATCAAATGGAAGTGGGTGGATTTGTGTGGATATAGTATTCCAAAATGTTAAAAAGGTTTTAACGGAAGAGTACTATACCATTTGGAAAAGTAACTGAAGTGATAATGTGAAAGGATAAAAATGTATTAAAAGATAAGTCATATGATGACTAGGGAACATGAATTGAGGTAGTTTCCCAAATCTAAGATTGAATGTGATTTCTTCTGACTATCATGAGGTTATGGCTAGATATAAATCAAGCCAAATTTAATTGATAAAATTAGTTATACTCAAAGGAGTACATAAATGAAGTACTGTCAGTCATGTAAATGGATATAAACATATATATATATATATTGGAATTGTGAAATTGCATAAATAATGTGGAGATGGAATTGGTGATTTGATAATTTAATTACAGAATTTGATTGTGAAAAGATTACATCCTCAGGTACTTCTTAAAATTGAGTGATATTACATGTACCATGAGAATGAGGGATGTAATGATAACTCAATACGAAAAGAGATATTAGGGAAAATTGTTACCTAATGTCTCATTCACTGTAATTGATGGCTAATATTAAAGTCTGCGAATGAATTGCATCTTTAGCTAAATTAATATGAAAATGAATACGATGGGATAATAAAGAATCCAAAGGAACTATGATGTTATGGAAGTGATTATAGACTGATTGCTCAAATTGAATCACTTTCCATTAATAGGCTTCTGAATTTCTTTAGTGCCATAGTCGAAATATATCTGTGAAACGATAAGAATGTATGTGAAGTTCCAATGAGCGTTGCATGTGATGTGGATCTCTGATTTGCCATATGCTTATAGAAAATAGCAAGAGGCTTTGGGATTCCAAATTTATGGATAGCACTGCTTAGTACTGATTAAATATTCAAGCGTAATACGTAAACGCTCAATTATATGTTGAGAGCGGGTGCACTGGATGTAAAAGCTACTGGGACAATTACATACGATTGATTAAAATTGTCTAAATGATAATCACCAAGTTATTATCGACTTAGCACTAAATCAGATAATATGTAATAAATAGTGTGAAATTATCTACTGTATGAAGAAAAGTGAAAATTGTTAACTCCCAAAGATGATAAATAATTTCAGGGAGTATAAAATTTATTTTGAAAGAGAAAATGTGTGATTTAAAGGAAATTCAGATTGTAAAAGTATACTGGCAGTTTCATCCTAAAGACGAAATTTACTGAAAGTTAGAAATTATATATAACGAAGAAAAGTACCTATATTGGTTGTACTTCCTAAATTAAGTGAAATTTGGAGGACCAAATTTCTTAAGGTGGGGAGAAAATGTAAAACCTGATTCTACTACACTGTACAAGATATTTGTAATTATTTAATTATTAAAATAAAGTTTATTTGATGAAATTAAGTGAATTGGGTATGTGGCCCCACCTTGAATTCTACTGTTTTATTAAAGATATAAATGAAATATGGTGTTCAGAAGGTGAAATAAATATTAAATAATTATTTGGAGGCATAAAAATAATTTTTGGAATTTTGGGATTATTTTATGAATTTTGAAAAACAAAGTGGGAAATGACGATTATGTCCTAAGGGCATTTTCGTAAATTATGCCCAAACTAAAATGAGTTGGAAAAAAATAATAATAAAATACCATGATATTTTACATAAAAAGGAGAATAAAATAGTGTCAAGAGAATTATCGAAAAGGTGGTCAAGTGAGAGAAAATCACTAGCGGGCCACAAGGGTAAAATCGTAATTTCTTACCATCCGTGCACCGGGCGTTAACGAAACCACTTTCAATCATCAAAATATGTTTAATATGACCATTTGGAACTAGAATCCAAATATTTGGAGTGCATTTACACAGTTTTTACGCCAACAGGATCGTAAGGGCAAAATGATCATTTAACATGGGATTGGTCAAATTTGGTCAAAGATTGACCAAACATTGACCTAAATAAATCAAATTTAATTAAATAAAAATTTGAAATCTGAAAATTTAAAATTAATAGAATATTTTGTGGTAAAAGTGTAAATTGTGGGAAAGTAAAAGTGAAATGCATGTGGCAAAGTATCATTGGATGAAATAGTGACAAAAGGAGATCCAAAACTGAGCAATTGTGTTCATTCTTGCCAACCTTCTTGCAGCTCACCGACTTTCTTTGTTTCAGTTTTAGCTGCACGATTTTGGGTCCATTTTCTTTACGTTTTCTCTATGTTTACTTGGCCAAACTTTAGTTTCTCTTCATTCAATCATTCAACCCCTTCACTGAGCTTATTATTCATCTCAAAATCACCTTAAGACAAGCAAGAAATGGCTGACGTGAAGCAACAACATGGGTTTTGGGATAATACTATTCGGCTTTGGTTGGAAAGCTCCGAAGCTAAATCCACGAAATGGGAAAGGAGACGAATAAGGACCTAATCATTGGTTCAAGGTCACAAAGTGTACAGTTTGAATGAAATGACACCGTACAGGTAAGGGAGAAGTGTGTGAGTTGTAGAGATATAGTGAATGCATGTTTTATTGAGATAAATTTTATGGAAATGTTGAGAACATGATTTGGTTTGAAACATGCATGAATTGTGGTTGAAAAGCTAGTTTATATACTGTAATTTCGATGTAGGAGGTTAGGAGTCCGCAACCGTTGTGCTGGCCGAAAATTTACTGAAAATATTCTAAAATATTGTAAATATTTTAGATGCTTGAAATTGAATCAATATTTTAGATGCTTGAAATTGAGTCAAATGACATATTTGGAAACCATTTATATAAATTTTCCATAAAATTGAAATTATGAGAGAAATATAAAAATTAAATATTCATGTTTTAAAATTTTACATAAGTGAGAAATTAATTATGATTTAAATGATTTTAAATATTCAAAATGAATATTTATATATTTTCTCACTTTATACATGAATATTTACCGACTGATTTACTGTATTTGGAAAGGGGAAAATAAATACCTTTTTGGAAATAATTATTTAAATAAATGATTTAATTTATGAAATTTCCTTAAAGGTATTTTATGAGAAAATAAATTGATTTTGCGACTTAGGCTCCGAGATTCATGCTTACTATTGTTATACTGTTACTGTTCACGTGGCTGATAGACTCGCCAAGTCATCAGCAGTCCCAGAGTCACCTGACAAGTGTACCCGAGGACTACCCTTAGACTGTGACGATAGATCTAGACTATTTACTGTACTGTGTCCCTGAGTGGATGATATTGTGTCCCTCGTGGACAATTACAGCATGATACCATATAGGGTGATGCCTAGTCTCAACTTACTGTTTACTGATACTGCACTGTGAGTCACTGATTTATGCTTTACTGAAACTATGAACTACTGTTTATTACTATTGAACTACTGAACTGTAATTCACTGTTTAGTGCATTATCGAACTGAGAACTACAAGTTCTATTTTATTGAATTACGATTTACGGTTACTGAACTTAGAACTACTGTTAACCGTTTTACTGAACTGTTACTGTTTACTGAAGAAAAATGACTGATTACTGTTTACTGTATTGTATTGTGGTTTACTAATTTCTGAACTGGAAAAGTACTGTTTACTATTTGTTAAAAAGAAATGAACACTACTGTTTATTGGAGAAAAGAATGATAAAAATTATTTCTAAAAATAGAAATAATTATTATACTATTTAATCCATTATTTAGATGTCTGAAAATTACTGCACCAGATATGATACTACGGTTTCTACGGTTTTACATCTATTGTTACTGTACTGTGAGATTTAAGTGTTTCATAAATTTATAATATTCCAAAATGAACATTTTCTTATTTTTAAAGTAAAAAGGTTTACTAAAAACCTTTCATCGTTTAGTGAAACTAATTTTACTGAAAACTATCCTTCTGCACTGAACAACATTGTGAAATACTGTTTACTGAACTGAATCGTATTGAATACTGTTTATTGAACTGAGATGAGAATTAGTGTTGTTGGCTCTATAGGCTATACCGAGAGGGGGGTGAATCGGTTTTTCGCTAACTTTAAGTTCGCTTTTCGATTCCTCTAAATTCTCTAGCCTATATTGATATTTTCTAAGTTTTCTAGGCTACTCAATTATGCAATATAAATTCAAAACAATAAACACAAATATAATTGCAAATAAGTAAAGAGAGTAAGGATAGAGAAATGTACGCAAGCGATTTATAGAGGTTCGGCAACCTTGCCTACGTCCTCTACCTTGAGACGCTCCCAAGGATTTTCCTAAATTCACTATCTTTGAATTTGTTACACTCCCTCTTTTTCTAGGCTAAAGAGAAACCTCTCTCTTTTTCTAGGCTCAAGAGAAATCTCCCTCTTTTTCTTAGGCTAAAGAGAAACCTCCCTATTTTTCTAAGGCTAAAGAGAAACCTCCCTATTTTTCTAAGGCTAAAGAGAAACCTCCCCTCTTACAAGGTATGAATTTGTTTACAAGTGGTGTAATCAAAGAAGGCCTCTAAGTAGGCAAATGATTACAGAAATTAGGCACAAGGAAAAAGCCTATACAAGATTTGTGCTAAGTAATACAAGAGATATGTGTATGATGGAAGATGAAGACTTTGTAGCTCTTGATTTGTTGTTGAGGCTTGAGGATTTGAGGAAAATGAGTATTGGAGTTGATTGAGTAGTTCCTCTTGCTTTCTTTAGCTTCTAAGCCTCTATTTATAGTCCCTTGGATGTATTCTAGCCGTTGGGTGGAGCCAAAACTTGAATATGACCGTTATCTCACAAAAGCTAGCCGTTATAAGCTATTTTCGGGCAAAGGGATTGATACCTTTCCATAGGGGATCGATCCTTTCATTCCAGAATGCTTTATTCTGGGCTGAGGGACCTTTTCTTTCGCCAAAATGCCTACTGCCAAAAAGGGATCGATCCCTTCCCTTAGGGGATCGATCCCATGCCTCCAGAGAGCTATTTTCCTGCACTTTTGGGTTAGAAATGATATTACCTTTGATCCTAATCCAACCCAAAACATTTTGACATTTTTGTGGGAGTTTTTCTTGACTTTCTCTGATGGAAACATGGTCCAAAAATTCATGAAGTGATTTTCTAAAATATTCAAAACATTTACAAAGTATTAAGACCAATAAGAGTATGCATCATTAAATCATGGTCTTAATGTTTGATATGTTCACTTGAAAATGGACTGAGAAAATCATGTGTGATAAGGCAAATTTACAATATGAATTAAAACATTAAATCTTACTTAAGTTTTTGTCATTTCAAAATATATATGGCAATTTAAAGCTAACAATCTCCCCATTTTTGATATGACAAAACTTACTGTAAATTTGCTTTGAAAATTCTTTAATAAAATACTCCCCCTAAAATAAAGCAGGATTTTATAAAGCTCCCCCTTAATATAAGCATGGGTTTTGAAAATGAATTTTCAAACTATTTCTCCCTCATTATCTCTCCTCCTTAATATCTCTTCCTTTTAATATCTATCTCTCCCCCTTTTTGTCATAGCAAAAGAAGGAAAAATAATAAAAAATATACTCCCCCTAAAATCATGGCTATGTGAGAAGAGATAAATATGCTCCATCGAACAAGAAACATGTTAGTACATGGGACTCATAGCACAAATAAATAAGTCAATATTCACAAAGAGTATGAAATATTCAGCAAAGAATATGACTTATGATCCTAAACCAATTGTTTATAAATAATTTTGCAATAAGGTCTCAATTGGTAAGAAATTAAGCAAGCACCTAAGTATAACAATTATTCTCTAAAGTCTAACTAAGGTGCATGGCAATACATCATGATTATGAGCTAAAATTATATAACATATCATATGCATGTGCTCATAAATCATTTTCAAGAAATATTGTGCCTAGAATTAAGATACATAGCAATTAACTATAAATTCTAGTACACAAGAGTTTCATGCAAAAATATCCTAAATGAATTCTTCTTTATTTGTCATTTCAAACTAAAGAGCACAAGAAGAATTGTCAATTTAAAGCTCATAGCAATTGGCAATTTAGTTTTGGCTTACCAATTGTTGAAAATATGGTTGCCAATGATACTAATTGTTATTTCAATCTAAATACCAATTGTTACTAATGGTTGACTTAGGCATTTTGCATGAATCCAATATGTAGTGTGTTCATGTCAAGAAAATAATCATTCTAAATATGCAAGAACACAATCACACATCATCAAATATGCATATGGATCAATTAAACATTAGCACACTATCATAAAATATTAATCCATATTTATATTCACAAATTGATACCATATAGAAGATTCAAAAAATCAAGGAATTCAAGCAAACACATTTTCTTCCATGGTTTCAGGCATACAAATCCTATGCTCATTTCTAATTCAAGTCCTTAACCAATTATGAGCAAGGAAGGATTCAACATTAGGAATAAATGCATGGATATCAATCAAAGTACATTTGTTCAAGTTTGCATTTATCATTTGAATGTTGGTGTTGTCATTAAAGCCCAAGTTCTTTAATAATTTGGCCATAAAAGAATTTTGAGTTCATGGATGATAAAGTTTCATGTATTTGAACATTTAGGATCCATTTATCATCACACATTGTAGGCCAAGGAAAATTATGACCTTATACCAATTGTTGAATTTACATTTGAAATCAATCTTTAAGGTCAAGTTTTAATTATTCTTCCACTAGATGTATAATTATCATGAAACCTAGTGTGGACTAGTTGAGTCAAGCTAAGAAACATAATCCTATACACATGCTTGACTAAGATGAACAAAAGGAATGAAGAATATTCATTATGCACCAGTTCATCAAATTCTCAAATATATCCATAAATTCTTGAAATAATTCTTCAAAATTATGTTTAAGCATTCATTGAAAATATATTTCAAGATTCATGAATGTTTTCAACAAGAAAAATGATTTTGTACTTGTGAGCTCAAGAAAAATGATATTGATTGTTGAAAGTGATATCATTTGTTGGAAATGATACAAATTGATGGAGTTGGGGCATGATATCAATGAAAAATGATTTTTTCATATTTTAAAGTTCATCAAAAAGGAGTTAAAACAATGAATTAAAAGTTGAGAAGAGAGAAAGTATCAAAACAATGAAAAGTTCTTCTCAATTTCGGTTGAAAACATGCAGAAAAGCCCTTTTGGCCTGGGGGGGTCGATCCCTATAGGAGGGGGATTGATCCCTTAACTCCAGAATGCAAATTTCCTACATTCTGCTCAAGGGGGATCGATCCTGCTTATTGAGGGATCGATCCCTCATCCTGTTTCTGCAGTTTTTTACACAAAATCCAACCTTTGAGGTACCAAAACTTCGTTTTTGAGTATTTTAAGTCCAAGTAAGAGTTTAAACATTTGTAAAACATGATTTTGGACTTGTATGAATGAAAAACATGAATGAAAAACCATTTTACAAAAGATTTTGCAATTTTGGAAGAATTTACACAATAAAATGCATTTTTAGCCTCAAAGGATGTCATTTTGAGAGTTAAGCATATTTTGACAAAACTCAAGCATTGGAAACCACAAATATGTCAAAACAAACTTGTTCACATAGGTTTTAAGCACATATAACATCAAATCATCATACTTGTGAACATTATGCCATGATTTCCAACATACAAGTTCTTCATTAATGCACATGACATGACATTTTGCATATATAACATATTTGGTAATTTGAGGCAAGTAAATACATTAACAACACATAGAAAACATGCTCAAATTCCAGAAATCATTTCAAAAATCATTTAAACATATTTTTCATTCAATCCCTTAAGGACTATTCATCAAGCACTCAAAAATCATTTATCATGCCTTTTTGTTCAATCCTTCAACTCACATAGATTATCAACCACATTTCTCATCAAAGCACAAATAATCAAATAATAGTTTTAAGGAGTAAATAATTAAGCTTACAAAACTCCTTTGTTTGAGTATGCTTTGCCATGAATTATTGAATCTACCTTGAGCCATTCTTTGAAGAATTGTTGTGACCTTGCCAAGGATGGATTTCCAAGCTCTTTCTCTTTCTCATTGGCACAAGCAAACTCCATGAGGATGTGTTCAGCATTTAAACTCCATTGTTCCATTGTATTCCCATGCTCTAACACTCCTATAACAAACAAATTCAAGCATGCTTTGGTACCCAAATTTTTTTGGGTCCATGAGAATTAGTGCAAACAATTTTTTATCCTTTTGGGATCCATTTCAAGCATATTTCATCATCATTTACAGCATGCTTTGGCACCCATATTTTCCTAACAACTCTTCCTCTAAATGTAGTTTTTCTATATGTGCATGCTTGTGAAGAGTGTCTTATTCTATTGCAAAGTGAGCATATGAGAGATGTATCATGCATAGAATTTTTGCTTACTAAGAAATTCCTAAGATGAGTTTCTTTTTGTTTTTCATTATAGCCTAACCCATCTTTGTCAAAGAAAGCTCTTTGGGTCTCTAACATATGATCTAGCTTTTGTTGACCCATGTAGAATCTAGAAAATGAATTATGCAAATTTAAGTTCTTTTTATTTACTTCATCAATTTCTAGATTTGCTTCTTCTAATTTCTTTTTAAAATCAAGCTTGGCATTCAATAACTCATCATTTTCCATTTCTAGTTTTGTAATCATTTTCTTGTATTTTGAATTCATGCATTCAAATTCACTAGCTAGCTCATCAAAAGCATTTTGTAAATCATCATAAGAATGGTCATTGCATTCACTAGAGCTAGGTTTCTCCTTTTCATCCTCAATAGTCAAAGAGCTAGGATTTGCCAATTTATCTTTAATATCTTCTAATTTCTTTTCTAGCTCTAATTTCACCTTGGTGAGTTCATCATTCTTTGAGCCTAGATCTTTTATTTTCTCCTCCAACTCAACATTAGTATTCATCAAAATTTCATTCTCTTTTCTAACTTTATTTAACTTTTTGTTATATTTTGCATGCATTGATTTATATTCATCACTTAGTTCATTAAATGCATCTTGAAGCTCATCAAATGAATATTCTTCTAAAGTTTGTGAGCTAGTCTCAAAATCATCACCTAGAGCCATTTATGATCGTTTTACTCGACAGAGGTTAGTCTAAATCAGTCTCGAGCCCAAGCTCTGATACCAATTGTTGGCTCTATAGGCTATACCGAGAGGGGGGTGAATCGGTTTTTCGCTAACTTTAAGTTTGCTTTTCGGTTCCTCTAAATTCTCTAGCCTATATTGATATTTTCTAAGTTCTCTAAGCTACTCAATTATGCAATATAAATTCAAAACAATAAACACAAATATAATTGCAAATAAGTAAAGAGAGTAAGGATAGAGAAATGTACGCAAGCGATTTATAGAGGTTCGGCAACCTTGCCTACGTCCTCTACCTTGAGACGCTCCCAAGGATTTTCCCAAATTCACTATCCTTGAATTTGTTACGCTCTCTCTTTTTCTAGGCTAAAGAGAAACCTCTCTCTTTTTCTAGGCTCAAGAGAAACCTCTCTCTTTTTCTTAGGCTAAAGAGAAACCTCCATATTTTTCTAAGGCTAAAGAGAAGCCTTCCCTTTTACAAGGTATGAATTTGTTTACAAGTGGTGCAATCAAAGAAGGCCTCTAAGTAGGCAAATGATTACAGAAATTAGGCACAAGGAAAAAGCCTATACAAGATTTGTGCTAAGTAATACAAGAGATATGTGTATGATGGAAGATGAAGACTTTGTAGCTCTTGATTTGTTGTTGAGGCTTGAGGATTTGAGGAAAATGAGTATTGGAGTTGATTGAGTAGTTCCTCTTGCTTTCTTTAGCTTCTAAGCCTCTATTTATAGTCCCTTGGATGTATTCTAGTCGTTGGGTGGAGCCAAAACTTGAATATGACTATTGTCTCACAAAAACTAGCCGTTATAGGCTATTTTCGGGCAAAGGGATCGATCCCTTTCCATAGGGGATCGATCCCTTCATTCCAGAATGCTTTATTCTGGGCTGAGGGACCTTGTCTTCCACCAAAATGCCTACTGCCAAAAAGGGATCGATCCCTTCCCTTAGGGGATCGATCCCATGCCTCCAGAGTGCTATTTTCCTGCACTTTTGGGTTAGAAATGATATGACCTTTGATCCTAATCCAACCCAAAACATTTTGACATTTTTGTGGGAGTTTTTCTTGACTTTCTCTGATGAAAACATGGTCCAAAAATTCATTAAGTGATTTTCTAAAATATTCAAAACATTTACAAAGTATTAAGACCAATAAGAATATGCATCATTAAATCATGGTCTTAATGTTTGATATGTTCACTTGAAAATGGACTGAGAAAATCATGTGTGATAAAGCAAATTTACAATATGAATTAAAACATTAAATCTTACTTAAGTTTTTGTCATTTCAAAATATATATGGCAATTTAAAGCTAACAAGTGTTTTACTGGGAAAGAATATTAAGAAAATTATTTCTAAAATAGAAATAATTATTGAACTGTTTATCCAACGATTTGGATTCTCATAAGTTACTGAATTAAAAAGATATTTACTGTTTCTACAGTTTAAAGTGACTGTTCATTATATGTTGTTTCATTGTACTGTCACATGTTTTGAAAGTGATAAAAAAATGTTAAATGGTTTATACCATTTATTACTTATGAGAATGAAAGTTAATTTGTTTTAAAAGAAAACAAATTATTTAATTACTCCCTATAGTCGCTATAGGTTTTCGGGACAAGACAAGTATTTCAAAATACCTTCCATGCTCCATCTGGATTTCCTGGCCGACTATAGTATCCTTCCTTACAGTGCCTAGTACACCGTTAGGAAAATAAATGTTTTGCTGCATATAGATTTCATTATATCAAGTAGCATATGACTCCTTTACTAAGCACGTGGTTTGCTCACTCCTTTATTTTCAAACATTTCATATTGATTTCAAGGATGATTTGAGAGCTTCCTCAGATAATAGAGCTGTGAATTTGTTCACGGGGGCAAAGTGCATCAATTTTAAAGGTACAGTCACATTTCTTTTATATTTGGACATATGTATACAGTACTACTTTATTGTAAAATAGAAACAGAGGATGTAAAGTGTAAGGAATATTGTAAAAAATTTTATATTCCAAATTCATTAAATAAATAAATAAATGTTTATCAATTATTACTGTATTGTTCAAGTGTTAGAAGCATCACAGACAGCCCAACCGAGGAAAATTGTGTAAAATTGAGTAAATATTGGGTGCTCAGACTGTTACACTTTACATGCTGATAAAATTTTAATTTATCTTTGTTGGCTCTATAGGCTATACCGAGAGGGGGGGTGAATCGGTTTTTCACTAAACTAAAGTTCGTTTTTCGATTCTCTTAAATTCTCTAGCCTATATTGATATTTTCTAAGTTCTCTAGGCTACTCAATTATGCAATATAAATTCAAAATAATAAACACAAATATAATTGCAAATAAGTAAAGAGAGTAAGGATAGAGAAATGTACGCAAGCGATTTATAGAGGTTCGGCAACCTTGCCTACGTCCTCTACCTTGAGACACTCCCAAGGATTTTCCCAAATTCACTATCCTTGAATTTGTTACACTCCCTCTTTTTCTAGGCTAAAGAGAAACCTCTATCTTTTTCTAGGCTCAAGAGAAACCTCCCTCTTTTTCTTAGGCTAAAGAGTAACTTTCTCTTTTTCTTAGGCTAAAGAGAAACCTCCCCTTATACAAGAAATGAATTGGTTTACAAGAGAAGTACTCAAAGAAGGCCTCTAGATAGGCAAGTGATTACAGAAATTAGGTCCTATACAAGATTTGTGCTAAGCAATACAAGAGATATGTGAATGATGGAAGATAAAGACTTTGTAGCTCTTGATTTGTTGTTGAGGCTTGAGGATTTGAGGAAAATGAGTATTGGAGTTGATTGAGTAGTTCCCCTTCCTTCCTTTAGCTTCTAAGCCTCTATTTATAGTCCCTTGGATGGTTTGTGGACGTTGGTTGGAGCCAAAACAGAAACAGCCGTTGGAGACTTTCTGGTGTAAAGGGATCGATCCTTTCACCAAAGGGATCGATCCCATGCTTCCAGAGGGCATTTTTCCTGCACTTTTAGGTTAGAAATGATATGACCTTTGATCCTAATCCAACCTAAAACATTTTGACATTTTTGTGGGAGTTTTTCTTGACTTTGATGAAAACATGGTCCAAAAATTCATTAAGTGATTTTCTAAAATATTCAAAACATTTACAAAGTATTAAGACCAATAAGAGTATGCATCATTAAATCATGGTCTTAATGTTTGATATGATCACTTGAAATGTATTGAGAAAATCATGTGTGATAAGACAAATTTACAATATGAATTAAAACATTAAAGCTTACTTAAGTTTTTGTCATTTCAAAATATATATGGCAATTTAAAGCTAACAATCTCCCCCTTTTTGATATGACAAAACTTAATGTAAATTTGCTTTGAAAATTCTTTGATAAAATACTCCCCCTCAAATAAAGCAGGATTTTACAAAGCTCCCCCTTAATATAAGCTTAGGTTTTGAAAATGAATTTTCAAACTATTTCTCCCCCATTATCTCTCCCCTTTAATATCTCTCCCTTTTAATATCTATCTCTCCCCCTTTTTGTCATAGCAAAAAGAAGGAAAAATAATAAACAAATATGCTCCCCCTAAAATCATGACTATGTGAGAAGAGATAAAAGAATATGCTGCATCCAACAAGAAACATGTTAGTACATGGGACTCATAGCACAAATAAATAAGTCAATATTCACAAAGAGTTGAAATATTCAGCAAAGAATATGACTTATGATCCTAAACCAATTGTTTATAAATAATTTTGCAATAAGGTCTCAATTGGTAAGAAATTAAGCAAGCACCTAAGTATAACAATTATTCTCTAAAGTCTAACTAAGGTGCATGGCAATACATCATGATTATAAGCTAAAATTAGATGACATATCATAAGAGCTCATAAATCACGTTCAAGCAAGAGTGTGCATAGAATCAAGATATATAGCAATTAACTACAAATTCTAGTACACAAGAGTTTCATGCAAAATATCCTAAATGAATTCTTCTCTATTTGTCATTTCAAACTAAAGAGTATGAGAAGAATTGTCAATTTAAAGCTCATACCAATTGGCAATTTAGATTTGGCTTACCAATTATTGAAAATATGGTTGCCAATGATACTAATTGTTATTTCAATCTAAATATCATTTGTTACTAATGGTTGACTTAGGCATTTTGCATGAATCCAATATCTATGTGTAGTGTGTTCATGTCAAGAAAATAATCATTCTAAATATGCAAGAACACAATCACACATCATCAAATATGCATATGGATTAATTAAACATTAGCATACTATCATAAAGTATTAATCCATATTCATATTCACAAAGTTATACCATATGGAAGATTCAAACAATAAAGGTATTCAAGCAAACACATTTTCTTCCATGGTTTCAAGTACAAAAATCCTATGCTCATTTTCCAATTCAAGTCCTTAATCAATTATGAGCAAGGAAAGATTCATTAAAGCCCAAAGTTCTTTAACAATTTGGCCATACGAAAAATTTAAGTACATGGATGATAAAGTTTCATGCATTTGAACATTTAGGATCTATTTACCATCACAAATTATAGGCCAATGACCATTACCAATTGTTGAATTTATATTTGGAATCAATCCACTAGATGTATAATTATCATGAAACCTAGTGTGGAATGATAAGTCAAGCTAAGAGATTTAATCCTATAAACATGCTTGACTAAACTGAACAAAAGGAATGAAGAATATTCATTATGCACAAGTTCATCAAATTCTCAAATATATAAATAAATTCTTGAAATAATTCTCAAAAATTATGTTTAAGCATTTATTGAAAGTATATTTCAAGATTATTTCAAGATTCATGAATGTTTTCAACAAGAAAAATGATTTTGCACTTGTGAGCTCAAGAAAAATGATATTAATTGTTGAAAGTGATGCCATTTGTTGGAAATAACACAAGTTGATGGAGTTGAGGCATGATATCAATGAAAAATGAATTTTCATAGTTTAAAGATCATCAAAAAGAAGTTAAAACAATGAATTTCAAGTTGAGAAGAGAGAAAGTATCAAAACAATGAAAAGTTCTTCTCAATTTCGGTTGAAAACATGCAGAAAAGCCTTTCTAGCCTGGGGGGATCGATCCCTCTAGGAGGGGGATCGATCCCTCATATGTTTCCTGCAGATTCTGCAGTTGTTTTGACAGAAAATCCAACTTGTGAAGTACCAAAACTTCATTTTTGAGTATTTTAAGTCCAAGTAAAGATTTAAACATTTGTAAAACATGATTTTGGACTTGTATGAATGAAAAACATGAATCAAAAACCATTTTACAAAAGATTTTGCAAATTTGGAAGAATTTTCACAATAAAATGCATTTTTGGCATCAAAGGTCATTTTGAGAGTTATGCATGTTTTGGCAAAACAATGCATTGAATTACATAAATATGTCAAAACAAACTTGTTCACATAGGTTTTAAGCACATATATCATTAAAACATACATCTTGTGAACAACATGTCATGATTTCCAACATACAAGTTCTTCATTAATGCACATGACATGGCATTTTGCATATATGACATATTTGACAATTTGAGGCAAGTAAGTACATTATTAACACATAGAAAACTTGTTCAAAATGTAGAAATCCAATAATCATTTCAAAATCACAAATCATGCTTTTCATTCAATGCATCAAGTACTATTCATCAAACATTCAAAGATCATTTGTCATGCCTATTATTGATTCACTCAACTCATAAGCCATCAAAGAACATCAACAAACTATATCATCAAGGCATAAACAATAAAGAGGTTAAGGAGTAAAGAATTAAGCTTACAATACTCCTTTGCTAGAGAATGCTTTGCCTTGATGTGTTGGGATCCACCATTAGCCATTCTTTGAGAGATTGTTGTCACCTTGCTAAGGATGGATTTCCAAGCTCTTCCTTTTTCTCATTAGCATAAGCAATCTCCATGGGGGGTGTGTAGAGCATTTGATCTCCATTGCTTCTTTGTATCCTCATGCTCTAACACTCCTATAACAAACAAATTCAAACATGCTTTGGTACCCAAATTTTCTTGGGTCCATGAGAGTTAGTGCAAACAATTTTTGATCTTTTTGGGATCCATTTCAAGCATAATTCATCATCATTTACAGCATGCTTTGGCACCCATATTTTCCTAACAACTCTTCCTCTAAATGTAGTTTTTCTATATGTGCATGCTTGTGAAGAGTGTCCTATTCTATTGCATAGTGAGCATGTAAGAGATAAATCATGCATAGTATTTTTGCTCACAAGGAAATTCTTTAGATGAGTTTCTTTTTGTATTGCATTATAACCTAACCCATCTTTATCAAAGAAAGCTCTTTGGGTCTCTAATATATGATCTAGCTTTTGTTGACCCATATAAAACCTAGAAAATAAGTTATGCAAACTTGTATTCTTTTTATTCAACTCATTTATTTCTAAGTTAGCCTCTTCTAATTTCTTTTCAAATTCTAGCTTAGTATTTATCAAGGCTTCATTTTCTATTTTTAATTTAGCAATGATTTTCTTATATTTGGAGTTTATGCATTGAAATTCATTTGCTAAATCATTAAAGGCATTTTGTAGTTCACTAAAGGTATAATCATTATCTTCACTAGAACTACTACTAGCCTCATCATCACTAATAGCCATGAAGCATGAGTAGGCTACCTCTTCATCTACATTTTCCTCATCGGAGCTATCACTATCGCTCCATGCAGCGACAAATGCTTTCTTCCTAGGCTTCCTATCCTTTTCCTTCCTAAGTAAAGGGCAATCTAATTTAGTATGACCTGGTTCATTGCGCTCATAACATACTAAGGGATCCTTTTCTCTTATACTTGACTCTCCCCTTTGATGTCTCCTATTACTCTCCCTCTCTTTCATTCTCATAAATCTATTGAATCTTTTGGCAAACATTGCCATTTCCTTTTCTTCCTCATTTCCACTCTCATCACTATCATCTTTATGAATGGAAGACTTAAGTGCTACCCCTACTTTCTTTGAAGGCTCTTCATTTCTTTTTAATTTCATTTCATGAGTAAGTAGAGAGCCCATAAGTTCATCTAGAGACAAGGTATTTGGATCTTTAGACTCTTCTATTGTGGTTACCTTTGCCTCCCAAGATTTTGGCAAGCTATTCAAAATTTTCTTAATCATTTCTACATTGGAATAGCTCTTGCCTAATGCCTTAAGTCCATTAATTATATCATTAAACCTAGTGAACATTTCGCTAATGGACTCATTTTCTTTCATCCTAAATAGCTCGTAATTATGTGTGAGCATTCCTACTTTGGTCTCTCTAACTTGATTTGTCCCTTCATGTGTGATGGCTAGTTTGTCCCATATTTGTTTAGCATTTTCACATAAGGAGACTCTATTATACTCATTGGGACCTAATGCACAAAAGAGGGTGTGCATAGCCTTGGCATTCAATTGTGCCAATCTCATGTCATTGGTGTTCCACTCATCTTCACTCTTAGGGACATCTTTTCCATCTACTTTCTTTATTGGGATTCTAGGGCCATTAACTATTATTCTCCACACTTCATAGTCATTGGATTGCACAAATAGCATCATCCTAATTTTCCAATAAGAGTAATTCTCACCATTGAAGAGTGGAGGTCTAACTAATGAGTGTCCCTCTTTTCCTAGGGGTGTGCCTACATTCAATTGAGCCATTTAAGATCGTTTTGCTCGATAGAGGTTAGTCTAAATCAATCTCGAGTCCAAGCTCTGAAACCAATTGTTGGCTCTATAAGCTATATCGAGAGGGGGGTGAATTGGTTTTTCACTAAGCTAAAGTTCGTTTTTCGATTCTCTTAAATTCTCTAGCCTATATTGATATTTTCTAAGTTCTCTAAGCTACTCAATTATGCAATTTAAATTCAAAATAATAAACAAAAATATAATTGCAAATAAGTAAAGAGAGTAAGGATAGAGAAATGTACGCAAGCGATTTATAGAGGTTCGGCAACCTTGCCTACGTCCTCTGCCTTGAGACGCTCCCAAGGATTTTCCCAAATTCACTATCCTTGAATTTGTTACACTCCCTCTTTTTCTAGGCTAAAGAGAAACCTCTCTCTTTTTCTAGGCTCAAGAGAAACCTCCATCTTTTTCTTAGGCTAAAGAGTAACCTCCCTCTTTTTCTTAGGCTAAAGAGAAACCTCCCCTTATACAAGAAATGAATTGGTTTACAAGAGAAGTAATCAAAGAAGGCCTCTAGATAGGCAAGTGATTACAGAAATTAGGTACAAGTGAAAGCCTATACAAGATTTGTGCTAAGCAATACAAGAGATATGTGAATGATGGAAGATAAAGACTTTGTAGCTCTTGATTTGTTGTTGAAGCTTGAGGATTTGAGGAAAATGAGTATTGGAGTTGATTGAGTAGTTCCCCTTCCTTCCTTTAGCTTCTAAGCCTCTATTTATAGTCCCTTGGATGGTTTGTGGATGTTGGTTGGAGCCAAAACAGAAACTAGCCGTTGTATCTCACAAAAACTAGCCGTTGGAGACTTTCTGGTGTAAAGGGATCGATCCTTTTACCAAAGGGATCGATCCTTTTCTTCAATCTAGCCTTCCGGGGCATTCTGTCAAAAAGGGATCGATCCCTTTTCCTATGGGATCGATCCCATGCTTCCAGAGGGCATTTTTCCTGCACTTTTGGGTTAGAAATGATATGACCTTTGATCCTAATCCAACCCAAAACATTTTGACATTTTTGTGGGAGTTTTTCTTGACTTTCTCTGATGAAAATATGGTCCAAAAATTCATTAAGTGATTTTCTAAAATATTCAAAACATTTACAAAGTATTAAGACCAATAAGAATATGCATCATTAAATCATGGTCTTAATGTTTGATATGATCACTTGAAATGTATTGAGAAAATTATGTGTGATAAGGCAAATTTACAATATGAATTAAAACATTAAAGCTTACTTAAGTTTTTGTCATTTCAAAATATATATGGCAATTTAAAGCTAACAATCTTGTGTTTACTTTGACCTTACATTAAGGTCAAAAAATTCTAATCTTACGATAGAAATTTTCATAATTTTACATTTATTTAGATCTATTTCCATGAGCTATGAGAATAGTTTCAATAAAATTGAAAACAATAGTGTTAGTGAACTTAATTATTGTAATAATGAAATTATATACTACAAATATGATATTAAAATTAGTGATGAAATATATGCATAGATATAAAAACAAGGCTTAATACCCAAATATGCCCACCACGTTTACCACAAAATGAAATTTTACCATCAACGTTTAATTGAATGGAAATCAGTCCTAAACGTTTCAAAATAATAGAATTAAAGACATTTTTGTTAACTCCTTCGAACACCGTTAAGTTTTATTATGTGCAAAGGTAATGAAAATTAAAGAATTTAACAGAAATGTACTTAATTATGTTATTTTGAAACAGTTAGAACTAATTTTCAGGCAATTAAACGTTGAGGGCTTAATTCCATTTTGTGGCAAACGTGAGGGCATATCTAGGTGTTAAGCTTAAAAATAACAATAACAGTAAAATATACCCAAAAGCACATAGATTAGCTGGAAGGAAGTTGTTCTAGCTTAACCAGAGGTCTCGAGTTCTAGCCCTGGGTATGCAGCTGTGTTAAAACTCTTAAGGGAGAGCTTTGCCGCCCTTTGGGTCCTGCCCGGCTCAAATCCGGATTAGTCCTATACCAAAATGGTGTAGGGATACCAGGTGGTTTCGACCAAAAAAAATAAAATGAAATATTAATTAAGTATATTAAATTAAAATTTGTATTAAATTTTATAAAATATATTTCATATTTGTGAAATTAATAAATAATTAGAACTTATGACAATTATTTTCATATAAAATTTTTAGTAATAAAATATTTAATAATTATATATTATAAATATAGAATAACAATATACTTATAAATATATATATATAGATTATTTATACTGATAAAGAAAATACCCCAACCATACCACATAACAATTACTCAAATATAAAAGAATGATATGATTAGGGTAATTATAAGTATCAAATTATAGGATATTATTGTAACAAAAAAAATTGTAGGTTATCACGATTCCATTTGAATTCAAACAAAACTTTAATATAAAAAAAATCATTTTGTTCATGCTTTCAGAAAAGATTGAATTTTAATAGAACAAAATTTTACATTTTATCAACCAAATTAAGCTTATGGATTTTGATTGGTAAAGCTTTACAATGGATTACAATGTAATTAAAAAGAGTTTATATATGATACACTGACAGTGTATAGTCTTTATACACTATCAATGCAGTAGAGGTTGACACCTCATTTATTTAAGCATGTTTTGAAAAGCGTGAAACAATTTAGAAAATAGCCGTCAAGTTCATAGGCCAATAGAATTTTGTAAATAACGGTCAAACCAAGTGGACTTTTGATCAACTAACAGTTATAGGTAATTTGTCATATAATAAAGTTCAAGGCCATGTGGACTGATAGACTAAATCAAGCGTAAAAAAAAGAAATTTAAACGATTTAATGGTTAAGGGTATTTTGGTAATTTAGGCCAAATGATTAGTCAAACCTCAACAAAATCTCCACCAATGATTACAACATGTTAAATAGAGGTGTTTAATGATGGAATGAAATATTTTAGAGATTAGACTGATTGTTTTCAACGAAGTCAAACTGTTAAGGGCAAATTTGGAAGATTTTTTAAGTATAAGGGTAAAATGGTAAATTGTACCCTAAGATATTATTTATTTTAGAATTTTCCAGCCCATTTCTTCTCCGCTTTTGGCAGCCATAGATTTCCACCATTTTTGAAAGCTTGAAGAGAGAGAAAGCTATCCAAACACCACCCAAACTACCTTGAAACTCGAAATAGTCTTTACTAAACCTATTTAGTTTTCAAAGAATTATATCTTAATACCCAAATCGAGGCGTAAAGTGGCCAATTGCATTGTGAGAGATTTCTCAAAATTTGGTTAAGGTGAGAAAGGAAGAAAGCTTGAATTTTCTTGTATTTTCATGATTGTATATTAGTTGATTTTACTTTTGGAACATTAGTTTGGCGTTGAATGGATATAAAATCATGAAATTGTCTTTCTTGGTGTTTTGCGGTTAAGGTTACTCAAGCATGAGTATGATATGGTTTGAAGTGGAAATGATATAAAGTTAAGGTAGAGTAGAGGTAAAACATGAATTTAGGCTTAAGAAGTGAAGAAATAGGGTAAATGATGAAATTTGAAGTTGAATTTTGAGGTTGGAATAACAATCATCTAGAAGTGGGCGACTACCCTGAATAGTAGCCGACTGCCCAAACACAGAATTTAGATATTTTCGTCGTAACCGCCTTAGACTAGTCGACCACCCTAAATAGCAACTGACTGCCCCTGTAACCTACTTAAGTCAATTGACTGCTATCCACACCAATCGACTGCTTCTAACTCAAAAGCATTCTGTTTGAAAACCAATCGACTACCATCCTCACTAATAAACTGCTTTTTATTCAGAAGCGTTTTTTTTCAAAACCAGTCGATTGCCTATAGAGGGATGGTTTAAGAAGAAAAAATGCTAGAATTGGTTTACAATTATAAGAATCGAATAATTTTCATAATTGAAGTATTGAAATTGACAATGTTCAATTAATGAATTTGCGGTTTAGGAGTCAGGACTTAATATTGGGGCTACAAATGTCATAGTGAAAATTTAAGAGGTAATGGATATATGTATGGAGCGTAGGGATATTACGTTGCATGGATTTGACAAATTATGCTATTTTATGAGACTTAAACGTGATTATGTGGTTGAACTGTAAAATGGGAGTTGTAGTTTATAAACTGCGTTTTTCTATAGGGAGGTTAGGGTAGTTATAGTTGTCAAGCTACCGAAATTTTCTAGAAATAAATTTAAATCTCTAAAACCTTCAATGGTATTATTTTGCAAGTAAGAAATGAAGAGAAAAATAAAGCTTGGTTGATAACTTCCAATGATTTCATTGGCATACTAATTTGGTAACTCAGTTTTCACTGGAATATTTATGAGTTTTTACACGTTTTCTAATATATACATGTTTTCATGCCTCTGTGATACACAAATAAAATATTTTGGACAGCTGTATTGAATTGAGAATATTTAATGAATTTTTATACTTTAAGTGTAATGAAATTTTGATTTTTTATGCTTTACAGACTGAATGAAGATATAATTGTTGAATTGATCTCTGTAAACCCTTATGAATTGATTTATGAACTGTTTTGAGACTGTTGGCCCCATAGTTGCCTACAGGCACATGCTTCCATTACTGATATTATTATTTATTGTTGCTGATAGACTTTGGTCACGTCTTCAGTGCCATAGCTGTCACCTGACTTGGGTACACTGTGAAACTTTCTAACTATGGCCATATGTCACTATTACTGTTATTGCATAAGTCTATTGGGTGTTGTTTTGTCTCCACTGTACCGTTTTGTTGGAGTGGTAAATTCCTGGTATTCCGACACTCCTAAACTTTATTAACTTTTGTTACTAGATGTTGATTTAATATGTTTTTTGATTTGATATGAACTACTGAAATTTGATTATAACTCTGTTTACGGAGAGTTTTATAATTATTGTTTTGAAAGAATTTGTGAAATGCTTAATGAAAGTTATTTCTGAATATCTACTGAACTCTATGATTGACTACGCATTAAAGAATTCCCTATAGTTGGTATTCGACGTCGGGATAAGTGAGGTGCTCTAAAGCATCCTTTTGTACTCAACTTGGTAATCTGATCCACTATAGTATTCTTTCTATTATCGTGCCTAAATTGTGATCATTAGTTTTCGGTAAAAGATTATGTTTTGAGATACTTGCATATAGTTATGCATTGTATCAGCTTCCGTATATATATTTCTTACTGGGCATAAGCTCACTTTCTTATCTTCCTTCCAGATTATCTGTAGCAGTTCTTTGCTAGCTAGGAGGACTTTCTAACTTTGAGTTTCCCTCAGGCGGGTTTTAATTTCTATTGAGGTATACGACTTTCGTTATGTATTCGAACTTTATTTGTGCAATACCATGTTATGTAAATTACTATTTGGGATGTAATTAAATTTTTGCACTCTAATGTAAATTCGAAATTGATATATTTTCATTTGAAAATTTTATGAGAAGAAATGAGATTATGTTAAGTGAAATTGTTCTAATACATACAAATATTTAATACAAAATAGTGCACGATGCGGAGATGTAAAGGTAGACCTGCTCGAGGTAGACTTGATACACCCCTATCTCCTTAGACTCTACCTTTTCGTTAGCCAGATAGTCCTGATACACATAGACGTTTGGCACAATTAGAGCAGAGTATTATAGATATAGCTGTGCACATGAGAAGCTTGATTGCTTTGATTACTCGATAGTTAAGTAACACACCACCGCCACCATCACCAGTACAACAAGTACCAAACACATTCAAGTTCTTGGCCTCTAACGATGATCTGCATGAATAATGCATGAATCTTCGGTAAGGTTAAATCAGGTTATGGTTACAGTTACAACTATGCTAGTAGCCTGAGTTTCTTGAAACTCACCACTAGGGAATATCAAGACCGATTATTGCTTTGCACAAGGAGATAAAAGGGTAACAAGCACAATATTCTTATAAGGTTTCCTGTAAGGATATTCTTTGCAACAATTCTGACAGCTAATTTAGTTTTATACTATTCCATATTATTTTATATGATTTATATTTTTAATTTAATCATTGAATTTTATACGCTACTCATGTAAATCATGCAAGTAAAATTTCAAGTTAATTAAAAGCTATTTGACTATTTATTCATCATCATCATCGCTTTTATCCCTATATTGGGGTAGATTACATGAAGTAATATGTAAACTCATGATAAGTTGTCAGCATGGATTCTCTTTCTTTACTCATTCTTATCAAGGCACTTTGTTTTTTCAACTCTCGTTCCACTATATTTTTTTGGATAACTTTCTTCCAAGTGTCTTTTGGGTCTTGTGACAACTGTGATTTTTCAACTTTGGTTAGTAAACCAATTTATCTTATACATGCATAAGTTAATATGAGGCATTCAAGAGTATGGGAATTACTTAAGTAAGCAATGATTTAATTTTAGAAACTTAATTAAAATGACATTTTAATATTTAAATTAAGGAAATAAATATAGATGTACATTAAATAAAAGAATATATATATATATATATATGTATGTATGTATATATAAAAGGGATAAAAGGGAAAGATATATGTGTGTGTGTATTTGCATTAAAAGGATAAAAGAAATATATACATATATATTAAAGAGATGAAAGAAATAAAATATATAACAAATAAATAAAATACATGTTATAAATATAAATTTATTAATATAAAATATATTTATAGATAAATATATTTATAAATATATATAATATTAAAAAAAGGTTTGCTCTAGCAGACTTAGGTCTGTTGAAGGCAAACCGGAGTTTGCTTCATTAGCAAACTTAGATTTGTTGCTGAAGCAGACCCATTAAAAAATAATTAAAAAATTAAATAAAAAAAGAGAAAATGAAAAAAAAACAAAAGCTTGCCGTTGGCATTATTTGCCCAAGCAGACCAAAAAAATAAAAAGAAAAAAAAAAGAAAAGAAACGAGGAGGAGGAGCAGGGAGAGAAGTTGCTAACGGTGAGAGAGAGAGGATACCATCGGCCAAAGAAAAGAAAAGAAAAGAAAAAGGAAGAGAAAAAGGAAGAAAAGGGAAAAAAGGAAGAGAAAACTACTGTTGTAACGTACCGTTATATACAGTAATTATCCATAATCACACATACAATAAGTTAGTTGGGTTGTCTGTGATGCTTTTATGACACTCACTTTTAACAGAAATTCACTTTTTAAATAAAATTCTATTTATAACTATATCAATATTTACAACAAAATATTATGTCCAGTATCTTTCACAAGTTTTACATCCCATGTACATAAATTATACAAAATGTAGTATTATACATGAAAGTCTAAACATATAAAAGAAATAAAATATACCTCCAAGATCAAATCACTATTGCCTCAGGGTACTAAAAGCGTAGCCAATCCATGGAACGGTGAGAGAGAGAGGATACCATCGGCCAAAGAAAAGAAAAGAAAAGAAAAAGGAAGAGAAAAAGGAAGAAAAGGGAAAAAAGGAAGAGAAAACTACTGTTGTAACGTACCGTTATATACAGTAATTATCCATAATCACACATACAATAAGTTAGTTGGGTTGTCTGTGATGCTTTTATGACACTCACTTTTAACAGAAATTCACTTTTTAAATAAAATTCTATTTATAACTATATCAATATTTACAACAAAATATTATGTCCAGTATCTTTCACAAGTTTTACATCCCATGTACATAAATTATACAAAATGTAGTATTATACATGAAAGTCTAAACATATAAAAGAAATAAAATATACCTCCAAGATCAAATCACTATTGCCTCAGGGTACTAAAAGCGTAGCCAATCCATGGAACAGTATATCACTGTAAGTAATCTGTGAGGTGAAAAAAATAGGGGGTGAGCTGTGATAACCGTAAATTTTTCAATCATTGGAAATTAGAAATATTGAAAATAAATATTAGAGAAATTAAATAAGGGGAAATAAATAAAATTTGCAAGAAACGGGATATTGGTGAAAATCCTGAGAAATGAGGAAGTGATGAATAAGGAAATTCGTGTGAAGGAAATTAAATGGAAATAAAAATAAAGTCGGAGTTATGGAAAATAAGGAAAGGAGGAAATTAAATTGGATTAATGAAAATCCAAAATTTATAAAATAAAAATGCGTATATTATATATTTATATAATTAAATTATATAAATATATTTACACATGTTTTTATATAAATACATATGTATGTATATGAATATTAGTATATATTATGAAATAAAATATATACTATTTTGTCTTAAATAAAGACATGTGTATATTATAAAATGTATTTATATAATTATAAATATATATGTACAGATATATATATGAAATATATATATATTATTATTTTAAATAAAAATATATGAATATATAAGAAAAGTAAATGTTATTTTATATTAAAATTTATATGTATAAATATTTTATTATAGCATTTATATAATTTATATATATAAATGTTATTTAATTTTAAGTATATATAAATGTACATATATATATATACTAGACATGTATTTTGTAATGTACAATATATATAATTTATATCTAATATATATTGTATTACAATTTATATGAAATAATATTATATGTGTAATATATGGTAGATATTATATATATAATATATTGTATAATATATAGTAGGTTACATACTAAAAAGGGAAACCAAATAAACCAAAAAGGAAAGAAAATAAAAGGAAAACAACAAACCAGAATCGGGTTCCCGATTCTATCTCCAGGAGGCGCCGCCCCCGTCAGCGGCCGCCGGAGAGGGAAAGGAGGAGAAGGAAAAGAAGCGTCGACGCCAGCAAGGGAAGAGGAAGCCGACGCCAACGCCGGCGTGAAGAAACGGAGGAAAATCGAACGGGAAACAGAAGCAAACGCCGGAAGAGAAAAGGAAAATGTCGACGGCGGTGCCGGCCAAATCGGTGGCCGCCACTGTCACTGAAGCACCGCCGGAGGGAGAGGAACACGATGGAGGTCACCCGACGCGCAATGGACGGCGGAGGAACGCCGGCGAAGAGGAGAAGAAGCCGAGGCAAAATCGAGTCGATCCGCCGCCGTGCCGTCGATTCGGGATGAACGGAGGTCAGATCCAAGCTCGCCGTGGCGCCGGCCAGCTGAGGGACGCCCGAACCGCCGGAGAACCGGCCGCCGGCGAGGAACCGGCGAGGAAAGAAGCTGGACCGGTCTGAACCGGTTTGACCGGGAAAGGAAGAAGAAAAAAGAAAAGAAAAAGAAAAGAAAAAGGAAAAAGAAAAAGAAAAAAAAAGAAAAAGAAAAAGAAAAGAAAGAAAGAAAAGAAAAAGAGGAAAAAGGAAGAAAAAGGAAGAAAAAGGGAAAAAGGAAAATTTCGGGAATTCGGAAAATTCCCGAAAAATTCGACAACCCGGGATTTTTCAAATTCGGTAAGAAATTTCCCGAGAATTTAATTTCAGAAAAAAATTAAATAAATTATGAAAAATTCTAAAAATTAGAATTTTAATTCCAGAAATTATTTTCAGCAATCGAGATAAGGAATCGGGAGAAATGGAGCGCGGGCGCGATCGATAAGCGGAAGTCGCCGACCCGGAAAAAGGTAAGGGATACATGTGCAGCACTGTAAGGATACTCAGTCTGCATAATTTAATTTAAAATATTTTATGCAATTATTTTATGAAAATTATTATGATGCATGAATTGCTGAAAATAATTTGAGAAGAAGTACTGGCTGAAAGATTTTAAACTGTATTTTCCGTGCAGGAGGTTAGTGAATCGGCAGCCGTTATGCTGCCGAAAATTTTAGAAAAACTTTATAAAATCATATTAAATGATTTATTTCCGAATTTCGATAGTAAATCACGAGACATGAGGAAATTTCTAAATTTCATAAAATATGAATATAATGAGATGGAACTTTAGAATATTCATGTATTCGAGAATGGTGATAATGAAATCACCGAAAATTCTCGAAATAGATAAATTACACGAATTACGAGACGAAAGATGAAGTGAAATATAGTAAATATTTTATGGATATTTTTATCAATATTCACTAAAGGATTATAACCCTTATGGTTTTAAATCATGGAATTATATAATTGTATAAATTCCATAAGGTGTATTTTCCGATGAAAAATACGGTTTTGAGACTGGTTGGTATTCTTATCATGCTGATACATGATATGTGACATGTTTAGTCCCGGTCGACACCTGATCCGTGATCCACCGAGGACAATATAGATTATGGTCATAGATTTGACCGGTTTAGTCCTTTACCCTCCAGGGTTTATAGTACGACAAGATTAACGTCTATATTAAAATCCATAAATGATAGGTGACATGTTAAAAAGGGAAATATTTTACATGACATGGAATATGTCAAACGGAAAAGGCCATACCGAGCAGAGACTCGATGATTGAACCGTGGGAGCCACCTCTAGAGTCCTTCGGGAACTAAGTGCTACACGTGTTCCGATATTTCAGTACAGGCCATACCGAGCAGAGACTCGATGATTGAACCGTGGGAGCCACCTCTAGAGTCCTTCGGGAACTAAGTGCTACACGTGTTCCGATATTTCAGTACAGGCCATACCGAGCAGAGACTCGATGATTGAACCGTGGGAGCCACCTCTAGAGTCCTTCGGGAACTAAGTGCTACACGTGTTCCGATATTTCAGTACAGGCCATACCGAGCAGAGACTCGATGATTGAACCGTGGGAGCCACCTCTAGAGTCCTTCGGGAACTAAGTGCTACACGTGTTCCGATATTTCAGTACAGGCCATACCGAGCAGAGACTCGATGATTGAACCGTGGGAGCCACCTCTAGAGTCCTTCGGGAACTAAGTGCTACACGTGTTCCGATGTTTCAGTACAGGCCATACCGAGCAGAGACTCGATGATTGAACCGTGGGAGCCACCTCTAGAGTCCTTCGGGAACTAAGTGCTACACGTGTTCCGATGTTAGTATGAGAAATCGTAGGATATTGTGACGATAAGTAAGTGAGTGTGATTCGTGAATTCGACAAATGTCAAAGAATGAAATAGATTTTAATAGCTTATTCTGCTTTTTAACGGACAGAACTAATTAAGAGAGTACATTAAAATATGAAATAAGTTTTAAAGAAATAAGATGATGATTTAACTAATATTCTTTTCAAGGAATATACGGATATTAATTATTCTATTTAAAGGCTTTATTTCGTAGAAGCATTATTTTGAAAGGAATATGAAAAAGGTTATGAAAGATTAAAAAGGAAAAGGATTTATTAATTCAAAACAAAAGAAAAAAAAATTTTTCTCTACAGTTGCTTCTAGGTTCCGTAACAAGTATGGTATTCTAAAATACCTACCTTACTCCATTCGGATCCCTAGCCGACTGTAGTATCTTTCCTACATGCGAGCCTAGAGCCCATAGGAAAAATGAAAAAGATTTTCAGCATATAGGAAGCTGAGTATCAAGTGAGGCATATAATTCTCTTACTGAGCCGTGGTTTTGCTCACCCCTTAATATTAAACATCTCAGGTTTTGATGCTGGTGAGTTCAGTGGATTGTGGATCCTGGCTGTACACGAAGAACAATGTGTCAGACCGACTGATTATTTGAGGTATGATTATTTATTCTCCGTATTTAGACACGTCAACAGTACTACTTATCTGATTTATTACGATAGGGGATGTGTATAATATAAACAATATTATGTAAAATTTATTAACAGTCAGTACAAGTGAAGTATTGCAGACAGCCCAACCGGTTAAGTTGTGTATAAGAAGGGTAAAAATGTGGTCACGGGTCGTGACATGAGCTAACATGCTCAGTAAGAAATTCATATGCAAGAACTGATACTATGTAATCTATATGCATAAAAACATTTAATTCTTAACAGTACACTAAGGTATAATTTAGGAAGGATACTATAGTTGACTAAGAAACCGGATGGAGTATGGGAGGTAATTTGAAGTACCTTTCGTGTCCCAGTTCCTAATAGCGACTATAGGGAGTAAACAGTTAAAGATGATATAGATAAACAGCTTAAATCACTTAAAAATTATTCATGCACTTTTTGATATATAAACAGTGTATAAACAATTCAAATGAAACACTTCAGTATAAAAAATCTACTAAACAGTATAGTGAACACTTTGGAAATTCACAATGTAGTCGATATATATACAGTTCACTGCAGTATTAGTAAGAAGTTCAGTTTAGTAAAATAGTACAGCATAGTGGAAACCAAGCAACACCCAATAAATATCATGCCATAATAGTATCCCAAAAAGGGAGAAACAGTAACAGTACGACATATGACCATGTCACAGTGGGTCCACAGTGTACACTTGCCAGGTGACAATTACGGAAGCTGAAGACGTAGTAGGTCTATCAACAATAGTAACAATAACAGTCACTATGATACGGGGCCTAACAGTCTCAAAACAGTTTATTAATGGTAAAAACACTATTTAGAAATCAATTTTAGGAATAAAATCTTTAGTCAGTTCATAAATAATTATATTGAAAAATATAAGCAATTATTGAAAAATATAAGCAGTTCAGTGATAAAAATTTATAAAATATTAACAATTCGGTATTCTTTTTTTTAAAAAAATCTATTTATCTGTAGAACAATTATAAGAACATGCTGGTACCCTCACGTAAGTAAAATTCATTAACATAAATTTTTAAATATTGTTTTATCAAATGAAAATATGCAATTTCAATAAATAAAATGAATTTAACTAAATAAATTCTTTATTTTCAATATTCAAGGAGATTAAAAGATAATTTCATAAAAATTATTAAAATTTTCGACAGTATAACAGCTGTTTCTAACCTAACCCTCATGCATTGAAAACTCAGTATATAAACCAGCCAGTATCCACAAATTCAACAATTCCAAGGCAATTGACTTCAAAACAATTTCATAAATTCATTTTCAATTGCAATATGCATTCACAGTATCCTCACGTCTTCCATACTCATCCCTTCACTATTAAATTCTACCGACTTGCCAACTGCACCACGCGACAAATCTCACTCCTGAGCTGCAAAATCATTATATCAACACCATCATTTCACCATCCTAAAAATTATAATAAATTTTCCTACATTAAAATCCACCACATTCTTGACAGTAACCATTAAACCAGTCTAATTTACATCGGTATTAAAACATAACTATGCCTAATTCAACTCCAATTTTAATTTAGATTGCACCAACAATCTTCTCTTAATTTATACAGTCTCATAGAACCTATAATACATCAAATTGAGCAACATAGCCAAGTCCCCTTCATGTGGCCGAATGGTATAGGATGAATTTTCTTAAGTTTTTCAATAATTTAGCTATTAATTCATGCTTAACCTTTATTCTTCATCTATCAAGCATCATTTTCATGCATCAAAACACAATGTATCATAACCTTCCAACCATGGCCGAAACCCTAAGGGGACACTTGAGGGGTTTTGATTCAATCCAAGGCTAGAATCATGCTTAGCTAACTTGTTTACGTCATTTTCCAACATTAGAACATAAGAGAAATGAAAGCATGAAATTACCTTGCCTTGGTCGAAAATGGTGGGATGCCAAACACCTTGATTTTATCCACTTCACACTTCAATATGGGTTGGGCTTGTAGAGGATTGAATTTTAGAAAAGGTTGTAGAAGAAATTTTTATGTTTTAAAGTGGTTTTAATGGTGATTTTTAAGCTTTTCTCTTTTAGTATTAATGGTGGAAGTGTCTAAAGGTTGAAAATGATGGAGTGAAGCACCCCCTCCCCCTTGTGTAGAAATATTTAGAATATTCACTTAATAGTAAAATGACCAAAATGCCCTTGGTTATTATAATTTTGGATAATCTTGCCCTTAAACTTCCATAATATTTCTAACTAATCAATTTAACTCCAAAATATTTTATTTCATCACTAAATATTATTATTAATCATAATTTAATGAATGGATGGGATTTTATTAAGGTTTGACTGATCGTAAGGGTGAAATTATTAAAATACCCCTACCGAGCCAATCGCGTAAATTTCTGATTTTACCATTGATTTAATCTATTTATTGACATAGCCTAGAACTTATTTATACGTAGATTATCATACTCCAATCAATTGGTCAAAAGTCAATTTAGTTTGACCATTATTCATGAAAGTTCAACCAGGCTATGTCCTTAATTGTCATTTTCTAATTTGTTGGCACACTTCCAAAATAACTTAAATAAAGGATTTTTGGGTTCTATTCTTACCATAGGCTTATTTAACTCTCCATACAGTATCCGTCTAGTCTCACATCCATCCGGGCACTATAGGGCCTTTGGGACCCACAATACTATTTACTTTGTTACCTGCGAAATACACAGGAATTGAACAGTGGTGAGAGGTCTGACATATGTAACAGTACCAGAATATGTGACTCTCACAACTACACGTCGCTTCCGATTCTGCACATGGCGTGCAACCACCACCTCTAATGACATCGTAGATGGTAGATCTAAAGGTGAGAGAGAACGATGCAACCATAGAGGGCTTGTAGAGTCGTCAAGAGAGAAAAAGAGAAGAGCTGCATGCCTCTGTCATTGCCTTCTGCCATGTCACCACTACTAGCAAAGGTAAGATGGGTTGTTTAGCGCTAAACCGAGGCTAACCTGTACAACAAGGAAAAAAATAAATAAATAAAAATATATAAAAAAGAAAAAATATATAAATAAAAATATATATAATTAGAAATGGGTAAAGAAACTCTTATTTCATTTAATAAAATTATTAGATAATTTTATAAAATTTTCTAAATGTGGATACGTATCGTTTGAATTGTAGCGTAAGTGTAGAAGCCGCTATTGGAATTTGGTGAAGCTTGGAGTTCTTCAAAGCACTAAGCTTTGATGCTCGATAAGATATTTTTATAAGATTGCATTAGTATTATATTGTGTAAATTGGAAATTGTGATCATATGATTGTTTGATATTAGGATATCGTTAGGGTATTTATAGACTGCTGATTATTGGTGTTAGAACATGAATATGGAGTTGTTGGAATGTGTGTTGAGTATTACGAGGATTTTTGATAGAACAATAATTAAAAAAAATGAATGATGTTAAGGTAAGGATAAGAGGTTATGGAAATTGTGGTATGATGCTAGGATAAATGATAAATGTTGGAAATTGTGTTGGAATATAAATTTGAGGTATGGGAGAGCATCCTGAGAATAATATTAATATGTAATCAAGCATTTAAATAAGGGACTTATATAAAAGGAATTGTAGGATGATATTATGTGCATGTTACTACAATTTTTACAAGGGTTTTAAAAACTCTTCATAACTCTAGTGGATATCAAGTTGATTGATTTTAATCGAAAATAAATTTTCCAAACCTATTGAACTAAAGAGCGTTGATTTTAGAACTTGGAAATGAGTTTTGTTGATCTTATAATGATTTTCCTTGATAAATGGATTGTGAGAGAAATTGTTGGATGGTATAGAATTAAATGCTTTTGAATTCTGTTATGAATTGAAATGAATTGTTTGGAAATTGTGGGTTTAAGTTGTTGAATGGTATTGGAATAAATGTATTTGAATTGCTTTATATATTGAAATGAATTACCTTGAAAATTGTGGGTTTTGAAATGGTTTGGATTGGTTGAAAATTTTGAATTTTACAATTAAAAGGTTCCGTTTTTTTAAACATTGCTGTCAAATTTTTGATAAAATGTCTTATGTAAAAGTTACTATATTCTCACATAAATGAAGATTTAGAAAGAACGATTAAAATGATTTATTGAGAAAGATTTTAAAGTACAAGGTTGAACTTGAATTTATGCTTTAGAGTCGAATGAGGCAATTACAAGACAATGGTATTGGCATGATTTTAGGATTATATGTATGTAAATTAGAATAATTACCTCATGACGATAATTGATATTATTCTTAGAGTCATAATTTCGATTTTTGGTTTGATAAGACAATTATGAAATATGTCTTTTGGTACCTTCTGGAAATGAAATGGATAATAAATGTTGTATAATTAGTGTTATGGAATATGAAATGTATCTTTTATTAAATAAATTAGTAATTATGTGTGACATGGTGATTGAGACTATAGTAAATCGTATTATGGTAATGTGTGATATTGTGGACGATATTGAAATATAGATACCGTGTATTACATGATTTAAATGGAAATCATTTTATGGCTTATTGTACCGTTATTGAAATGATTTAAATGGTTACTGTCATTGTTGATTTGATGAATAAATTGTTTCACACTGCATAGTATGGTTATAAAAGTTATGAAAGTAATGGAATTGTGGTTTAGAACACATGAATTCCTTCTCTATGAAGAACATTTAGAGTTTCCTCTATAATCAGACCTAGGGGCCGGAATAAGTGAGGTGCTTCAAAGCATCCTTCCATACTTAGTCTGGTATCCCTAACTGACTATAGAAAATCCTTCCGTTCCGACACTATCACTGTTATAGAAAGTATATGTACATGAGTTAGTTATGTTCAAAATACATGAATGTTAGTTGCATAGTATTTGTTCTTTTATGCATATTTCTTACTGGGCATAAGCTCACCTCCTCTTTTCCCTTTCTAGATTATTTGCAATGAATCAGTGGGAGGACTAACATTTTTGAACAATATTCCTTCAAGGCGATCAGTGATCCTAGTGACCGGCTCAATGGGGAGGGGTCCAATGGTTAGGCGTTACTCGAATCACTTGGATGTCAAGGGTTCGAGTAGCGGCGGACGCGAAAGAAATCCGTGAGGGGGCCCCATATGATACTCCCAAAGCGGACAATACGGTTGAGTGCGACCGGCCCCACATGATACTAGTCGTCACACGATCACTCATTCCTTGGCAGTATATTGTACTTTCTTTTATATGTTTAGACTTATTGTACAGTATAGTAATGTATTTTTGTTTACGTGCACATGGGATGTAAGCCATAAGAATAATTGACAGTCAATGGAAAGTCAGTTGTAGGATGTACTCCGTAGATGATATGATATACAATATTGAGATTTAAATTTCTATATTCGATTTACAATGTTTTGAATGAATGAATTGATAATGAAATATCGAATGAAAATCATGGAACTAAAGTAAAGTAGGAAAGATAATATGAATGATTACACGACAAAGGGCCTAACCTAATGATCGAAAGGAAAAAGTTAACCCTATTTTTAGGTAAAAAGGATGTCACATATAATATCAAGAAGGAAGTAATTAATCAACAAATTGTAGTAAGAAACACTTTACCATTTATATTAAAACAAAGACAACAAAGCCTCTTATGCAAGAGTCGAAAAACTTCAGCACATGGTAGAAATTAAAAAATGCAAAGCAAAAACTCCAACAAAAATGAGTATGAAGCAAATGAATTGAAAATTAAAAATAATAAATTAGCAAAGAAAGTGGGAAGAAAATGAATTAAAAAAAAAAGAGAAATACGAAGAGATGAGATAACAGTAGTATCTTTTATAAGCAATAAATTTATTTAAGAGTAATAAAATATGGGTAAAATATTTGATAAAAGATAATTGTTATTTATTTAAATTTTAATATAGATGAATAGAATAATCAATAAAAGATTATTGATTTGTTTATTTAATTTTAATATAAGCAAATAAATGAATTGATAAATGATTATCTCATTACTGTTTTAATTTAAGTATATATAGATAGATAGTAAAATAATCAATAAACGATTATCTCATTATTGTTTTAATTTTAATGTAGATAGATGTTTATCTCTTTATTTAAATGTTAATACGTTTTTTTAATTAAATTAAAAAAATAAATTAAATTAAATGATTGTTGGCTATTGCTATCATCATGAATGTTGGTGTGATCAAACTACTTAATTTATCATTTAAATAATTAAAAAATTTTAACTAGTAAAAGATGTAGATATAGATGTTATATTATCAATGAATGTTTACTTATTAAAAATAATTCATTTTGTATTTTTAATACAAATTTATATAGAAATAGAGATTTTTATATTTTTTAAATTTTAAAAAGGATAATATTATTTTAGAATAATAAATATCATATGTCACCTAACAATTAGTATTTATAATTCGTTTTCGTGTTATATAAAACCATGTTCGTGTTGTGTAAAATATGAAAATTTTGTGTTGACAAAAAAAAATTCAAAACGTTATTTTTAGCTTTTACTATATTCATATACTAATTTTACTTAATTTTAGCCACTGTCATCTCGTATCATTTATTTATATCGTATTCATGTTGTATAATTATATTGTGTCTAAGATTATAAGTTTACATACAACCAATTCACATAAAATATTTTATTTTAAGTTAATAACTTTGACTTTTATATATATATATTTATAAAAAGTGTGTCATATAAAATATTAAAGACTGAATTTTATTTTGAACTAAAATTTAAAAATTTATTTGATTATTAAATCAATAATTTATTATATATATATATATTAATGGATGCGCAAATTTATATATATATATATATATATATATTGAATTTGAGACCGGCACTATTGATGATTGATAGCATAGGCCCATAAGGTACTTCGATGGTGATGTCCCATCGGAGCTATACTTTATTTCTCTAAAAAAATCTCGCAGAAAGCAATAAATATGATAGGGATGAAACACCTAAATACCTAATGTACAAATAACTTGCACCTCTAGCCTGGTCAAGGGTCCACAAAATCTGCAATGTGGAAAAGGACAGCAGGACCAGATTGTGACTGCAATAATGGTGTTTTAAGAGAGCTAAGAGGAAATGAAAAATTAAACAACCCCTCGAGTCCACAAGGTTCGAGCCTGCGCATTCAAGTCCGGTCATTGTCTCTGCCCTAGCGAAAGAGTGGTCCTCTAGCTGCGCCAGTCTAGTCCCACTGTCGGTCTTTTCAGTCTTTCTTTCGCACCAATCAAGGAGATGGTCATTAATATCTTTACTTGTAAAACGTTGCTAATCATAATCTCATTGAACGCCCTTCTTTGTCTTCTTTTTTGTTTTTTTTGGTTCGTTCCTTCTTTGTCTACATACGATGGCTTCCTTTTACTGGGTAAATGAGACGTGCGAAAAATTCATCTGGACAGCGAATCCAGTTCGTCAAAGCTCCATCTCCGGTCGATCTTCCACCTAGATTACCGGGATTTTTTTTAAGAGCAATCTTCTTTAATACTAATATAATAAAATCATTTATTTTTTTAAAAAAATGTGATAATTACTTTATATTTGTTTTCATCAAAATAATTTTTATTAAGTCAATTACTATTCAACGTCCTAAAATCTAAGCGACATAAAATGAGTATTCAACAAATTAAGAAAAATAAAACTTTATTTGAATTAAAACACTTATGAATGAGCAAAATTATCTACTTACATGTACGGGAATTAAGCATTAAAATTGTATGTTAGTTGAATCAAACAAATATTCTGGTCACCTTGCGAGCAAAATCTATGATTTGGTTTTTTCGCTAAGCCCTAGAGCAATATTAGTATTTAGGAGGGTTTTTTTTGTTTATATCATGGTAAAACATGTTTCATTTTTTAAAATTTTTTCTTAATTAAGTATTTATTTTAAGTAACTTAATCATAATTGGTGTTAATTTGGTGAGAATAAGTACAGGATAATTATAGTATATTTTAAAAAAATCAAGTTGATGTTATTTTAGTGATATTTAAAAAAATCTTTTTTATGATAATTTTAGTTAATTTATTTTTTCTTACCATATTATTTTTTAAATTTTTTTATATATCTTATTATTGGATTCAATTGATCAAATTAAAAATCTTCTGCATATTCCCACCTCAAACTACATAGTCTCGCAAGCCGCAAAGGGGGTCTTGGCCAAGTTGTTGGAAATTCATATATAATTTATTTTTTATTTAAACTTTATAATATAAGTTAGTTTATGAAAAATCTAAAATTTTTATCACTAATATTTTTTATTTGTATTTTGTATGTTTCAATACAGTAAAATAAGAAAGTTATATATTAGATATAATTATACAAATTTTTGTCGAAGTTAAATAAAACTTATACCGTAATATTTTTTTTGTATAGCCATATGTATTCTCATCATTGTGAAGGATCTGAACTATGTTTAAATGCTTAAGGAAAAAATTCACTTTCACTTTTTTTAATAAATTGTCTGTTAAACTCATTGTAATTTATTGAATGTAAATAATATATAAATAAATTTCAATCATGTCTTTGATTTGTTGAAATTGAAAAGTTTATGAAAACTCAAAAATTGTAGCAAAGAAACGCCATAAGGTTGGACCCAAAGCATGGAAGTGTAAAATGGACAAAAGCCCATGGATCGGTGCATTTGGTTCACGAACTTCATAGGGTCGGATTTGCAATTTAGTGGCCTGTTTAAAAACGGACTTAAATGGGTTTGGTCTACGCAGACACAAACCGATCCACAGAACATGGTCCGATTTTTAACAATTCTTTAATCTTTATTCCAGTTTCCAAAGCCATACCCATGGTCGACGCAATCCCATAGCCAGCCTACTTGCTGCCATTCTCAATCCCAAATCCCATTACCCCAACTTTCTAATCCCAATCAAAATATTAATAAAGAAATTCCAAAATAACAACAATGTTCCTTTTTCCAATTAAGAAGAACAAGATAAAAAAAATTAACTAAACCCTCACATATGTTGTTGTTGCACAAAACAACAATAAAGGTGTGCTGACGTGCTGTTCGTACTTTGTTTCCACGTGTCTCTAAAAAACTTTTGTAAAACAAGAAAAGTCAAAGGGACGCAGGGGTGGTTCCCTGCGTAGGCACTCCGATGCTTAAGTCAGCAAAAAGTTTTTCAGTATTCGGAAGCATAAAAGCCAGTAGTCAAAAAAATTTTCGAATAAGATTATACATGGAGCCTATTTATAGGCGAATATTCTAGGGTAATTACCTGACGGTGATCACGTCCTTTTACTAGGAGTTTGCTTCCAAGTAAAACACAAATTTCGTAAATCTCGGAAACAGTAGTAGCCTGTCGCCGGCGAAAGACTCAGAAAGTGTAGCATGTTTTCCACGGTAGGAGTCTGTCGCTCGCGGAAGCCGGGGGAAGCGCCACGTGTCAGAAGATGGGCGACAGGCGATTGATGCGGGAGTCTATCGCCTGCGACAGATGTTCTGTCGCAGCCGTGCCCTTTGTCGCTGAAGGCCACGTGGCCCAATGATCTCTTGCCACGTGGTGAGTTCTGACAATTTTAGGCCTGGCCTAATGTAGATAGACTTTGCCATATTAATTGCTCCCCACTCTCTTGTTGGATTTCTCCAACCAAGAGAGTATAAATATGTGTTTTTGGGCCCTAGCCCAATGTGAATAGTTTTATGATTATTGTGATTTTCTCTGATATTTTTTGTAGGTGAAAAAGCTCTACTCTACGGGAGACGTGGTCAGGCACGACGTTTGGCATTCCCTGTCGCAGCTATATAAACGGCTGGGGTTCGACGAACGAGCATACGAAAACCTCTAAGCAACAGTTTGTCGCTCATATTTTCAGCTCTCTTGCCATAAGAGTCTGTCACCAAAAGAGTATTTCGTTTTCACATCAGGAGTCTCTCGCTTATCGCAATGATAGTAAGTATACACCTATCGCCTTACTTATCACCTCTCGCAACTATTTTTAGGTCTCTCGTAGGTGTCTTAGTCTCCCACGTAGAGTTTAGGTCTCCCACATATTAGGTCTCTCGCCCAGTAGGTCTGTTGTCTATTGGGTCTCTCGCCCAGCAGATCTGTCGTCTACTAGGTCTCTCGCCCAGCAGGTCTGTCGCCACCTTATGGTTTTTATTCTTTTTTTTTCAACAATGTCATCGCAATGCCCGGGTAAATCACTTAAAAGGGGTGGTGTTGAATGTACGCTGACAAATGTGGACTTAGAGGATTTCAACACTCATTTTTCCCTTCCTTCCGGTTACCGTTATAGACTTCCAGTCAGTGGGGAAGTTACGCCTGACCTAGTTATAAACGGCGTAGCTGTGCATAAAGCATCCTTACTCTTCGGTTTTTATTTTTCGATGCCAGAGTTTGGTCTAGCATTTCTTAGGTACAAAGATATAGTTCCTTGTCAACTTCATCCTCATGCTTGGGCTCAAACAGTAGGATTTTCGGTGGTATGTCATAGTTTAGGTATTGTTCCTACTGTCCCCATCTTGAGTGCCTTTTTTAGAGTCCGTGGTTTGAAAGTACTGATAACGTTTTCTCTCCAGAGGTTAAATGTCGACAGGTTCCCTAATAAAATCCTTTCAGACCTTCCTAATAAATTGCGCGGTTTTGAGAGTGAGTGGGTCGTTGTTGAAGTTCCAAGCGATTTACAAATTCGCACTGGATGGAACCGTGATACTAGCGACCACTCGAAGCGCTCAGAAAAATTCGACATAACTAGCTTGAGGGTCCACTTTAGCGAGCCCATTAGGCGTATATGTTCCATCGAGGAGCAGAATTTATTTTCCCTTTTAACTATTGAGAATATTACAGCTGTTGGCTGGGGAGTAAGCAGGGCTGTCCCTAGGACTGCTACTCCTCCTCCGTCCAACCTTCCTATAACATCATCGGTTCCTGGTTCTAGTTCCAGTCGCCCATATTCAGTTCCCATAGTTGAATCAACTATTCCCGTAAGTCGTCTCCTAGATGAACCTTCTCCTGACCTAGGAGGTGAGGCATCCGGGGCCGCGGGTGCCGACAATCCATCTGATGAAGAACTTGAATGGGACCAAGGCAATGCCTTTAGGAGTCCTTTTCACAACTTTTCCTTGGATGCGAACTTAAATACTTTAGAGGATTTTGGTGATATTATAGGTTTCTAATTTTCTTTACTTCATATATCCGCGTGTGTGGCATTTGTGGATTTTGGTTTGATGGTTCCTTCTCTTTGTATTATGCAGATATAGACTTCCACAAAGCTATACGTAGAAGGCAGGCCAATACTTCTGCCAAAGTGGCTCCTCCTTCTCAACAACAGTCGCAGGTCGGAGCCTTCGCTTCCGAACATGCTTGTGCTCCTACTCCACCTCCTCCGGCTACTGGCGGGCCTAGCCGTCCTGCACAAGAGGCCGGAAGAAATAAACGAAAGAGGCTTCTTATTCGTGACTTTGGTTCGGACGATCGCGAGAGTTTCGAGTCATAAAGCAGTGAGTCAGCCCGCCAAGAAGGTGGTTTTTGTGTTGCTGAGGGTAGGTCGACTCCTAGTCAGCCTAAGTGTAAATACAAGAAGAGGTTGATTATTGAAGCCTCGATGCCTACGAGACCAATCCTGCCTAATGTAGTCGATCCTACCATGAGGTGCTACGTAGTTGATAACGGGGTTGTCGTAGATGGAGAGGACTTCCAGACCTATCCCGAAGTGAATGACAATGATAACATTGAGGAGATTGAGATAGCGTCTCGTCTGGCCTGGAGCACCATCCTTCCTCGTGACGAGGCGGGGCTTTTCACAAACCTTGCAGAAGCTGAGGATAATTCTGATTATCTCGCAATGAAGGTAGGAGCGTCATACTTATTTGGTAATTATATTCCCTTTGTTAACTTCTTTCGTCAGGTTTTTGAGTTACTTCTGTTCTTTGTTTTGTCAGTCGGCTCAGCAAACGGCAGCCGTTAATGCACGGCATAGGGCTCTTAGAGAGCAAGCTGAGAAAGAAATTCGTGAGCTTCAAGAGACAAGAATAGCACTTCAGAATGAGGCTGTTCAGCTTTGTCCATATGCTGGCAGGGTTGAGGAATTGACAAAGAAGAATGAGGATCTTGAGCAGAGGTTGAAAGAAGAACAGGCGAAGGTAGCCTCCCTTCACGGATATGAAGAGGCTTATAATAAGGCAACCAATGATCGAGATGCCATGAGAAGGCAGCGGGATGAGGTCATCAATGAGCTGCAGAGCGTGTTAGACCGGCAAGGGGAGGTTCAAGACGAGGCCATCCGCGAATACCTCCTGTCTCAACATTGCTCTGAGAAGAAAGAAGAGCTTGCGGCGGAATTCATCAAGTACGACTTTTACTTAGCTCGTGCTTGGTTGGAGAAACATAGACCTGACGAGTCTTTTCCTGAGCTGCTTTTCACTGAAGAGGCCCAGTACTATGAAGCTCCTTCCTGGACCAAATATGAACCTAACTTGCTAAGTCCGGACGACTATATTGAGGTAGGAGCCACAGACGATTTGGACAACCTTGAAGGTCCGTGACCTCTTCGACAGCCACGCAACAGGCTTGAGCCTATTGAGGTATGTGACCAATCCAGGCCTGCAATGGTGTGTAATGAGCTTGAACCTACCGAGGCAGGTGATCAACCTGAGTCTATCAAGGCCCTATTAGGGCTAAATGGCGATGAGCTCCAATTTTTTGACTCTGTTACTGTTGACCCTGTGCCAGACTTTGAGGCTGTGGCTGGGCCTTCAATCGATGCTCCCTCTTCCGGGATGGCTTCTTCAGCTCCTCAAGATCCTGATCATCTGGCAGCTTCTTCAGCTCCCTAAGATTCTGATCATCCGGCAGCTTCTTTAGCTCCCCAAGATCTTAATCCTCCGGCTCCTCAAGACCTTAGTATTAATGTAGCATCTTCTTAGCTGGCTGACTTGATCCTTACCATAGATTAGGATATTTTTGTATTTCCATTTCACTTTATTTGTTAATTCATGATGTAAAAAGTAATTTTCAAATGAAAAGTACAATCTCTATTTTTGTAGCTTTTTCTTCTTTAGTGTTCTGAATTCAAATGAATATCTTGTATTCATAGCTGTTACGTCACAAAGTTTTAAAAAACAGCGTTAAATGCGTCTATATTTTCATAGCGTTAGAAATATCAACTAATTTGATTTTTGCGGCATAAAGCGTACCTTTACACCATATTGCTCCCCAAGTTCTGCTTTGAGACAGAGTTGTTGTTCCTGTTCAAAGATGAACTTTTCTCGAGCATTGTGCCTATCTCGCGCTTTTTTCGCTTAAGGACTTGTTAAATTTTATAAGCCAATACAAAATGTAATATATCGCAACACATATATATTGTAACGTATTTCGTAACATGCTTCACAGTCTACATTCTGTGTGCTACTTGGGTACCGTATTTGTCCGTATTTGCTTTAAGGATTATAAGATTGCCCGTCTCGCGCATTTTTCGCTTAAGGACTTTTGATTTGCCCATCTCGCTCATTTTTCGCTTAAGGACTTTTGATTTGCCCCTCTCGCGCATTTTTCGCTTAATGACTTTTGATTTGCCCGTCTTGTGCATTTTTTGCTTAGGGACTTTTGATTTGCCCATCTCGCGTATTTTTCGCTTAGGGACTTTTTTGTCTTCATGCATGACTTACATCGCGTACTTTTCGCTTCAAGTCCATGCATAGCCTACTTCATGCATTTTTCGCTTCAGGCCTTTTTCTTCGAGTGCGTGGCTTACCTTGTGCATTTTTCGCTTCAAGCCCTTGCACTTTCTGTCTTCCTGCATGACTTACATCGCGCACTTTTCGCTTCAAGTCCATGCATAGCCTACTTCGCGCATTTTTCGCTTCAGGCCTTTTTCTTCGAGTGTACGGCTTACCTCGCGCATTTTTCGCTTCAAGCCCTTACACTGGTCTTTATATTCTTGTTTCAAGATATGCAATCATAATGAGAAAATCGAGAATTATTACTTTATTTCATACTACCAATAATTAACGATAATATGGAATATAAAGGTAAAATGTTCAAAATAACATGTCTGAAACTTTAAAATACTAAGGCCTCAAATCCTCCTTATCCATCTTCATATTTGGGGGCTGGTGGTATGGGTTTTCCTAATCACCCCTTGTTTCATTATTCCTCCTTTTGTTCGCTCCCCCCTCTCTTCTATTATTGTCATATTGCCTATTCTGCGACAAACCATTTCTTTGATTGCTTAGAGAATAGTGGGCTCCCCCACTCCTCCAAAGGTATCTGTCTATTTTACCTTCTCTAACCAATTTCTCAAGTTGATTCATTAGCTCTCTACATTTCTCAGTTGAGTGCCCATTTGTAGAATGGAAATCACAATAAGAATCTCCTGTCTCTTCTATAGCTGCCAGGATTGAGGCTCTAGGCTCATTAAGTTGAGTGTAACTATCGAATTTCAATTTTGGAGCCTTGTTGGACTTATCTCTGCTTTCGTCAATAAACTCTCTTTCTCGTTTCCTTCCTTTCTTGGGCTCCCTACTTGCCACCATTTTCATCACCTCTTCTTGAGTAATGTACTTATTTGCTCGAGAAAGCAGATCTGAGATTATGGTGGGCTAATCTAGCGATAGGGACTCCTGTAATTTCTCCGACCTTGTTCCCTGTAACATGGCCGTCACGGCTATGCCAACTTGCAGATCCCTTACCTCCAGTGTGGCATCTCTAAACCGATCCATGTAACTCTTAAGTGACTCCTTAACTCCTTGTTTAAGAGCGAGCAAGTAAGTCGGTTCTTTTTTCCTCTGACTATTCACCGCAAACGCCTTTAGGAATTCACTCCGCAGCTGGTCAAAAGAGACAATGGTCCCCTCGGGCAAATGTTGAACCACTTCATCGCGTGGCTGGTCAGAGTGAGTGAAAAGGCTCTGCACATTATATCATCCTCCCATCCATGTAACAACATTAACGCCTCATAATTCTGCATATGATCATAGGGGTCCATCTTTCTCTTGTACGCAGTCATCTGTGGCATTTTGAATTTTGGAGGCAGGGGTTTTTGTAGTATGGTTGTGCAAAATGGTATCCTTCTCCTCTGGCTCTCCTCTGCGGACACTAATTTCTTTTCTTCAGGTACCTGTTCTATCATCTTCTTCATGTCCACTGAGGGAGTAAGTTGATTCCTGGCATGAGACGAATTAGGCAGGTTGTCAGCCACTATTTCTTTACCCCTTTCTTGAGGTGCACTTGTTTGTGCTATTTGTGTACACAAAGTGGGGTCAAACTCCGACTCGGCTCCCTAAGTGCTTTGGTCATTGCCACCGTTCTTTCCAGCACCTTCGATACCTTGTTCTAAGTTGGTACCAACAAAATTTGACAAATCACGGTGATGGGCGGAAGGCCCTGCCGCTCGGTAGACACCCTGTCGCTTAGACACTTACCGCCGGACACCAGACACCTGTCACCTGACATCAGGCATCTATCCCACGACCCCTGCTGCAGGTTCCAGATTTATCGCCTCATCGGCCTCCTGCTGGGTACCTGTGGCAGGCCTCCGGCTATCCTGTCCTGTCGCCTCTTGCTGAATATCATCCTCCTCTACGAGGGGAACCTCCTGTCGCCGAGAGGAATCTGCCGCTGTCGCATCCTCCTGTAGCCCAAACACATGCGGTGGGACCCCTTGACTTGTTTCTCCCACCAAATTCTGCACGGTAGGTGGCAGACTCAATGTCTGGAGGACTCCTTTGAACAGGTCTACCATGGTTCTCAATGCTTGAGTCGTTTCTTCACTCTGCCGCCTCAGAGCCTCAAATTCTGCCGCAAACACAGTGATTCTTTCATCTTCTCTGTTCACCTGATTCCTTTGGCGAATTGGCTGTTCGGGGGAACTCACAGAGTTCTCATCACTTCCAGTTCTTAGGTTAGTCAATCTTGTTCTCACCATCTTAAAAAGTTTTGATTGGCTTTTTATATGTTTCCTATAGACGGTGCCAATTGTTGTTGCACAAAACAACAATAAAGGTGTGCTGACGTGCTGTTCGTACTCTGTCTCCACGTGTCTCTAAAAAGCTTCTGTAAAACAAGAAAAGTCAGAGGGACGCAGGGGTGGTTCCCTCCGTAGGCACTCCGATGCTTAAGTCAGCAAAAAGGTCTTCAGTATTGGGAAGCATAAAAGCCAGTGGTCAAAAAATTTTTCGAATAAGATTATACCTAGGGCCTATTTATAGGTGAATATTCTAGGGTAATTACATGAGGGTGATCACGTCCTTTTACTAGGAGTTTGCTTCCAAGTAAAACACAAATTTCGTAAATCCCGGAAACAGTAGCAGCCTGTCGCTGGCGAGAGACTTAGAAAGTGTGGCATGTTGTCACAGTAGGAGTCTGTCGCTTGTGGAAGCCAGGGGGAAGCACCACGTGTCAGAAGATGGGCGACAGGCGATTGACGCGGGAGTCTATCGCCTGCGATAGAAGTGCCTCTGTCATTGAAGGCCACGTGGCCCAATGATCCCTTTGCCACGTGGTGAGTTTTGACAATTTTGGCCTGGGCCCAATGTAGATAGACTTTGCCATATCATATGTAATCCCCAAATTGGAAAAAAAATGAAGACCTAACCACGAAGTAGCAAAATCTGTGGTTTTTCTGTTACAAAGATTAAGAGATGTAAGAAGAGAATGAAAATCTAAAACTCGCAGCTGCATTTAGGTACCATTTCTTTTTTTCTTTCTGTCTCTTTTTTATTTTTCGAAATCTCTCTTTATATCTGAGTTTTCTTATCTTTAATTTTGATATATGCATTTAGGTTCTTGTTTAACGTACTTCTTTATCTAATTTTTTTAATGTTTATTTGTTTATTTATTTTATGTTTGACATCTCCAGAAAAAGATAAATTGATTTGGAAATTTTGCTTTGGAATCTCATATTTTGCAAAGAAAAAAAGCAGCAAAAAAGTAGACTAGATTGTGGACCGGTCCAACTCAAATTAGGACCTAATTGGACTTGCTGTCCTTGGTCCATAGAAGTGGGTCTAAACGGATTGGTTCGGCCCCGTGTCCTTGCAGACAGGAGCGCAGTTCAGTTTGGTCCATCTGTTTTACACCTTAACAAAATAGTAGCCAGTAGGTGGAATAGCCTCTTATGCAGAAGTCTAAAAACTCTCTTAACACAACAGACACAGGCCAGTAGACATAGAAACAATACAAACAAACCAACAGAAAGAAAACCAAAAAAACAAAAAGAAACCCTGATAGATAATCCCATGTAGACACCTAATTTTTTTTTTTCAGATCTAGTAAATGTTTAGGAATCAAATCTTGAGCTCATCGGGTTCTAATCCATTCGAATATCTTAGTCAAATTTAATTTTTTCGTATTTTAGACCAATCTGAAGTTTTCGTTTTTAATTGCGCCTCACATGATGAAATTGGCGTAAATTCATTTAAGGCCTATTTTCAATTTGAAAATTAGCACAACTCATTTAGACCTTTGGCATGTGGGCCTTATTGGGTCTTATGGGCTTAGAAGCCCAATTCAGAATAGGCTAGTCTCATGGACTTGAAGGCACCAATCCAATTTTTCATTTAATTCATTTTATTTTATTTTATTAATCGAAAAGAATATATACATATATATATTTTTTATATATGTAATGAAAAGCTAGTGCCATGCAAGACACCACCAGTAGAAAGGAGGCCCCTGCTGCTAATCTCCACCCTTCATCCGTCCATCCTAATTTTTTTCGGATTTGGCACTCTTTTCCCCTTTAAATCATTACCCTTAGTCTACCAGCAGACCCTTCAACCACACAACGAGGAAAAGAAGCCCTCAAACCTAGGGTTGAGAAAAAAACTGTAAAAATCGAAAAATCGGTTCGAACCGGAGTGTTCGGATCAGATCGGTTCAGTTTTTAAACAATTCGGATCGGATTTGGATATATGACGTCATCGAAATCGTGCGTGTTTGGATCGGATTCGGATTATTCCGAATGGGCCCTGAAATTCGAATTAATCCGATTTAAAAGGCCTATTTTTAAACCATGATTAAAGCCCAAATCTAAATATTATGGCTGGGCTCTGGGCAAAACTAAGCCCAAATCCAAATACATTCTCCTCAGGCCGTCGATCAACCACCCTTAAGCAATAGTGCAAAACCACTCAGCCACAACCCACAACCTTTTTTTTATTTGACTAAAAAAAACCTCAAAACCTCTGCCCTCTGTCGTCCTTAATGTGTGACTCTCTCTTCTCGACTCTCACTCTCTCAAGCTCTCAGAAGTACTTAGATCTCTCTCGACAGTACCCGATCAACCCCCCTTAAGCATTAAGCAATATTGCAATACCACTTAGCCACAGCCTTTTTTTGATTTGACTAAAAAAATCCTCACAGCCTCTGTCGTCGACTGTCGGTGCCCCTCTATGTGTGAGTCTGTCTGCAATACCATTGTATACAAGTGCAAACAATAGCAACTTGATTTCAAGATTCACAACAGAATGGAACATGAGTTAGGCCTTCCCTTCGTTTTTGACATGAGAACCTAAAGCTTTGTCATACGATAATGCAACATCCCAAATGAATGTATATTTTTGTTGCTTTCGTTTGTGGATAAAGACCATGTAAATTTGACAAATTTTAGATTAGTCTAATCAACCCTTTAATGAGTACTTTCTCCCTGTAAATGGCTGGAACTTAGGCTCTTCCTTCTTTTGAGGTGGCTCCTATTTAGCCTCTTTTCCAGATTGCTGCAAAATCAGAGAAATAACAATCTTACGAGTATTATGTAGAAAAAATTTTGAATATTGAAATTTGAAGTGATAAAAAATAATTATAATAAAAAGTAATTGTGTTAGCTTGTTGGGGATAGAAAAGTAAAACACCAAAGAAAAAACCCGCGGTATCCGATCCGATCCAATTAGATTTAGTGCGGATCGGATATATCCAGATATTAGAAGGTAGCGGATACGAATACAGATCGGTTTGTCAATATTCGAATAGGTTTAGATCAGATAAAAAAACCGAAAATCCGATCCGAACCGATCCGATATCACCCCTATAGTCAAACCTACATTGCTAAAATGGATCAAGGCTCGTTTGGCCAGCTCGGCTTGACCTATATTATAAGGGCTTAGGTTTTACTTTTGTGATCTATTTAAGAAAAAAGCCTAGTTCATTTATAAATGGATTTGGCTTAAGTTTAAATGGGTTGATTCGTTTAACTTTTTTTTAATACCTTGTAATTTATAATTATATTTAAATTTTTTTATTCTTTTATTTATTACATATAACTAATCTCATTTGATTAAATAAATTTTAAAAATAAAATTAAAAAGTCAAGGCTTATGGCAAAACATACCAATACTGTCCAAAATAACATGTAATTTTTTTTAATCAAATGAAATAATTACATGGGGGCTAAGGTCGGGCACACATTACATGCCATTGTTGCTACACTGCATTACGCTACATTGTGTCTATGTACATACATAGGCATAATCCAATTTGCCAAGCCAAGGTAAAAAAGGAAGTCAAGGCAAAACCAACAAGCCACCACTACAGTTCTACTAACTAGTACATGGCAACAATAGCATACAGTTTATATTAAGGTTGAGTGTTATGTTTTTTTTTTTATAAAGAGACTTGTTATGTTTTTTAGTCTCTAAATTTGTTAAAACTATTTATATTATAATTGTTTGACAATTAATATATTTAAATGATGTTGAAAACTTAAAGTTATAGATTTAATATGAATTTATTTAATGTTTGTTTAAAGTTTATTTCGAAATTATATATTGTTTATTTACTCAAAAAATGAGACGCTATATAAATTTTTTATTTTTTATTTTTTAAAATATGGGCCGGTCTATTTAGGCTAGTTAACTTTTAGGGTTGGATTTGAGTTTACGTTTTTAGGCCCAATTTAAAAAAAGGTTTTTAGCCTAGCCCATATTTGATTTGGCCCATTTGACAACGCTACTCAGACCCACACATGGCCATGGGCCTCTATCCTCACCATAAAAGAACAAGCACCCTACTACCTACACCAAACCCAACACCCCTATTTTAGATGAAGCCCCTACCATACCCAAACTTCATCAACTTCGAAACTATCCCAAAGTAGTTTTCCTCCCGATAAAAACAACATAAAAAATCGAATTAACCATCTGTCCCAGGCAAAAAAGAAGCAACCCACAATTTCATTCCCCAAAACCAAATAACTCAAGAAAGCTAAAAAATTAGAAGAACAGTTTCGCTTGGGGGGTTTTTAGAGAGCTTTTTTGACTCGAAACTCTAAAAAGGAGAAGTGAGGGTGCAGATGAAAGGCATATCCGATAGGAGTAGTGATCAAAGTGGTGGCAGTGGTTCATTTTGGGTTTCTAAACCGAAAACTTTGTTCCTAGATATAGGGCTTCCAACTTGTTTTTAGCATAAACTAATTAGGAAAGAATAAAGGGGAAAGGAATGAAGCTCTTAATGAAATTTATGGCCAAATTGGTTGTCAATTTCCATGTTTTCATTAAATTTTGGCAAAGCTGTTTTTAGAGAGAAGGGAGAGTATAGGAGAGGGTAGAGAGAGTGTTAGTGTATTCCTTAGAGCTAAATCACTTGGTGAGAGGTATGGTACCATGGCAACGAATGTTCAATTATGATAAATGACATAAAAGTTTACTTCACTATTTTGATTGACAATAATGGGGATTATTTGTCCCAAAATATGGTAAAACCCATTAAACAAAATTGGGCTTGTAAAGGAATTACATAGGGTTATAATTATGATATCCTTATACATCAAAGCCTTGTTCCTTAAATGTCACAGCCCGTGACCCTATTTTTTCACCTTATTCTATACATCTTATTTGGTTAGGCTATCTGCAATACTTTACTTTTCTTTTATATATAAACAATTCCATATAAAATTCTAATATGAATTATATCCCCTATCTTAATTCATAAGGAAGTAGTACTGTAGATAAGTCTAAATACAGAAAATAAATGATCATACCTTATTACATAAATCAAGCTCGCATCGTCCCCAAATGTGCAGCCGAAATCCTTTAGGTGTCAAACTCTTAGTCCTCGAAAACCTGAAATGTTAAAATTAAGGGGTGAGCAAACCACGGCTCAGTAAGAGAATTATATGTCTCACTTGATATTTAGCTATCTATATGCTGAAAAACTTTTTCATTTTTCCTATAGGGGCTTTAGGCTCGCATGTAGGAAGGATACTATAATCGGCTAGGGATCCGGATAGAGTAAGGCAGGTATTTTGAAATACCTGTCTTGTCCCGGAACCTAGAAGCAACTGTAGAGAGTAATTTTCTTTTCGTTTGGAATTTAAATCCTTTTTCTCTTTTATTCCATATCGTTTTCGCATTCTTTTCAAAATAATGCTTTTACAAAATAAAGCATTTAAATAAAATAACTAATATTCATATATTCTTTGAAAAGAATATTAGTCAAATCATCACCATTCTCATTTAAAACTCGTTTCATGTTTTACTGTACAATCGTAATTAGTACAATACTTTAAATAGCAAAATAAGCTATTTAAATCTTTTTCGTATAACATATAAATCGTTTAAATCTAATATTCAATTTAAAATTTTAAATAAGAATATTAGATTTATTTTCCTCCTCTTTCCTTTTTTGAAAACATATCACATATTCATATTACATGTCATATGAAAATCATCTTGTAGTACTAAAAACAGTACTGAAATAAGTATTTTATAAAAATGCTATAAATCATTTCATTTTCTTCTCATATCATATGAAACATATTCATTTAACATGTCAAATATCGTAAAAACATTTTCATTTCACATATCATAAATCATACATGGAGACAGTGGTGACCACCGAATCCTATCATGCAATAATACCCGAAGGTATAAAATAATCATGTCAGATCTATGGCTATAGTCTATAATTGTCTTCGATGGATCACTGATCAGGTGTCGGTCGGGACTACATATCACATATCACATGTTACATATCACATATCACGTATTACATATTGGCATGATAAAGGGGCCAACTAGTCTCAAAACTGTGTTTTTTCTCATAAAATATCCTTTATGGAATATATATAAAATATATAATTTCATAATTTAAAACCATAAAGGTTAAAAATCATTTAGTGAATATTTAAGAAATATATATAAAAATATTCACTCTATTTCTTTTCATTTTTCATCTCGTATTACATGTAATTTACATATCAAGAGAATTTTCGGTGATTTCATTATTACCATTCTCGAAAACATGAATATTTTAAAATCACTTTCATTTTATTCATGTTTTTATGAAAAATATTCATTTTCTCGATTTTCGTGGTTGAAAATTATTTCTCGTGAAATAAAATCATTTATTATGATTTTATGAATTTTCTAGAAATTTTCGATAATTTTCGATAATTTTTCGGCAGTATAACGGTTACCGATTGGCTAGCTTCCTGCACGGAAAATACAGTTTATAATTTCAACCGGTACTTTATCACAATTTTCCAACCAATCAATCTTCACAATATTTTCATAAAATATTTCATAATTAAAAACATGCAGACTGAATATCCTTACAGTGCTGCACATGAATCCCTTACCTTTTCCGGGTCGGTGACTTCCTCATTATCGATCGCCCTCGTACTCCATCTCTTCTGAGTCTATCATCTCGTTCGTCGAGAATAATTTCTGGAAATTAAAATTCTAAATTTAGAATTTTTCTATAATTTATTAAAATTCATTCGAAATTAATTTTCGGAATTTCTTATCGAATTTTCCGTAATTTCCAAATTCCTGAAAATTCCTTTTCTCTCTCTTTTTCTCCCTTTTTTTCTTCTTTTTCTTTTTCTTTTCTTTCTTCTTTTTCTTTTTCTTTTTCCTGGTCTGAACCGGTTCAGACCGGTGCAGACTAGTCCAACCTCCCGTTACTACCGGTTCTCCTCCGGTGGCCGGTTCTCCGGCGGTTCGGCGTCTCCATAGCTGGCGGACATCACGACGAAGCTGCTGGTGGTCTCCGTTCAGCCCAGATCGACGGCACGACGACGGATCTGGTGGCGTGGGTCTCGATCGTTTCCTCCCCTTTTTCTTCCTCTTTTCCGTCTTTTCCTTCACCATCGGCCATCCTTTCACCTTGGTTGACCTTCGCCGGTAGCGAGAGTGGCGGTGGAGGTGCCCGAATCGGCCGGCACCGCTGATCTCCCTTCCTCTTTTCCTCTCGGTTCTTCTCCGCTTCGCTTCTGTTTTCTTTTCCCTTCGCCGGCTTCGGCTTCCTCCTTGTCTCTTCTCGCCGGCGTCGTTCCCGTCTTCCTCTCTCCTTCGGTCGGCCGGCGTCGATCGGCTTCTCTGCTTTTTCTTCATTTCTCCTCTGTTTTACAACAGAGGAGAAATAGGGAATCGGGTATATCCCGATTCCCATTTTCTTTTCTTTTTGTTTTTCTTTTTTTATATTATATATAATTATTTCTTTTAATTATATATAATTATATATATTTATATCACCCATTTATTTTTTATATATATATCTATACACATCATTTTAAAATAAAATAATATATATTTCTTATATATATTTATATACTTTTATTTGAAATAATAATGTATATATATTTTTCATATATATATATATACATATATATATATATTTATAAATATATAAATATATATTTTATAATATACACATGTATTTATTTAATGATATAAAATAGTATATATCCATATATTATATATATACTATATTTCATATATATATATATATATATGTAATTATTTAAAACATATATAATATATTTAAAAATATATTTATATAATAAAATTATATAAATATATAATTACTCACATTTGTATTTCTTATAATTTGGATTTCTCAATATCCAAATTATATTTCTCCATTTTCATTTCTTATTTAATTTGGATTTCAATTTATCCAAATTAAATTTCCTCTCTTCATTATTTTACATAATTTCAACCTTATCCTTATTTCCAATTTAATTTTCCTTTACTCGAATTTCTCAATTTGTCACCTCCTCAATTCTCGAAATTTTCACAAATATTCTGTTCTCATAATTATATTTATTTATTTCCGCTTATCTATTTTCTTTAATATTAATTTCCACTATCAAACAGTGAAAAATTTTCGGTTATCACATTCTCCCTACCTTAAGAAATTTGGTCCTTCGAATTTAACTTAAATTACAAGGTGGTACCCTTCTGTATACTTATCATTCTTGTCCTCTCAATTATCTTTGACTATTACTGCCAGTATACCTTCAATATCAAATCACTCTTGATACCATTGCATATCATCTTTCATCACATATATGTATACTCCCTATGGATTACTTTATCAATTGGGAGTTATCCATTTTCAATCCTTTTCATATCCCTTATGATTCATACTATTCATCAGCTGTTTTCTCAATTAGTGCCAAGTCGATATAGTTTGGTAACTATCATTTACCGATTTAAATCAATAGTATGTAATTGTCCCAGTAGCTTTCACATCTCCTGCATTCGCTCACTAAACATATCTTCGAGCGTTTTCATACTACGCTCAGATATTTACATCAGTACAGAGTGATGCTATCTATAAATTTGGAATCTCAAAGTCTTTTGCTATTTCCTATAACATATAACTACTTAGAGATTCCCATCACATATAGGGCTCACTGGAACTTCACATACATTCTCATCCTTTTATAGTCATATTTCGACTATGGCACTAAAGAATCTAAGAGTTTGATAATGGAGAAGTGGTTTCATTAGACTATCAGTCTATAATCACTTCCATATTATCATATCTCTTTTAGATTCTTTATTATTATCCCCAATACTCTTTACATATTTATTTCTTCAAATGCTGCAGTTCATTTGCAGACTTTACTATTTACCATGTTTTACCATAATTGAATCAGGAGACAATCATTTCTCTCTATATCTCTTTCCATGTAGTATTCTTATTATCTCTTTTATTCTTGTGGTATATTCATTATCACTTTACTTTTAGAATATACCTAAACTTATACTCTTTTGATAATTTAGAATCCATAATGGCATAATCAAATTATAATTTTATCTTCTCATTATTTAACTTCATCATTGAATCTATAATTATCAATTTAATCACCTTATTATCTATACAAATCCACTTTTTTCCATCATTTCGAGGTGGTATATATATATCCTTTTTCCATTTATATGATTGGCAGTAAAATATGAATCATTTCTTTACTCCTTTGAGTATAATTATTTTTTCTCTATCGAATTTGGCTCGATCTTACATCTAGCCATAATTATGTGATAACCACAAAATCACTTTTAGTTTTAAATTCAGGAACTACTTCGTATTCGTGTTCCTTACTCATCATGTACTTATCCTCTTATTTCCTATTTATCTTTTGCTTCATCATCATTTCGATCACTTTTCATCAGTGGTAAAATATTCCACTATTACCTCTTTTAACCTTTTATATACCATGTTTACATTTATTCATCCACTGACTTAAACTTATTTATTTTAAGTCTCATTTGTAGAGCAGCTGACCCAATAACTCTTCCATAGACTGACAATAGTATTTAGCTAGACTCAGTACATTTCGCATCTCAATCATTATCTCTTCATCATAGATAGATCCACGTCACTCTGTCATTCGAGATCATATATCTTAGAAAAAGATACTGTCTAGCTAAATCTTCTATTTGTCACTCTTAACATATAAATCACAGTCTTTGAGAGTCTGCAGGTTTATATCACTATGCTGCTCATTTTCCATTTGTGTCTTAGATTGTATCGGTATATCCTTACTTTATCCTTATATGGATGCCTCATTCATTAGACTTATATACCTCACAAGGTATTTCATTAACCTTGTAAACCTCAATAGAAACTCGTAACAAACTTTTATCGAGGTCTAATTATTATCATCTTATGACCATCAATTTCCAACTTTTCATCTAGATATGCCTTGTACAAAGATTGATCTTATAGACTCCTCATATATCTCTGATTAAATCAATTTAAGGCATCAATTTCTTATAGATGATTATTTGTTCTTCATAATAACTTTATTTCATAATAGGAATTTAATACACCATTTAATTCATCCTTAAATCATATCATCTGTATTCCTACAAATTCCTTTCATACAAGTGAATTTTATTAGCCACAAAATTTTTCAGAGTTATTTTCTTAAGCTTTTCGGATTCCTTTACTTTCTCCGATATAAGTTTAGAATAGATTTCATATTAACAATCGAGTCAATGTTAGCTCAATTTCTCCAATCTATATAACTCTGAAATTTATCGGGAATAACATCTGATACTTTTCTTTAATCATTCATCTCTTATCATTTTGGACATTTATTTTTGTGTCCTATCATTTCACTGTATAACCTCAACGCAGAGACATTTAATATTCAGATCATTTTAACATCTACTCCGCCTTAATTCATTCAATTTGCAATGTTGTATTAAGTGTAATAATTTCGTTAACACCTTTCACAGCTAACTGATTTATTATTGAAATTCATTTTAAAATCATTTTCATCTAATAATTCAGGTTAGCTGTTATCTTTCTCATCTCTTATCATCACGTACTGTTCTTATACATATTTTCCCATTTCATATACTCCATACAGTACATTATTCTGTAAGGCATATCTCAAAATATTCCGGTTCTATAATTATCTGTTTGATACCTCAAAACAATAAGAATGTATAGAACCGGAATTAACCATACTGTTATCGATTTCATCCTCTTTATTGATTTCTTTCTCAGTCATCTTCCATAATTATTTCACTTTTCATCATATCCAACAATCCAATAATAATATCCTATTAATACACTTTTAATTTAGACCCATAAAAATCAATACTGAGTCGCTCATCCTATGACTTCCCTATAACCATTCGGGTCGCATCAACAATATAAATGTAGGTGGGAGTTTATAATCGGGACTATTGTACTCATATTACATTTCTTATGTCATCAGTAGCTCTATTACTATCAATGGAATTCAAGATCAATTTGATTTATCACTATTCAAAACATAATCCCACATAGGGGCGTTTTCATCATTTTCACATTTATTTCTTTCTCCTCACTATACATTCAAATCAGTGATCTTAATATCTATGTGCTGATAGTATTCTTTTTCATACTACTATCAGCAGTTTAAGATCTTTTTCGATTTTGACAGAAAAGCCCACTAGGATCCATAATTGGATTTTTTGCATGAAATGCAGCTTTACATCATCAATTACTCTGTCAAATCAGTCTATTCAAACTTTTTTTGGTCTACTATGACTCTTAGTAAAATTTTGGAGGTAGGGGTATTTTGGTCATTTTGACCAAAAATTTTATCTCTCTTCAAAATACCTTTAATCGGTGATCTTAAGGTCTATTTAATGATGATATTTCATTCCCCTCCTTTATATCATCACTTTCAGGTCTTAGTTCGATCCGGACAGAAAAGTACTGGTGAGGCCCTCACCTAGTCCATTTCTGTTCCTTACTAAACCGACCTTCATTTAGATTATAAGATCACCATATCAGGTAACATTCCTGAGCCGTTTTCCCTTTTAACATTCCTTATTTCAAAATTGCTCACTCCCTTCTAAAACATTTGACTCAATTTGCAATATTTTATTTCCTTTATGTATTTAGACTACACAGTACTACAGGGGATGTTAACTTTTTTTAACACATTTTCTTTCCAAAAGTATCGACAGACATCAGGCCAATCGTGCTCTGATACCATTAAATCTATCACAGCCCGTGACCCTATTTTTTCACCTTATTCTATACATCCTATTTGGTTGGGCTGTCTGCGATACTTTACTTTTCTTTTATATATAAACAATTCCATATAAAATTCTAATATGAACTACATCCCCTATCTTAATTCATAAGGAAGTAGTACTATAGATAAGTCTAAATACAGAAAATAAATGATCATACCTTATTACATAAATCAAGCTGTCGCATCATCCCCAAATGTGCAGCCAAAATCCTTTAGGTGTCAGACTCTTAGTCCTCGAAAACCTGAAATGTTAAAATTAAGGGGTGAGCAAACCACGGTTCAGTAAGAGAATTATATGCCTTACTTGATATTCAGCTATCTATATGCTGAAAAACTTTTTCATTTTTCCTATAAGGGCTCTAGGCTTGCATGTAGGAAGGATACTACAGTTGGCTAGGGATCTGGATGGAGTAAGGCAGGTATTTTGAAATACCTGTCTTGTCCCAGAACCTAGAAGCAACTGTAGAGAGTAATTTTCTTTTCGTTTGGAATTTAAATCCTTTTTCTCTTTTATTCCATATCGTTTTCGTATTCTTTTCAAAATAATGCTTTTACAAAATAAAGCATTTAAATAAAATAACTAATATTCATATATTCTTTGAAAAGAATATTAGTCAAATCATCATCATTATCATTTAAAACTCGTTTCATGTTTTACTGTACAATTGTAATTAGTACAGTATTTTAAATAGCAAAATAAGCTATTTAAATCTTTTTTGTATAACATATAAATCGTTTAAATCTAATATTCAATTTAAAATTTTAAATAAGAATATTAGATTTATTTTCCTCCTCTTTCCTTTTTTGAAAACATATCACATATTCATATTACATGTCATATGAAAATCATCTTGTAGTACTAAAAACAGTACTGAAATAAGCATTTTATAAAAATGCTATAAATCATTTCATTTTCTTCTCATATCATATGAAACATATTCATTTAACATGTCACATATCGTAAAAACATTTTCATTTCACATATCATAAATCATATATGGAGACAGTGGCAACCACCGAATCCTATCATGCAATAATACCCGAAGGTATAAAATAATCATGTCAGATCTATGGCCATAGTCTATAATTGTCCTCAGCGGATCACTGATCAGGTGTCGGCCGAGACTACATATCACATATCACATGTTACATATCACATATCACATATCACGTATTACATATCGGCATAATAGAGGGGCCAACTAGTCTCAAAACCGTGTTTTTTTCTCATAAAATAACCTTTATGGAATATATATAAAATATATAATCTCATAATTTAAAACCATAAAGGTTAAAAATCATTTAGTGAATATTTAAGAAATATATATAAAAATATTCACTTTATTTCTTTTCATTTTTCATCTCGTATTACATGTAATTTACATATTAAGAGAATTTTCGGTGATTTCATTATTACCATTCTCGAAAACATGAATATTTTAAAATCACTTTCATTTTATTCATGTTTTTATGGAAAATATTCATTTTCTCGATGTTCGTGGTTGAAAATCATTTCTCGTGAAATAAAATTATTTATTATGATTTTATGAATTTTCTAGAAATTTTCGATAATTTTTCTGCAGCATAACGGCTGCCATAACAGCTGCCGATTGGCTAGCCTCTTACACGAAAAATACAGTTTATAATTTCAACCAGTATTTCACCACAATTTTCCAACCAATCAATCTTCACAATATTTTCATAAAAATTTCATAATTAAAAACATGCAGATTGAATATCCTTACAGTGTTGCACATGCATCCCTTACCTTTTTCGGGTCGGCGACTTCCTCATTATCGGTCGCGTCCGTACTCCATCTCTTCCGAGTCCATCATCTCGTTCGTCGAGAATAATTTCTGGAAATTAAAATTCTAAATTTAGAGTTTTCCATAATTTATTAAAATTCATTCGAAATTAATTTTTGGAATTTCTTACCGAATTTTCCGTAATTTCAGTAATTTTCGAATTCCCGGGAGTTTTTGAATTCCCGAAAATTCCTTTTCTCTCTCTTTTTCTCCCTTTTTTTTATTCTTCTTCTTCTTTTTCTTCTCTTTTCTTTTTTTTTTCTTTCTTCTTTTTCTTTTCTTTTTTTTTCTTTTCTTTCTTCTTTTTCTTTTCTTTTTTTTTCCTTTTCTTTTCCTTTTTCCTAGTCTGAACCGGTTCAAACCAGTCCAACCTCCCGTTACCGTTGCTTCTCCTCTGGTGGTTGGTTCTCCTGCGGTTTGACGTCTCCAAGCTGGTAGACATCACGACGAAGCTGCTGGTGGTCTCCGTTCAGCCCAGATTAACGGCACGACGGCGGATCTGGCGGCGTGGGTCTCGGTCCTTTCCTCCCCTTTTTCTTCCTCTTTTCCGTCTTTTCCTTCACCGTCGGCCATCCCTTCACCTTGGTCGACCTTCACCGGTGGCGGGAGTGGCGATGGCGGTGCTCGAATCGGCCGGCACCGCCGATCTCCCTTTCTCTTTTCCTCTCGGTTCTTCTCCGCTTCGCTTCGCTTTGCTTCTGTTTTCTTTTCCCTTCGCCGGCGTCGTTCCCGTCTTCCTCTCTCCTTCGGTCGGTCGGCTTGTCTACTTTTTCTTCATTTCTCCTCTGTTTTACAACAGAGGAGAAATAGGGAATCGGGTATATCCCGATTCCCATTTTCTTTTCTTTTCGTTTTTTTATATTATATATAATTATTTCTTTTAATTATATATATAATTATAGATATATATATTTATATCACCCATTTATTTTTTATATATATATATATATATATATATCTATACACATCATTTTAAAATAAAATAATATATATTTCTTATATATATTTATATACTTTTATTTGAAATAATAATGTATATATATTTTTCATATACATATATATATTTATAAATATATAAATATATTTTATAATATACACATGTATTTATTTAATGATATAAAATAGTATATATCCATATATAATATATATACTATATTTCATATATATATATATATATATATACACATATGTAATTATATAAAACATACATAATATATTTAAAAATATATTTATATAATAAAATTATATAAATATATAATTACTCACATTTGTATTTCTTATAATTTGGATTTCTCAATATCCAAATTATATTCTCCATTTTCATTTCTTATTTAATTTGGATTTCAATTTATCAAAATTAAATTTCCTCTCTTCATTATTTTCCATAATTTCAGCCTTATCCTTATTTGCAATTCAGTTTTCCTTTACTCGAATTTCTCAATTTGTCACTTCCTCAATTCTCAAAATTTTCACAAATATTCCATTCTCATAATTATATTTATTTATTTCCGCTTATCTATTTTCTTTAATATTAATTTCCACTATCAAACAGTGAAAAATTTGTGGTTATCACATTAAAACTGTTCCTACTTAATGTATTGTCAAGAATGGAAATTGATAATGCACTAGAGACTAGTACAAGTTACCCTTTTAGTAAGCAATTGATCTTATAAATTGAAGTATGCGAGATACTGAAGGATAACATCTGGGTGCTTGTTAGGGAAGTTCATTGAACATAACTTGACATGAGAATTCCATTAGGTAGTATTCACTAGAGTGTTTATGAAACATTCTCATGTGATAGCCGTGTAAACAATCCTTTGGCTCTTGACACCAAGTCATCTTACATGTGAAACATCAAACTTTGATTTCATCCTTATGGGTTTGGAAGAGCCAAATGCGTAAACCGGATGCTTTTAGATGTGACTTGGATTATGTGTATGTGGATGAGTGGTCCAAAGAGGATCTATCACCCAAGTGAATTTTAGGGGGATATATCTTGTTTATTCTTGACTTGAAATTGATTTGATTAAGTCTATGTTCATGGTACAATGAATTAAGTTGAATAATGACTTTCACTTAGATTCATTAGTCATTTCTTGAAGTTGCAAGAGCTAATATAAGGAACTAAATAAGTAGACACTGCACCATACTTATTTATTCTGTGAGATATAGTTGGTGGAAGGATATTAATTACACTAAGAGGCTAATAACTGAAAGCCTTCAAGCTGAGAATCACTGTTAATCTCTCTAACAATTTGAGGTCATGATGCATAGCTAGATGTCACTGTTGATCTATGAATTAAATAAATATTTAATTCATTGACAACTTGTTTGGTGCTTAATGGGTCACACAAAAAAGAGTAGTGAATGGATTAAACTGGATTGAAAAAGTTTAGAAAAATTTGAAATTTCCAATGGATTTAATAAAAAGAGAAATGAATTATTTGATTTAATTAAAGAATTTAATTAAATCAATATGCATAATTAATTAATAAATTAATCAAATGGTTCAATTAAATCATAAGGCTTAACTTTAGTTGAAGGGTTTAATTAAGTTGTGGGCCCCTTCATCATTAAAGGGTTTGTTAGATAGGAATTATGCATATTTTTCTATTAAGTCCAAAAGGTAAAAGAATTGGAGAAAACCCTAGCCTATAATAACCGCGCCACGGTGAGCCTCCCTATATATATAACAACATGCATTAGGAGGCAACCCTGAGGAAAAAATAGGGCATGTTATAAAGCTATAGTAGCTTGTGCCTATTGCCACCCTTTTCGTAGTCTCTCTCTCTTGATTTCCTCTTTCTTGATCAAGAAAAAAATTGTTTTCTTCATGGTTCTTGATCTTCAAGAGATGAAGAGATGAACGGAGGTGAGTTTATGAAATTCGAGCCACTAGCATAGCGATGGTTGTGAAACAATCCGACCTTCATGAAGGCTCCGTTTCTACTCGTGTGAATCATCGTTAAGATGCTGGACACTTGGATAGCTTACTTTGTGAATCAAGATAAAAAGATCAAGTATCATCAATAAAGAATAAGCATTAGATTACAATATCTAAAGCTCAAATATGTTTCTTATAAAACCTTTTATGATTCTTGATAATTATTTGCATAATTTTGTTATTCTTGATCAAAGAGATCCACTGGTATTGTTTTATTGGTTGTAAAATTTTTAAATCTGCTTGTTATTCCATTATATATATATATATATATATATATATATAGAGAGAGAGAGAGAGAGAGAGAGAGAGTAAGGATCCACTTACACATGTGTAAGACAAATTTGTTTTACACAGTTTTATATCTTCGTATAGGATTAATATTTTTGCAAACCAACCGTTGGATTTAACAACCTACTCATATTTATTATGTATATAAATTTTTGAATCAATATGCTATTTCTATCAATTTAATTGAGAATAGTATTTTTTTCAATATATATCAACGGTTGAAATTTTATTTTACAAAATATATAGTTAGACGTATCGATTAATTTGAAATTTGGCATGCATGATCTATGTGAATAGAACATAAAATTCAACAGTCAGATTAAAAAATTATAAATCATATAAAAAGTTATGAAAGTGTGTAAAACTAAATTTGTTTTATACATGTGTAAGTGGATCTTTCCTCATATATATATATATATATATATATATATATATATATATTCTGATTTTATATGTATTATCCACCTATGCATGACTTAAGAAACCCACAATTAATATCAGAGCCCCCTTTAATGTGATTCATGCAAATATTGATGTTTTTAGTTGTTCTTGATTTCAAAATTGTTTTGATTACAATCTTTCTATTGAGTTTTAAGTCTTGAAAATCATGTTTAATGAAATCCTTTTAATTAGATTATTTTACAATATCATAGCATGATGTCTTCTGATGATTAGGTTAAATTTTTATGATTTTAAGACGTCATTTGATATTTTATTGAAATTTTTTATTTTAAATCTATCCTGAAACATGAAAATTCCAAATAAGTAGTATTACGAGATTTTTAGTTTTTCGTAGACAACTCTAATGGGTTTGAATTATTTATACAGCTTAATAGACATATTAAGGAGTGTTCTGGTAATTTTTCAGAATTTTTGGAGTTGATTTGGGTGCTTAAACGTTGATCACAAAATCAGATAGAAATTTTGCCAGAATCAGGAAAACTGCTTTGATTAAATTGGTTTTAGGTTTGTGATTCTTTCTATTTTTTGGCTTAGAAATTCTTGTTGAATTTGGTTTTCTTAATTGTTAAGAAGATTAAGATTGTGCCCAAATAAATTTTATTGAAAACTTACCTCTTATCTTGATGTTGAATCTTTGATAAAGTTATTTCTTGTTGAGAGATTTGATTTCTTGATCATGTCGACCATTTTGGTTGCAATTCAATAAAATTATTTCTTGGAGGGGTGCAATTAACTAAATCTTGTATAAAGAGTTTTTGGAGCTATAGGATACTAGAATTTAGGAAAAATAAGGGCGGTACTTGTTGGCCAATCTTTTTCCTCCAATCCCTAACCAATTCAAAGTTAGTTAGAGTTAGTTACAATTCTAATTTGACTAAGATTCCTTGTCTTAAAGAAAAGATGTTTATATCTTGTTGGAATACGGATCTTCTAATGGCATTTGGACTCTAGAAAATTAGCTTCTATTAGATGTCTAAATTCAATTAAAACTCCTAAATGGTTTAGGACTCCCAATTAAGAAATAAGACAAATTCTAGTGGGAATAAAAGACTAATTTAATTAAACGTAGTAGGACTAGGATTTCTCAGTATTTTAATTTGACATGAAATTTAATTATTTGATAATTCTAAATGGTTTAGAATATGATAATTCAAAGTAATTAAATGTCCTAATTGATTTAAAATTGTAAATGGTTTAGAAGTTTAATTACAAATTTCTAAGACATCAAGTGAGACAGGTTTTAGTCATTGTATCCTACTTTTGTCATTATTTCGACCAAAGCATGATTTTAATGATTTTGATTGTAGCCTCAAATCTTATTATTTTAATTAATGATTAATGTGTAATATTAAATTAAATTCAAAAGGGACTTGTAAGATCAAGAATCATGCATGATTTATGGATTTAGGATTCATCATGCATGAATGGATGATTAATATTTTGCTTTATGCATGGTATTTCCATTTTTGATATAAGGCATGTGTGCCTTGCTTCATCTCTTTAATTTTTTGGCGTTTTACACTCTTTTTCTCATCTTACTCCCCTTGAATGTAACTTAGTGTTTCTCTATGATATGTAATAGTTATATAGGCTACCCCCAAGATATAAATCCCTTGAATGTAACTTAGTGTTTCTTGTTGTATATATTACCAAAGTTATATCTTAAAATCATTTAGTTTGCATATATATTAAAGAAAAATGAAATTGAAAGTATGAAAAATGAGTTGGAATGAAGAAATTACTTGATTAGTCGACTGCTCAAAAGAGCAGTCAACTGCTCTATGTGTCGGGGCTTTTTGAAAATATTTTTTCGCATGAGAATTTGAGTTACATATAGGGTAGTCGACTGCCTCAAGAAAAATTACATTCTGTTTTGAAAAAACACTAGGGAAGTCGACTCCCTTTCTCGGGCATCCAACTTCCGATTCTGGAAATTCAAAAAACATGTCCGTTAGACATGTTTCTTCATTCCAAAAGTCATGATTCTTCATTCAAATGATGTCTAATCATGAAAGGGTGTTTATAACACCGTTTTGAGTCTATAAATACTTTCACTTTCATGGAATTTAACAATAATCTTCTACATTCTTTCACTCAAAATCAAATTCTCTTCTTGCACTCTTTTTTCTTTGGTTTGGTTCAAGTGAGTTCAAGAGAGAAACTCAAAGTGCAATTGAATTTCTCTTGGAGTAGGCATTGTATCCTGGGAACAACGTTTCCTGAACCATTTGCACCAGTGTGGGGAAACTATTGTTCTTAAGATAGCTTCTTGGAAGTGCCTTGCCTACCAAATTTCTTCTTCAACTTGTTTGCAGCAGTACACCATCCACACTAAGGAGTTTTTCTAAATACAACAATTTAAGAACAATAGTGTTTCAAGATGGCGACTCCTGCATTCAAGCCTCATGTTTATGAAGTGGAGAAACTAGAAAGGTTCAATGGCCTGAATTACAAGAGGTGGAGCATGAAAATATACTATCAAGTCAGTCTTTTGAAGGTTGCATATGTTCTTCATGAGTACTACCCCCAAGAAGAAAGCAATGATGGACAACTTACAGCAAAACAACAAAAATGGCTTGAAGATGACTACATTTGCAGACTTTCAATACTTCAAGCACTCAGCAACTCACTCTTCAATGTATTCCATAAACATAACACAGCATTGGAGTTATGGCGTACAATTGAGAAGAGGTATGAGAATGAAGATGCTGGAAACAAGCCTTTCCTTGTGAACAGGTATGTAGACTTTAAAATGATAGACTCTAAACCTGTCATTGATCAAGTAAATGCATTGAATGACATTGCTACTGAATGCAATGATGCTGGAGAACCAATTTCTGAGACTTTCCAAGTGTCTACCATAATTGGTAAACTTCCTCCTTCTTGGAAAGATTATCAAAGGTATTTGAAACACAATAAGAAGTCATTTACCTTGGATGAATTGGTGAAGCATATCCAGATTGAAAGTGCAGCCCGTACAAGAGATGAAAAGGACAATAATGTGCATAACATTGAAGGTCCTAATGAGAACAAAACTGAAAGTGAGAAAAAAACTCACCAGAACAAGAGACAGAAAAACTCTTCAAAGAAAAAGGGAAAGTTCAACAAGTTTGATAAGAACTTCAAAAAGAAGAAAGGCCCTTGCTATGTATGTGGAAAGAATGGCCACATTGCAAAAGAATGCCACTTCCGGAAAGGTAAGAAAAGTGAGACCAATCTTGTGACTGAAGATGGCATGGTTGCAATGGTTATCGAAATTCTTATGGTTGAAAACCAAGAGGATTGGTGGATCGATTCTGGGGCAACTTGTCATGTCAATCCATTTAGAGATGTCTCCAAGACATATGAAGAGATAAATGAGAACAAATCAGTCTTCATGGGGAACTCTTCAACTTGCAAAATTGTTGGCAAAGGGACAATCAAACTTGCTTTGACTTCAGGAAAAATTTTGACATTACAAGATGTGTATCACATCCCAAACCTTAGGTAGAGTTTAATTTCTGTGCAGAAACTTGATGACCATGGATTTAAGGTTGTGTTCGATTCTCAAAAGGTGATCATTTCTAAGAAAGGATCATTTGTTGGGAAGGGATATGCTAAAGACCATATGTATGTTCTCAATATCAATAAAAGTTCTTTGAATTATGCTTATGTTGTTGATATGAATGATTCTAATTGTTTATGGCATTATAGATTAGGACATATTGACATGAATGCATTAAATAGAATGTCATCTCATGATTTAATTCCTAAGTCTTCTACCATTTTAAGTACTAAAACTTGTGAGTGTTGTGCACAAGCAAAGATTTCAAAAACCCCTTTTAAATCAGTTTTTAAAACTAATTCTTTGTTAGAACTAGTACATACTGATTTATGTGATAATAATGAAATTATTACTAGAGGTGGAAAAAGATATTTTGTTACTTTTATAGATGATTTTTCAAAATATACTTATGTTTATTTACTAAAAACTAAAGATGAAGCATTTGAAAAATTTAAGATTTTCAAAGAAGAAATAGAAAACTTGACAAATAGAAAAATTAAGAAACTTAGATCCGATAGGGGTGGAGAATTTCTTTCAAATGAGTTTTATAACTTTTGTAAGAAACATGGTATGGTAAGAGAAGTTTCTGCTCCTAATACTCCACCACAAAATGGAGTAGCGGAAAGAAAGAATAGATCATTACTTGAAATGGTAAGTGCTATGCTTTTACATTCAAATTTGCCTTTGAATTTTTGGGGTGAAGCACTCTTTACTGCTTGTTACATCTCAAATATAGTTTTACATAAAGGTTTTGATAAATCTCCCTATGAGTTATTAAAAGGAAGAAAGCCTAATATAAATTATTTTAAAGTGTTTGGATGCATTGCATATGTTCTTGATGCTACAAATAAGAGACCTAAGTTAGGAAGTAAGGCAATCAAATCTATATTTCTTGGTTATGCTTTAGGAAGTAAAGCATGTAGATTTCTTAATCTTAAAACTAATAGTGTTTTTGAATCTATTCATGCAATTTATTTTGAGCATTTGACAATTAAAGATGCTAGTAGTCATGAATTAGAGAAAGACTTGTCAAATGAATTAATTGTTCATGAGCATGCTATTGATGATATATCTCCACATGATAGTGAAAATCATAATCATGCAAATACATCTAATGTATGTAGTGATATTGAGTTAAGAAGATGTAAGAGGAAAAGAATTGAAAAAGATTTAGGACCAGGCATGTATACTTACTTGTTAGAAGAGGATCCTAAAACTTTTCAAGAAGCCATGAATATGAAAGATGCCATGTTATGGAAGAAAGCTATGGATGATGAAATTAAATCTATACATGAGAACAATACATGGTCTTTAGTGGAGCTACCTCTTAACACTAAACCTATTGGCACCAAATGGGTTTTAAAAAAGAAACTCAAAACCGATGGGAGTATTGATAAATACAAGGCAAGGTTGGTAGCCAAAGGTTATAGTCAAAAGGAAGGTTTGGATTATTTTGAAACATTTTCACCGGTCACCAAGTTTACTTCAATAAGGGTGATGTTTGCTATTGCTTCAATCTACGATCTTGAAGTACATCAAATGGATGTAAAGACAGCGTTCCTCAATGGTGATCTAGATGAAGAGATCTATATTCATCAACCGGAAGGATATGTAGTTCAAGGACAAGAACACAAGGTATGTAAACTCAACAAGTCTCTTTATGCTCTTAAACAAGCACCTAGGCAATGGTATAAGAAATTTAAGAAAGAAGTTAAAAAGTTTGGTTTTAAAAGTAGTAAAGCTGAAAATTGTGTCTTTATTAAAGTCACAAATGATAGTAAAGTATTAATTACTCTTTATGTTGATGATTTACTTATTTTTGGTACAAATATAGATTGCATCAATGAAACTAAGTCACATTTAACTAATGCATTTGATATTAAAGACTTAGGTGAAGTTGATGTTATATTAGGTGTTAAGGTTTATAGGAAGAATGGTAAGTTTATTCTTTCACAATCACATTACATAGAAAAATTACTTAGGAAGTTTAATCACTTTGATAGCAAACCTTGCAAAACACCTATAGATCCATATCACAAGTTAGTACCTAATCAAGGAGAACTAGAAAATCAAAAGGAGTATGCAAAAATTATAGGTAGTTTGATTTATGCTATGAATTATACAAGACCGGACATTGCATGTGCAGTTGGTATATTGAGTAGATTTACTAGTAATCCTAGTAATGAACATTGGCATGAATTAAGTAGATTATTGAGATATTTGAAGGATACTTTATATTATGGCTTGCACTATAAATTTGAAACTTCAGTTCTAGAATGTTATAGTGATGCTAATTGAGCTTCAGATAAGAGAAGTTCCAAATCAACAAGTGGTTGGTTATTCACCATAGGTGGTGCTATTATTTCTTGGTCTTCGAAGAAACAAACTTGTGTGGCTTTATCAACAATGGAATCTGAGTTCATTGCTATGTCACATGCCACCAAGGATTTACTTTGGTTTAAAAGGTTTTTAAGGGAAATACCTTTTATTGAGAGAACTAAAGGACCAGTCATTTTATATTGTGACAATAAAGCTGCAATTTACAACACAAAGAATGATAGGTTGTCTAATAATAGCAAGCATATAGCTATGAGATACAACCATGTGAGAAGTGTTGTAAAGAAAGGTAAGGTAAATGTTGGCTCTACCGAGAGGGGGGGTGAATCAGTTTTTTCTAGTTATTTCTAAATTTTCCTAACTCTTAATGCACAATCAAAGCTAAATAAACAATAATGAAATAAATTCAGTAAATAAGAGTAAGGGAAAGGGAAGCAAACACAAGTTTATAGAGGTTCGGCCAATCTCTTGCCTACGTCCTCTCTCCTTGAACTCCTTGTCAAGGTTTTGATTCACCTCTTCCTTGAGAATCCTTACAAACCACTTGAAGGTGTGGCAAGACCTCTTACAATTTTTCTTGAGACTTTAGAAATCTCCTTCTAAGCCTCTACCCTTGTATTGCTACCCACACTTTACAATATTAGACCTCACAAGGATAGTTCACCCCTTTGAATAACAGAATTTTCAGTGAATGGGTGAAGAACACAAAGAACTCTCACAAATGGAATTTCACAATGAATAATTTCAGACTTGATTTTCTTTCTTGAAGCTTGAGGATTTTGAGTGCTTGTTCTCCCTTCAAACTTCATAAATACCTCTATTTATATCCCACCAAACGGATAGAACAATTGGTGAAGCATTTAATGTAAATTCTCCCGTTGAAACCCTCAAAAACTAGCCATTACTGTCAGGTCTCGTGCAAAGGGATCGATCATGCAACAGTAAGGATCGATCCCTTTTCTCTAGAATGCTATCCAACTTTCTCCCGGATGGTTCAATGGCATTCTGCCAATTTGGGATCGATCCTGCTACAGTAGGGATCGATCCCTTTTGTCCAGTAGGCCCTTCTGCAGTTAACTTGCTGCAAAGTTTATAGCTTTTGTGATTTTAAGTCAGTTCAAAATCTTCTAACACTTTTGTAAGAGTATTTACTGACTTTTTCAATTGAAATCTCAATCCAAGACTTTGTTAAAATAGTTTCAATCATTGAGTTCATTCAAAGCAAATTTACTTGTATAAAAATCATTTCTAAGCTTGCTTGAGTTTTGTCATTTTCAAAATACTTGTCAATTTAAAGCTAACAATCTCCCCCTTTTTGATATGACAAAACTTAAGGTAAATTTGCTTATGTGTTTGAAAATTGAGGTTACTTGATTTTTGAAGGATATTACTCCCCCTCAATATTTGCTCCCCCTCAATTTAATATTTGCCCCCCCTCAATTTAATACAAGTTTACCACATTAATTCTCCCCCTTTTTGTCATAGCAAATGAATAAATAGAACAAATAGCACGGGGAAATGGTTAACGGGATAAGGCAATTTAAAGCAATAAGGGTATACCAATAATAAGCATAATAAGCAATAGCATTGGCAATGAAACAAAGAGAAACAAATATCAACCCAATGTCATGAATGCACAATTAATGTCAGAACAAGACATAGTCATTAACATAAAACTACTAGAAAGCATAACTTGCAATGTCATTAACATAGTCATAGACATAGTCATAAACATAAAACGACTAGAAAGCATAACTAGCAATGTTATTAACATAGTCATAGACATAGTCATAAAAGGTTCAAAACATATCACATCAGTGCAGAGATCTAAGAAAGTTCAGACAATGAAACACTAAAGCCGACAGAACACAGCAAAGGATAAAACACCAAGGCCATAAGCATAGCAAGGTAAAAGTGCATCCCATACAACAATCACAATCAGCGTCGAGGAAACGTCTTGTAGTATTGTTCCGTGAAATCCTCGTGCTGCATACGAACATCTTGGATTTCATCATACATGGTAGCTTGAGTGTCCTCGATCTGATTAAGTCGCTGAGTGACGTCCTGTTGGAAATTTTGCTGAGAGGTGTGCATTTGTTGAAGCATGAGCATGATCTGGTCAAGAGAGGTTGACGTAGAGCCGGAGGGTGCAGAAGATGTGGGCGCTGCAGGTACGTCATCTCCGTCTCCTCCTTCTTCTCCGACGTCTTCCGGAGCATGTTCGGGAGGTTCAGCCTGTCCATGTGTCACATCCCGTGACCACATTTTTCACGTAAAATATACAACTTATCCGGTTGGGCTGTCTGTGATACTTCAATTTTCATATTCATTTAACTATTAAATATAAAATGTATATTATTAATTACATCCCTATTTTGATTCTCAAGAAAGTAGTACTGAAAGTAAGTCTAAATACAGAAAATAAATGATCATACCTCATATTATAAATTAAGCTGTCGCAGTGTCTCCAAATGCGCAGCTCGAAATCCTCAGAAGTCGGATCTCTTAGTCCTCGAAAATCTGAAATGTTAATATTAAGGGGTGAGCAAACCACGGCTCAGTAAGAGAGTTATATGCAACACTTGATATTCAGCTATCTATATGCTGAAAATAATTTTTTTCACTTTCTTTAAATCTTCCTAGAGGCTCTAGGCTCACATGTAGGAAGGATACTACAGTCGGCTAGGGATCCGGATGGAGTAAGGCAGGTATTTTAGAATACCTGGCTTGTCTCGGAACCTAGAAGCAACTGTAGAGAGTAATCGTTTTCTTTTGATATTCAAATCCCAATAAAACATTAAATATTCACGTGATAAAACACTTAAGTAAATAATTAAGGAATTCATGTTCCTTTCACAAATACTCTTTTCCACACTTGTAAAACACCGTAAAATATTTAGTTTAACATGTGATATATCAAAAGCTCAGTAGCTGTAGATAATTTAGTACCAACAAAAGTTCAGTGAAAAGTACAATCATCAGTACAGTATCATGGAGACTAGGCAACACCCTAAATATATCATGCTATAATAATATCATCCCTAATAGGGGAAACACATGAGATTTATGGCCATAGTCTATGTGGTCCTCAGTGTGCACTGATCAGGTGTCCACTGGGACACTGATAATAGGATCAGTATCTATCAGCACTAACACGTGACACGTGAGCATGATATGGGGCCTAACAGTCTCAAAACAGTAAACACGTGATATAAACCTCATTTATAAAATCACTTTCACTGAATGTAAGTTTAATCAATCCATAAATATTCATAAGGAAAATATTTTCATCTTATGAATAACAATTTATAAAATATTCATACTGGGGTAATCATTCCCAAAAATGTTCTAAATATTATAGAACAATATAAATCACATTTTCCATACAGTGAAAACAGTTTATAAAATAACCACTGTAAAATATAAAAGGTCATAACTGTCTTTTTCACCGTAAAACATATACGCACGCTTTTTCGTGCTTTCACTCGAAAACATGATTTTCACGGTTATCGGGATTCAAATCAATCATTTTTATGATTTATGAAAAATTAAAATATTTATTTTCTAAATCAACACTCTCGTCCCATATTTTCTCTGTAAACACATGCGGAGACTTTTTAGTCTCAAAACACTGTTTTCCACCTTTAATTACCTTTATGGAATTTTCTATAAACATTTATTTTCACGATTGAACCCATAAAGGTTATTTACAAAATCAAATGAATATTTGGAGAAATATTATTAAAATATTCACTTTGGTCCTTTTCATTTTTCACCTCGTTTTACGTGAAATATCACCTATCGGGATAAATTTAGGTGATTTCCCTTTTTCACCATTTTCAAAACATGAATATTTTAAAATTAATTATCAATATATTCATATTTTATGAAAACTAATCGATTTCTCGATTTTCGTGTTGAAAATCGTTTCTCGTGATGAAAAATCATTTATTATGATTTTCGGTAATTTTTTTTTAATAATTTTCGACAGTATAACAGCTACCGATTGGCTAGCCTCCTGCACAAAATACAGTTTAAATCTCAACCGGTAAATCACCACAATTCCAAACCGATAAATCACCACAATTTTCAACCAATCACTATCAATTGCATTTATAAAAATTAAATGCATAATTTAAAGCATGTGTGCCAATATCCTTACAGGCTGCATATGTCTCCCTTACCTGTCTCGGGTCAGCGACTACCTCTCGAAGGTCGCGCCCGATTCCATCGGCTCGATTTTTAAGGAAATTTTCTGGAAATTAAAATTCTAAAAATTAGAATTTTTTCATAATTTATTCAAATTAATAATTCCGAATTAATTTCCGAAATCCTTACCGAGTGCTCGGGATTTTTCGGATTTTCGAATTCTCGGAATTCCTTTTCTTTTCCTCTTTCTTCTTTCTTTTTCTCTTTTCTTTTCTTTTCTTTTTCTTTTTCCTTTTTCTTTTCTTTTTCTTTTTTTTCCTTTTCTTTCTTTTCCCGTCGGATCGGTCTACCTCCCTCACCGCCGGTTCTTCTCCGGTGGCCGGTTCTCTGGCGGTTCGACTGCTCCACAGCTGGCCGGCACCACGGTGAAGCCGGATCTGGCCTCCGTTCGTCACGAATCGACGGCACGGCGGCGGATCTACTCGGTTTACCTTCGGTTTCTTCTCCTCCTCCGTCGGCCTTCCTCCGCCGTTGGTGACCTCACCAGTGGCTCTTTTCTCCTTCCCCTCACCTCCGTCGAGGTTCGGGTGGTGGTGGCGGTGCCAAGACCGGCCGGCACCGCCGTTTCTTCTCTTCTCCTTTCCTTCTCGGTTCGCCGGTTTCGCCTTCTGTTTTCTTCCTTTCTTCAGCCGCCGGCAGCTTTCTTCCTTTCCTCTTTTGCCGACGACGGCGTCTCTCCTCTTATCTCTTTCTTTCTCGCCGCCGACGGTGGTCGGGCGGCCAGTCGGGGAAGGGGGTCAGGTCCTCCTCCCGATTCCTTTCTCCTTTTCTTTTTTTTTTGTTTAATTAATTTAATTATAATTATATTTATAACTATATTATAAATATAATTATATTACTTTATTAAATAGTACTTGTACTATATATTATATAAATATATATTATATATAATAATATATATTTACACATAAAAATGTATATTTTCATATACTTTAAATTAAATAGCATTTATATATTATTGTTTTTACAATATATATGTATTTAAACCTTAATGTAAAGTAATATTTACATTTTTCTCATATATGTATATATTTATATATACATAAAATATAAATATGTACTATTTAAATTTATGAAATAGTATATATTCGTATATATGCCAATGTATAATAATATATACTATATATCATTTAAGTACATATGTATTTGTATAAAAAAATATAATTATATAATATATAATTATATAAATATATATCATATTCATTTCTTATTTTCTTATTTAATTTTGACTTCCATTTATCCAAATTAAATTTCCTCTATTCCTTATTTTATTTCCAACTTAATTCCTTTCACTCGAATTTCTAAATTTATCACTTCCTCAATCCTCGGAATTTTCACAATATTTCGATTCTCACAATTTTTTTTATTTATTTATTTATTTCCAATATTTATTTCCAATAAATGAAAAATTTACGGTTATCACACCATGACCCTTGACCCATTCGATTGTATCTCCCCGTTGACGTTGATACCACCCGAGGTTATGAAGGGTGGAGAGATTGATTGTGATGCTGGAATCCGGAAGTATGCCGACCTCACATGAGCAGTCAACGCCTTCATGAAGTAAGTAGAAGGCGAGAGGTTGAGGGAAGACAATGGTGTGGACCTTGCCACCAACAATCTTCACCCAGTCATGAAGGATAAAGTGTAGGAGGTCTGGTTGTTCGCCGTCTGTTTCATGAATATGATGGAGACAAAAACGATCAAGTTTGCGAAGGTGAGAATACCGGGTGCCAAGAGGGCGGTGATTCCATGAGATGATAATATGGAGGAGGCGTGCGAAGACAGGAAGGTCACTTGCACGATTATCGGTAACGGGAAACACTAAGGGGACATCGATATTTTCATAGATATTACCACCCTCAGGAAGTCTTAATGCAAGGGAGAGGGATTACGTGGTCAGTTCAATATTCTTGCCCATTACATAAGACTTAATCCCGACAACCTTATAGTCATTATTTGAAGCATAGATGATGTCGGCATTGGAAAAGAAGGCGCGAATGATGTTTGCCGGGACCAGAGTATTGATTTTGAGGAATTGGGTCCAACGATATTCATTAAACTTGGCGAGGTAAGGAAAATTAATTGACTCGAGGAAATCGAAATCAATAGGACGCCAATGCTTAATGGGCATATTGGCAAAGTTTGCTAGAAATTTGGTTTTCTCATTAGCATGGCGAAAACATCGATTAAAGGTGGTTGGTATGGAGGAGGAGGAAGTGGAAGCACTAGTTTTGCGTTTTTGAGTAGTGTGCTTAACTTTAGGAGCCATATGGAATAAGAAAAAGATATAAAATTTCGTTGAGAACTTTTATCGAACAGGTGGTGTGCACAAGTTTGGGGAACTATGGATGAGTGGGTGGGAGAGATATGGTCTAACCAACAGCAGAGAATCACAACACAAGATACATGTCACAATTATAACAAGAAATTTCGGATGAACAACTACAAATAGGCTAAGTAAAATTCCTAGAAAAAGATAAGTGCAAAATGAAGTGAAAACCTAGATGAAGAGGAAATTAACGCAAGATAAGTAAATGGGCAGTCAAGACATGATGAAAAAGACTAGAAATGCAAGAAAAATTGAATGAAAAATGTAAGAAAAACTTACAATTGAAATGTTGGGTGAATAGTAACTATGGTGTAGAAGAAGAAGGAAGAGAAGAAAGAAGGATTTTGTCAGGAAATGAGGAGGGGAAATGATTGAGAAGGAAAAATGAGGAAGATTGGTGAAAGAATGAAGTGATTTGGTGTAGAAATGAGTGAGATTGAGAAGTTTGGGATGAGAGAAAATGGTGAATGGCGTTTGGAATGAAAGAGGAAGATGAATAGTGTAACATGAGAGAGGAGGGACCGGTTAAAATGAAGCTTGAAGCACATTCTGTTACGAGGGGATCGATCCCTACTGTAGAGGGATCGATCCCTTTTAGGCAGAATGCTTCCCATCACCCAGATTTTTGGCCTGCAGATTGGAAAATCAATCTTATTCGGGAAGAATTGTCTCCTTACTCACTGACCTCGTTCATGATGCATAAAAATGATTTGAAAACAATGGAACTTATGTATTTTTACCATCTTAAAATCAAAATTTGATTGTTTTCACTTGAGATGCAGGACATGAGATTGAAAACTGTAGAAAAAGTGCAGAAAACTGTAGCAAAGTGCAGAAAATTGCACAAGTATGCAGAACCAATAGGTGGACATGGCTGTGATAGTGTTTTAACATTAGAAATGTGTTTTGGCGAATGCAAGAGGTTTATCATGATCGAAACACATAATACTCAACAGTTTATCATGAACATGAATAGTAACTCAGTAAGTTAAGGTCATGAATTGCAAGTAGGAATTACATTCTTCAAATTGCTGTCTTGCAATCATCACAAACCAACTTAAGACATTCATGCAACATCAAATTACTTCAAGGAGCAGTCATTATGCCTAATTCACCTCTAAGAGTGCAAAATCTCTCCTTGTCCAAGGGCTTTGTGAAAATATCAGCTAATTGGTGCAAGGTGTCCGCATACTCTAGAATTATGTCCCTTTTTTGCACATGATCTCGTATAAAATGATGTCTAATCTCAATGTGCTTGGTTCTAGAGTGTTGGATGGGATTTTTTGTAAGATTGATAGCACTAGTATTGTCACACTTAATGGGAACTTGGTTCATTTCTATTCCATAATCTCTCATTTGTTGCTTAATCCACAAAACTTGAGCACAGCAACTACCGGAAGCTATATATTCAGCCTTGGTTGTGGATTGAGCTACGCTATTTTGTTTCTTAGAGAACCATGAAATAAGCCTACTTCCTAAGAATTGACATGTTCCCTATGTGCTTTTTCTATCCACTTTGCATCCACCAAAATCTGCATCGGAATAGGCATGGAGATCAAGTGTAGAATCCTTAGGATACCAAAGTCCTAATGAAGAAGTGTCTTTTAGGTATCTAAGGATTCTTTTTACTGCTTGTAGGTGTGATTCTCTAGGGGATGACTGAAATCTAGCACACAAGCATACACTAAACATTATATCAAGTCTACTAGCAGTTAAATATAGCAATGAGCCAATCATAGACCTATATAGTTTAGTGTCTACACACTTTCCTCCTTCATCCTTATCAAGCTTAATATTTGTGCTCATAGGTGTAGAGAAAGGTTTAGATTCATCCATTCCAAATCTTTTGAGCAAATCTTTAGTGTACTTAGCTTGATTTATGAAAATACCTTCTTTACATTGTTTAACTTGAAGTCTTAGAAAGAAGGTTAATTCTCCCATCATACTCATTTCAAATTCACCTTGCATTAGCTTTGAGAAATTTTTGCACAATGACTCATTTGTAGATCCAAAAATGATATCATCTACATAAATTTGAACTACTAATAATTCATGACCCTTAGATTGAATAAACAAGGTTGTGTCTACCTTTCCTCTTGTAAAACCTTTTTCGATTAAAAACTTTGAAAGTCTTTCATACCAAGCTCTAGGAGCTTGTTTTAAATCATATAATGCTTTTGAAAGTTTGAACACATGGTTAGGAAATTTTAGATTTTCAAAACCGGGAGGTTGCTCAACAGAAACCTCTTCATTTATATAACCATTTAGAAAAGCACTTTTTACATCCATTTGATATAACTTAAAATCCTTATAGCATACAAAGGCAAGTAGCATTCTAATGGCTTCTAATCTAGCTACCGGAGCATAGGTTTCATCATAGTCTATCCCTTCTTCTTGTCTATAACCTTGAGCCACTAACCTAGCCTTGTTTCTAACAATAATGCTATTTTCATCCATCTTATTCTTGAATATCCAGTTAGTTCCAATGATGGGATAATCTTTAGGTGTTTCTACTAGGGTCCACACTTTGCTTCTCTCAAATTGATTTAATTCTTCTTGCATGGCCATAATCCAATTTTCATCATTCAAGGCCTCATCCACTTTCTTTGGCTCAAATTGTGACACAAAGGCTACATGTTGACATATGTTTCTATATGTTGACCTAGTCCTCACTCCAATGGTTGGATTTCCAACAATATCATTATCTTTCACATATCCTAGTTCTCTAGGACATCTAGATTCCTTCTCAATTATTTCTTGTTCCATGGACTCCTCATTTTTGTTAATAGTAAGATCTTCTAATTGATTTCTAACATCCTTATCTTGAGATGGATCAACTATAGGTTCATCAAAATCTCTACTTCATCATCAAGATTGGTTCTACTAACGATATTTGATTCATCAAAAATTACATGTATTGACTCTTCTACTACAAGTGTTCTTTTATTGAAAACTCCATAGGCCTTAAAGTTTAGAGAATAGCCAAGAAAAATTCCTTCATCACTTTTAGCATCAAATTTTCCTAGATTATCTTTACCATTGTTCAAAACAAAAAATTTACATCCAAATAGGTGAAAATAACTTATGTTAGGCCTTTTTCCTTTATAAAGCTCATAGGGAGTTTTCTTTAAAATAGGCCTTACCATAGCTCTATTTATAACATAGCAAGAAGTGTTTACTGCTTCAGCCCAAAAATATTTAGGTAAGTTATTTTCACAAAGCATGGTTCTAGCCATTTCTTCTAAGGTTCTATTTCTCCTTTCAACTACCCCATTTTGTTGAGGAGTTCTAGGAGCTGAAAAATTATGGCTAATACCATTTTTACTGCAAAATATATCAAAACCAAGATTTTCAAATTCTTTTCCATGATCACTTTTAATACTTGAAATAGAGTAACCTTTTTCATTTTGAACAAGTTTTGAGAAAACAGTAAATTTATCTAAGGCCTCATTTTTAACACTTAAAAAGAACACCCAAGTAAACGTAGTGTAATCATTAACTATCACAAATCCATAGTGTTTACCTCCTAAACTAGTTGTCCTAGTTGGTCCAAAGAGATCTAAGTGAAGAAGTTGAAGTGATCTAGAGGTAGTGACACACTTCTTAGGTTTAAATGAAATTCTTTTATGTTTTCCTCTTACACATGCTTCACAAACTTTATCATTTTCAAATTGAAGCTTAGGTAACCCTACTACTAGCTCTCTTTTGGCTAATTTAGACAAAACATGCATGCTAGCATGGCCTAGTCTTCTATGCCATAACCAAGGTTCATCTTCTCTAGTGGCCATAAAACAAACATTCTTGCTATTAAGTTCATTTAAATCCACAATATAAATATTTCCTAGTCTATGTCCAATAAAAACAATTTGATTAGTTTTAGCATTAACAACATTGCAACACAAATCATCAAACATAACTTTAAATCCCTTATCACACAATTGACTAATACTAAGCAAATTATGTTTCAAGCCTCTAACATACAAAACATTCTCAATAGTTGAGGAAGAGTTACCAATGGAGCCAGTTCCTTCAATTTGTCCTTTGGAGTTGTCTCTAAATGTGACTTCTCCACCACTTTTATGCTTTAGAAACTTGAATTGGCTCTTGTCACCCGTCATGTGTCTTGAGCATCCACTATCAAGGTACCAATGCTCCTTGGAATTGGTCTTGTAGGAATACTCTTCCTCCTACATACAAACACATCAAGCTTTCACCTTAGGTACCCAAATTTTCTTGGGTCCTTGAAAGTTAGTACAAATAATCTTTGATCCTTTAGGGATCCATTTCATCTTCAATGACTCATCACTTGAATTTAAAACATGTTTAGGTACCCAAATCTTGACAGCCATTTTTCCTCTAATCATGGTCTTCCTAGAAGTGCATGCTTGTGAGGAGTGTCCTAGTTTATTACACAATGTACACAAAACACATTTTCTATCTTTAACTAGGAAGTTTTTAAGATGAGTCTCTTTGTTAGATGCATTTTAACCTAACCCTTCTCTATCAAAAAATGCTCTTTGAGTCTCTAACATTTGATCAAGTTTTTGTTGACCCATGTAAAATCTAGAAAAGGAGTTTTGCAAATTAGAATTCTTCTTATTTAATTCTTCGATTTCTAGATTGGCATTTTCTAGTTTCTTCTCACACTCGAATTTAACTTTCACAAGCATTTCATTTTCCTTTTTCAACTTAGAGATCATTTTCTTATATTTCAAGTTCATGCATTCAAATTCATTGGCTAATTCATCAAATGCATCTTGCAATTCATCAAAAGTGTATTCATTAGTATCTAACAAGTTAGAAGTTACATTCGCATCTTCAAAAGCCATGAAACAAAGGTTGGCTACTTCATCTTCCACATTCTCTTCATCGGAGGAGTCACTATCACTCCAAGTAGCCATCATAGCCTTCTTCTTTTGTTTCTTTTCATTTTACTTTCTATACAAAGGACAATCAAATTTAATATGGCTAGGTTTTTTGCATTCATAACATATAATTTGGTCCTTTTCTTTCCTACTAGTTTCACCTCTATTTAACTCTCTCTTAGGGGGTCTCCTAGAGTTTCCACTAGCTCTCATCCTCATGAATTTATTGAACCTCTTGGCGAACATGGCCATTTCTAAATCTTCTTCATCACCACTTACATCATGATCATCTTTTGATTCCTCACTTGTGGTGGATTTTAGTGCTACTCCAACTTTCTTCGGGGGATCTTGATTTCTCTTAATTTTCATCTCATAAGTGAGTAAGGATCCCATAAGTTCATCTAACGTGAGTGTATGAGGATCCTTGGATTCCTCAATAGCAGTGACTTTAGCTTCCCATGATTTAGGTAAGCTATTGAGAACCTTTTTCACCATCTCTACATTAGAGTATGTCTTCCCTAAAGCTTTAAGACCATTTATTATGTCCGTAAACCTAGTAAACATGTCACTAATTGACTCATCATTCTTCATTCTAAATAGTTCATAGTCTTGTGTGAGCATGCCTACTTTGGTTTCTTTGACTTGTGTGGTTCCCTCATGTGTGATAGCTAGTTTATCCCAAACTTGTTTAGCATTCTCACATTGTGACACTCGATTATACTCATTTGGTCCTAATGCACAAAATAGTGTGTGCATTGCTTTAGCATTAAGTTATGCCATCCTAATATCATTAGTATCCCACTCATCTTCTTTCTTAGGCACATCTGACCCATCTACTTTCTTAATAGGGATAAAAGGACCTTTAACAATAATTCTCCACACTTCATAATCATTGGTTTGAATAAATAACATCATTCTAGTCTTCCAATAAGCATAGTTTTCACCATTAAAGAGTGGAGGTCTAACCGTTGAGTGTCCCTCTCCTACCAAAGGTGTAGACAAACTAGTTTGAGCCATTAGTAATCGTTTTACTCGATAGATGTTAATCTAATCCAATCTCGAGCCCAAGCTCTGATACCAATTGTTGGCTCTACCGAGAGGGGGGGTGAATCGGTTTTTTCTAGTTATTTCTAAATTTTCCTAACTCTTAATGCACAATCAAAGCTAAATAAACAATAATGAAATAAATTCAGTAAATAAGAGTAAGGGAAAGGGAAGCAAACACAAGTTTATAGAGGTTCGGCCAATCTCTTGCCTACGTCCTCTCTCCTTGAACTCCTTGTCAAGGTTTTGATTCACCTTTTCCTTGAGAATCCTTACAAACCACTTGAAAGTGTGGCAAGACCTCTTACAATTTTTCTTGAGACTTTAGAAATCTCCTTCTAAGCCTCTACCCTTGTATTGCTACCCACACTCTACAATATCAGACCTCACAAGGATAGCTCACCCCTTTGAATAACAGAATTTTCAGTGAATGGGTGAAGAATACAAAGAACTCTCACAAATGGAATTTCACAATGAATAATTTCAGACTTGATTTTCTTTCTTGAAGCTTGCGGATTTTGAGTGCTTGTTCTCTCTTCAAACTTCATAAATACCTCTATTTATATCCCACCAAACGGATAGAACAGTTGGTGAAGCATTTAATGCAAATTCTCCCGTTGAAACCCTCAAAAACTAGCCGTTACTGTCAGGTCTCGTGCAAAGGGATCGATCCTGCAACAGTAGGGATCGATCCCTTTTCTCCAGAATGCTATCCAACTTTCTCCTGGATGGTTCAATGGCATTCTGCCAATTTGGGATCGATCCTGCTACAGTAGGGATCGATCCCTTTTGTCCAGTAGGCCCTCCTGCACTTAACTTGCTGCAAAGTTTATAGCTTTTGTGATTTTAAGTCAGTTCAAAATCTTCTAACACTTTTCTAAGAGTATTTACTGACTTTTTCAATTGAAATCTCAATCCAAGACTTTGTTAAAATAGTTTCAATCATTGAGTTCATTCAAAGCAAATTTACTTGTATAAAAATCATTTCTAAGCTTGCTTGAGTTTTGTCATTTTCAAAATACTTGTCAATTTAAAGCTAACAGTAAATTTAGAATATCTACCTACCGAGCAAATGTTAGCTGATCCCCTAACTAAACCATTATCCGGAGATAAGATTGCTAACACTATGAGAGGTATGGGATTACTATCGGTTACTAGAGATGATCTTGATTGATTCCAACTCTATCTCATTGATGTCACTTAGGAAATTGATCCTTTAGGTTTAAAAGATAATCTCCTCATTTGATGATCTTTGTGCATGAGAGTTCAAAAGGCATTCAATCATGAATGATCCAAGGAATTCATATATGAGATATATGATATTCCCAATGCATCATTACTTGGAATAGTGGGGGTAATTAAATTAAAGACTATTCCTAATAAGATCCCATATCTAGATGCATTGTTAATCACAATGATTGGTTGGATTAAAATCCATAATTGACTTATAGCTCTTGTGAGTGGAGTGTTTGTAAAAAAGGAAGGTTGTGATGCACTCTTGATAAGTCTTCCTATACAAGTAGAGAAGTGAGAGGACGCTTCTTATGGATTTCCGGTTAATCCTAGAGTACTTGCTAACACATGATAAAAGCGAAGTCCCATGACAAAAATGCGCTGCCCTATTTGAGGAACTCACGAACTAATGTAAGGGGTGAATATGTTTCCTAGTGTTTCATATTCCATCTAAAGGTTCAAGCCTTGGCCACCTTTAGATATACACCTTACATAAGAACCAACTTGCATCTTTCATAGGATTGCATAAATTGCATACATTTGTATACTTTGGTAATAAGTGGGGGATTGTTGTATATATTACCAAAGTTATATCTTAAAATCATTTAGTTTGCATATATGTTAAAGAAAAATGAAATTGAAAGTATGAAAAATGAGTTGGAATGAAGAAATTACTTGATTAGTCGACTGCTCAAAAGAGCAGTCAACTGCTCTATGTGTCGGGGCTTTCTGGAAATATTTTTCGCATGAGAATTTGAGTTACATATAGGGCAGTCCACTGCCCCAAGAAAAATTACATTCTGTTTTGAAAAAACACTAGGGAAGTCGACTCCCTTTCTCGGGCATCCGACTTCCCATTTTGAAAATTCAAAAAACATGTCCGTTAGACATGTTTCTTCATTCCAAAAGTCATGATTCTTCATTCAAATGATGTCTAATCATGAAAGGGTGTTTATAACACCGTTTTGAGTCTATAAATACTTTCACTTTCATGGAATTTAAAAATAATCTTCTACATTCTTCACTCAAAATCAAATTCTCTTCTTGCGCTCTTTTTTCTTTGGTTTGGTTCAAGTGAGTTCAAGAGAGAAACTCAAAGTGCAATTGAATTTCTCTTGGAGTAGGCATTGTATCCTGGGAACAACGTTTCCTGAACCATTTGCACCAGTGTGGGGAAACTATTGTTCTTAAGATAGCTTCCTGGAAGTGCCTTGCCTACCAAATTTCTTCTTCAACTTGTTTGCAGCAGTACACCATCCACACTAAGGAGTTTTTCTAAATACAACATTTCTCTATGAAATGTAATAGTTATATAGGCTACCCCCAAGATATAAATTAGGTTATAAGACCAAGAATTGAAGATACGAACGCACCGTGGAGGCAATGGAGATGAATCGGCAATGGAGCTTTAGAAGCTTGAAGATTGCATTCATTTATTTAATCATCTAACTCCTTGTGGCTCAAAGAAAGCTATCCTAAAAATGTATATAATCATCTTTAGTAATTAGCATGTGATAGATTTATATATTTGCAATATATATGTGTGATATATGAATATGATAAATACTATAAATGTCTATATTAATCAATGAGACTATAACTATGCAAAAACAAAATCGCTCATGAAATATTAAGTCACATGCTAAGCATGATTAAAATGCCTTCCAGCTACTTAGCAACATAACTAGAGGTTTTTTAATCAAAGGCTTGTTGATGAAAGTCAAGGTCAAACTTTTTACTCGATATGTTTGAGCTGATTGATGGTGGGTCTTACACAACTAAAGTTGTATATTTTGGATGTGAAAAGCTTGACTATATGACTTTGAGGCAGTGATTAGGCGAACCATTTATGATATATTGAAGCAAAGAGTTATCAACCAATTGATCTGTGAGTTGTATTGTATGAAATTGATAAACTATATGATCTACCCAATTAGGTTTTTTGTAATGGCTTGTGAAAGCAGGTATTGCAATGAGATTGAAAGGGATCCCAGTTTACTAAAGGTTAGTTTGGATGGACGGTGAGATTGGTTCTAGTGAGATTGAAAAAGAAAAAATAACTATTAAGTAAAAATAATTTTAATAAAATAATATTAAAATATTTAAAAGAAAGGGTATAAAAATTTTTTTACATATGTTTTTATTTTGTCTTTTATTATTGCGGTGGCTTCTAAACGAAGCCTAAGTGATTCAAGAATTAACTCTCTAAATAGTAGAGAATGGCTATTATTTCAATAAAATAGTGAGAAAAATCATTTTAAAGTTGAAACCTTTTTTCTATTGATTGATATATATAGATACTAAATATGCTATATAATATTTATACGATTGGATACTGAATTTTTTGAAGATAAATAATTAGTTTCTTTTTTTTTTTATGAAACAATTAGTTTCTCAATAATATGCAAGATACTATGAATGTTATAGACCAAATTTCATTGATTGATTTCACAAAATGAAACTAGACCTAAAGCAAAAGAAGGAGGACTAAATAAGCCTATCATAAATAAGCCTAAGCATGATGCTAGGATAAAAGATATCTATAGGATCATATGGATGACCTAAGGAGAACAACATAACGATGTTAGCTAACATGGCTCCCAACATTTAAAAAGGTTTCATGAAACGATGAGTGCTCCTAACATGATCTTATACCTTAATGAATCATTCTTAAGGAGAGCACATTGAGAGGTACGGCATCTTTAAGGAATTGGTTTAAACAAGGATGGTCGACGTAAACCTTATGAGGCCTTATGTGTATAAGATGATAAGCTTCATCACCACCCTTAAAACTGGATTTGGAGGTCGACTCGCCACCAATGGCGTGGTTAATGCCCTCAGGTAAGTGGTTGACAATCCAAAACTTCAACCAATAATTCAAAGTCTGTGACACATTGACAAGACTAAAGGTGGATTAGGAGGTAAGGTCATACAAAATAGAGTTTTTAAAGAAAAATTAAAATGAGAAATTAAGTTTGACTTTATTATAAAGAATAGAATTATTGAATTAAATTAGATTTAATTCTAGCCTAATTAAAGTAATTAAGGTTTAAGAGTTGCACACCTAATGGAATTAAGGACATAAAGGTTCAATAGTATATATCCAAATTAACATAAACGATTTTCGCACATTTTATCTTCAATAGATATAAATAATATTTATATATTTATAAATATATATATATATATATAAATATATTAGTAATCATTTTCAAATAGAAATTTTCAATATCAATCACTAAGTTAAAAATAATTTCAAAACCCTAATATGCAAAAATCAAAGTCAATTATCAATTCTGAAACAAATTTAAACAGCGTGGAAGTAATTAAGAAAAAAAATGGAGTCAAATAAATAATAAAAACTACAATGAACAAAATTGCTTGCAAGAAATAAGAAATAATCAAAACAAAAGCTGATGCATCATAGGACATGAAATTCAAAACAAATAAAATATCAAACAAATTCAAAAACTCTTGAAAGAGAATTCATTCAAAAGGAAGCCCCCTAGCCCAAATTTGTCTATATCCTTCAAATTTTCTCTAGATTTTTCTCCGATTTTTTTCCAGATTCCTCTCCTCTAAAATTTTCTCCTCTAAAATTTAAAATTATTCTGCATTCAAAATTTTAATATTGGTTGATGAAAATGAAAGAACTTAGAACATTTTTTTTAAATCGTAAATTTAAAAATTTAATATTAAAGGTTACAAACGAAATTAAAAATTTGATATTAAAACGAAATTTACTCTAGGAGACTGCACTAAATTAAAATTATAGTGAGTAAACAAACTTAAAAATGAAAAGAAAGTGGGCTCAGTCCATGAGGCTCGGTGGCTCCATTTTAACTCAGGCTGTTTGGTACTTCCGTCCACCTACGACCCTCACCAGATGCTGGTTTTCAAAACCAATCTTCTTCTTCTTTTTCTATCGGGGGTGTCCGTATAAATCTGAAAAGGAACTATAAAAGAGAAAATCATCTTCTGAAGGAAGAAGAAAGTGGCAAGAGGATGGCGGGAGGCGAGGAACTTGATTCCACTGAGTTGCAGAACCGCGATTGCTCCTTTGTGTGGGATCCTCAAACGCAGCTCTACTTCCATGCCAGGTTTCCTCCTTCCCAATTTTATATTAAATTGCTACTAGTAGAAAATCATCTTGCTTACCGTAATTGAGTTAATTGTAGGTTGTTTTTTTTCCTTCAACTGTTGATAATTTTATCCAAATTGCAATTTTCTACAATTTTTTTCTCAAGAATCTGCTCTTCTTTTCCTCACCGTACGTGAGTGTTTGATTTGTTGCAGTAGTGGATTTTACCATGACCCTCATGCTGGATGGTACTATAACAGTAGGGATGGTCTTTATTACAAATTTGAGAATGGAAATTATGTGCTTTTGGACTTCCACAAGGACAAGGTAGGTAGCTCTCACCTTCTTTTTACTACTTTTTTTCACCGTATTCGTGTTTCTTTTGTTTTTGATTAATGATTGATAAATGCTTTCGCAGGAAGGTGCTGTGGCTGATAATCCTGTTCAAAATGAGCCATGTGCCAATGTGTATTGTGACGGAGAGGAGTGTCACTCTTCATCTCAGGGCGGTGTAGTGAATGCTTGTGATATTGCAATGAATGTTGCTGATGAATCTACTGCTGCAGGTAAGTGTGTTTACTCAATACTATGCTGTAGGATGGCATAGGAGAGTTTAGCGAACTTTTCTTCTTAGAGGGTCTGTTCAAATTTTTCTTTGAGCAGGGCAATATATGAATCTGATTCAAATATTCATAGTTATAAATTCTATCCCCATAATACCTTTTACTTTTGCAAATAACATTCTATTTATTGGATTCTCTTTCACTCCAATGTTTTAAATCAAGTTACTGGACTTCTGATTACTAGGTCAAATAGAGGACAACAGTACTCATGTGTCTGAAAATCCACCACCACCGTCAGAATGGTGTGCTACTTATGACATTTTGTATCCTATATTTTGATGCTATTAGTTATTGAGTATGTATTGTCTTACAATGGTTTCTTTTGAATTCAGGTTAGAGGACGCACTAATTGACCTTTATCTCTCTGGTTATAACTTACCTGTCAATTCAGCTGAATGCAACAATGTCTTTTGAAACAGATGATGGTGAGAACTTTAAGTTTCCTTCCCATGGTCTATATCACAAATTTCTTTGTTGAATTTTTGTAAACGTTTGCTATGTTCAGATGATGTAAAAATTTCGTATATTCAGAAGATATGATCTTATGGTGTGTTTTTTTGAGGGGCAGGAAGGGATGAAATGTACGAGATGGAAGAGGGTGAATGGATCCCAGAGGAAAATCATGGTTTAGCTGATTCAAGTGAAGTTGTCCCATGTGAAGGTCTTGCTACAATGTTGCTAATGTTAATCACTTGATTGATATCCAATTTATTTGAAATAAATAACGTCTGGTTAAGTTTTGCCTACAAAATTGACCACTTAAGGGATCCTCATGGAACCAGTTTCACAAGTCTAAATCAATGCACTGGAAAATTTTCATTCAGGTGATACATTGGATGAAGAAAACTGGCGAGCACAATATGGTCAAGTCATGCAATCCAGGGAAGAGCCTTTGCCAGAATTCCCAGTTGTTGACTTATGGGACTGGGTGATGGTGACAAGACCAAGAAAAGATGGTAAAGGTCAGTTGGCTAGACTGATAGGTCGGCTGCTAAAGCGGTCTGCTAAGATTCATCCCTCCATGCCTTCTGGCGGCGGTCTATTTAAAACTGCTCCTATATGTGAAGTGCATCTTGATCTGGTACGAGTTAGAACAGGTTTGCATTTGCCTTTTCTATATGGCCGCATTTGCAAGACATGTAATGATTCTTGGTTTTGATCAAGAGGGAGTAATGAAAATATATGGTTTTATGCCACTCTCTTTGTTCAATCAACTGTTTAATTTGTAAGTAAGCCCTTCTCGCATTAATTTTTGCAGGGCAAGTGTACAAATTGCGAAGTCCAAGTCCAAGGTACTTAGCTTCCTTGTCAACGTACGATTCTTCTGATCCAACAAAAGATTGGGCCTTCCCTGATTTATCATTCAATAAGAAAGCTTCCCTCAAGTTTAAATCTATGCAAAAGCAGAAATCAGAAGCAACTGGAGGGAAAGTCTTAAAAGATTTGTCTATATTGTCAGATCAGCCCCCTGCATCTGTGAAGGTAGCTTTATCTTTCAAGAATTTAAATTCCAAATCCTTTTGCGGTAGTTATGCATGTGAAGAATATCATTAATATCAAGAAGTATATAGAAAGTATAACAGTGACAGGAATTAGCCACCCTGTTGATGTAGAAGAGTACAGTGACACTCAAGTAAAGATTCAAAAGTTTGTTGGACAATATCTAACACTTCGTAAGTTGGCCCTTTTGTTTAATCAGCCCTGTTGAAAATTCATAATTCTTTTAATTCAAAATGCCCTTTGCATTTCCAAGGGAACTGCCCAATAGTAATCACACACTTCTTGTTGACTACAAAAAAGTCACTTCTTACCTCCAAATTGGAGTATACGATTTCATATACTTATTCGGTTATTCCCCAACTTACCTATCCATTTCTTTCTTGTTCCAAAACGAAAACTATCAATTTCTTTCTAAAAGAAAAGTCCCATCTAGAGTGGAGGTAATTTTTGTTAGTGGCTTAGAACTTTAAATATATTGGTTGCTATTTTTACATGAGTTTGTGGGTTATGCTCATTCCTTTGGCAATCTGCCTTGGCCTTTGTCTCTTGCTATAAGCAGGGAACCCATGTATATCGGGATAGAGCAGCTGAGAGAAGAACTTTGCATGGTGGCTTTGGTGTCGGTCCAGGGCAAAAGAATGCAGCAATTGATCATGATAGTGATCCTATCTGTATAGAGGATGCCAAAGCTGAAGCCTTGACCATGTCATTTGGGGCTGGTAGTTACGCCAGACGAATTCTAGAAGGCATGGGCTGGAAGGAGGTGAATTGCAATCTAACTAATGTTTTCCTATTATACAAAAATCACAAACACTTGAATCTACAATAGATCTAGAGGGGTTTCCTTTGTCCTAGATAATTTTTGATTAGGGTTGACCATGCCACCAATTATTTAATTTGATTTGGGTGAAAGGATTATCATTGAAAAGTTAAAAAAAAAAAAAGAAGAAAGGATTAAGACCTTAGAGAAAATTGTTTCTTCGATCACTTGACACTTTGGTAATGTATATAAAGCCATATAACTACCATTGTCCACTGTTTCACGTTTAAATTGTATGCAGGGGGAGGCACTTGGTAGCACTAGAAAGGGCTTGACAGAACCATTACAACCAACAGGAAACATTGGTAATGCTGGATTGGGATGGTCTCAAACAAGGGGCTGCTAAGATTGCTAGGCACCATCAGCCATCTGAAATTTAAATTTTTTGTTTGGCTTGTGCCTATGGTGGTACATATGAAAGTTCCTCGTAATTCCTGAGGACAATGAATGCAGCATGAGCAAAAGCTACAAAAATGGAAGAACACAATAGTGCTCACTTTATTTTTATTCTTATTAGTTTTTTTTTTGGGTTGAGGGCCTCTTGTTTTAGGTAAGCAAAACAAGAATTTAATTTATCTTTTACTTGTAAAAGTGTACATGTCGCTCCCAGGGTTTACTGGCTGTGAGTATCTGACTGGTGATGTCATTGTCTTAAACGTGGTGGGTGAATCTCTACTTTTAGTGGAAGCAGTTCCTTGCTTGCTGGTTGCTGATGACCGGCTTGGTGCAGGATATTTCATCTCATTCATTATAATTGGTTTACCTTGAATTACAAATTCTAATCAGTTGTGTTGTTTGATGAGAATAGATCCTTCTTTTTTTCTTGAACATTTGGGTTTAGAATAATTATTTTATACACTGTTAGTAGAGTTTTTTTATTTCACAAGTGAGATTAGGATCATGACACATGTATTATTTTATTTATTTTTTATTTTTTAAATATTTTTATAGAACATATGTCATGATTTTAACCATGTTTGTAGAGTAAAAAAACTTTATCGGCGGTGTATGAAATAATTATCCTTGGGTTTATTGTATGGATTATTATCTCATCCACTAACAGTGAAGTTTAAAAACTTCATAAGCAGGATTACAAGATTGTTACATGTCTTTAAAAATAAAAACATATTAATTAAAAATAAAAAATGGGATATGTGGTAGTTTTGTAACTCGTTTGTGGAATTTTTAAACTCCATAGTTAGAGGATGAGATAATAATCTTGTATGTATTTGTGCTTGTAACAAATTTGATATATGGCTATTGAAATCTCTAGTTTTGTTTCTGCTTATATTCCTGATATAAAGCTTGGTGCTATTGTTTTTGTCAAATTTTGCTTCGGCTTGATTTTGTTTAATCTTTGTAATATTTTGTACTATGGAAGAATTTGAGTTAAATTTCAAAATTTTCTTTTATTTGCAGATTATATGGATCTGATAATTTTTTTCATTTTGATTGTATAGTCTTATGTCTTTATATTCCATTGAATAAAACCTATTTTACTTTGCTATAAAAAAAATCTGAAGTTAATCGTAGGGAACCAAAAAATGGGGAAAACAATCTCTCTAAAGATATGTTCTTCTATGATTAATGTTATGTATATTTTATTGTTACAATGAAAATATTAAATAACTGGAGATAAGGGTGTGATTGTTTGAATTAGAATCAAAGTCTTATAAATTGTTATAACTCATCTTTGGTTACCCAATCAAGAGGATGTTAGTTATATATACTCATCTTTGGTTATTCGGTCAAGAGAATGTTATATATATATATATATATATATATATATATATATATATAAAATATTAAATAACTGGAGATAAGGGTGGGATTGTTTGAATTAGAATCAAAGTCTTATAAATTGTTATAACTCATCTTTGGTTACCCAATCAAGAGGATGTTAGTTATATATACTCATCAAGAGGATGTTAGTTATATATACTCATCTTTAGTTATTCGGTCAAGAGAATGTTCTATATATATATATATATATATATATATATATATTATATATATATATATATATAAAAGGGATCAAGTTACACTATTTAAAAATAATTTTATTTTATACTATTTTATATCTTTTTATACGATTTATATTTTTTTCGAAAATGTTTAGCTATTAATTTGATAATAATAAAATTTCAACCATTAATATATATTAAAAAATATGTTATTTTCAATTGAAATAATAGGGATATTAGATCGAATCGAAACTTTACATGCATGATGGATACCAGTAAGTTGTTAAATCAAAAGGTTGGTTTGTAAAAATATTAATTTTACATGAAGTTATAAAAATTGTGTAAAATAGAATTGTTTTACATTGGTGTAACTTGATCATTTCTCATATACATATACATATACATATACATATACATATACATATACATATACATATACATATACATATACATATACATATACATATACATATACATATACACATACACACACACACACATATATATATATATGGATTATTATCTTATTTACCGCCAATTGAGTTTTTTAACTCCACAAGCGAAGTTAAGATGATGACATGTGTCTTATTTTATTTATTATTTATATTAGGATGATGACATATGTTCCATTTTATTTATTATTTGTGGAAAAATATTTTAAAAATAAATAATAAATAAAATGGGACATGTGCCATCATCTTAACCTTGCTTGTGGAGTTAAAAAAAACCACTGGTGGTTGATAGGATAATAATCTTATATATATATATATATATATATATATATATATATGAGTAGGAATTCACTTACAGCAATATAAAACTAATTTAATTTATACAGTTTCATATATTTTTAAATGATTTATATATTTTTAATTCAACCGATGAAATTTATGTTTTATTCATGTAAATCATGTACTCCAACTTTCAAGTTAATCGAATATTTATAATTATTTGTTTTGTAAAAATAAAATCTCAACTGTTAATATATATTAAAAAAATGCTATGCTCGATTGACATGATAGGGATATCAGATCGCCACAAAAATTTACATATATGATAAATACGAGCAGGTTGTTAAATCTAACGATTGGTTTGCAAAAATATTAATCTTACAAGAAGCTATAAAAAATGTGTAAAACAATTTTATTTTACACTAGTATAAGTAAATCCCTCTCCTCTCTCTGTCTATATATATAACCCTCTTTCTACACATTACATGAATTTATGTCAGATTTACGCTTAAACAAGTTTTACACATTTCAAAAGCTAGGAAAAAAATCTATTCAAAGGAATGCCTTGAAAACGGTGGATGTATTAAGTCTATTTCAAACAAGAACGCCATGTTTTCATAATGGGTATAAATCTCTAAATTTGATAAAATTATTTGTTAGTTTAAAGGTGGTAGTAATGGACGAATTGACAAAATCCATTCAAGTTAAGGTGCCTTGGTGTATGATGTTTACACATGACATTGTCCTGTGTGCAAAGACTAGAGCAGAGATTAATGCAAAGTTAGAACTATAGAGACAGACAATAGAATCAAGAGGGTTCAAACTAAGCAAAGTGAAGACTGAATATATGGAAAGTAAATTTAGTTCAAACAAAGAGGAAGAGCAAAATGTAGTGATGTTTGATGGCGTGGTGATACCTAAGTAGGATTATTTTCGATTCTTGGGGTCAATACTATAGATGGATGGAGAGATTGATGGTGATGTGACCTATAAGATCCAGGTTGGAAGGAGTAAGTGGAGAAATTCTATAGGTATGTTGTGCGATAAAAGAATTCTTATATGGTTAAAAGACAAGTTTTACAGGACAGTTGTTAGACCAACATTGTTATATGGTGGTGAATGTTGGGCGACTAAGAGACTGCATACACAAAAGATGAATGTAGCAGAAATGTGAATGTTGTAATGGATGTGTGGATATACAAGAAAGAATAGAATGAGAAATAAAAACATCCGTAAGATGGTTGGAGTAGTATCTATTAAAGACAAGATGTGTGAAAATCATTTATGTTAGTTTGGACATGTATGGCGTAGACCTATAAATGCACCAATTAGGAGAGTGGAGGCTATAGATGATGGAAGAAGAGTTAAGGCTAGAGAAAGACCGAAAAAGACTTAGAAGGAAGTAATTCGGAAAGATATGGAGGTATTAGAGTTGGATGAATACATTGCCTTAGATAGAAATGTGTGGAGAAGGAGAATTCATATAGACGATTTGTTGTAGTTCAGATAGTGATTCATGCAGCCTACTCTAATTTCTTGGGATAAAGGCTCTGATGGTGATGATAATGATTTGTTAGTTTAAAGGATTAGATTAAACTAGAAGATGGTGAAATGATTAATTTATAATTTCAATTTATTTTTGAAATAGTATGAGATTTTGTGTGTTTGGGATAAATTTAGCCCAGAAACTGCCATGCTTTGCTTAACTTAATAAACCAAGCTCAAAACTTGCTTAGTCTCCTTGTTTTCCCAATCTCATGGCTTGAAGACAAACTGATTCCACTTGGCCCCTAAACTATACCACTTTTATCACTTTGGTACTTAATGAATTTTGGTTCTCACTTTGGTACCTAAATTTCACTTCCGTTAGACACTTCTGTACTTAAGACTAACGCTGGTTAAAAATGTTGATGCTTAAAATGTCCAATAACATTTTGACATGTGGCACCATGTTAGTCTTATTTTATATTTCTTTAAAAATTATTTTTAAAAATTAAAAACATTTAAAAATATGTAAAAATATTTACAAAATATTTTATAAATATTTTTAAAAATATTTATAAAATATTTAAAAATATGTAAAAAATATTTAAAAATATGTAAAAAATATTTAAAAAATATTTAAAAATATGTAATTATTTAAAATGATAATTAGGATAATAAAAATAAAGGTCATGATAAATACAAAAAGAAATGTTGAAATTAATCAAAACACTAATTGGGAATTGATAACCCAACCTCAATTAAACTTAAACTAAACTTGCATTAGCCAGCACCTTCATCCTCGTATTGAAACATTCAATACCTAGTTCACTCAAAGCAAAATAAACATAGGAATAACCACACATAGAGACCAGATCAACAAATTTTGCCTTCTCTTTGCTTTGTTGGATAAGAGCGCTCGGGGACACAGGGAGGGAGCAAGCGAAGTGTGTCGTTAAAAAGAAAGATACCACTACTTCACCTCCTTGTTGGACCGCTGACATGAACATAGTGATCTCTAACCAAGACCAAGTAGAAAATGTTTCTTTTATGCCTCGGGAATTAGAGACACTTGTATTCATTTAGTAATTTTACCCTTTCTTCATTCTTGGACAAGAGTGAGCAAAGATGGCAATGTCACTGGTTTTGAATTTCTAGTCCTAAAGCTTTTTAGAAGAAATGCTGCTAGTATTGAATTCTTTTCATTTAAGGAGGACTGATTTGAGGTTTAGATCTAGGAGTTGGGGTTGATAAATCAAAGGTTTTAGTAGCAAATTGGGGTATGGGAAGAGCAGCAGAAAGATTTCTAAAAATTTTCGGTCGCTTCTAACTACCATAGTGTGGTGGCTAGGGTGATGGATGGTAAGGTTGGAGTCAACAAAATCTAAGTTTTGAGAGACGTAGTGGTTGTTTTGAAGAATGTAGAGAGAAAGTTTGGAAACTGGTTTTAGAGAGAGAAGAAACTAAGTTGGGTTTTTGTTTTAATATTTTGTAAATGTTTTTACATATTTTAAAATGTTTTTTAAAAATAATTTTTAAAGAAAAATAAAATAAGACCGACATGATGCCACGTGTCAAAAATATTATTGGGCATTTTAAGCCAAGTAAGCAATTTTCAAATGACGTTAGTCTTAGGTGCTAAAGTGTCTGATTGAAGTAAAGTTTAGGTACCAAAGTGAGAAGGAAAATTCATTAAGTACCAAAGTGATAAAAAAGGTATAGTTCATGGGCCAAATGATAAATTAACCCTTATAATAAGTGTGTAAAACAATTTGTTTTACACTAGTATAAGTAAATTCCTCCCCTATCTCTATCTCTCTTTATATATAACTTTTTTCTATGCATTAGATAAATTTAATCTTAGATTTATGCATGAACAAGTTGCACACATTTCAAAAGCTGGGAAAAAAATCTATTCAAAAAAATGCCTTGAAAAATGGTGGATGTATTAAATTTATTTCAAACAAGAATGGCATGTTTTCATAATGGGTACAAATCTCTAAATTTGATAAAATTACTTATTAGTTTAAATGATTAGATTAAACTAAAAGAGGGTGAAATGATTAATTTATAATTTCAATTTATTTTTGAACTAACATGAGATTTTGTGTGTTTGAGATAGATTTCGCTCAGAGAGTACTATGCTTAGCCTAACCTAATAGGACAAGCTCAAATCTTGCTCAGTCTCCTTGTTTTCCCAGTCTCATGACTTGAAGATAAATTGATTTCACTCAAATAATTAGACTCCATCAGATGGTGAAACATTGCACGATCTAAGTAACCCCCAAATGCTTATGAAAAAGCTCTCATCCCAAGGCAAAAAGGATCTTTTAGCTCTCATTACTACCCAAGCTCTATTTATATAACATTCTGCCTTATTCCTTCCTATCATTTGTACTCTAGTCGTGTCTGAACACTCGAATAGTTTTAGCGAAAGATTGTAACTAGTAAATAGTCCAGTTCATGCTAATTACATAGTAGCACCACTCAGCTACTTTTGTGGACGTAGGCACCTTTGCTAAACCATATATATCTTGGTGTCCTCTTTATTTGGCTAACATTGTTTAAACCCACAACTTTTTACAATAAGAAGATAGACAATTTTAAATGAAATTAAGGCATAAATATACAAGTTGAAATTTTAAAAGATGGAACAAATAATCAAACATGAAAACTATAAAGGTTCGATTGTTCTCCAAGGTGAATTTATGTTCTCTTTTTAACTTTCCTTGTTAAGGAGTTCAATCCACTATATCATCAATCTTACAACGACCCTTTTAAGGACAGGTGTTGAGGTTGTGAACAATGAGAGTTAAGTATGATAGACACCAGGATTTATGTGGTTCAACAAGAATGCCTATGTCCACGTAGTGTAGTTGAGGATGCTACTACATGAATATCATCAATCAGACTATTCACAAGTTATAAGACTCTTGCTAGAACTAGTTAAGTGTCTAAGTAGGACCAGGATATAAATAAGCTAGAAAGAGAAAAGCATGATACAATATAGGAATAGCTTAGGCAGATCGTGTCATGTGTTATCGGCTTGTGGAGTTTATTTGTTTGAGTGGAATAAGTCTATCTTTATGACATGAGACTGAAAAGACATGAGACTATGTATGGTTTGGGTTGGGCTTGTTGGGCCAGGCTTGATGTGATTGTCTCCTAGCTAAATTCATCCATAACACTAAGTCCCTTTTATATCGGAATTGAGCATCAATTTCAATCTTGGTTTATTAAGTGGCTTGAACAAAACTCTGTTGCGTTGTGGTAATCACCCCACCTTTGGCAAGCACGTTTCTGTATGTGTTGTGCTTGGTTTTTTTATGAGAAAGAAAGTTTTTTGCGATCGTCTTTGTTAGACTTCCCTTTTTATTTTTGATTTACTTCAAATTTGAGCAACTTTCACTACTCGTGGAGTTTTGTCTTTGACCTTTAGGCTTTGATGCAAAGGCCTTTTCTCTTCTAGACTTTTTGTTTTTCATTGCTTGTCTTGAGTTCTAGGCTAGCTCTTACTTTCATCTTTCTTTTACATTGTACGATCTCTAGCTTCAACATTGTTTCGATTTTCATTTGATCATCTTCATGCTTTGAGTTCTAGTCTTAGCTTATGCTCTTATGTAGTTTTGATTTCTTGCATGCCTTGAGCACTTGCCTAATAGCTTTTGATCTTATGAGTGCTTTGATTCCTTTCGAGCCTTGGGCGTTAGCTTAATAGCTTCCGCTATTATGAAGACTTTGATTCCTTAACTTGATATCTTCCAGTCTTATGAGGATTTTTGGTTTTCATCATGCCTGGAGCTCCAGCTTAGTAGTTATACTCTTAGGAGGACCTTTGGTCTTCACCATGCCTTGAGCCCTAGCTTAGTAGCTTCTGAGCTTTAGCTTGGTAGCTTCTACTTTTAGGAGGACCTTTGGTCTTCATCATGCCTTGAGCTCTAGCTTAATTGCTACTTCTCCTATAATGACTTTTAGTTGATGTTGGCCAAGGGGATACACTTCCTTGTTGTTCAAACACTTGAGCTAGACATGTTGAGTTTAATGACTTAAGATTGGACATAGTAATGTCAGATTCTTGCCTTTCGCAAACTTGCATTTGGCATGCTTAAGATTGACCAAGGGAATGTCACCTCTTTGCCTTCCATAAACTATCATTTGATATGCTTAAGATCGACCAAGATAATGTGACCTCCTTGGTTGTAGCAACTTGGATCCTTTTTGCTCAACTAGACTTGGTGGAATGCTTATTCTTGCTTTCCATGGCTTTTAAGCTTTTGATTGCTCGTCCATGGTTAAGGGAATTCTCCTCGTTGCTTTTCATGACCTTCGGTCCTTTAGCTTTTTCAAATTTGAATGAATACTCATTCTTGCCTTCCCTAACATTGAGCTTCGTGTGCTTATTCATGGATAAAGGAATACCCATTCTTGCTTGTCGTGACATTAAGCTTCATAGCTAATCTTGCTTATCCTTGCTTTCTACAATCTTGAGCTTTGATAATTCGTCTTAGGCTAAAAGAATGCACATCCTTTCCTTTATGACCTTTAGCCTAAAGACTAGGTTTATTGCCGTCACTACTCCTTGTTCTCATTTTTGAAATTTTACTTACACTAGTTTATTCCTTCCTTGCACACCTTCTGAGTAATGAGAACAAGTGGTGGACTTGTTGGTTTCATAGTCGCCTTTACTATAGTTATTTGAGTGATCATTGTTTTAGCATTCCTTGCATTTCTTGCCTTAGCATCTCATTTGGGCACTTCCTTGTAACTTATTGTGCAAAACATTTTGCCTTAGCATGTGCATTACTTTGTGCTTTTTTATGTGCCTCTTGTTAGGGAATCACAGCTCAAATGCTCATCATTGCCCTTAATTGAATGCTTCTTTGTGCACTTGAGTACCTTTTTTGTTCTTGCATGCTAGTCTTATTATTGCATGCCTATGTGTTATACTCGAACAAGCATCATGTCGTATCTTTATGTGCTTTCTTTGAGCACTTCATTGCACATATTGATTTGAGTAGCATTTGTGAATGCTCTTTTTCCTTTTTTGGTTGAGCTTCCCATATTTCATACTCATGCATGTTGCTTCAATTTGTTCGAATAACATTTGGCTTATTTATGCATTCTTCTTGGTTGGACTCTTCATTGCACACTCGTGTGCTTAACTTGATTTTACTCTTTGTCGCGTATCCTGTACTCAGTTGAGCTCTTTTTTCACATCTTTGAGCTTAGCTTGCTTAGGTGATATCACACACACTCATTTGCCTAATTTGGTTGAGCTCCTTGTTGCATATACATGTGTTTTTCCTTGTTCATACTTAGCTTAACTAAGTACGTCATTCTTCCTTTGATGAGATGTTGCCATCTGCACTTTGATGTTTCATTCTTGTTGCTTAATAACTTGCTTTACTCTTTCTTTGACTGGTAAGGTGCCATATAACCTTGAATACATCACTTTAGGTAAGTTACTAATGGTTGAATATGATAAGCTTCTTGCCTCTCTTCTTAACTGAATATGGCTTCTATCATTTTCTATGATCTTATTTCTAGAGCTTTCACTTTTAGTAAGGAGAATCATCTTCTCTTGTATTGCTTACTCTTTGAGCAAGTGACTTGGTTTGTTGTGTCTCTTGTTTAGATGAATTGGTGTATCACTTGCTTAAGTAAGCTTGGCACATCACTTGTTTGCAGAAGGCTTGGTGTATCTTGGTTAAACAAGCCTTATGCTTAGTTGTTTAAGCAAGCCTTGTGTTTTCTTGATCATGTACAAGGGAATTCACTCTTGTTTCAGCGTAACCAATGCCAACTTGCTTTGCTTGCATTCAAATTTGGTCAAGTATGAAGTTACAACTTATTAGCTCGGGCCAGGAAGCCTGTATGAGAATTAATTAGGTAAGAGTAAGGCGTTTGATCGGGTAAGCTTGCACTTTGCTTGATAGAGGACGTCTTTCAATCATCCATTTGTTTAGGCATAGCTTTGTGTACTTCATGATTGAGTGAACCTATATTGAGTTCTCTTGGCCAAGCAAAACATATGAAGGAGTTTCTTTGATCAGGCAAACACATAATAAAGTTCACTTTGATCCGATGGAGCTTCATTTTAAAGTTTAATCATGTAAGGCTTCCTTTTAGCCACATAAAGTCATTTGATTGGGTAAGATGAGGTTTATTTGGGCAAGGTCTTGGATAACTTGTTTGGTCTTTACTTTGGGTACTCGTTCGGTTAACTAAAGAGCATGTTGTTCGGGCACAACTTCCTTTCTTGGCCATGTAAGGCTATTTGTTCGGGAATGTTTTTCCTCTATTGGTCATGCAAAGCTCTTTATTTGGGCATGGTTTCCTCTCTTTGTTGTGCAAGGCCCTTTGTTCGAGTATGGATTCCTTTCTTGGCCTTGTAAGGCCTTTTATTGGGGCAAGTTTTCCTCTCTTGGTTATGTAGGGCCCTTTGTTCGAGTATGGATTCCTTTCTTGGCCTTGTAAGGCCTTTTATATGGGCAAGTTTTCCTCTCTTGGTTATGCAAGGCCCTTTTAAGCAAACTTATTCTCTTAGTCGTGCAAGGCCCTTTATTTAGGCAAACTTCCTTTCTTGGTCATGTAAGGCCTTTTATTCTGGCAAGCCTTTTTGGTTGGTCGTGCAAGGCCTTTTATTCACGAAAGCTTAATTTATTGGCATTGCAAGGCCATTTGATAAGGCAAAGGCTTCTTCTAATGGCCATGCAAGGCCATTTGATAAAGCAAGCTTTCATTTCTTTTGATAAGTTGCTTTGATGAGGTATTTACCCTACTCTTAGTTAACCAAAAGTTATCGCTCTATCTATGCTTACCCTTTTACACTTATCCAAATTGATGCTTCTTGTGAGCAGTTATGCTTATTCGCAATTAAATTTTTGGTGCTTCATCAAAAAATGTTCTTTATGTGGGTTGCACAATTTGTATCAATCAAATAAGTGTTCTTATAGCGATTATGCTCTCTGTATTCTTCTTTTAATCTTCAATCATTTGAATACCTTTGTAGAGTGATTGCATCATCTGCACCTAGTTCCCCACACTTCTTTTTATGAATGTTTCATGATTTTGCTATTCGTGTTTAGTATGTCACACTTAATCGCATCGAATTCACTAGTAATTGGATATACAATTTGGGCTTGGCTTTTTCATACTTTGCCAAGCTGATGTATCATATCTTCACAAACTATTGCATCGTGATCATGGCGTTATCCATGCCTTGATCTTGGATGAAGCTAGAATGACTGAGCATCATCTTTATTTGACTTTTCCCCTATCTTTGACCTTTCTTTGACTTATAGGCATAAGAGTAAGACATATGGCTTTGTTTTGTCTTTTTCCTTCTTTCCATTTCTATCATTCTTCCACCTTTTACTTTTAGCACTTTTTATCCTTTTCAATTTAAGGTAAATTTTGGATATTTCACATTCCCACCATTTTTCAAAATTTTCATTCTTTGACCATTTTACCTTGTATCTTCTTCATGTTGATTGGGTTTTGAACATTTCTTCCTGTTCCCATACCTTTTGGCCAAACCTCTTAGGGCTTTTTGTGTAAAATTTGATTCTCACTTTGTTGGAGCAATACACTGAAATTCCTCACTAAACTCATTTCCTTTGGTTTAGTTTCATCTTAGGGTTCTTTGGTTGCGCTTCTGTCGATCTTCACTTACACTCTTGAGGTGAACTTCTTTATTTTTTTCTTCTTTTCCATTGTCCCTAACATGTCTCACCATACTTGATAAGTTGCAATATTTCCTTCACTTTGCCTAGTAGTATATATGATTGTTGTCGATCGTATGTATGCCTTTCTTTCTTGAATTCTATTGATGACGTTCGCTTGTGTTTTTACATTTGACTTTTTTTTTTAATTTCTAATAATGCATTTATCAAATGAATCATGCCACTTTTTTTATGATTTGTTGAAAGATAATGTAGTTAAAGTTACTCCAAGTCACATGTAATGAACTGCTTATAGTCTTGTTTTAGTCACACCTTTTTGCTCTATTTTTCATCTCATCGTTCATTGTATGTTCTTGTTGCTTATTGTGATTCCATTGTAGCACTAAATAATTATCATATCCTTTTGCTGTAGGCTTTTCACATTGCTTTTGTTGTTTCCGTTTAGCTATCTTCTTAGTATCGATGTCTTCAAGTAGTAGTCTGAGTAATAGTGGCAATAGTAGTAGTAGTAGTAGTAGTAGTAGTAGTAGTAGTAGTAGTAGTAGTAGTTTTAGTGACTTGAGCTCCCTTAATAATGTATCTAGTTCCTCCTTTGTTCTTCCGTTTTCTTTAGCTAGTTTGGATAGGCATTCTTAGGTTCTCGCCTTAGCTGCTTCTTGTGCTACTTTTATGGTAACTTCTTGTAATACCTCTGTGAGGGATTGTGCACCCTCACTAGATAATGACTTTGACTACATTTTTGGTGATTCTTTAAAGCTAAAGTCTCTTCTTCCTAAAAAGTTACCTGACCTTACCTTAGTTGAGCGTCAGTGGGCTTTAGGGGATCTAGACTTTCTTCTTAGTTCCATTCCTTTATCTTAGGTTCCTCATATTAAAGAAGTGTTCTCCATTGCTCCCTTTTACACCATTAGGCTTTCGAACGAAGCCAAAACTATTTCTCGAACCCTTATACAAACAATCTCCTTGTCAATATTCACATCTTTAGAGCAGGCCTTAGGTTTCTATTGCACCCTTTTGTTCTTGACTTCCTTAATGCTTCTCACATTGCTGTTTCTTAATGAGAAATTCTATTTACAACCTATGGATTATTAGATATGACCTATTTACTAAAAAAAACCTATTTCCTATTTTTTGTTTTCCATTTTTACTTCACACAACCTAAAATGATTTTTTTTCCTACCCAAAATACTCTATCTTCCCTAACAACACAACCAACTCTCCTTCTCTTCATTCCCTTTTTTTTTGTGTGTCCGAGGCTCACAGAAGGGAATTTCTGTGAGCCTTCATTAGAGGCTCATGGAAATTCCCTTCCGTGAGCCTTTTAACTTAAAGGTAAAATAGTAAATTTTTTAAGGGTATTTTGGTATTAAAAAAGTTTAATTAAAATAGGGTGTATCTAGTAATTTTTTGAGTGTATTTCGAAGCTCTCTTTCTCAATTAGTTCCAAACTATTGGATGACCTTATCAGGCTTTATTGCTCTTTATATGCTATCAGGCATTAAGATGTCTATAAACTTGTTTAGAAAGTTCTTTTCTCGTAGGAGCAGCGACAAAGGCAACAGATATCTTGCCTTGTACACCAAGCATGGTTTGTGGTTGTTTGACCATTATTCAACCTTTTGGAAATGATGGAAGCATGGCTTTGTCGCATTTCCTCCTGCATTGAGAATGAATGGTTTGCTTGTTTGCACATCCTAAAGGGACTTTGCGATTCTCTGCCCCTTCTCTATGTCCGTTTATGAGAAAAAGTCATTCAAAACTCTTTGCTCGTGAGGCCCAGTGGGCATTAGGGAGCTTGTTTTCTATGACTTTGTCGTAGATATGATGTTTGTGTTAGAGTATGCCCTACAATCAATTGGATTTGGATTAAGTAATTTTAAAAGGCCCGAAAGACCTAATCTAGTTGGACTAAGGCTAAAGCCTTTTTAGGGTTTTGTTAAGAGGTACTATATAAACAACATTAAGTCTAAAAGTTAGACAAAACATTCTTGATAGCCGCTCTGCCTCTTGGAGCTAGCACTCACAAAAACAATCCCCTTCCTCCTTCCTTTGCTGTTGGCCACTTTCTGTCCCAGGCAAAGGTCCTGTTTTGCATCCTACTCGTGAGGATACCGTTAAAGGGCTTCTCTCAGCTAGGAGTGTTGAGTTAACGATAAACGGAAGGTTGTTCGTGGGTTGCCATATTCAAAAGTTGAACATTCCTACATGAGCGACACCAAAAAGGTTAGATTCTATCCTAAAAGGAATCATGATGCATGATCCTGGTAATTTTGGTTTTGTTGTTTTTCTAATCTGCTACTTATTTTCGTGTATGACATGATAAACTGAGACAATGAAACCTTACAGTGGTATTTGACCCAGTGTGCAAACGGCTTTCGAGATAGCAAATTTGATTCGCAGTGGTGCTATTTTATTGTAAGTTGTTACAAATTTGATTTTAATTTTCAAAATTCATTTGGGCAACCTAAAATAATTGTAAGACAATTACAAATTTTTAAGTAAACCGTGTAGGGATTTGTTGAATTAAGAGTTGCATGTTAGAATTCTTTTCAAACTTGTAATTAAAAAAATTGTTTGGCACAAACCTTGCATGCTTTTATCTAATATAATTGATATTAGAGCAATTGTCAAAATAGTTTTGACAAAAACCCAGTAGGCAACATTATAGTTGCCAACCTTGCAAAAAAAATAATTTTTATTATTTTATTTAAAAAATATTAATTATAATAAATTAGGATAAAATTTATCCTCATAAGAGTTTTAAATTAAATATATTTTAAACAAAAAATTATATTTTTTAAATAAAAATTGGATAAGAGTTATCCAATGGTTTTTGAGATTCTAATAAGATTAAAATTTCAAAAATGTTATCTTGATAAAATTTTGTTTTAAAAATAAAATATTTTTTTATTAAATTGGATAAGATTTATCTAATGGTTTTGAGATTTTAATGAGATTAAAATTTCAATTAAGTCCAAATTAAATTTTGAGAATTAAAATTAAATTAAAACAGCCATTGATACCCATAATTAATTAAAATTTGATTAATTAAAATTAAAATTGGATTTTAATTAGGAAGCTTCCAAATTAATATGTAATATTGCTATGTATGCTTGATGCTTGATTCGTATGTGATATTGATGGTTGCATGGTGCATAGTTATGAGCCTAGGTTTACATGGGTTGTAATTTATTTAAATAAATTTAAATTGGGCTTGCGAGCCTTGATTTGTTTGTAATTTATTTATATAATACTTACATAGATAAATTAGGATTATCTTGTAAAATGTACAACATTTGAAGCCAAGATGGTTCGGAGCCAAGGTGAACTAAAGTGACGCTTGAAGGGAAACCGATGAGAAGATATTTAGAAAACAATGTATCTTTAGGTTCTTTTGTAATAGAAAGGTTAACCATGTCACGTTTAATTTTATGATTTTACTTATATATGTTGATACATATATGTTAGAAAAGCATGCTAGGTGAGATGGTAAAACTAAAATCCCTCAAAATAAATATTAAGTCAAAGATAACAAATAAAGATGCCTTCCAATACGATGCATGTGAAAGAGACCTTATTTGGTATTGTGCAACTTTGGCTCAGTCAAGGCATACCTACCCTAGGAATTCACATTGCATGAGATAATAGTTATCTCCAAGTGTATTGGGTCAGACTTAACTAAATCAAATTAGGGCATTGGCTCAGTCAAACCTAATAAGATTTAGAGGCATAGATTGGGCTTTAACCCATATGATGAGTTAGAACAAGAGTTGTTCACCCAACTATCCAAGAGTTGCATGAGATGCAGTTGACAAGAGTTGTCTACCTAAATAATCTCATTGGACGCATTAGCTTAGCTAAAGTCATAATGGGACCAAATATGGATCTTGGCCCACTAGGAAGTCTAGGCGAAACGGCTTCCTGAGTTGATAGTGAGGGCTATTAGCTTGAGGAAAATGTGGGAGCAATTCATTTAATTAAAAGACCATAATTAAATGATTTTAATCACAATGTTACTTGTATATTTTATGATTGTAGAATTATCATGACAAACAACAATTTATCCCTTCGTTCTATCCTTGAGAAGGATAAAAAGTTGGTTGGGGCAAACTTCTTAGACTGGTAAAATTTGAGGATAGTCCTCACTCAAGAAAAGAAGTTATATGTTCTAGAGCATGCGATCCCTACTCAACCCTTATAGAATGCTTCCACTACTGATAAGCAAGCTTATCAAAAGCATTTGGATGATGCTACTGACGTGTAGTGCCTAATGTTAGCTTCCATGAGTTCTGAACTCCAGAAGCAATATGAGAATATGAAACCATTTGATATGATCAAACATCTCAAGGAAATGTTCCAAGAGCAAGCACGACACGAACTTTATGAGGTGTCTAAGGCGCTTTTCCAAAGCAAGATGGGTGAGGGAGCTTTGATGCACACTTATGTACTTAATATGATTAGGTACATTGAGGGGCTGGAAGCACTGGACTTCACCATGCATAAAGAGCTGTCAGTTGATCTCATCCTCCAATTCTTACCGGATAGCTATAGTTCGTTTATGTTGCACTATAACATGAACAATATGGATAAGACACTGGGAGAATTGCTCAACATGTTGAGAACTACTGAGCAGGACTTGAAGAAGTCAAGGCCTACTTCTGTTATGGTGATTGACAAGAACAAATCCAAAGGCAAAGGCAAGCCTAAGGGTAAGCCTAAGCCTAAGAATAACAAGAAGGAAAAAGCTAAGAAGCTCAAGCCATCTGGTGGAGTTGCTAAGACAAGATAGTGCTTCCACTGCGGTAAGACAAGTTATTAGAAGCAGAACTGCACTGTGTACCTTGAAGAGCTGAAGAAAAAGAAAGGAAGTGAGACTTCCACCTCAGGTATATATGTGATTGAGATAAATCTGTCTACTTCTTCGTCTTGGGTATTAGATACTGGATGTGGTTCTCACATTTGCATGAATGTGCAGGGACTAACAAGGAGTAGAAAACTTGTCAAGGGTGAGGTGGTCCTACGAGTTGGAAATGGAGCAACGGTTATCGCATTAGCTGTAAGAACATTTAATTTATCGTTGCCTTTGGGCCTAATTCTAGAACTTGATAATTGTTATTATGTTCTAGCAATTGCCAAAAATATTATTTTTGGTTCTTGTTTGGACAAGAAAGGTTTTTCTTTTAAAAAAATGAACGATAGTTGTTAATTTACTTTAATGATATTTTCTATGGCAATGCTTCCATTATGAATGGATTGTATGTTCTAGACTTAGATAATCACATGTACAGTGTTGATTCCAGGAGGTCAAAGGGTAATGAGATTAACCCTACATTCCTTTGGCATTGTAGACTTGGTCACATATACGAGAAACGCATATTTAGGCTCCACAAAGATGGACACTTAGATTCATTTGATTTTGAATTATATTATATATGCGAATCTTGTTTGCTTTGTAAAATGACCAAGGCCCCTTTTATAGGAACAGGTGAAAGGGCTAGTGGTTTACTAGAGCTCATGTATACAGATGTGTGTGGCCCGTTAACCACACAGGCTAGAGGAGGGTTTCAATACTTCATCACATTTACTGATGACTACAGTAGATATGGCAATGTGTATCTAATGAAACACAGGTTAGAATCCTTTGAAAAGTTCAAGGAATTCAAGAATGAAGTACAAAACCAATTAGCAAGAATATCAAGACATTTCGATCAGATCGCAGTGGAGAGTATTTAAGCCTAGAATTTACAGATCATCTAAAAGAGTGTGGAATAGTTCCACAACTCACTCCACTTAGTACACTTGAATGTAATGGTGTATCTGAGAGGAGGAATCAGACCTTGTTAGACATTGTTCGATCCATGATTAGTCTGTTTGACCTCCTTGTCTTCTTTTGGGTTATGCTTTAGAGACAACAACATTCACACTAAATCATGTTCCTACTAAAGCGGTTGAAAAGACACAACATGAGATGTGGACTGGAAAAAAGTTTAATTTGTCTTTTTTAAAGATTTAGGGTTCTGAAGCTTATGTCAAAAGATAAGTCTCAGGCAAATTAGGACCCTAATCTGATAAATGCATATTGGTATCCTAAAGAGACAAAAGGATACTATTTCTATAATCCCATAGAGCACAAAATGTTTATGGCTCGGTATGGTGTCTTTCTAGAAAAGGACTTCCCTTTTAGAAGAACTAGTGGGAAGAAAATAAAGCTTGAGAGGTTCAAGAACCACAAAATGTCACTGAACCTTTAGTGGAACAGGAGCAAGTCCCATAAGATGTTGTGGAATAGGAAATAGCTTAGAAACACAAGGCCCGCGTAGTTCTAATAGGATACATCGAGAGCCTGAGAAGCTTAACCTTCTCACCACTCAACGCGATGACATATTGCTTATGGATAATGATGAGCCTACCACATACGAAGAAGCAATTACGAGCCTAGATTTTGAGAAATGGATTGAAGCCATGAAATCTGAAATGGACTCCATGTATACAAACTAAGTATGGACCTTGGTTGATCCACCTGAGGGGTAAAACCTACAAGGTGTAAGTGGGTCTTCAAAAAGAAGACTGACATGGATGGTAACGTGCATACCTATAAAGGCCGATTGGTGGCCAAAGGTTTCAAACAAAGGCAAGGTATAGACTTTGATGAAACCTTTTGACTAGTTGCAATGCTCAAGTCCACTCGGATTTTGCTTGCTATTGTTGCATACCATGATTATGAGATATGACAGATGGATGTTAAAACCGTGTTCCTAAATGGAAACTTGTCGAAAGATGTGTATATGACACAACTTGATGGTTTTATCACTCTTGAAAATGCCAACGAGGTATGCAAGCTTCAGAAATCCATTTATGGATTAAAGCAAACTTCTTGGAGCTGGAACATTCATTTTGATGAGATAGTCAAAGAGTTTGGCTTTATCAAGAACGAAGATGAACCTTGTGTTTACAAATGGGTTAGTGGGAGTGCTGTCATATTCCTAGTGCTATATGTGGATGACATATTAGTCATAGGAAATGACATTTCTGCCCTACAATCTGTCAAAACTTGGCTAGGGAATTGCTTCTCCATGAAAGACTTAGGAGAAGTAGCTATATCCTAAGAATAAAGATCCATAGAGATGGATCGAGTAGGCTGCTTAGTCTAAGTCTAAGTACATATATTGACAAAGTGTTGAAAAGGTTTAGCATGGAAGAATCTAAGAAAGGTTTCTTACCTATGTCACATGGCATTTATCTCTCAAAGGACATGTGTCCTAAAACACAAGATGAGAAAGATAAAATGGCTAAGATTCCATATGCTTCAGCTATTGGATATATCATGTACGCTATGTTATGTACTAGACTTGATGTCTCGCATGCTTTAAGCATGGCAAGTAGGTATCAGGTTGACCCAGGTAAGCATCATTGGGTAGCAGTTAAAAACATCCTTAAGTACTTGAGAAGGACTAAGGATGCCTTCTTAGTCTATGAAGGAGAGAATGAGCTCGTTGTAAATGGTTACACTAATGCTAGCTTCCAGTCAGATAAGGATGACTTTAAGTCACAATCTGCTATGTGTTTAGCTTGAACATTGGCACTGTAGGTTGGAAGAGTACTAAACAAGAGACAGCAGCCGATTCTACGATCGAGCTGAGTATATAGCGGCTTTAGATGCAACTAAGGAAGTTGTTTGGATCAAGAGGTTCATAAAAAAACTTGGATGATCCCTAGCATGGTATAGCATTACTGATATAGTGACACTCTATTGTGACAACAATGGAGCCATTGCACAAGCTAAGAAACCTTGGTCTCACTAATGGTCCAAACAAATACTTGGGCCCTTCCATGATCAATTGGCTGTAGTGCAAGTGGGAGAATGTTAGTGTATACACTATGAGCCAATCAGATTTGAACCTGTATTACACTTAAGACATTGTGATTATTTATGTTATTTAATAATACATGACATTTATTTATCGTTATTGACTATATTTAATTTGTTCAAGTCATAATCAAATGATAAAGTCCTTAGAATAGTGGATTTGTATCAAGGGAATCAAAGTAGTGACTTTAATAATGAGATCCTTATGATATAAAGAATACTATTCTTAAATATCCTTAGTCGTAGTATCACTGAGAAGGGACATCAGTGATACGATAAGACTAACATGTGTTAGATTCCTTTAGGTGACTAATCTCATAAGTCATGGATATGGTGATATCTAAATCAACACATGGGTGATCATTGTGAATGAATACACTGGATTGACCCATCTTGAGAACACTATGTGGATTGTTACATTGAGTGTCATTAGATGTTCTCAAATGGCAATGGTATGTGTGATCCTTAGACTTTAGATCACCATGGTATCCTATGTGTGGATTGGTGTACTTTGATGCTGGTAAACATAGCTCAATTAGGGTTACAAGTAAGACAGTAATTGGGTACATTATGAATCATATGAGGGTTGTGTTTGATCAAGATAGGATTCGTGCTTCTTGGTAACAAGAGTCTATATCTCGAGGCCTCTCAATAGAGATTAATGATTGAAAATCTATGGCCACACTACAAATGAGATTTAAGAAGAGATCTTGAATTCATTTGATTAAATAATTTATCTTGAGATTGAGAAACAATGTAGTTAAACTTTAATAGAGATGACACGTTCCACACTCTATGTTCAACTTAGATATTAGGTGACGAAATGATCGAATTATATCCTAATTGCTCATTGAAAGGTTGTCGTCTACTCACTGACATTTTCATTACTTGGGTAGCCATGATGCATTGCTAGATGCCAATCTTGGTTTGTGATTTATGAATGAGATTTTGAATCACTGCCAATATAATAGAAACTGAAAAGGTCATATTGTAACAATCCACAGTATAGTAAAATAACTTATTTTATACCTAATTTACGGTTGGGCTGTCTGTAATGCCTTTAACACTTGCACGGTAACATTAATAAATGATAAACATTTATTTATTTAATAAATTCAGAATATAAAATTTTTACAATATTCCTTACACTTTACATCCCCTGGTTCTATATTTCAGTAATGTAGTACTGTATACATGTATCTGAATATATAAAAGAGAAGTGACTGTACCTTTAAAATTTTACGTACTTTTCCCTAGTGTGCATACTCGTAGCTCTATTTATCTGAGGAAGATCTCAAATTAATCCTTGCAATAAATCTAGGGAGTTGGAAAATAAAGGGGTGAGCGACAACGTGCGCAGTAAAAGAATCGTATGCTGCTTGATACAATGAAATCTATATGTTGGAAAATATTTATTTTTTCATAATATATAAATGGAATAAACCATTTAATTTCCATCACTTTAGTAGCAGTTCAAAACACGTGACAGTTCAGTAGTAAAGCAGTACAGTGAACAATATATGTCACACTGAAAAAACAGTATACAGTCACTTCAGTACAGTATGTTATAATTATCCAGAAATCAGTAGATAAACAGTTTAGTAATTATTTCTAATTTTAGAAATAATTTTCATAATATTCTTTTCCATCAGACAGTAGTTCTCAGTACGGTTCAGTAAACAATAATCAGTACGATACAGTTTAGCAAACAGTATTTCTCAGTACCGTACAGTTCAGTAAACAATATTTCAGTAGGTTCAGACTAGGCATCACCCTAAATCATATCATGCTATCATCATCCTTTAAAGGACACAGTAATAGTATACAGTAAGATCTATGGCCATTGTCTACAGGGCGTCCTCGATGTACACTTACAAGGTGACTACGAGATTGCTGATGACTTGACAGGTCAATCAGTCACGTGACAGTAACAGTAATCAGTAAGCATGAAATTGGGGCCTAAGTCTCAAAACAGTATAAAAATTGTATCATAGCCTTTATGGATCTTATTCAAAATAATTTGAAATATTTTATGTTTATCCACAAGGCTCACAGTTTCATATATTTCCTCTTTTCATGAATTTCCATCATTTTCACATTTTCCCAAAATCATCTGAAAACATTTTATTCACCCTCTCATCACCTTTATGAAATTTATAAAATAAATAAAATCATTAATTAATTCCATAAATGTATAAAATCATTTATTTTCCCATAAAAATACCTTTAAGGAAATCTAATGAATTAAATAATTTATTTAAATAGATATTCCAAAAAGGAATTTATTTCATATCTCCAAATACAGGGGTCGATAAATATTCATGTATCAAGTGAGAATCTCATAAATATTTTTTTTTGAATAATTAATAGTAAAAAGAATATATTTCATTCTCACTTTAAATAAAAATCCATAACATGAATATTTAATTTAGCATTTTTCAATAATTTTCACTTTATGGAAAATTTATGGAAATGATTTCCAAAATTCATGATTTATTCCATTTATGCATCTAAAATATTTCATGATATTTTAGAATAATTTTGATAATTTTCCGGTAGCATAACGACTGCGAATTCTTAACCTCTTGCACGGAATTTAACAGTATGTAAACTAGCTTTCAACCATAATTTTGCATGATTTTAAAGCAAATCAAGCTTCCAATAATTTCATAAAATTAAACTTGATAAATCATGCAATTCATGATATTCATACAACTCACACACTTCCCCTTTACCTGACTAACGATACCAAGCTTTTCGATAGCACCCACCGAAATACGTAATTTTTGGCTGTAAAATAATTTTATTAAAAATTATCAATAATTTTCCTCTTAATTTTAAGCCACTAACTTTCACAAAATGCAGCCACTAATAATACAGCACATGTACAACCTGTATAATTTATACCAGTACTAAAACTAAACTTTCCCGTTTTAACTCCCTTGTCGAATCCGATTTCACCAATCTTCCTCTTCTAATTTCTATAGTCATTTTCTATCATCAAACCATAAAATGCAGTATGATTTCATGCCCAAAACCACCATTGCCGAAAGCATCCATATACCCATTTTCTTGATTTTCAACTATTTCATGAATTTAAGCTTCCTAATCATCTTATTCTTGTTCCTTTAGCCATTTTCACTATTTTTGTAAAATTTGCAGCATGGTTTCCCGTTATTCTCATCTACAGTGAAACCCCAATATGCCCTCTCTTCATGTTCTAGTTAGATTAAATCAAAAAGGACGCTAGATCCAAACATGGCATGCTTAGAAACATCAAAATCAATCATCAAAATTGAATGAATCTTTAAACATGAATTTTGGTACCTCTTGCCACCACTTTCCAGCCCACTTTCCTCTTGATTTTGTTGCTCTTTCATGAAATAAATGGCATCGGTTTGTAGAGCATGATGAGAAGAATGATTTTTGTAGAAATAGGTTAGTGGAAATAATTATGTTTTAATAGGTTTTTATTTAGTTTTTGTTTTCTTTCTCTTTTTCTTCTTTCATGGTGTCGTGAGGGAGGCTGGTGAGGATGATGAATAGTGCCGACAGCTTCAGCTAAAATTCTGCTGAGTTGTGCAGAAAATTCCAGAAATGGCCTAATTACGATTTTACCCCAAGTCACTTAAAATATTAACGATTTTGTCATTAAGCTTCCGATTTCGTAAAAACCATGCAAATGAACTCCAAAAATTATGATTTCAGTACCAATAAATCACATTTAATGTACCTAAATGAATGGAAGTGGTTTCGTTATTGCATAGTGCACTGATAAGGAGAAATTATGATTTTACCCCTTTTTGACTGCCAGCAAAATTTTCCTATCAAACCACCTTTTTCAATAAATCTTTTGACACCATGTTATTCTCCTTTCCATGTAGATTATCATGATAATTTTTTTTTACTTTGTCCCAACTCATTTTAATATGAGTGCAATTTACGAAAATGCCATTGAGACGTATCCGTCATTTTCCAATTTGTTTCCCAAAATTCTCAAAATAATTCCAAATGACAAAAATTATTTTTATGCCTTATTTTATGCCTCCAAATAATTATTTAATATTTATTTCATCTTTTGTACATCATATTATCAGTTATAAACCCAATAAATCCATAAAATTCAAAGTGGGGTCCGCATTAAATATTTATTTAATTTCACTAAATAATTTATTTCCACTATTAAATATTTACAAAAATATGGTGTACAATATAATATAATTAGGTCTCACACACACACAATAAGAGTATGACCAAAATAAAGTAATTGGAGTTGGATCAATGTGATTAATCCTCGTACAAGTAGGATTCATAGTGAGACTAGAATCTTATTCCAACTAGAGTTCGGGATTTAATTAATGGTAATTTAACCCGAGATTACTAAAGGGTATTTTGGTCTTTGCAGTTATAATGAGATTATAATTATGAATTGTTAATTTAATAATTCATGGGCAGACCAAATTATTAATCCGAATGCATAACCAATTGGTTGTAGTGCAAGTGGGAGATTGTTAGAGTATGCCCTACAATCAATTAGATTTCAATTAAGTAATTTTAAAAAGTCCAAAAGACCCAATCTAGTTGGACTAAGGCTAAGACCTTTTTAGGGTTTTGTTATGAGGCACTATATAAACAACATTAAGTCTAAAAGTTAGACAGAACGTTCTTGATATCTGCTCTGCCTCTTGGAGCTAGCACTCACAAAAACAATCCCCTTCCTCCTTCCTTTGCCATTGGCCACTTCCTATCCTAGGCAAAGGTCTTGTTATGCATACTACTCGTGTAGATACCGTTAGAGGGCTTCCCTCAGCTAGGAGTGTTGAGTTAACGATAAACCGAGGGCTGTTCGTGGGTTGCCATATTCAAAAGTTGAACATTCCTACACGAGCGACACCAAATAAGTTAGATTCTATCCTAAAAGCAATCATGATGCATGATCTTGGTAATTATGGTTTTGTTGTTTTTCTAATCTGTTGCTTATTTTCGTGTATGACATGATAAACTGAGACAACGAAACCTTACAGTTTAGGCATCCTATTGGTATATAATTCGCACTTGTTTATTTTCTTTTTTATCATGCTTTTCTTTTATGCTCACTTGGTTTTTCTTACTGGCTTTTGTAGATATGGCTTATATTACTAAGAAATTGTTGGTTGCGGCGCTTCTTCGCAAAAACCATTTAGACCACTTTTGCTCTATTGAGGCCAATTTAAGCCGTGACTTCCTAAGCAAAAGGGAAGCGAGATCTTGCCTTTGCGTCCCCAAGGCCTAAATTCATTACTGCAACTGAAGGAAATAAGGCTTCTCTTAAAAAAGACAAGGGCAAGAACTCTAAAGGTCACATTGTCCCATCTCTTTTAGGTTAGTTTTTATGTTAATTGCCTATTGATAATATTAGAAAATAAAGTTATTTATGTTTTTAATTGTGTTAATTATCGCTTAATCCTCATGAAAAATCGTTAACTATTTCCCTCAAAAATTTAATTTTCTCAGTTTTTAAAAATAAATAGTTTGGAGATGAATCAAAGTGTTTTGAGGACTTTTGGGCTTAAAAAGAGCAAAAATTGGATTAAATTTACTAAAGGACGAATCTTAGCACAAAGGGCCAAAATAATCCATGGAGACAATTTGTTTTGTAGTGCAATTGGACAAGGAGAGAGAAGCTTGGATGATTACAAGGAAAGAGAATGTGAAAGGAGAATCAAATATTGCCAACTCACAATTTTGGGGTAAATTGGAGGAGGCTGTTGCCCTTCTTGGGAGGGTTTAGAACAGACATTTCATAGGGTTCTAGGTAGGCCAAAAATTCCTTACAATTTCCTTTACATTTCTTAGTAATTTTCCTTAAGCTTTCTTTACTCCTTTTAAGTTTTCTTGCACTTTCTTCTACTTAATTAAATTTGTTGTAATGTTTACTATTTGAAGTCAATTTTCATCATTCAATTTAGTTTTCATTCAAGCTAATTTCCAGCATTTAATTTCCAACATTCAAAGTAAGCTTAGTATTTTTAGTTTCAAGTTCTTTACTGCTTTTAATTTCAAATTCTATCCAGCCCTCTTTATTCTAGTTTTTGCTTATTAAAATTCACACAAATCTTAATTAATTGCCATATTAAGTTTAATTAGTGTTGGATCAAAGGAGTTCATAAGGTGTTTGATAAATTGTTGCTTGGGATCAAATTTTCTAGTTATACTTTAAAAGTCATGGTTCGACTATTTTGAATTAATTCTGGTTCAGCTTAGTTGTGGTTGTTGTTTAGGTATAATTTTTGGCTAATTCATGCATTAAAATTAGAAGACTTTAGGCTTAGTTATTTAGGAAATAAATAAATTAAAAGCAATAGGTTTAAAGGTCAATATAGCTTACAGTTCTCTATGTTTTCCTGCATGTATAAATAATCTGTTTGAGTCACATTTTTTTTTCTATTTGAATTCAGCTAAAACTTCAAATTTCAAGCTCATTTAAATTCCTTAAGTTTTAATTTAGTTCTTAGGTTTAATTAATTAATTAAGGTTCGATTTGTGTTGATGCCAAAAAGGTTGTTGGGCTTGTTGATACTGGATCAATTTGCTCCTCCTTGAATCAACTTGCAAAACAAAGACCACTAGGGTTGTTCCCAGTGGGACTTTCTCTAATGCTTAAGTCATTAAAGTATTTAGAGAAGAATATCAAGGTTGAAGAAGATAAGTGTATGTTTTCATACCTTGTTCCTCCTGTCTTCGTGCCTTATATAGGTGATCATGGATGTAACAGATGTTGTGGTCGATTACGCTCTATTATGTAATTAAATGGGCATTATGGGCAGTTATGGACGTTATAGGCGATTATGTCCCATTGTGTAATAAAGTGGGCGGTTACAAATACTCTTACGTTACAGAATGTAACGGCCCAATTCCGTGAGATTACATGAATATGTCTGGTAGGCCATTTGCTACCAAGCTTAGTAAGATGGGCCTATTAGGCCCTACACAGTGATACTAACATAATGCCCCTTGGCGAGCACTAATTACAAAGTGTTTAGTGGTCACCATTTTAACTTTGAAGTCGCCATAGAATATATTATGCTCGTCATTTAGTTGTAGGACTCTACCGATCGCCCATACCATGTTTTAGATGGGCGGGAATTTTAAATTTTAACATTGCACCGGTTTTTCGATTCGTACCTTGAGCCACACATAGAATTAATTGCATTTCTCATTATAGTATGTGGGATTTTCACGTGTCATCTTTTTATTGGTGTGTCAGATGACATCTGTGTTGAGCCTTAATTACAATTTCAATTTAAGTTCGTACATCCATGTGTTTAAGGGAGATTAGTTCACCAACTGGCTACATCTCATCATATGCTTTCCTTTCCACTATATAAACTGGCTTTTTTGTTTGTTTTTACCATAATCACTATAGAAGTACGAAGGTTTTGCAAGTTTTCTGTGATTTTCGTTAGCCATCGTTTCTGCCATCTCAAGTTTAGTAAGTCTTTGTTCCTCTTCTTTTAGTTTCCATTTTGCGAAAGATGTCTGCGAAAAGCTTGTCTTCAGTTAGGGTTGGTGGCCGATGGTTGGCCGATAATGACTTGATTGATGTGAGGCTTACCAAAATCAAGCCTCATTATTCTTTTCCAGACACCCCCGTTAGGATTTTGGTAGAGGTAGTAGGATTAGTGTTGTAGGTACAATAGATGGATTTATGGGGACACATTTCCATTGTACCTTTTTAGATAGTTATTTAAGGATTCCTTTAAAACCTTTTTTCACGGACATTCTTAATGAATATGACATCACCCTTTCCAGTTGACCCCGATCACTTGGAGTGTTGTAGTGGCATTTTACATAGCTTGTAGAGATAATAATATTGACCCAACATCTCACCTATTCAGATCATTTTATACCATTAGGACATCACCGAATTTCGGCTTTTATCATTTCCAGGCTAGAGCTGGTCATCAGGTAGTTATAGGTTTGCTTCTAATCTTAAGGGATGGGAGGATCGTTTTGTCTGTTTAAGGAGAAGAAATTTTTGAGTCAATCTTGAATGGCGAGCGGTGAACGCCTCAATGAATTATTCTTTTGAGTTAACTAGAGCAGAACAGATAGAAAAATTAAATTAGAAGGGATCACAATAAATTATTCAGTGGTTAAAGATAGGAGGCCACTAGAGATGTATTGGCCAGAGCTCGTTGAGGTTCATGCTCCAAGTTTGGTGATCCTAGCTGCAGAAAATAGGTGAGCAAGGTCTCAAAGGGCACAACTTGAGATGGGCGAAGAAAGCTTTGGTGATCTGGATCACGAGCCCTTAGGTACTAATGAGCTGAATAGATTTGATTAGAAGATACTGTGCTAATTACTTTGTATATTAACATACCTATTCTTCCAGGTAGAAGGATGCAAAGGATAAATCTAGCTCACCTAAGGGAAGCAGCCTCTGGAAGGGGTTCATCACACCCCCAAACCTAAGGACCTTCCACTAGGTTGACTAGGGGTCGAGGTCGTGCAGAAGTCAGCACGTTGGCCCGAGTTTTGTTCCTGTAGCTCCTGCTCCTCCAGTTCCAATAACCACCTCACCTAAGCAGCAATCTTCAGAGTCTGAAGACTCGCCATGGGTAGAGCTAACACGTTGGAAGAGAGTTGCTGCTCACCCTCTAAGTCAGGACGAGCCTTGTTCTTCCAGACAGCGAGTAGATCAGCCTCCTGAAAGAGATGGTGAAGGTTTGAACATGCCTCCTTTCAGATGGGGGGTTGACATAGAGCAAATTAGGAACTTTCCCATGCCCAGTTCTTCCTCCAATAGCATCATTACCAATAATCGGTATACCTTTGATTTCTTCAGGGCATTAGTTCATGCATGTGATCGCCAATATTTTCTGGGTTATGGGATTATGGAAAACCTAGAAAGCACACAAGTTGCTGCTACTCGGGTAAGACACTGCCTTCTGTTCTTTCAAATGTTTTCACTGAAAACATTTTCTTAGTATATTTCTTTTCAGCTTATGGCTCGTGTCACTGCTCTTTCTGACTACTTCGCCCACTACGGGCAAGCTACAAGGAACGCCGTGGATGCCGCAAACCAGGAAAGAGATGAAGCAGTTAGAGCTAGGGCGGTCATTGAAGAGAACTAAAATCAACCTTGGAGGAACAATTAGAGCAGATTAGGAACTTTCCCATGCCCAGTTCTTCCTCCAATAACATCATTGCCAATAACCGGTATACCTTGGATTTCTTCAGGGCATTCGTTCTTGCATGCGATCGCCAATATTTTCTGGGCTATGGGATTATGGAAAACCTGGAAAGCACACAAGTTGCTGCTACTCGTGTAAGACATTGTCTTCTTTTCTTTCAAATGTTTTCACTGAAAACATTTTCTAAGTATATTTCTTTTCAGCTTATGGCTCGTGTCACTGCTCTTTCTGACTACTTTGCCCATTACGGGTAAGCTACAAGGAATGTTGTGGATGCGGCAAACCAAGAAAGAGATGAAGCAGTTAGAGCTAGGGCAGTCACTGAAGAGAACCAAATCAACCTTAGAGGAAAGGAACGCAGTTAGAGCTCAGATCTTGTTGTTGGGCGAGGAGCATGAGAGGGTTCTTTCTGCTCTCCGATTAGAGCTGTAGACTTAAGTTGCCACCAAGCAATCTAAGTGCACAACCTTGGAAAGGAAGGTGGCAGAGCTTGAAGGTTAGCTGGCGGGACACAGTTAGTGTATTGAGCAGGTTGTGGCTGAGACAATAGAAAGGGCACGGGAGAGCATGGCAAGTGATGCCCATTACTATGGCATGATCTAGCGACGATCTGCTTTATATATGATAAAGCATAGATACCCAGATCTTGACTTGGACGGCACTTATTTCAACTTTCTGAAGGAGTTGACGAAGATAAAGATGCCTGCTCAACTGTTGATGCTCTTGCCTCAACCATTGGCGAGAACACTCTAGTTTGATGAGCCCAAAGCTACTTTAGATCCTTCAATTGGCGACGACGAAGGTACAACCGCAAATCAAGGAGCTACAAATCAGGGTGTTGCTGCTGACCAGCCTGTGGTGATTGATGACAACCGCGATGAGAGTGATGCTGAGCCCGGGTTATGATGTACTTTTGAATTTTGTAATTTGTAAAGAGACTTTTGTTATTTGCAATCGAACTTTTGTTTTCCTAGCAATGATTTTCTTGCTCATTGATACTATATTTGCCAGTAAGTAATAGATCCTTTGTATAGCTTTTGACAATTTCAAGTACTTAAAGCATTATGAGGATCACTCGAATTATAGGTATAAGTCTTAGGAAGAAGTAATAAGGTTATGTTGTCTAATCTCAAGCTAAGGAACTTAAGCAAATATCATTAGAATGAATGAATTCATGTTGATTGCTTAATTGGTGGGTTTCATTAACAGATCCCAAACTGAGGACTAGAGCAAATAATGTAGAAACAAATGTTCTATCATTGATCGCCAAAACATTAAGTACAAAGTTAGATCCCAAACTGGGGACTTAAGCAAATGAGATCAGATGATTTTCCACTGATTGCCTAAACATAGGGTTACAATAGTATTTCCTGAATTGGGGACTTAAGCATAACAAACGAATGATCGCCCATTCGTGAGGTTACACTAGAGAATCCCGATCTGGGGACTTAAACATAATATTTCTTTAAGTGTTGTGCATTCCAAGTCCTTAGGACCTCATTGCTATCAAGACGGGCAAGTTTGTATGCCCCTTACCAAGTACCTTTAGAATTCGATATGGGCCTTTCCAATTGGGGGAGAGCTTCTTCCTTTCACCCGCAGGTTTGCTCGCCTCATAGTTACGTAGGACTAAATCATTTACTTTGTAGGTTCTCTTGTCAACTCTTCTATTATAATATTGGGTGACCTTCTGTTGCCTAGCTGTAGCTCTAACTCTGGCTTCTTTCCTGAGTTCTTTTAGTAAATCTATGTTTCCCCTTAACTGTGTTTCATTTTCTCCAGTAATTGCATTGGAAGTCCTAAGTGTATGGGCCCCAATTTCTACTAGGATTACTGCTTCTATTCCAAAGGAGAGGCAGAATGGAGATCCACTTGTAGATGAGTGAGCCGTGCTTCGGATCGCCTAAAGTATGTCTGGCAATTCCTCTACCCAATCGTTAGTCATGTCATCTAACTTTTTCTTTAAAGCTGTTAGGTTTTTCTTGTTGGCAGACTCCGCTTGGCCATTGGTTTGGGATGTGATACAGATCCAGGACAGGGTTTGATATGTAAATTTTCGTAAAGGCTGAGACATTCTTACCAACTAACTGAAGACCATTATCTACGACCAGAGTTTGAGGAAGACCAAACCTGCAAATGATGTTCTGCCAGATGAATTTTTCTACCGCTGCTTGGGTTATTGTAGCCACTACTTCTGCCTCAATCCATTTGGTGAAGTATTCACATGCAACTATTACAAACCTCTTTCTGGCCTTAGCGATTGGGAAGGTGCCTAATATATCCAATCCCTATTGGGCAAATGACCAAGGTGCTGTTACTGCATTTAAATTCTCGGGTGGGCGTCTATTTACTTAAGCAAACCTTTGGCATGCATCACATCTCCTCACCATGTCAATAGCATCTTTCTATCATCACCCATCTATTTCAAGATCTTCACCTGCTACCATTCTAGCCAACCTGTTCACTTTGGAATTCTAATTTCTAGCTATTTGTAATAGTTGCACATTTCAAACTGTCTTCAGAGTTCAATGACCATTGAATGGTATTGTTGTAGAGAGCATCTTTCACCTCATACTCTCCAAGGACTTGCTTAGTAACTAGTTGTGAGTCTGTAAATATCAGTAAATGAGATACCTTTATCTTTCTAACGAGCTCTATTCCTGCCAACAACGCTTTATATTCAGCAACATTGTTAGTAACAGGAAATCCAAATCCAATACAGTACTGAAATTCTTCTTTTTCTGGTCCTATAAGGATTATCCCTGCTCCAGCACTTTTTTTGCTTGATGAACCATCGACGTATAACTCCCATTATTGGCTCGCCAATCTTTTTTGCTTGTTTCCTCGCTATTAGTCTCTGTATTTGTTGTAGTAAATGTGCATTCTGCCACAAAGTTTGTTAAAGCTTGGGCTTTGACTGTCTTTCGGGGTCAGTATTCTATGCTGAATTCACTGAGCTTAATACTCCACTTCACCATTCTTCTAGATGTGCTTAGTTTTTGTAAAACTTCTTTCAAAGGATGATTAGTCAAGACAACAATGTGATGGCTATGAAAATATGGCATCAACTTCCAAGCAGCAATTATCATCGTATAGACTATTTTCTCTATGTGGTTATAATTTGGTTCTTCTCCTTTTAAAGTTCTACTAACATAGAATACTGGTAACTGGATTCCTTCTTTCTCCTTGACCAGTACAGTTGCAACAGTTTCGGCGAATGTGTTTACATACAAGAAGAGATCCTCTCCAAGATCAAGACTGGCGAGGAGAGGTAGCGAGCTAAGGTATTTCTTTAAATCTTCAAAATCTTTCTAACAATCTTTACCCCATCTGAATCTAGCCGCACTTCTAAGAATCTTAAAGAAGGGCAAACATCATTCGGTAGACTTGGAAACAAATCTGCCTAGTGTATTTACTCTCCTATTAAGAGTTTGAACTTCTTTTGGCGAGCTCGAGGGTTTCATGTCTAGGATTACCAGAATCTTCCCTGATTTGCTTCTATCCCCCTTTTAGAGATCGTAAATCCAAGGAATTTACTAGCTTCAATGGTGAATATGCATTTTGTGAGATTTAACTTCATTTGATATCTCTTCAGCGTGGAAAATGCTTTCTTTAGATCCTCGATATGTTGCTCCAAGCTTGAGCTCTTTACCAACATATCATCAACATAGACGTCTATTGATCTCCCAATCTGATTAGCAAAAACTTTAGTTATCAGCCTATGGTATGTTACTCTTGTGTTCTTTAATCCAAAGGGCATAACCTTATAGCAATAGATACCATCTTCAGTTATGAACACTGTTTTCTCCTAATTGTTTGGGTTCATCATTATTTCGTTATAACCTGAAAATGCATCCATGAAACTCAACACCTTATGCCCTGCATAAGCATCTACCAACCTATCAATTGAAGGTAACAAAAAACTGTCTTTTGGGCATGCCTTGTTTAGATCGGTGAAGTCTACACACATCTTCCATTTTCCGTTGGCTTTCTTCACCATAACAATGTTAGACAACTAGTCAGGGTAATTGACCTCTCTTATGTAGCCCGCCTTTAATAGTTTCTATGTTTCTTCTCATGCAGCTTCGATTTTGTCAGTTGAGGACTTTCTTTTCTTTTGTCTAACTGATTTTATTATAGGATCTACATTCAGGCTGTGACAAATAACAAAAGGATCTATAACTGGCATTTCAGCTGCTGACTAGGCGAATATATCGAAATTTTTCTAAAGCAATGATTTTAATGATTCCTTCTGCCCTTCGGATAACCTACTTCCAACTCGAGTTGTCCTGTCTTGTTCACCACCGATAATTACTTCATGAGTTTCTTCTAAAGGCTAGTACTGTTCCTACTCTCCCCTAGGATTAAGTCCTTCTAGTGGCAATGGCTCATCGTTTTGCTGCTGTATTGCAAGAATATCCCCAGAAGTGGGCGACTCTCTTTCAATGGTTAATTGAATAGAGCAAAAGTGACATCTTCTCGCCATGGCTTGATTGGCCTTCACATACCCTATTTCAGTTGGAGTTGGAAACTTGATGTTTTAGCAATAAACAGTTGTAACCATGCTGGTTTGCTTCATTATAGGTCGCTCGAAGATTGCATTATAGGTTGATGGCTGGTCTACCACAAGAAAGTTTGCCATAAAATTCAACGTATGTTCTCCCTACCCCAAAGTCACTGGTAGACTAATTACCCCTTTGACTTTTATTGGTTGATTAGCAAACCTATAGATTGGCCCTGTTGGTTTCAACTGGTTCTCATCCAGTCCCATTTTTAGAAAGGCACTCCAAGACAATATCTCAATAGCACTTCCATCATCAATAAGGATTCTTTCTACTTGGTAATTTCTAATCACAGCTGAGATCACAATTTGGTCATTGCCATTATCAAGTAAGATGTCCACATCCTCCTCTAAAAAATTAATTTGCCAACTGCATTTGGATCTAGGTTTCTTTGGCAGTACATCAATAGACATGACACTCCTCAAATGAACTCTTCTTTTGCTTCCGGAGGTTATCCAATCCTCCTTTGTTCTAATTATTGTTGTGATTACCCCTATAATTGGGCGTTTTCCAGCTACCTTGTCTTCATCTCGCCGATTTTTCCTCCTGTCATTGACATAAGTTCTCAAATGTCCTTTTCTAATTAGGAATTCTATTTCATCTTTCAACTTCTGGCAATCCTTAGTAGTGTGCCCATGGTCCCTGTGAAAGGCATAATACTTGGATTTGTCTGCATTTGGATTTGGTCTCCCAGGTTGTGGTCTCCTGACATAGGGTTCATTTGCAATCGCATTCAGAATTGCTTCTCTAGTTGTTATTAAAGGAGTATAAGATTGAAACCTTTTCTAGGGCAATTTTGTTCTGACCTTCGATTTATTGCTCATTTCATCCCTTCCTACTCGTCGGAATTCCACCTGGTCATTCCTTTTTTTTGGTTTTACATGGGCTCTTTCCAGGTTCCTCTCCCTGATCTCTTCTGCTTCAGCTAATGTATTAGCTCTTTGTAATACCTCGTGTAGGGCTACCAACTAGTCATCACATAATGAATAATGAACATGGTCGTTGAGCACTCCTGCTCTGAAAGCCTGAACTACAAAGCTGTCATGGGATCCTTGACATCAGCGTAGATGGTAGTAAACCTACGGATGTAATCCCTTAACTTCTCTTTGGGGCATTGAACAACTGACATGAGACTCATCGAAGTTCTTCTTCGTTTCTTATTGGCCAAAAAAGTGTCCAACAAACAATTTGCTAAGCTGATTAAAGTTCGTGATTGAATTGGCTGGTAAAGAATAGAACCAGGATCTAGCTGATCCTTTAAGTGTAGTTGGAAAGTCTTACACTTTACTACATCGGTGGTTCCATAGAGGTCTAAAGTCGCTCCAAAGCATAATATATGATCTTGAGGATCACCTGTGCCGTCATATTTTTCTTTGGGGACCTTAAATTTGTGGGGGACCACTTCTTCTTGAGTTTTTTTCGACGAGGGGACTGTTGGTTCACCTAACATAGTAGACAATCTCCTGTTTTCCCTTCTTTAACTTCTTCAACTCCTTCAACTCTTCGAACGTGGCATCAAGCCTCTCATGGACAGTCTGCTTTGAATGGTTTAGGGCTACTCTGGTCCTTTTAATGGGTATTACTGGGGAATTAACACTTCTTTCTTCTCTTTCTCTTCTTCTCCCAGAATCATTGTGGTTCATAATGAGATCAGGCTGATGGTGTAAATTTGTGTTTAGTTGTGGCGACTTAGGTATTTATGGATGACCAGTAGTCTCTTGCATCTGTTGGTGATCATTGTGACTAATCGCCTGGCGTTGGGCAATCAAGGTTTCTATGATTTTAGCATAATGTTCTAACTTGGTGTTCAGAGCTTGATTTTAGGCAAGCAGCTGGTTGTATTGGTTGGTGGTTATCACCTAGAATGAAGGTGGAAAGTGAGATTTCCAGTCGTAAATTAGGGAACAAGACTGTAGTTGGAGGTAAAGTGGTGTTTTGCATGGTGGTGATCACTGCCTCGGTATAGGTGAAAGGATTATAGGTATTATTGGTTGTAATTCCAGTTATCGAAAACAAGCAAGTCGGTTGAATTGGTGAGACTTCTGTAGGTAAGGTTAAGGTAGTCATTGGTATTATCATGGTTGATTGTAATGGTGGCTGTGAAACTAGAATATTTTTGAGGTTAGTTGTTTGAGAATTCGACATGACTTCTTCTTCAGATTCCCATAAACGGCGCCAAATGTTGATGCCAAAAAAGTTGTTGGGCTTGTTCCTCATTGAATCAACCTGTAAAACAAAGACTACTGGGGTTGTTCCCAGTGAGACTTTCTCCAATGCTTAAGTCAGTAAAGTATTTAGAGAAGAATATCAAGGTTGAAGAAGATGAGTGTATGTTTTCATACCTTGTTCCTCCTGTCTTTGTGCCTTATATAGGCGATCGTGGATATAACAGATGCTATGGTTGGTTATGCCCTATTATGTAATTAAATGGGTGTTATGGGCGGTTATGGACGTTATGGGTGATTATGTCCCATCGTGTAATAAAGTGGGTGGTTACAAATGCTCTTACATTATAGAATGTAACGGCCTAATTCCGTGAGATTACATGAATACGTCTCGTGGGCCATTTGCTACCAAGCTTAGTAAGATGGGCCTGTTAGGCCCTACGCAGTGATACTAACAGTTTGCATTATATTAAGTAACTTATTTAAACTTCAAATCCAGAAATTATTAACTAAAATTAATCACAAACCAAACGTCAAATAGATTGCTGCATTAAACTTTAGTCTTCATGAGTTACGGTTTTTAATTCAAATTGGTTTCTCTATTTTCTGCTCACATTCTAGAATCTATTTGACGTTTGGTTTGTGATTAATTTTAGTTAATTTTCAGATTTGAAGTTTAAATAAGTTACTTAATATCTAGTTTAGTTAATAGGTTTAATTACTCAATTTATGTTAAGGTTTAGTAGTCAAGTGCCTGCAAGTTTACCTTCAAAGATTTCATCCATGTGTTTCGGTTCTCTTGTTTTACTTGGCTGATTTGAAATGACAAGAATGTTGGCTTTTACTTTCACATGATGAGATCTATGTTTTTCCAAGCTACTTAAATTTTAATGTTCATTTCATGTGTGGTTGTGTAAAGTTTATATACTTTAAAGATTTGGTTGTAGTTTTTAAAGATTAAAAACTAGTAATCAAATATACCGTGAGGATTAATGAATTAGATAAGCCATTTATTGTAGCTTCTCGGCTTCTTGGGTAAATTGTTGAATATCCAACTCCAACACAAGCTTAAGTAGTGTCATACTTAATTGATTATATTGTTTATACTTGGTTGTGAGGACAGCATCGAGGAAACTTACATTCACGTGATTAGATTTTTAGTGGACACGTGTTAGATTTCTTTATAATCAATCAAGATGCCTTCTATCATCGTAATTTAAACAGTTGGTATGAACTGCTTCTTTTGAATAATATTAGTCACGCATCATTTCTTGATGATTTATTAACTTAATATTTGTAAGTTATGCAATCTCTTCTTGATTCATCTTCATGAATTTATTAAAAAGTTTTGCAAGTTACATTAGAAGATTGTTTGAAAAGATGTTCCAAAATTGTTGTTTTTGGTTTATAAAGCTAATTATATGTATAATAAAACATCTTTTCTATGTGAAAATTAATTGCAATTCTTTTTTAGCTGAAACAATGTGTTGTCAAATGAGACTTTGGAAATGATAAAAATAAAAGCATAATTAATGTTTGTTGGGCTGAGTGAAAAGAGTTAGGTACTCCTTAAACAAAGCTTCGAGTTCGAGCTTTGTTCATAATCTAGTTCTTCATGATAGAATAAAGCATGTTGAAGTAGACAAACACTTTATTAAGGAGAAAATTGACAGTGGTCTTATTTGCATGCCTTATATTCCTACCTTCGGTCAAGTTGCTGACATTTTAACCAAAGGACTACACAAGGCACAATTTGACAATTTAGTAAGCAAGTTGTCAATAGAAGACATTTTCATGCCAGCTTGAAGGGGAGTGTTGGAAATCAAAGAGAGAAAAAAATAGGAGAATCTATAAGGAGTAATGTGGCAGCTACTGATTTCCATATTTGGAGCAATTAGGATCATACTTTAGTAAGAGAATATCATAGGAAAATCAATTAATTGTAATTAGGAAAGTTATTTTATTTAAGTTATTTTATTTTATTTTTATTTCCTATTTTAGGGTTGCTGACTCTTCTTATAATAAGAGATCAATTTGTTCTGTATTTTATGGTATGAAAATACAAAAAATTTCTATTCTCTCTATTCAGTTTTCTTATTCTTTAAAAACTAACTTTGTATATACATTGTATATATTGAGTACAAGATAATATCAAGGCTTAACTAAAAGCTAAGCTGGCTAAGCTAGTTGTAGCTAACTCAACCAACTTAACTGTTAGTTAGGTAACTCTATTAATAACATGCTATATACAAACAAAGATTCAAAATTTTCATGTTGCAAGTGAATCTAGTTAACTTCTTATGCGGCGGCTATTATTATTATTATTATAACATGCTATATACAAACAAAGATTCAAAATTTTCATGTTGCAAGTGAATCTAGTTAACTTCTTATGCGGCTATTATTATTATTATTATTATTATTATTATTATTATTATTATTATTATTATTATTATTATTATTAGTCCACCACCAGGGACTAATAAGATGAATATCGACGGTTCGTCGTTGGGCAAGTCTGGCCCTGCTGGGAGCGGGGGGTCCTACGCAATAGCCTCAGCCATGTTCACGCTATTTTTTCTGGAACTTGGGTATCTTGGACTCCAATGTTGCTGAGCTTCATGCCATCGGGAAAGGACTCGAATTATTTCTTATTTCAGGCTGGGAAGGCAAAGCAAAACTCACCATCGAGTCTGACTCAGCAATTGCTCTTAGCTGGTGCAAAAATGAAACCAGAAGACCTTGGAAGCTCTGGTCAATTTTTGCCGACCAAAGAAGCAGCTTCAAGAGCAGCAGCAGTTTCACCTGCTATGTCAGAACCAGGAAAGTTTTTGTCAGTTTTGAAAACACTTCTTGGAGTATCCATGTCTGCTGGTCTTTCCCAGCAAGAACGATCCTTGTTTGCATCACCAACCTGAACATAAACGGTTCCTGGATGTGCAGTTGCTTTGAACGAGTAATCAGTATCCCAACGGATGGCTTGTTTGGCATTTCGTAGCTTTGTTCTCATGTCTATTAGGGACGCGGACCTCTAATGTTGCTGAATCATATCCTATCAAGTTTGGCCTGGAAATGTTTCTGAAGGTTGAAAGGGATGGTATTAAAGGCTTGATTATAGTCTGATTCTTTGGTTGCCTTGAACTGGGTTAGGAAAGCACCAACCAGTGGATGAAAGAAGTGGAAGTGGACTTCTTTCCTGATACTTGGACAGAATTTGAGTCCTAGAGTCTCCACTGTTGGAAGGGTTTTACTGTTTACCACTCCCGGCTCGAATAAGATTAATCTTAGACCGTAAAATAGATGAAGATATCTATGCTTACACCAAAAAAAAAAACTGGGTTAGGAAAGCTGTATGAGACCACGGAGATTGAATCATATTTTTGCTGATATTGGTCATCTCTGTTTTCTGATTGGTTTCTTATCCATTCTCCTCCGTTCTTGTAATTGTGTACTTTATTTGGCAATTGGTTGTCTGAATTGAACCAAAATTCAGTTCACAAAACTTTCATCAGATTGTAAGTGCAAGGTGTTGTATATGCAGTTACTTAATTTGGCAAATGTATGAATAGGGATAATATTGTACACTTAAATTTACACCCTTTATATGATTAAAGGCGATTGTGGAATGAGGAGAAGAATATAACTATGCCATATTGACTATGTAATTAATTAAGATCATATTTCCTGCACTTTTCAAATTAAAAAAAAAAACGAAAAAACAAAAAAAAAGAAAATAAAAACATCTCTAATTTCTTATTGTATACTAAGACTTCGTTTAGGTGTCACTGCACCTCCAGTGTGATGACTGCGATGCAGTGAAAACAAATAAGACAAAAAATTTGCAAAAGACAAAAAAAATTATGTAAAATTATTTTTACTTATTCTTTTAAATATTTTATTATAAAATTTATATATACGGTGATCATTTTTTTTTTTCAATTTCACCGGAGCCAATCACAAGGCTCATCCAAACTCACCTTAAGAAGAAAAGTTACCAAAGGAAGTACTGATCAGTGGGGTAATTACCAGTCAATTGCCTTGATGGGTAGCATCGGTTTTGAAGGAGGGAAAAAGACTGTCATAGCTATATCCTGTATTTTGTCTCCTTTTGGTAGGATTATCTGTGGTTGCAATCCACGTCGATGAATAAAATTATTTGCTTTTCAAAATAAAGAAAAAAAAAAAAGAAAAGCTACTATCTTTTCTTGCTTTTAAGACTTAACATATGTATTAGCAATATATTACATGGGTGAATCTCAAGGCACCTTTTCCTCTTTTTTTTTTTTTTGGAAAAGAAAGAAAACATATTGAATAAAAAGAATTCATTTTCCAAAAAAATGGGGGTAGAATTAGAAATCCTTTTCAAGATCGCAAGAAATCAGAAGGATTATGAAAGAGATGAACAAAATTTAAGTCAAATTGGTAAGATTTTTCATTAATAAATAATATAAAGAATTTAAATTTAAATATTGAAAAACCTTTTATTGGAATAAGTATGCAAAATTTTAAGCAGACATTTTTATTAATAAAAATTTACAAATATATTTTATTTTGGTTTGGCATGAATTTGGGTAACTATATGAAGGAAATGTGAATGATAAAATATGATCATTAGTTCCAAAACATGTAACTCATTTTTTTTTCAATTGATAAATGCAACAATTTTTTTTCTCAGCCAAATGTTCATTAAATTAAAAGATAAGGATTACATCTGAAAACCCCCTCTAAGCCAGGGTCAAAAGCAATCTATGTCAGAGCCATTCTATCAAAAGCATAAATGAAGCATCAACCATCACCAGCATGCTACAAAAAATGCAGCAATATTATTGTGGCACCAATTTTAGAGTATCAAATTTGGCATTGTGCATTTATTAGGTAATGAAGACATGTGACCAAGATATAACACATTGCAACAAAGCTTAACGTTTTGATAAAAGAAACATTCTTCACAAGAAAAAAGAAAATTATACGAAGAAATTAGTGGTAGTAAAAATCCCTGTTGAAGATCTCCAGATGATTACATGCAAAAACATGTCTCATTTTCTTAATTGCAAAAACATCTTAATTTCTTCGCTGAGAAGACACGGAAAGAGTTCCAATAGTAAACTTTGGATGTAGAGTACGTATTAGTCAGTTGTCAACTGTCATTTTATATTAATGGAGACATACTTATTCTTAGTTTTACTATTCCATTTTTGAAAAAAGAAACCTAAGCTAATTAATTAAAATAATTTCAGTGCGTCAATTTCCCATTTTCTCTACTATAATTATGATTGTAAAGAGAAGAATTAATATCCTTGAATCATGGAATATTATTGAAATTAAGAGAAGTTATCACTCCACTTAAGAGTGTAAGCGAATTAGGTTACATATAAACTACCCAAGTTTGATCTTATAATTATTTGAGTTTGACTCGTTTATTTTTCAGTTGAATTTGAGCTCAAATTACTCGAATAACGAGTCGAATTGAATTTAAGTATTTTAATACTTAGCTCAAACGGCTCACAAATCAATTTTTTCTAATATTTTTTTATTAATTTTTTGTCAGGCGAAGAGTGAAGAGTGAAGTTTAACAACATCAAACTCTTTTTTATGAGCTGCTTCAGCTAACAAATCTGCAAATAATTAATTTCTTTATAGATATGAGAAGTAAAACAAACCTAATCTCTGTAATGTGATCTTATCATTTGGAAGGAGTTGCATAGTCTTTTGAACAATTAAAAGAAAATCCGATTCTAGCAAAATTTTCTTATGACTAGAAGCGTGCATCGCTGTTAAAATTATTTTTTGTCTTGGTTTTTTTTTAATCTATGCGCCTACGTCACTGCTCTAGTTTGAAATGGTACCTGGTGAAAGGAATGGTGGCCTAATAATAGATTTCTTACTATATTTTATTCATCTTAAATATTCCCTTAATCACGTAAAATCTTACTTTCTATTCACCTTCTGAAGAGAAAGGGTTGTATAAAATTGTTACTTCATATATTTTCTTTTATTCAAATCATTCCATTTAATCGAAAAGTCAATTATTTATTACATATCTTATGTAATAAATTAGAATCCTTCTAAATTAATCTATTTTAAATTAATCACCTCTTTAAATTAATAAAAAATTTTGGTTCTCAATGTAAAATGCTTGTCCCTACTCTTGTATAATTTAATAATTTGATGTAAATATAAAATACATTACACAATATTAATGAACTAGAAAGCATTTCAAAATATTAATTTAAAAAATGTTACCATGTTTAGTACTTTTTATTTCAAAAACTAGAAAAGTAATAAATATATAATTTAAAATATATATTTTCAAGCAAATTTTTAAAGAGTTTATCAATCAAAATGAGATTTTTACTGCCATACAATTATTGGATAAATTCAATGAGTGAAAATTAATCAGGCATATTTTTAAGACAAAATTACAATTTACAAAGTAAACCCTTTAAATAAATAAACCTTTAAATCAATATTTAGTGATGAATCCCATGAGTATTAATTTAAGGAGGTTTTATTGTAATTGAACTATGAATATTTATTTCAAGAAATTTATTAATAATTGTGGTAATAAAATTTTGACTTTTGGTGATTACATGACATGATTTAAATAGAATGGATAAATTGATTAATAGAGTAATTGTTTTATATAATCTTTTCTCTTGGGTAAAGTGCATTTGTAGTCCCAAACACTTTATGAGTTTCATTTTGATCCTTAATATTACAAATGGTCCGTGATAGTCCTAAATCTTTTTAAAAGAGTGTCAATATGGTCCTGTCATCCAATTTAACATAAAAAAGAGAAAATTATAAATTAAGATAATGAATCTAAATTTATTATTCTTTGCTACCATACTAAAATGTATTTATTAAAAAATAATTTTAGATGTTTTAAAAATTAAACAAAGATATAAATTCGCACATAATTTTAAAAATGCAACTTAAAATTAAAGGCAAAAATGATAATCTAGTTTCCTTTTAAATAATTTTAAAGAATTATTTTCTTAATACATATATTTTGGTATGATAGTAAAGATTAATAATTTTGAGCTCTTTAGCTTGATTTTATTTCCTTTTTGTTCTTATTTTATCAAATTTTACTTCCCATATATTTATAAATATTGATCAACAAATATACAATTAAATCCTATTAAAAGCAAATTTAGAATTTTTTTAACAAAAAATAAAGAAATGAAACATATCCAAATAATTTTTTAAAACATAACGAAATAAAACTATATATTAATTAATAATCCTAGAAAGTAATTTATGTATATTATTATTAGTATAATTTGAAATTTTCTAAAATTATGCCAACCAACACCATTAACTTATTTATTTTTATAATCTCTTGATGACATATTTTATTAGAAGTAATCCATTTAAGATCAGTTAGCAATAGGTTTAACTTTTTACTGTTTAAGTTTAAAACAATAACTAGAATATAAATTGTGAGACCTCGTAATTTGGAGCACTATTTAATTATATTTATATAATTGAGATTATGGAATATTTGTAATTAATAAATATTTGATTATATCTTAGGTTTTAAGGTTAAACAGTAGGCGGCCCCCACCAATTCCCTAAGGTTCAGATGAAGGTGGAATTTGGAGGATTTGATATTCAAAATCAGAAAATATGATGGTAAGAGTTCTAGCGTCAATCTCAATTATTTTTGCATATTTTGAAAAATGTGCAACAATTTGAAAAATGACGAGTTAGTCCATAAGCCGTCAAAATTTTCGAAAATAACAGTCAAACCAAAAAGGCTTTTGACCCACTATCTATGCTAAATAATTCCTCATGAAATATAGTTTTAGAACGTCTAGACAGATGGAAGAAACTAGGTGTAAAAACAGAAATTTACGTGATTTTAGGGTTAGGGGTATTTTAGTAATTTCACACAAATCAATATCCAAACCTCAATAAACGCTTCACCAAACATCAGAGTAAGTTAAATAGAGTTGATTTATGATTAAATAAAATATTTTGGAGAATAGATAGATTGTTTTCAATGAAGTCAAACTTTAGCGGCAAATTTGGAAGAAATCTTTAAGTATAAGGGCAAAATGGTTAAATGGCCATTAAAATATCAATTTAATGGAAATTTCCAGTTTCTTCATGCTCATTTTTGGCCAGCAACCAGACCCTAACAATTTCTCCATAACCAAGCTTGGTGGAAGAGAGAGAAAGTGAGAAAACTATATCAAAAACTCACCAAAACCAAAAACTGTCTTAACCAAACCTGTTCTCCTCAGTCTCCTCTACAACTTGGTACCCATATCTCTTGCTAAATTGGCCAAAATCAGAGCTCAAGGTCTCCCATAGTGTTTGGCCAAGGTAAGTTTAATGGAAACCTTAAGCTTTTTCATGGAATTCTAGTTATTCATCATGTGTATAGTTGTTTACATGCTTCTTTTAGCTTAAATCAAACTAAAACATGAAATTGGACACTTGAGGGTTTCGGCCTACATCCTTGGCGTATGGGAATGATGTGTTTTGATGAGATTAAGGGAATTAACATAGAAATTAAGACAAACATGGAATTAAGATTAGTTTAGCCTAATTGGAAGAAATGCGAGGTGTAAGGTAGAAGAAGCAATTCAGCCAACGCATGGGGAGCATGATTTTGATGTTATTCAATGCGTAATTATGTAGAAGTGATGTAGAAATATGGTAGAATTAATTTGGAATTAGAAAAGAAGCTTAACTTGAAGAAAATCATTAAGTGGCATAGAGAGGAGGTTTCGGCCAACATAAGGGGAAGGAAAATTCTTGCTCATTTCAATGTAATTTAGGTTCTAAAATAATGTACAAGTTATTCTAAGACTGTAAGCGCAATCGGAATCGAAAACGGAATTATGTAGCAAAAGTTGTAATTTTTCACTGGTAGAAATCAGACAGCATTTAGAGAATTTTACAGACAATTCATTATCATTTAAATTATTAAATATTCTTTTAATTAAAATATGTTGAATTTATAAAGTTTAAATGATAATTTGTAGCCTTGAAATCCGAAGGTACTATCGATGCTAACGAGGCGACTACCGATAAATTGAAAGGTAAGGGATATTTGCATGAAGTGTAGGGATACTTCGTTGCATGATTTTGACAAATTTGATTTTTTTGTGAAATTGGAATTGATATTCTGGATTGGGAGACGGAGTTTACCATTGATCTGGTACCCAGTACCGAATCTATTTCTAAGCCCCCTTATCGAATGGCATTGATGGAATTGGATGAGCATAAGAAGCAGCTCCAAGAATTACTGGATAACAGCTTTATTTGCCCCAGTGTGTCTCCGTGAGGTGCTCCAGTGTTATTTGTCGGGAAGAAGGATGGTAGCTTGAGGTTATGTATAGACTACAGCTATCTTAATAAGGCTACCATCAAGAATAAGTATCCCTTGCCCAGGATTGACGATTTATTAATCAGTTCAGGGTGCACAGGTGTTTTCGAAGATTGATCTCTAATCAGGGTATGATCAGTTGAAGATACAGGAGAAGGATGTCCCTAAGACAACATTCAGGACTCGGTATGGTTATTTTGAGTTCTTAGTGATGCCATTCGGATTGACTAATGCCCTACAGCTTTTATGAGTTTGATGAATGAGATCTTTAAGACATACTTGGATTAGTTTGTGATAGTATTCATTAATGATATTCTAATATATTCCAAGTTACCAGAGGAGCACGAGCAACATCTTTACATAGTCCTGCAGACCCTCATAGACCGAAGGCTATATGCTAAGTTCAGTAAGTGCAAGCTCTGGCTAGATTATATTATCTTTCTGGGACATGTGGTATCTAGAGGAGGTATCTATGGATCCATCTAAGATCAAGGCAATTATTCAGTGGGAGAGGCCTCGAACAGTTACGGAGATATGGAGTTTCTTGGGTCTAGCGGATACTACCGTCAATTTGTGGAGGGGTTTTCCAGATTAGCTGATCCATTAACGCGCCTCAGCGCAAGGATGTTAAGTTCGAGTGGTCAAATGTGTGTGAGTGCAGTTTTCAGGAGTTGAAGAAGAGGTTGACTATTGCTCTTATTCTTGCCCTTCCCAGCGAATTCGGAGGTTTCTCAGTTTGCAGTGATGCATTCGCATTGGGATTGGGATGTGTTCTTATGCAGAATGGTCGAGTAATTGCTTATGGTTCCAAACAGTTGAAAGAGCATGAGAACAATTATCTGACTCGTGACTTGGAGTTAGCCGCTGTGGTGTTTGCATTTAAGATATGGCAGCATTATTTATAAGGAGAGAGATTCGAGGTAAACACATACCATAAGAGTCTGAAGTATTTATTCTCGCAACGGAGTTGAATATGAGACAGCACAAATAGATGGAGTTGTTAAAGGATTATGACTGCAAGATTCTTTACACTTGGGGAAAGCAAATGTGGTGGCAGATACTTCGAGTCGTAAACAGATGGGTATGATAGCCTACATGATGGTTCAGGAGTATGATTTGATAGAGAATTTCTTAAGCCTCAATCTGAGTAAGATTTCCTCTAAGAGATATGGATTCATAACTAGTTTCCAGATTAAGCCGGATTTGATGGACAGGATCAAGGATGCCTAGAGGAGTGATGACTATTGTATAAAGGTTGCTAGTCAGATAAAGATGAGAGTACAGTCAGATTTTGGGATTGGCAGCAACGGGATACTGAGGTTTAGAGGCAAGATATATATTCTCGAAGACCAGCAGCTGAAGCATCTGATCTTGACAGAGGCCCACACCTCCAGGTACACTTTGCACCCAAGCAGTACTAATATATACCATAATTTACGGAGAGTGTATTGGTGGCCTAAGATGAAACAAACATCGCAGAGTTTGTTGCTAGATGTCTCACATATCAGTAGGTGAAGATTGAGCACCAAAAGCCTATGGGCTGTTACAACCTTTACCGACTCTAATGTGGAAGTGGGAGCATGTTACTATGGACTTCGTTATGGGTTTACCAAGGACCCGGAGCAACCATGATGGTATATGGGTGATAGTTGACCGATTAACTAAGTTCGCTCATTTTCTTGCCATGAAGTCTACTGATTCCCTCAGTGCCTTAGTCGATTTGTATGTTCGGGAGATAGTGAGGTTACATGGTGTTCAGTGAGCATCACTTCTAATAAGGATTCTCGGTTTACTTCTCATTTTTGGGAAAGATTTCAGAAGGCTATAGGATCTCATTAAATTTCAACACCGTTTTTCCCCCAGACTGATTGGCAGTCCGAGCACACCATCCAGACACTCAAGGATATGTTGAAAGCATGTGCATTGGATTTTAAGGGCTCCTGGGACAACCATTTACCACTGGTAGAGTTTGCATACAATAATAGCTATTAGTCTAGTATCGGCATGGCACCGTATGAGGCGTTGTATGGCAGACGATGTAAATAACCAATTGCATGGGAGGAAGAGGTGATCGTCAGATATTAGCTCCCGATATGGTAGAGCAGGCTTTTTGGGATGTACAGTTGATTTGTGATAGATTGGGGACAGCACAGAGTCGGCAGAAAAGTTATGCAGATACCAAACGCTGACCATTGGAGTTCTCAGTTGGGATTTTATTTTTCTTAAGGTCTCATAATCGAAAGGTATCATGAGATTTAGCAAGAAGGAAAAATTGAGTCCTCGGTATATTAGGCCGTTCGAGATCATAGACCGTGTGGGAGACGTTGGTTATCGACTAGCATTACCTCCAGAATTATCAAAGGTCCATAATGTCTTCCATGTGTCGATGTTGAGGAGGTACCATCCAGATCCCTTTCACATAATTCAACACGAGCCGTTGGAGATCAGGGAGGATATGAGTTACGTGGATAGACCTATTCAGATCTTGGACAGGAAGAATAAGGTATTACGGTCTAAAATGATTCCATTGGTGAAAGTGCTCTGGCAGTACCATTCAGACGATGAGGCTACATGGGAATTAGAAAGTCTCATGCGGGAGAAATACCAAGAGCTCTTAAGGTGGGGAGAATGTGAGAACTGTGTATTCAGGTACTATTCTACATGTAGGGACACTCACTTAGGCTATGTCAACAAATGGATTGAATCAGTGGTAGAATTAGAAATTTACATGATTTACCTGATAAGGGTAATTTCATAATTTCACCTTCTCGATAGGTCAAACCCGATCCAAACTACCATGATTCATCAAAATACATCCAATAAGAATTTTTCGTGATAAAATCTAAATTTTTGGAGTGCAATTACATAGTTATAAAAATTACGGAAGCTTGCATTTTATCCAAAAATCTCATAACCAAAGGCAAAATGGTCATTTTGCCATATCAAGAAGCTTCTATATTTTCTCCCAAAGTCAGCTAACCACTATTCCCTTTTCTTCTACCCCTATTCACGTGGACTCCATAGCCAAAACAAGAGAAAAGAAAGAAAAGCTTACTAAACCTCATTCAAATCACAAGCTTACTAAACCTCATTAAAATCACCTTATTTCACCAAACGACTTCCTACAAACTTGTTCTCCTCACTAAGCTCTATCTATCCATAACCATAGCTTAGTATAAAAGTGACAAAATCAAAGGGAAAGATAGCCTAAAGAATTCGATCAAGGTGAGCTATCTTCATGCTTATGGTTTCTTTGAATTTCAATGATAGGAAATGATAGATCTAAGTTCCCTAAACTTGAATTTAGCCTTAGTTTGGAGTCAATCTTTCTCAAGCCCTCCCTAGGGTTGTCGGCCATGCATGGAAGTATAGGAAACCATGTTGTTTGATGCTTAAAAGAAATGCCAAACGAAACGAAATTAAGGTTTAAACATGAATTAAGGGTTAAATGGATGAAAACCCATAAATAAGGCACCTTGTACCATTCGACCTTGGATAAAGAGAGATGTTGTTGTGCTCAATTTGATGAATTTAGGATGCCATAATACTGTAGCAATTAGGAGGAGTCCACCAGTGAAGTCGGATTTAAAATCGAAGTTGTGTAGGCGAAGTTATGTTTTACTACTGGTGTAATTTAGACTGGGATAATATTTTCTACTGACAATATAGTAGAATATAATGAAGGAAAAATAATTAAAAATTGAATTATGGAGAATAATGGTGTTTGGTATAATGTTTTGCAGCCCGAGAGCTATGAATTTCGAGCGATGCTATCGGGTACATTGTTTTAATTGGACAAGTAAGGGATGAGTGTATAGACTATAAGGATACTGTGAATGCATGATTAAATTCACTTGAATTTTATGAAGTGATTTGGAAGTCAAATACTTTGAAATTGGTGAAATTGTGATACTAGTTGGTGTATAAACTGTATTTTCCATGCAAGAAGGCTAAGTTAGAACACAGCCATTATTCTGCCTAAAATCATAGAAATTCTATGAAATTAATTCTACTATTTTTAAAGGATAGAAATAAGTGGAATCCTAAGTGATTTCCATGGTATTGATTAAAATTGCATTATATTATTATTTATTGAAAAACAATATTTAAATATTCATGTTAATAAATTTCAATTACGTGAAGGTACTATCATTTGCTTCCTACTGCTCTATAGATAAGTAGAACATTTTCAAAAAAGAACACAGAAGTGTGAATATTTTATGAATTTTTATTCATAAGCTGAAGATATTTTCAATATATTTATTTATGGACTGACTGAAGATAGTATCAGTGAAATTGATTTCATAAATGGTGTTTCTACTAGATATACACTATTTTGAGACTGTTAGGCCCCGTATAATGCTCACGTATCACGTGTTACTATTACTATACTATTGCTGATAGATATTGATCCTATGATCAGCAGCCCAGTATCACTTGATCAGTGCACACTGTGGACCCCATAGATTATGGCCATACGTCTCATGTGTTATTATTTCTCCCCTTTCGGGATTTTATTATAGCATGATATACCTTAGGTGTTGCCTGGTCTCCACTATACTACTATTATTTACCATAATGTTTACTGAACTGTTTGCTTTACTGAGTTGCTTATTAATATCGAGTTTTATACCTATTGTTTACAGAACTGTTTATCACACTGTGTTTATCGATATCGAAATGAACCTTATCATGGAAAAAGGAATATTTATTGATTCATTAAATTATTTTGCTATGAGATTTTGATATGTATTTCATGTGGTTATGATATAAATTCAACCGATTACTCCTTATGGTCGCTTCTAGGAGCCAGGACACGACAAGTATTCTAAATTACCTTCCATACTCCATCCGGTTTCCTAGCCAACTATAGTATCCTTCCTTGTTTGTATACCTTAGTACTCTGTAGGATCCAAATGTTTTAAGCATATAGATTTCATAGTATCAGTTTGCATACGATTCTCTTACTGAGCACATTAGCTCACCCTTTATTTTTACACCATAGATTACCTACAGTGATACCATTCCACGGATTTCAGCTGCGCTATCGATTCGTGAGGCAACTTGAGTGGATCCTGGAGGTATTTCTATTTACTTTCATATGTTCAGGCGTTTATGTACAGTACTATTGTTATGTAAATTATATTCAGGGGATGTAAATTCTAAAGAATTACTACTTATGTAAATAATTTCTATTTCGTAAATAAATAAATTACTTTCGTAAATTGGTTACTGTTTAGAGAAAATGAGTAATAAAGGCATCGTAGATAGCCCAACCGTCTATGGTATGTATGAAATACAATATTTACTGTATACTACAGGATGTGACATTATTAAATTTTTTAATTAAATTTTCCAACCTTTTAATTATAAATGGATAAATCGTACTAAATTCCATCTAAGTTATTGAGGTTTGAACCTAATTCAACTTTAGTCCATTAGTATTAAAAATGGACACTCTATCCTGAATAATTTAATATCATTAACAAAAGTTAATGGAATGTGAGCAATTACAAAATTGCCCAACAATAAACCTTTCAATATAAATAATTCTTTATTCTTCTATTTTTCCTTTATCTTCTATGATTCTTTACTGTTTTTCACAATTTTTTCACTGTTTTTCACGAGCATTTTTTCAATCCATGATTTTCTTGTCAAATAATTAGATTTAATCTTATTAATTATTAAAAATAAAATTATACTTAATTTAAATTTTAGTAATTTCAATCAATGTTTCAGATTTTAAATTATTTTGATTTTGAATAATTTTAAATATAATTCATTTTATGTTATGTTTTTTTAAATTAAGTTATTTACATTTTTATCAGAAGTAAATAAATAAAAAATAAATTAAAAGTAAAAATAAATAAACAAAAAATAATCTTAAATAAATAAACAAAAAATAAATTAGAAGTAAAAAAAGAAAGAAAAAGAAAACAAAATTTTCAAAGCTCAATAGCTCTTTACCATTTTTTTCATTTTTGTTTGATTTTGAGTATTTGAAGTATTCCAAATGATTAGGGGTAAAATTGCCTCAAACTTAAGTTTTTAACTATTGACTAACAGAAGACTTATTTGTCTTGCAAAAGTGAAATGTTAGGGGTAGAGTATTCATTTTTTATACTAATGAACTACCATTGAATTAGGTGTAAACCTCAATGACTTAGATGGAATTTACATATAAATCAATTTAATTAAAAGGGTTTAATTAAATTGTGATCTCTTTAATTCATTAACATTGTTTTAATGGATAATGAGCAAGTAGTCATTATTAAAATAAAATAAAAAGTAGGTTAGCAGAATTAAAACACTACCAACCTATAAAAGAATAAGCTATGATCTGCTAGCAATGATGAATCATTGAGCAAGTGCTTACTCAAACCCTAATAGTTTTCTTGTTGAAATCAGCAATTCCTAGAAAAACCTTATGGAATTCTTTTTTAACTGGGCATTGTTATCTACATGTGGCCTGCGACAAGCAAGGGATTCTTCTTATGACTTAATGGCTACGTACAAGCAATTTATCCTTTAGTATCATTTGATAATTACCTATGATAGTGCACGAATCCTTTCTATTCAATGCACTCAAGTTTGACTTGAAGCAAACCCTAAAAGTTTCCCTGTAGAAATCGAAAAGCACAAAATATATATATATTTGTGTCTACCCTGTGTTGGTTTCCCTAAGTGATTTAGGATTTGTTTTCTTGCTCAAGAAGGAAGGTATTTCTTCCCCGTGTCAAGATCAGCAACTGGTTCTGGATTAAAGATTCAAGATTCAGAATCTTAAGTGGTGATTTTTTGAAATTCAAGATGCTAGCACAGTAACAACCATAGTTCAACTTAACCTTTGGGAAGGTTCTTCTATTGCTTGTGTGGATTATCATTAGAGGCAGACACTTGGGCAGCTTGGTTTGTGACAACCTTGCTTTAGTGTACATGTAGAGCAAGAAGGATCAAAGTCTGTTGATTATGATATTGTGATGACTGTTGCAGGAAGAACCATGAAGAAAGATGAAGAAAGGTGTGAGCAGGATGGAGAAGAGGAGATGGGCTGTAAGCTGAGCTTAATTGAAGCTGGGCCCAAGGTGGGAGCTGAGAGCAGCTGGGAGTAGTGAGCAGCAGAGCCTAATGGTTTTGTCTGATATGTCGGCTAATTATTAGGTCAGACCACAGAATTTGGGAATTGTACAGCGGTCAGAATATGCAATGTAAGGTCTTATGAGCCGTTGATCCTTGTACTGGCCAATATAGAAACAATGTAATTCCTTGCAAAAGATGAATGAAAAAATTATCTTTACTCTCCATTTCTTTTGTCCTTTTCTTTCTCTCTTTCTCCGGTCTTCTTCTCCTTCTTGGTATCTTATTATCCATATCTGCTAGGATATAACAAAGTGGTATTCAGAGCAATTACCAATCCACCATTTCAAGCTGGGTAAACATATCAAACAGAGATCAATGGTTGAGAGCACTCGTCTTAACTTGTTACAGGAACAGGTTCAAGCTCTACAATCCCAACTAGAGTCCTTGAAAACAGCTGAAGCATTGATTCCCCCATGGTGGGAGGAGCAAAAGAAGAGCATTAAAGACAAACTAATAGAGAATCAAAACTATGTCAGTAAGATATTGGAAAGACTTTTGCAGAAAGAAGCAACCCCAGCTCAGCCTGACCCTGGAGGAGGCGTCGCAAGTAGCTCAGCAGCTCCTTCAAGAAGAGAAGGTAAGCATCCTATTGAGATTGCTGTAGTTGGTGAACAAGGCAAATTTATTTATAAACCAGATGAACCAGGTTTGCTTTCTAAAGGTCACCTTATTGAAAAACCACCAAAATTTCCAGACCAGAGTGCCACTGTTAAGAACCTTGAGTCTGAGAATGGAGTTATGAGTTTTAACACCTTTACTCCTAGACCTAAGATTGAACTTCCTGTATTTGAAGGGGAGAATCCTGGGGTTGGGTTAGGAAGTGTCAGAAATACTTTAATATTTTTGCTGTTGCTGAGTCACGGAGATTGGAAATAGCAACTATGTACATGGTAGGCAAGGCAGAAACTTGGTTTGATGGTTACTTGATGCAAAACCCGAGAATCACATGGCCTGAGTTCACGGTGGAATTGTGTCAAAGGTTCTGTGATAGAACATGTTCAGATGTTATTGAAGATTTCAACAAGCTGGCACAGAAAACTAGTGTAGAGGAGTATCAAGAGAGGTTTGAGGAGCTGAGGCCATACATGCTTCAACTCAACCCTCACTTGGATGAAACTTACTTTGTTTCTAGTTTTGTAAGTGGGTTGAAAGAGGAGTTAAAGTTGAGAGTCAAGGCCAATGAACCTCAGAACCTTGCAGCAGCCTATAGACAAGCAAGGTTACATGAATTGTCAGTGGAGATTGAAGGAAGGAAACACAGGACAACTTTCAAGAACACACCTGTTTACAACCAAAATCATCCTAGAAACCTAAACACAAACACTTACCCAAATAACAAAACCCTTACCAACCTTCCAACATATCCAAAACAAAATTTAGCCTTACCAGCATTCCAAAAGCCTAACAACCAGAACCAAAATGACTAGAAAAGAACCCAAAATGCTTGCTTTAAATGTGGTGATCGATTCTTTCCAGGCCATATTTGTAAAACTAAACAGTTAAATGCCCTGATTGGTGATGAAAATACAGGAAGGTTTCAAGATGAGACAGAAGCAGTGTTAGAGTTAGAACAGGAGACTGTAGAAGAGCCTGACATAAGAGATAACAGTTTGGAAATATCTATGAATGCATTGACTAGTAATGTAGGTTATAGTATTTTAAGGATACAGGGGAGTATCAAGGAAAGGCCCTTAAGTATTCTAGTTGACAGTGGGAGTACCCATAGCTTTGTAACTCCAGTTTGGGCAAAGGATGGAGTGGAAACAATTCAAACCAGACCTCTCACCATCACTATAGCCAATGGTGAGAAACTCTTCAGCAATGCCAAATACAAACAATTGGAATGGGTGATGCAAGGTTATTCATTTACACATGACTTAAGAGTGTTGCCCATGGGAGGCAGTGATATGGTCCTAGGTGTGGATTGGATGAAGAAGTTTAGACCTTTGACTTTTGACTTTAATGAAATGTCATTAACTTTTAAAAGGAAGGACAACAAGTTTGCTTGAAAGGAGGAGCTAATGCTTCCAGCTTCAAAATGATCTTTAGAGAAAAATTATAGAAGTTGGCTGAAAAGGAACCTGAATTGTTAAGAGAATTGTACATGCTTAGTTTGGATTATGAAGAAGCAGAGGTACCATTACAGTTGAAGGCTCTTTTGTCAGCCTATAAAGACATTTTCAAAGAACCTACTGGACTACCTCCCAAAAGAACCCATGACCACAGCATAGTTCTTAAGCATGATGCCCAACCTGTTAACTTGCGGCCATACAGATTTCCTTACCATCAAAAGGCTGAAGTGGAACACCAAATAGCAAACATGCTGTCATCTTCCATAATTCAGACAAGTAAAAGCCCTTTTGCATCACCATGCTTACTTGTCAAGAAAAAGGATGGATCATGGAGACTCTGTGTGGACTACCGACACCTCAATGCCATGACTGTGAAAGATAAGTTTCCTATACCTGTAGTAGAAGATTTATTGGATGAATTAAAGGGGTCTACTTACTTTTCCAAAATTGATCTCCGATCTGGTTATTGGCAGATTCGAGTTAGAGATGAAGACATTCCTAAAATTGCCTTTAGGACTCATCATGGGCATTATGAGTTCAAAGTCATGCCTTTTGGACTCACAAATGCCCCAGCAACATTCCAAGCTCTCATGAATGACATTTTTGCTCCTTATTTGAGAAATTTTGTCCTTGTTTTTTTTTATGATATTCTGGTTTACAGTTTAACCTTAGAAGAGCATGTTAAGCGTTTACAGGTGGTTTTTGAAGTGTTGAGGCAGAACCAATTGTGTGCAAAGAGGAGTAAATCTTTCTTTGTGCAAAGGCAGGTGGAGTATTTGGGGCATCTAATTTCTGAAAAAGGGGTAGCTACAGATCCTTCCAAAATACAAGCTATGCAACAATGGCCTATTCCAAAGAATCTTAAATCTCTAAGAGGTTTCTTAGGCCTCACTGGCTACTATAGAAAGTTTATCAGAAACTATGGGATTATGAGCAAGCCTCTTACTGATATGCTCAAGAAAGGGGGCTTCTAATGGACTCCTGTAGCCATATCAACCTTCCAAAGCTTGAAAGAAGCTATGATCAAGGCACCTGTCCTTGCAACGCCAGATTTCAACAAAACATTTTGCCTTGAGACTGATGCCAGCAACCAAGGAGTAGGAGCAATATTATCTCAGGAAGGCAGACCAATTGCTTATTTGAGCAGGGCATTAGGTCCTAGGTATACAGGGTTTTCTATCTACGAGAAAGAGTATCTAGCCATATTGATGGCAGTCAACAAATCGAGGCATTACTTGGAAGGCAGAACTTTTGTTATTAAGACTAACCATGAAGCACTCAAATATCTACTGGAACAAAAACTAACTACTACTATATAGAGGAAGGGCTTAACTAAGTTATTAGGGCTGGACTACAAGATTGTGTACAGAAAGGGAAAATCAAACTTAGCTGCTGATGCCCTTTCTAGGCTACCTGAAGAACAATCTTACCTATGCAGTATACAAGCTACTGTCATCATACCTGAATGGGTAAAGGAGATTGAAAAAGCTATAATGAGGATAACAAGGTTCAAGACTTGATCCAGGCCATAGTGGTTAACCCTGGAGAGTATTCAGATTATGTCTACAGTGGTGGAATTCTGAGATACAAGGGAAGAGTTTATGTGGGGCAGCAAAGTCAACTCAGAGAAAGGATTATCCAAACTTTGCATGATTCCTTGTTGGCTCTACCGAGAGGGGGGTGAATCGGTTTTTCTACTTATTTCTAATTTTCCTAACTCTTAATGCACAATTAAAACCAAATAAATAACAATGAAATAAGTGCAATAAAAAGAGTAAGGCAAAGAGAAGCAAACACAAGTTTATAGAGGTTCGGCCAATCTCTTGCCTACGTCCTCTCTCCTTGAACAACTTGTCCAGGTTTTAATTCAGCTCTTCCTTGAGAATGCTTACAAACCACTTGAAGGTGTGGCAAGACCTCTTACAATTTCTCTTGAGACTTTAGAAATCTCCTTCTAAGCCTCTACCCTTGTATTACTACCCACACTCTACAATATCAGTCCTTACAAGGATAGCTCACCCCTTTGAATAAGAGAATTTTCAGTGAATGGGTGAAGAACACAAAGAAATCTCACAAAGTGGAGTTACAATGAAGATTTTCAGATTTGAGTTTTCTCTCTTGAAGCTTGAATACTTTAGAATGCTTGTTCTACCTCCAAACTTCATAAATGCCTCTATATATAGTCCACCAAACGTCTGGAGCAGTTGGTGAAGCATTTAATGTATTTCTTCCCGTTGAAACCCTCAAAAACTAGCCGTTGGAGTCAGATTTCGAGCGAAGGGATCGATCCCTTTTCAGGGGGGATCAATCCCTTTTCTCCAGAATTCATTCCTAGCCTTTTCTAGGTCTTTTCCAAGTAATCTACCAATGAGGGATCGATCCCTTTCCTGGGGGGATCGATCCCTTTTCTCCAGAATGCTTTTCAAACTTCTCCCGGGTGGCTTCTGAAGCATTCTGCCATTTAGGGATCGATCCCTCTACAGTAGGGATCGATCCCTTTTGTGCAGTGCACCATCCTGCACTTAATTTGCTGCATAGTTTATGACTTTTATGATTATAAGTCAGTTAAAATAACTTTCTAACACTTTTTAAGAGTATTTACTGACTTTTTCAATTGAAATCTCACTCCAAGACTTTGTTAAAATAATTTCTATCAATGAGTTCATTCAAAGCAAATTTACTTGGAGAAAAATCATTTTTAGGCTTACTTAAGTTTTGTAATTTCAAAATACTTGTCAAATTAAAGCTAACAATCTCCCCTTTTTGATATGACAAAACTTACGGTAAATTTGCTTAAGATAGATTTGCTTATAATTTTGACATCATGAAAATCATTTTGCTTGGCTCCCCCTCAATTTATACATGGAGAAATATTTTGCTTGAAAATCATTTTGCTTTGCTCCCCCTCAATTTCTACATGAAAAATATCTTGCTTATCTTGCTCCCCTTCAATTTATGCATACCATATTAATTCTCCCCCTTTTTGTCATATCAAGGATTAAAGCAAATATTATGATATAAAAAGAAAGGGTCAGTTGTATAAGGCAAATTAAAGCAACAATGGAGAAAAGGACTAAGCAAAGTGATAAGTCAAGCCAATGGAAATGGAGATCAAGCCAAAGTCATACATATAGATCAAGCCAATGGAAATAGACACCAATCATAGTCATAAACATAAAACTAAAACACCATAAACACACTAGAAAATGACAGAAACAAACAGCACAAACAGCAGACAAAATCACTCAAAAAGCATAATCAGCTCCTAGGGAATGTCTTGTAGTACTGAGCCATGAAGTCCTCGTGCTGCATACGAACATCTTGGATTTCATCATACATAGTAGCTTGAGTTTCCTCGATCTGATCAAGTCACTGGGTGACGTCCAGCCGAAAATTTTGCTGAGAGGTATACATTTGTTGAAGCATTAGCATGATCTGGTCAAGAGAGGTTGACGTAGAGCCGGAGGGTGCAGAAGATGTGGGAGCTATAGGTACGTTGTCTCCGTCTCCTCCAACTTCTTTCGGAGCAGGTTCGGGAGGTTCAGCCTGTCCATGACCCTTGACCCATTCGATTGTATCTCCCCGTTGACGTTGATACTACCCAAGGTTATGGAGAGTGGTGAGATTGATCGTGGTGCTGGGATCCGAAAGTACACCAACCTCACATGAACAGTCAACGCCTTGAGAGAGCAAGTAAAAGGCGAGAGGTTGAGGGAAGACAATGGTGTGTACTTTGTTAGTGACAATCTTCACCCAATCTTGAAGAATAAAGTGAAGGAGGTGTGGTTGAAGACCATCAGGTGTATGAATATGATGGAGCCAAAAACGATCAAGTTTCCTAAGGTGAGAATATCTTGTGCCAAGTGGTCGGAGATTCTGGGAGATTATGATATGTAGGAGTCGAGCGAAGACAGGAAGGTCACTTGCACGATTATTGGTAACGAGAAACTCTAAGGGGACGTCAACATTCTCATATATAGTACCGTCGTCGGGAACTCTAAAGACAAGAAAGAGGGATTGTATGGTGATTTCAATGTGTTTGCCCATGACATAGGATCGAATTCCTACAACACGACATTCATCATTTGGATCCGTGATGGTTTTGGCATTGGAAAAGAAAGCCCGAATGATGTTTGGAGGAACCGGAGTGTTGATTTTGAGAAAGTTAATCCAATTAAATTCAGCGAATTTGGCCAAGTAAGGGAAATTAATTGATTTGAGAAAATCGAAATCAATTGGATGCCAATGCTTAATAGGCATATTGGCAAAGTTCGCTAGAAATCGTGTTTTCTCATTGGCATGGCGAAAGCATCGGTTAAAGGTAGCCGGTATGGAGGAGGAAGAGGAGGAAGCACTTGTTTTGCGTTTTTGAGCAGTGTGCTTAACTTTAGGAGCCATATGGAGTGGAAAAATGTAGGAGAGTTCGTTGAAGACTTTTATCGAATAGGTGGTGTGCACGAGTTTGGGCAACTATGGATGAGTGTGTGTAGGAGAGATATGATCTAACCAACAGCGGAGAGCCACAACCCAAGATGCATTTAACAATTATGACAAGGGAATTCGGATGAACAACTACAAATAGTCTAAGTATAAACCCTAGAAAAAGACAAGTACCAAATGAAGTGAAAACCGAGATGGAGAGGACATTGATGCAAGATATGCAAATGGGCAGTCAAGACATGATGAAAGAAACTAGAAATGCAAGAAAAATTGAATGAAAAATGTGAGAAAAACTTACAATTGAAATGTTGGGTGAATAGTAATGATGGTGTGGAAGAAGAAGGAAGAGAAGAAAAGAGGAGATTTTGTCAGGAAATGAGGAGGGGAAATGAAAAAGAGGAAGAAATGAGGAAGATTGGTGAAAGAATGAAGTGATTTGGTGAAGAAATGAGTGAGATCTAGAGGATTTGGGTGAGAGGAAATGGTGAGAGGCGTTGAGAGTGAAGAAGAAGGTGAATAGTGGGCAAGGAAGGAGGGCCGACGCTTAAAAGGACGCGGGAAGGCAATTCTGTCACGAGGGGATCGATCCCCTACTGTAGAGGGATCAATCCCTTTTAGGCAGATTGCTTCCTTTCACCCAAATTTTTGGCCTGATAGACTAAATCAAACATATTTGAGAAGAATTGTCTCCTTAGTCACTTGCCTCATTCGTGATGCATAAAAATGATTTGAAAACAATGGAACTTATGCATTTTTACCATCTTAAAATCAAAATCTGATTGTTTCCACTTGAGATGCATGAAATGAGTTTGAAAAACTGCAGAAAAAGTGCAGAATACTGCAGAAAAGTGCAGAAACTTGCATAAGCATGCACAAATAGTAGATGAACATGGCTGTGATAGTGTCTTAAGATTAGAAATGTGTTTTGGCTAATGAAAGAAGTTTATCATGATCAAAACACACAAAACTCAACAGTTCAATCTCAAAGAGCTATGAACATGAACAGTAACTCAGTAAGTTAAGGTCATGAATTGCAAGTGTAATTATATTCTTCAAATTGCTGTCTTGCAATCATCACCAACCAACCATAAGACATTCATGCAACATCAAATTACTTCAAGGAGCATTCATTATGCCTAATTCACCTCTAAGAGTGCAGAATCTCTCCTTATCCAAGGGTTTTGTGAAGATATCAGCTAATTGGTGCAAGGTGTCTACATACTCCAGAATTATGTCCCCTTTTTGCACATGATCTCGTATAAAATGATGTTCAATCTCAATGTGCTTGGTTCTAGAGTGTTGGATGGGATTTTTTGTAAGATTGATAGCACTAGTGTTGTCACACTTAATGGGAACTTGGTTCATTTCTATTCCATAGTCTCTCATTTGTTGCTTAATCCATAACACTTGAGCACAGCAACTTCCGGAAGCTATATATTCAGCCTTGGTTGTGGATTGAGCTACGCTATTTTGTTTCTTAGAGAACCATGAAATAAGCCTACTTCCTAAGAATTGACATGTTCCCGATGTGCTTTTTCTATCCACTTTGCATCCACCAAAATCCGCATCGGAATAAGCATGTAGATTAAGTGTAGAATCTTTGGGATACCAAAGCCCTAAGGAAGAAGTGTCTTTGAGGTATCTAAGGATTCTTTTTACTGCTTGTAGGTGTGATTCTCTAGGGAATGACTGAAATCTTGCACATAAGCATACACTAAACATTATATCGGGTCTACTAGCAGTTAAATATAGCAATGATCTAATCATAGACCTATATAGTTTAGTGTCTACACATTTTCCTCCTTCATCCTTATCAAGTTTAATATTTGTGCTCATAGGTGTAGAATAAGGTTTAGATTCATCCATTCCAAATCTTTTGAGCAAATCTTTAGTGTACTTAGCTTGATTTATGAAAATACCTTCTTTACATTGTTTAACTTGAAGTCCTAGAAAGAAGGTTATTCTCCCATCATACTCATTTCAAATTCACCTTGCATTAGCTTTAAGAAATTTTTGCACAATGACTCATTTGTGGATCCAAAAATGATATCATCTACATAAATTTGAACTACTAATAAGTCATAACCCTTAGATTGAATAAATAAGGTTGTGTCTACCTTTCCTCTTGTAAAGCCCTTTTCGATTAAAAACTTTGAAAGTCTTTCATACCAAGCTCTAGGAGCTTGTTTCAATCCATATAAGGCTTTTGAAAGTTTGAAAACACGGTTAGGAAATTTTGGATTTTCAAAACCGGGAGGTTGCTCATCATAAACCTCTTCATTTATATAACCATTTAAGAAAGCACTTTTTACATCCATTTGATACAACTTAAAATCCTTATAGCATGCAAAAGCAAGTAGCATCCTAATGGCTTCTAATCTAGCTACCGGAGCATAGGTTTCATCATAGTCTATCCCTTCTTCTTGTCTATATCCTTGAGCCACTAACCTAGCCTTGTTTCTAACAATAATGCTATTTTCATCCATCTTCTTTTTGAATATCCATTTGGTTCCAATGATGGGATAATCTTTAGGTCTTTCCACTAATGTCCATACTTTACTTCTCTCAAATTGATTTAATTCCTCTTGCATGGCCATAATCCAATTTTCATCTTTCAAGGCCTCATCCACTTTCTTTGGCTCAAATTGTGACACAAAGGCTACATGTTGACATATGTTTCTATAGGTTGACCTAGTTCTAACTCGAATGGTTGGATCTCCAACAATGTCATTATCTTTCACATATCCAAGTTCTCTAGGACACCTAGATTCCTTCTCAATTATTTCTTGTTCCATGGACTCCTTATTTTTGTCAATAGTAAGATCTTCTAATTGTTCCCTAACATCCTTATCTTGAGATGGGTCAACTATAGGTTCATCAAAGATCTCTACATCATCAAGATTGGTTCCACTAGTGATATTTGATTCATCAAAGATTACATGTATTGACTCTTCTACTACAAGTGTTCTTTTATTGAAAACTCTATACGCCTTAAAATTTAAAGAATAGCCAAGAAAAATACCTTCATCACTTTTAGCATCAAATTTTCCTAGGTTATCTTTACCATTGTTCAAAACAAAACATTTACATCCAAATGGGCGAAAATAACTTATGTTAGGCCTTTTTCCTTTGTAAAGCTCATAGGGAGTTTTCTTTAAAATAGGCCTTACCATAGCTCTATTTATGACATAGCAAGAATTTATTGCTTCAGCCCAAAAATATTTAGGTAAGTTGTTTTCACAAAGCATGGTTCTAGCCATTTCTTCTAATGTTCTATTTCTCCTTTCAACTACTCCATTTTGTTGATGAGTTTTAGGAGCTGAAAAATTATGGCTAATGCCATTTTCATTGCAAAATGTATCAAAACCAATATTTTCAAATTCTTTTCCATGGTCACTCCTAATACTAGAAATGGAGTAACCTTTTTCATTTTGAACAAGTTTTGAGAAAACAATGAATTTTTCTAAGGCTTCATTTTTCACACTTAAAAAGAACACCCAAGTAAACCTAGTGTAATCATCAACTATAACAAAACCATAGTGTTTTCCTCCTAAGCTAGTGGTTCGAGTTGGTCCAAATAGATCTAAGTGGAGGAGTTGAAGTGATCTAGATGTTGTAATTCCTTTCTTAGATTTAAATGATATTCTTTTATGTTTTCCTCTTACACATGCATCACACACTTTATCATTTTCAAATTGTAGTTTAGGTAAGCCAACTACTAAGTCTCTTTTGGCTAACTTAGACAAAACATGCATGCTAGCATGGCCTAGTCTTCTATGCCATAACCAAGGTTTATTTTCTCTAGTGGCCATAAAACATACATTTTTGCTATTAAGCTCATTTAAATTAACAACATAAATATTTCCTTGTCTATGTCCAATAAAAATAATTTGATTAGTTTTAGCATTAACAACATCGCAACACAAGTCATCAAACACAACTTTAAATCCCTTATCACACAGTTGACTAATACTAAGCAAATTATGTTTTAAGCCTCTAACATACAAAACATTCTCAATAGTTGAGGAAGAGTTACCAATGGAGCCAATTCCTTCAATTTGTCCTTTGGAGTTGTCTCCAAATGTGACTTCTCCACCACTTTTATGCTTTAGGAACTTGAATTGGCTCTTGTCACCCGTCATGTGTCTTGAGCATCCACTATCAAGGTACCAATGCTCCGTGGACTTAGCCTTGTAGCAACACTCTTCCTCCTACATACACATCAAGCTTTCATCTTAGTTACCCAAATTTTCTTGGGTCCTTGAGAGTTAGTACTTATAATTTTAGATCCTTTAGGGATCCATTTCATCTTTAATGACTCATCACTTGAATTTAAAACATGTTTAGGTACCCAAATCTTGACAATCATTTTTCCTCTAATCATGGTCTTCCTAGAGGTGCATGCTTGTGAAGAGTGTCCTAGTTTATTACACAATGTGCACAAAACAAATTTTTTATCTTTAACTAGGAAGTTTTTAAGATGAGTCTCTTTGTTAGATGCATTATAGCCTAACCCTTCTCTATCAAAGAATGCTCTTTGAGTTTCTAGCATTTGATCAAGTTTTTGTTGACCCATGTAAAATCTAGAAAAGGAGTTTTGCAAATTAGTGTTCTTCTTATTTAATTCTTCGATTTCTAGATTAGCATTTTCTAATTTCTTCTCACATTCTAACTTAACATTCACAAGCATTTCATTTTCTTTTTTCAACTTAAAGATCATTTTCTTATATTTCAAGTTTATGCATTCAAATTCATTGGCTAACTCATCAAATGCATCTTGCAATTCATCAAAAGTGTATTCATTAGTATCTAACAAGTTAGAAGTTACCTTCTCATCTTCAAAAGCCATGAAACAAAGGTTGGCTACTTCATCTTCCATATTCTCTTCATCGGAGTAATCACTATCACTCCAAGTAGCCACCATTGCCTTCTTCTTTTGTTTCTTCTCATTTTGCTTTCTATACAAAGGACAATCAAACTTAATATGACCAGGTTTTTTGCATTCATAACAAATAATTTGGTCCTTTTCTTTCCTACTAGTTTCTCCTCTATTTAACTCTCTCCTAGGGGTCTCCTAGAATTTCCACTAGCTCTCATCCTCATGAATTTATTGAATCTCTTGGCAAACATGGCCATTTCTAAATCCTCTTCATCACCACTTACATCATGATCATCTTTTGATTCCTCAATTGTGGTGGATTTTAGTGCTACTCCAACTTTCTTTGGGGGATCTTGGTTTCTCTTAATTTTCATCTCATAAGTGAGTAAAGATCCCATAAGTTCATCTAATGAGAGTGTATGAGGGTCTTTGGATTCCTCAATAGTAGTAACTTTAGCTTCCCATGATTTAGGTAAGCTATTGAGAACCTTTTTGACCATCTCTACATTAGAGTATGTCTTCCCTAAAGCTTTAAGACCATTTATTATGTCCGTAAACCTAGTAAACATGTCACTAATTGACTCATCATTCTTCCTTCTAAATAGTTCATAGTCTTGAGTGAGCATGCCTACTTTTGTTTCTTTGACTTGTGTGATTCCCTCATGTGTGATAGCTAGTTTATCCTAAACTTGTTTAGCATTTTCACATTGTGAAACTCGATTATATTCATTTGGTCCTAATGCACAAAATAGTGTGTGCATTGCTTTAGCATTAAGTTGTGCCATTCTAATCTCATTAGTATCCCACTCATCTTCTTTCTTAGGCACATCCGACCCATCTACTTTCTTAATAGGGATAAGGGGACCTTTAACAATAATTCTCCAAACTTCATAATCATTGGCTTGAATAAATAGCATCATTCTAGTCTTCCGATAGGCATAGTTTTCACCATTAAAGAGTGGAGGTCTAACCGTAGAGTGTCCCTCTCCTACCAAAGGTGTAGACAAACTAGTTTGAGCCATTAGTGATCGTTTTACTCGATAGATGTTAATCTAACTCAATCTCGAGCCCAAGTTCTGATACCAATTGTTGGCTCTACCGAGAGGGGGGTGAATCGGTTTTTCTACTTATTTCTAATTTTCCTAACTCTTTATGCACAATTAAAACCAAATAAATAACAATGAAATAAGTGCAGTAAAAAGAGTAAAGGAAAGAGAAGCAAACACAAGTTTATAGAGGTTCGGCCAATCTCTTGCCTACGTCCTCTCTCCTTGAACCGCTTGTCAAGGTTTTGATTCAGCTTTTCCTTGAGAATGCTTACAAACCACTTGAAGGTGTAGCAAGACCTCTTACAATTTCTCTTGAGACTTTAGAAATCTCCTTCTAAGCCTCTACCCTTGTATTACTACCCACACTCTACAATATCAGTCCTTACAAAGATAGCTCACCCCTTTGAATAAGAGAATTTTCTGTGAATGGGTGAAGAACATAAAGAAATCTCACAAAATGGAGTTACAATGAAGATTTTCAGATTTGAGTTTTCTCTCTTGAAGCTTGAATACTTTAGAATGCTTGTTCTACCTCCAAACTTCATAAATGCCTCTATTTATAGTCCACCAAACGTTTGGAGCAGTTGGTGAAGCATTTAATGCATTTCTTCCCGTTGAAACCCTCAAAAACTAGCCGTTGGAGTCAGATTTCGAGCGAAGGGATCGATCCTTTTTCTCCAGAATTCATTCCTAGCCTTTTCTGGGTCTTTTCCAAGTAATCTGCCATTGAGGGATCGATCCCTTTCCTGGGGGGATCGATCCCTTTTCTCCAGAATGCTTTTCAAACTTCTCTCGGGTGGCTTCTGAAGCATTCTGCCTTTTAGGGATCGATCCCTTTTGTCCAGTACACCATTCTGCACTTAATTTGCTGCATAGTTTATGACTTTCATGATTCTAAGTCAGTTAAAATAACTTTCTAACACTTTTCTAAGAGTATTTACTGACTTTTTCAATTGAAATCTCACTCCAAGACTTTGTTAAAATAATTTCTATCAATGAGTTCATTCAAAGCAAATTTACTTAGAGAAAAATCATTTTGAGGCTTACTTGAGTTTTGTCATTTCAAAATACTTGTCAAATTAAAGCTAACACACCTCAAGGTGGGCATTCAGGAATCCAAGCCACTTTCTACAGGGTGAGGTTGTATTTTTCATGGCCTGGGATGAAGAGACAGGTGCAAGATTATGTCCAACAATGTGACATATGTCAGAGAAACAAAGGAGAGCATGTGCCCTACCCAGGATTACTCCAGCCCATTATTACTCCTAAGCAAGCCTGGGAAACTATCACCATGATTTCATAGAAGGCCTACCCTTATCTCAGAAGTTTAGTTGCATATTGGTAGTGGTTGACAAATTAACCAAATATGCACACTTCATGGCCTTAACTCACCCTTACACTGCTCTTGATGTAGCCAAAGTGTATCTCAACCAAGTGCATAAGTTGCATGGATCACCAAAGGCAGCTATTTCAGACAGGGACAAAGTGTTTACCAGTTTGGTTTGGCAAGAACTAATGAAGCTTTTGGGTACTACAGTGCAATTAAGTACCGCCTATCACCCTGAGTCCAATGGACAAACTGAGAGGCTGAACCAGTGTTTAGAACAGTATTTGAGATGCATGTGTAGCCTGAAACCTAAAAAGTGGAGTCAATGGCAACCCTTGGCTGAGTGGTGGTACAACACTAGCTATCACACAGCCCTAGGAATGACTCCCTTCGAAGCACTGTATGGGTATAAACCTCCTGAGTTGGCGTGGGATGTGAGCAGTAAAGCCAGAGTATCCACTGTTGAGGATCTACTAAAGGAAAGAGAAAGTTTAAGTAAACTAATGGTGGACCAATTAACCAAGGCTCAACAACGTATGAGGTACTATGTTGATAAAAAGAGGACGGAACGTGAGCTGTAAGTGGGTGATGAAGTCTATTTGAAACTTCAACCCTATAGGCAAACCTCCTTAGCTCTAAGGAAGAACCTAAAGCTTTCTTCTAAATATTATGGTCCTTACCATGTGATTGAAAGAATTGGTCCTGTAGCTTACAAACTCCTACTTCCTGAATCTTCCAAGATCCACCCTGTATTCCATGTAAGCCTGCTCAAAAAGAGGATCGGATCTAAGGTGGTGCCTAGTACAATCTTACCTGATGAAGGTACAGAAGGAGAACCTTTAGTAAGTCCAATTGCTGTGTTGGACAAGAGAATGGTGAAGAGGCATATTCAGGCTGTGACTCAATTGCTAGTTATATGGTCTAATTTGGGACCTGAGAATGCTACTTGGGAGGATTACACTGTCCTAAAGTCTCAATTTCCTTGGTTTGATCCTTAGGGACAACGATCAATTGGAGCGGAGGGTAATGTGTGACTGTTGCAGGAAGAACCATGAAGAAAGATGAAGAAAGGTGTGAGCAGGATGGAGAAGAGGAGATGGGCTGTAAGCTGAGGTTAATTGAAGCTGAGCCCAAGGTGGGAGTTGAGAGCAGCTGGGAGCAGTGAGCAACAGAGCCTAACGGTTTTTTCTGATATGTCGGCTAATTATTAGGTCAGACCACAAAATTTGGGAATTGTACAGCTGTCAGAATATGCAATGTAAGGTCTTATGAGCCGTTGATCCTTGTACTGGCCAATATAAGAAACATGTAATTCCTTGCAAAAGATGAATGAAAAAATTATCTTTACTCTCCATTTCTTTTGCCCTTTTCTTTCTCTCTTTCTCTGGTCTTCTTCTTCTTCTTGGTATCTTAGCATCCATATCTGCTAGGATATAACAGATATCATTAGATAAGGTAAAATTTTAAAACCCATCATTTGCATAATCCATTCCTAAAAACCAATTTCTTTGTCTTAATCAAGTTGATCCTTCAAGTTTCGGTATTTCTATATTTATTTTTTGTTGCGCTTACTCTCACTATGTATGTTTGAGTATAAGCCAAAACCTGCAACACTAACATATGCAGGTTCAAGAATTGTTTTTGAACTCATTAAAAGACAAAGAAAGTTTGCGAAAGTTTTCTTTTGAAGCAAGACTTGCTAGCACAAGTTTAATCATTCCTTAGAGAAAGTTTTGGTAGAGTTGCAGTATGGATAACCATTAAAGACCAATATACATGAGGTGGTTTGTTAATCTTAAAGGAAGACAAGCATCAACAAGAGGTGAAACAATAGATATCAATATCTAAATGTTAGTTATGTGATTCTATCTTTTGTGTCACTCTAGCATGTTCTATTTGCATGGTTCGAAAATCTCGATTAAACAGACCTTATGATTCGGTTTCTTGGTGTTTTATTGTTTTAATTCTGCTATAAATCTTTAAGATTCATGTGATTGTGTGTTGTTGCATGAGCCTTGAAACTGAAAATTGGTATCAAATCTCCTTTGATCAAGTTTCATGTAATTAGAGTTTGTTTCGTTGTTCATTATTTCAAAACTATTTTGATTATAATTTGTTTATTGAGTTGTAAAAGTTGAAAATCATGCTTAGCGAAATCTTTTTTATTGTAATCTTTTAAACTAATAAATTATGATGTCTTAAAATAATTAGTTTAGTTTTCATGCTATTTGGACGTGATTCTAGTTTTTTAAAATATCTTGCATCTTAATCTATCTTGAAGCATGAAAATTCTTTAATAGTAATAATCTGAAAATTGTTTCTTTATTTAGGATATTCCAATGGGAAGAAAAAATTGATACAAATTAATGTGCATATTAAGGAGTGTTGTGTTAATGTTTTAGAATTTTTTTGCCTTGATTTGTTCGTTCAAACATCGAGCACAAAATCTGCCAGAGAATTTGTTGTAATTGGCATGAACCAACTTTTCGGATGGAGTTGAGTTTGTGATTCTTGTTTGGTACTTTGGCTTTCTCGATGAAACTGGTTTTATTAATTATTAAGATGATGAAGAACATTTTCACATAAGTTTTATATAAAACTTACCTTTGATCTTGACATCGAATCTTTTTTAAAGTTGTTTCATTGTTGCAAGATTTTGTTTTCTTGATCATTTTGATGCGGACTGTATTGTTTGCAACTCAAAAATTGTTTCATAGGGATGAAAGCAACGAATAATAGGTTGAGTTAGGGTATTCTAGGGCCTTATGATCATAAAATTGGATAGAGAAGAGGGTTTAATTTTCTGGCCAATCTCCTTTCTCTTAACCTAACCGAACTGAAAGTTAATTACAGTTGTAGTTTGACTAGACTTGCCTTGTCCTAAAGACAAGTCCTGTCTTGTCTAATTTGGCTGTCCTAATTAGATTAGGTCGTTAGAAAGTTAATTTCTAAGTTGTTACAAAATTAAATTAGAATCCGGAAAGAGTTCAGGACTCCTAATTAAAACATAGCACTATTTCTAGTTAAATTAGAAGATTACAAGTACACCTAGCAAGACTAAGAGTTCCTTTAACATATAATTTGACTTGAAATTTAATTATTTTATCACCCAAAGATTTTAGAATATATAAGTCAGAATAATTAAATATTTAAATTGAATTAAAATCTTAAATGATTTAGAAAGTAATTACAAATTATTAAGACATCAAGTAAACAAACTTTAGTCATGGTCTCCTAATTTTGGCCAAAGCATGATTTTGTCATTTCGATAATAGCCTTGCACCACATTATTTGAATTAATGATTAATGTGTGATATTAATGTTAAGTTCAAAAGGGACATGTAAGATCAAGAATTAGAACCAAGCATGTTTATTGTCGATTTTCATATATTAATATGATGAAAGCATGAAGGATGCTTATGGATTTTAGGATTCATCATGCATGAATGGATGGTTAAATTTTTTATGCTTTATGGCTTTTCCATTTCCGAAATAAGCCTTGCACGCCTTGCCTTATCTCTTTAATTTCGAATTTGTACACTTTTTTTCTCGTCTTACTCTCCTTAAATGTAATTTAAGGTTTATCTACAATACGTAATAGTTACATAGGCCAAATCTAGATAAAAATTAAGATTCAAATTCAAGAATCGAAGATTCAAGGTACCATGGAGTCATAAAGATAAATTGACAATAAAGCTTGGGAAACTACTGGATTGCATTCATTTAGTTTAATCATTTAGCTCTCTTTGGCTCAACCTTAGAAAAGTCTATAATCATCCTTAATAGTTGGCAAGTGACAGATTTATATTTTTCAATATATGTGATATATGAATATGATAAATGCTATAGTTGTTAAAAAGGACAACCAAATTCCTCAGTAATTTTTGAGTCACATCTTACAGGCTATACATGATAAAGTTGTTTTCTATATCATAGCAAGATAAGTAAAATTCTTTTAGGTGGAGAATACGTGAGTCACTCACAATCAAACTTTTACATGAATATGTTTCCGTTATTGAGTGTGAGTTTTACTCAACCAATACTCTATAGTTTGAATGCGTAAAAATTTGAGATTATGAGAATTAGAGGCAATAATTAGGTGAAATGCATATGATACATATAGACAAAAAGTTGTAATTTAATCGATCTAGAAAATGCATTGGGATGCAATTGATAAACTAAGTAATCTAATTTAACTAATAACACCATGTCTAGTTAAGTCGCTCAAGTAGAGGTGTCAAACAGGTTGGGAGGCCCATGGCACGACACGATTCGGCACGGTATGGATTGTCCTTGGCACAACCCATACTTAAATGGGCGGGCTGGTCTAAGAACGATATACAATTGTGTGCCGTGCTGGGCTAGAGGTTTTTAGGCACATGGATTGGCACGGCACGGCACGCAAGCCCATGTGTCGTGCGATATTGGCCCATTTATATAAATAAAATTATATTTAACAAATCTAATTATGAAGTATTTCAATTATTGATATATAAATTTATAATATTTTCATTCTGAATATAAAATGTATGATATATCACATATTTTGTATATAACTTTTTATTAAATACACTTCTAATAAAAACTCATCAAAAAATAAATTATTAAAGATTATTTAAATGTAGAAGTTGGAGCACTAGATAAACCATATTATATAAGTAAATAATTAAGTGAAGAGAATGAAAATAAAATAATAATATTTTATGTTTTATAGTCTTGTATTTGTGTACGTGTGTGTGTCTGTGTTTTTAAATATTAGGATTGTAAATTTCAAAGGAAAACATTGGTACAATGGTAAATATTATTCTTTTGTAACTTGGAGATCACGAGTTCAAGGCAAAATACTCTCTTTTAATGCAGAGAGAAGGCTATATACAATGACCCTCCCTAGACCTTACAAAGTGGAAGTCTTTTGGTTGTGTACAATGACCCTCCCCAGACCCCACAAAGTGGGGCCTTTTTTATTGTGTTGCTTTTTTATATAGGATTGTAAATTTCGATATCTTTATTAAGTAAATTTTATTATGTTTTCTCATGGAGATAGACATTTTGCCTTTTAGGATTGTAAATTTCAATATATTTATTTAATATTTATTATTATGTTTTCTTGTAGATATAGACATTTTGTGTGAAATCCCCAATTTTCTGTAATTTTCCCTTAATTGTACAGTTTTCAACTTGAATTAATGGAATAAATATGAATTTCTGATATATATATATATATGATGCATGGGACATAAAGGGAATTAAGGCAATTGATGGTCAAACAATCAAAGGTTAAAGAGTCAAAGGAGGTGGTCAATGGCTGAGATGATGAACATGCATTAATGGGCATTTAATGGAATTGCATGACTCATCATCATCTCTACCAGCCAAGGTCGGCAGCCCATCTTCCTCTCCCTCTCGTTGCTTCCATTTTTCCTCTAAGTGTCCAAGCTTCTCACCTTGACAAACCACCATTTCAGGTCATCGATTCGTTAAGCTTCTCTAAAGAAAAACGATCCTTGTTAATAGCTTAACCTATGCCTTTAATATGAGAGAGTGAATCCAAGTGGTTAAGTAGATCTCAAAATCCAAAGATTTGGTAAATTGCAAAGGTAAGCAAGTTAGAAGGTTTTAGTTGATAATTTTGATGGTTTGGGATTTTATGAAGTTGATATAGAAGGTTGTTGAGCTTTAATTTGCTATGATGTTTACAGCTTGAAGAGTAAAGAAAAAAGGACAAGTGTTGGTGCAACTAACTTGCGGATTAATTGCTAATCGAGGTAAGGAATTTATGTAACGGACGTAGGGTGACTATGTCCGCATGTTTTCAAGTATTTTAACTGTTTTGGGAAAGAAACAACAGTTGCTTTAAGTGCAGGAAAAATGACATTTTCGGACTTGTCTAATAGTACCAATTAGGCTAGGAGCAGCCGACTGCCTTAAGTAGCAGCCGACTGCCTAGAGACATCTAAAACGCCGTTTTTCGAAAACCGACTCAAACCAGCGACTGCCAAGGGAGCCAGTCGACTGCTATTTTCCAGAAACCATTCTGTTTCAAACCAGTCGACTGCCAGGGGGAGCCAGTCGACTGCCATTTTTCCAGAAGCATTTTTTTCAAAACCAGCCGACTGCCAAGGGGACCAGTCGACTGCTATTTGTCCAGGAACATTCTGTTTCAAAACCAGCCGACTGCCATGGGAGCCAGTCGACTGCCTTTTCTCGGGAAACATTCTGTTTCAAAACCAGTCGACTGCTATTTGGGGCCAGTCGACTGCCCTATTTATATTTTGAAAAATATGATAATTGAATTTCAAAAGGGAAAGAAATTCAATAAGGCATAACATGGGGTAACAGTCGACTGCCATATATGACCAGTCGACTGCCTATTTGAAAGAAAGGTTTTGAGAACCTGTTTTAAGAAAGGATATTCATACTTGTTTAAAACCTATATGAACAAGGTTTTGGAGACTATAAATCTCTCAAAAGAGCATGCACATTATTTGTTACTTGTATTTGACTGAGGAGCTCTAGTCCAGCCCTCAGACCCGCAGTACGGCACCTGACTAGTGAAACTGTGGGCTATAGACAATGGCCATGAGTCTCTTATTTGATTCGGCTTTGGGGAGGATCCCTGGCCCATACGTCGGTACGCCATTTATTTGATATCTCTCAGGATTATCCCTAACGGGATATATTTGCGGTATCCTTATGAGATTTATCTATTGGATTATCCCTTACGGGATATATTTGCTGTATCCATTATCTCTCTGGATTATCCTTTACGGGATATATTTGCTGTATCCATGATGAGAATTACTTGGTGCATGAATCTGTTGGATATAAATTGTCTCCCATCTATTTGAAAATATTTGTAATTGCCTACTTGATTTCACGTGATTTGAGATCCGTGGAAATATTGAAAGCATGATTTACTTGTATTTGATATTTGCGAAATAAATATAAGCACTATGCTTTATAATGATTTTACATGACATTATAGAGCCAAGCAGGAAAACTGCATATAGTGATATAGTACGCTCTTTTACATAAGTTTCTTACTGAGCGTAAACTCACTCCTTTACAACTATTTTTCATACAGATTACTTGAAGTAATTCCGCTCCGGATAGAGGAGCCTCTTTTGGGACTTTGAGATACCTTCGGGCACGCTTCCTACTTATCCCGTGAAGGTATACTTAGTCGGCCGTTATTTCGGCAAATGTACAGTACGATACTACAGTTTTGTATATGTGGGGAAATTAGGTTGTCTGAATAATCGAGATCCTGATGTACATGACACATGTTTATAAATGAAAATTTTATGCATGTGAAATTAGATATTATACTCTGATAAAGATGCCTAAAGCATAACAGTAAAGTAGGTTGACATCGGATAAACTAGTCGATTTATTTGTTAATTGAAGTAAAAGTTAATTGTTATTTGGTTAGTGACGAGGACGTCACAGATTGGTATCAGAGCCGATTCGACTGAAGTTTATCGATGTCAATTAGTTAGAATTAGAGAAATTCCCCAATGTACTGTACTAGCTTATTTGATTTTGAGGAGTATAACGGCTTAAGGTTATACTAAATGATGTTAATTGTTCATGATCTTAACAGAATGAGTACTCGAAGGAGGGGTACTAGACGAGGACGAGGACGGGGTCGTGATGAACCGCCCCCAACACAGTCTTCTCCTCCATCTCCACCGCATAGCCCGAATACGAGGCTAGCTAAAATGGAGAAACATATGGAAAACATGGCCGCCATGTTCACCCAGTTTATGGCTAAATTTCCGGACGTGGCCGCTAGTGCACCGACAGTTACCCCTACAGTACCTCCTACTCCGGTGGTACAACCCCCACCAGTCCCAGTTAATGAGAGGCGAGATCCTACGGCTTACTGCAGTGTGGCATTAATAAAGGAGTTTAAGAAGCTGGATCCGCCAAAGTTCAAAGGGGACAGTGATCCAGTAGCCGCACAAAACTGGATGAAAGCGGTTACTAAGTCATTCGGATACATGGCTTGTACGGAGAAAGAGAAGGTGGGATTAGCCGCCTATTTGCTAGTGGATGAGGCTGAGCCATGGTGGCAGGCTACTCAGACAGTATTAGAAGCTAAGTATCTAGAGGTGACGTGGGATAGATTTGTAGAAGCTTTTAATAAACAATATGTCCCACGTACTGCTCAGAGGAGATTACAAGTAGAGTTCTTGAACTTGACTCAAGGAAGTATGACGGTTAGCCAGTATGAGTCGAAGTTCATTACACTGAGCAGGTTTGATCCTGAAGTACTGAGAAGAGAGGATCACAAGACTTACAGATTCATGGAGGGATTGAGACCTTCCATTAGGTCTAAGCTATACCCGTTGGACATCACTACCTATGGCGAGGCAGTCCGTAAGGCTCAACTATGTGAGCAGGACTATGAGTTTCATCAGGCAGACTTCCGAGCAAGGAATAAGGGTAAAGAACCTATGAAACGGAAGTCAGATGAGAAGGCCTCGAGGGATAGATATCCATCTAGGAGGAATAGGCCTTATGATAAAGCCTCGACAGGTAAGCAAGTCCATTATACGAAAATAAAGTGTCTTAATTGAATAATTACATGGAATTATGTTAAATAGGAGTTATGGTGATTATGATGTAGGAACTCCTAGATCCACCGGGATCAAAATAGGTGATGAAAGATTCCAACATCCGGTTGGTAGTACCGCTAGCTCACCGAGGAGTATAATGTCGAGGTGTGTGCAATGCGGGAAATTCCATGGAGCACAGCCTTGTCGGTTGGCGAGTGGGGCGTGTTATTGGTGTGGTGAACAGGGACATAGAATCAGAGATTGTCCCAAGATAAATCAAAGGGCACCTGAAGAGTCAGAAAAGACCCCTCAACCACAATCTAAGACCACACAACCCCAGCGTAAGGCCACAGCGGCAGAGAAAGGAAAGGCACCCATGACTCAGGGACGGGTATTTGCTATTGACAAGGAGTCCGCTGATGCTTCATCGAAGATGATTCAGGGTAAGATTTACTTAAATGATACATATGTCCTTGCTTTATTTGATCCAGGCTCTACGCACTCTTTTATTTCCCCTATGGCTACTAGGAGATTAAATGTTGAGCCTGAGCAGTTAGGAAGATTGCTACAAATAATTACTCCATTTAGGGAATCTCAGATGACGGACATAGTGTATCGTAATTGTAAGCTACGGGTAGGAGAAAGAGAGTCAATAGCTGACCTAATCTTATTAAATATGTCTGGATTTGATGTTATATTAGGAATGGATTGGTTAGCTGAAAATCACGTGATGATAGATTGTCATGCTAAGAGTGTGATTTTCTCCTCTCCCGTTAGCTATGTTGTAAATTTTGCAAATATGTAATGTAAAAGCATAATTAATTGTTTGGTTTAATTGAGATGTAATTGATAGAACATATTTGTGATGTGAAGGGTTTGTAGCACACGTGGTAGACGTAGATCAGAAACGTCCCACACTTCATGAAATTCCAGTAGTTAAGGAATTTTCCGAGGTATTTCCGGATGATCTTCCAGGACTTCCTCCGGATAGGGAGGTGGAGTTCACTATCGATTTGGTGCCGGGGACTGAGCCTATATCAAGAGCTCCTTACCGGATGGCTTTGGTAGAATTAGAAGAACTTAAGAAGCAGCTTCAGGAGTTGCTAGACAAGGGATTCATACGACCCAGCGTATCCCCTTGGGGTGCTCCTGTGCTTTTTGTCAAGAAGAAGGACGGTAGTATGAGGTTGTGCATCGACTACCGGTGGTTGAATAAAGTGACCATCAAGAACAAGTATCCTCTTCCCAGAATAGACGACCTCTTGGATCAGCTCAAGGGTGCACAAGTCTTTTCCAAGATAGACTTGAGGTCGGGATATCATCAATTGAAGATCCGAGATGAAGATATCCCTAAGACTGCATTCAGGACACGGTATGGCCATTATGAATTCTTGGTGATGCCGTTTGGACTAACCAATGCACCCGCAGCTTTCATGAACTTGATGAATGACGTGTTTAAGCAATACCTAGACCAGTTTGTCATTGTCTTCATCGATGACATCTTGGTGTACTCGAGGTCATGGGAAGAACATGAGCAGCATTTGAGGATTGTTTTGGAAACCCTCAGAGATCCAGGACTGTATGCCAAGCTAAGTAAATGTGAGTTTTGGCTTGATAATATCTCCTTTTTAGGTCATGTGATCAGTAAAGATGGAGTTTCAGTTGATCCATCAAAGATTGAAGCGGTGGTCCAATGGGAAAGACCGAAGACGGTAACGGAGATTAGAAGTTTCTTGGGTTTAGCTGGCTACTATAGAAGATTTGTAGAGGGTTTCTCAAAGCTAGCTGCTCCATTGACGAGACTGACGCGCAAGGAGGTGAGATTTGAATGGAATGAAGCTTGTGAGCAAAGTTTCCAAGAGTTGAAGCGTAGGTTAACGACTGCACCTGTCCTCACCATTCCTAGTGGTTCAGGAGGATTTACAGTATATAGTGATGCCTCAGGGCAAGGTTTGGGATGTGTGTTAATGCAGCATGGTAAGGTAGTAGCCTATGGTTCTCGACAACTGAAAGACCATGAGAAGAACTACCCGACTCATGATTTGGAGTTAGCTGCAGTAGTATTTGCCCTGAAAATATGGAGACATTACTTGTATGGTGAGAAATTTCAGATTTTTACGGATCATAAAAGTCTGAAATACTTGTTCTCCCAGAAGGAATTGAATATGAGGCAAAGAAGATGGCTAGAGCTTCTAAAGGACTATGATTGTGAGATCATGTACCACCCAGGGAAAGCTAATGTGGTAGCGGATGCTCTGAGCCGTAAACATGCAAGTATAGTGGCTTATATGATGATAAGAGAATATGAATTACTTGAACAGTTTGCAAGCCTTAGTTTAAGTGTTACACCTCTTGAGCAATTTAGAATGATAGCTAGTTTAAGAGTTGAGCCAGAGTTGATGGATAGAATCCGGGTTGCTCAAAGAGAGGATACTCAGTGTATTGAGGCTATGGATGAGATTCAATCGGGTATGACCTCAGAATTCCATATGGGTAAGGATGAGATGTTGAGGTTTAATAACCGTATATGTGTTCCTAAGGATAATGAATTGAGGAAGTTGATCCTAACAGAAGCACATTCCACTAGGTACACATTACACCCGGGAAGCACGAAGATGTATCACAATCTTCGCAAGGTGTATTGGTGGACTGGCATGAAGAGAGACATAGCTGAGTTTGTAGCAAAATGTCTGACGTGCCAGCAAGTTAAAGTAGAGCACCAGAGACCGGCAGGATTGTTACATCCTCTACCTATACCTATGTGGAAATGGGAACACATTACGATGGATTTCATTATGGATTGCCCAAGACCAAGAGAAATCATGATGGTATTTGGGTGATAGTAGATAGATTGACGAAGTCAGCTCACTTCCTACCTATGAAGTCTACAGATACACTTAGCGCTTTGGCAGACTTATACGTGAGAGAAGTCGTCAGACTACACGGTGTTCCAGTGAGCATCACATCGGATAGAGATTCCAGGTTTACTTCTCACTTTTGGGAACATTTTCAGGAAGCCATGGGATCTCAGCTGAATTTTAGCACAGCTTTTCATCCGCAGACTGATGGGCAGTCCGAGCGCACTATTCAGACGCTCGAGGATATGTTGAGAGCATGTGCTTTGGATTTTAAAGGCTCATGGGACGATCATCTGCCATTGGCTGAGTTTGCTTATAATAATAGCTATCATGCAAGCATCGGGATGGCACCATACGAGGCCTTGTATGGAAGACGGTGTCGATCACCGATTGGGTGGGAAGAATTGGGCGAGCGCAAGTTGTTGGCTCCAGATTTAGTCGAACAAGCTTCTGAGAATGTTAAACTGATTTGTCAAAGACTTAAGACAGCTCAGAATCGACAAAAGAGCTATGCAGATGTTCGACGGAGGCCACTTGAGTTTTTGGTTGGAGATTATGTGTTTTTGAAAGTCTCTCCATCCAAAGGGATTATGAGATTTGGCCGACGAGGTAAGTTAAGTCCTCGTTATATCGGACCATTTGAGATCCTAGATCGTGTTGGAGATGTGGCCTATAGGTTGGCACTACCTCCGGAGTTATCGGGAGTACATAATGTCTTTCATGTATCAATGCTTCGGAAGTATAATCCGGATCCATCTCATGTCATTGAATATGAACCCTTGGAGATTCAAGAAGACATGAGTTATGTGGAGAAACCGATTCGGATTTTGGATAGGAAAGATAAGGTGTTGAGGTCAAAGACGATTCCATTGGTTAAAGTTCTTTGGCAACACCATACGACAGAAGAAGCTACTTGGGAACTAGAAAACTTAATGAAAGAGAAATTCCCGGAATTGTTTGAGACATAACCTTACTTGAATTTGGAGGACCAAATTCTCTAAGGTGGGGAGAATGTGAAATCCCCAATTTTCTGTAATTTTCCCTTAATTGTACAGTTTTCAACTTGAATTAATGGAATAAATATGAATTTCTGATATATATATGATGCATGGGACATAAAGGGAATTAAGGCAATTGATGGTCAAACAATCAAAGGTTAAAGAGTCAAAGGAGGTGGTCAATGGCTGAGATGATGAACATGCATTAATGGGCATTTAATGGAATTGCATGACTCATCATCATCTCTACCAGCCAAGGTCGGCAGCCCATCTTCCTCTCCCTCTCGTTGCTTTCATTTTTCCTCTAAGTGTCCAAGCTTCTCACCTTGACAAACCACCATTTCAGGTCATCGATTCGTTAAGCTTCTCTAAAGAAAAACGATCCTTGTTAATAGCTTAACCTATGCCTTTAATATGAGAGAGTGAATCCAAGTGGTTAAGTAGATCTCAAAATCCAAAGATTTGGTAAATTGCAAAGGTAAGCAAGTTAGAAGGTTTTAGTTGATAATTTTGATGGTTTGGGATTTTATGAAGTTGATATAGAAGGTTGTTGAGCTTTAATTTGCTATGATGTTTACAGCTTGAAGAGTAAAGAAAAAAGGACAAGTGTTGGTGCAACTAACTTGCGGATTAATTGCTAATCGAGGTAAGGAATTTATGTAACGGACGTAGGGTGACTATGTCCGCATGTTTTCAAGTATTTTAACTGTTTTGGGAAAGAAACAACAGTTGCTTTAAGTGCAGGAAAAATGACATTTTCGGACTTGTCTAATAGTACCAATTAGGCTAGGAGCAGCCGACTGCCTTAAGTAGCAGCCGACTGCCTAGAGACATCTAAAACGCCGTTTTTCGAAAACCGACTCAAACCAGCCGACTGCCAAGGGGACCAGTCGACTGCTATTTTCCAGAAACCATTCTGTTTCAAACCAGTCGACTGCCAGGGGGAGCCAGTCGACTGCCATTTTTCCAGAAGCATTTTGTTTCAAAACCAGCCGACTGCCAAGGGGACCAGTCGACTGCTATTTGTCCAGGAACATTCTGTTTCAAAACCAGCCGACTGCCATGGGAGCCAGTCGACTGCCTTTTCTCGGGAAACATTCTGTTTCAAAACCAGTCGACTGCTATTTGGGGCCAGTCGACTGCCCTATTTATATTTTGAAAAATATGATAATTGAATTTCAAAAGGGAAAGAAATTCAATAAGGCATAACATGGGGTAACAGTCGACTGCCATATATGACCAGTCGACTGCCTATTTGAAAGAAAGGTTTTGAGAACCTGTTTTAAGAAAGGATATTCATACTTGTTTAAAACCTATATGAACAAGGTTTTGGAGACTATAAATCTCTCAAAAGAGCATGCACATTATTTGTTACTTGTATTTGACTGAGGAGCTCTAGTCCAGCCCTCAGACCCGCAGTACGGCACCTGACTAGTGAAACTGTGGGCTATAGACAATGGCCATGAGTCTCTTATTTGATTCGGCTTTGGGGAGGATCCCTGGCCCATACGTCGGTACGCCATTTATTTGATATCTCTCAGGATTATCCCTAACGGGATATATTTGCGGTATCCTTATGAGATTTATCTATTGGATTATCCCTTACGGGATATATTTGCTGTATCCATTATCTCTCTGGATTATCCTTTACGGGATATATTTGCTGTATCCATGATGAGAATTACTTGGTGCATGAATCTGTTGGATATAAATTGTCTCCCATCTATTTGAAAATATTTGTAATTGCCTACTTGATTTCACGTGATTTGAGATCCGTGGAAATAATTGAAAGCATGATTTACTTGTATTTGATATTTGCGAAATAAATATAAGCACTATGCTTTATAATGATTTTACATGACATTATAGAGCCAAGCAGGAAAACTGCATATAGTGATATAGTACGCTCTTTTACATAAGTTTCTTACTGAGCGTAAACTCACTCCTTTACAACTATTTTTCATACAGATTACTTGAAGTAATTCCGCTCCGGATAGAGGAGCCTCTTTTGGGACTTTGAGATACCTTCGGGCACGCTTCCTACTTATCCCGTGAAGGTATACTTAGTCGGCCGTTATTTCGGCAAATGTACAGTACGATACTACAGTTTTGTATATGTGGGGAAATTAGGTTGTCTGAATAATCGAGATCCTGATGTACATGACACATGTTTATAAATGAAAATTTTATGCATGTGAAATTAGATATTATACTCTGATAAAGATGCCTAAAGCATAACAGTAAAGTAGGTTGACATCGGATAAACTAGTCGATTTATTTGTTAATTGAAGTAAAAGTTAATTGTTATTTGGTTAGTGACGAGGACGTCACATTTTGTCAAAGTGAATTATGTGTCTTTTTATTTATTTTTATTTATCTTGCATGTTATTTAAATTAATAAACATTTAAAAATAATAAAAATGTAAAAATTTATTAATGGACCGTGCTCGGCACGAAAAATAATGTTGGGCTTAGTCCAGCACGACCCATTAGTACTATGAGCCATGTGCCGTGCTGGGCCACGTCCTTAAAATTCATAGACGATGCCAGCACGGCTCATTAAAAAATAGTACCGTGCCAACACGAATTTATTAACACATATGTTAATATTTAAATGGGCTGTGCTGACCCAACACAACCCATTGGACACCTCTACGCTCAAGGTCATGATGTGATAAACAAGATCTTAACTCACTAAGAGATTTAAGAGTTAAAATCTCGAAATAGTAAACAGTGGCTATTATCTTGACAAAATACTGAGAACAATCATTTATAATTTGAAACCTTATTTTTTATATATAGACACTAAAGAAACAATTTATGCTATTTATAGTTCTGTACCAAAAAAAATTTATGCTATTTATAGTTGACATAAATTATTTTGATAGCTAGCGATCTACCTCTTCACAGTACACTGGTTTCTATAAACTTATTTGACTAAATTTTATTGATTGGTTCCACAAAGTTAAAAGTGCCCTTCAGCAAGCAGACTGTCCTAATCAACCTATGATTGATGAAGCCATCCCTCATGAACCTAATCATATCATGAAACTAGAAAAAGAGGCCTAAAGGGCCTGCCACGTAGTTCTATTTAACATCTTTGAATATCGAGAGTTTAGAGACTACTTGTTTTATGAAATTCCAATTCCTTCTACCAAAAAATAAAAACTCCTTTAATTCTTGCTTTAGCAGTTTATTTTACACCTTTATGCAATAGGACATGTACAAATAGCAAAAATATTAAACAAAAGACACTACATTTCTTCCCAAAAGTAAGGGCAAAGACAGAATCAGCCGGACAAGAGTTGCCAAAAGTAGCAAATTTAGAATGCGAAAAGCTAAATAATTACGACAGAGGCCACAGATGACGTAAAATTGACAAAGCAACATGATACCCTCACACCACAGAGGGTTTAGTTTACCTCATCCTCTGGTCCACCATTATGGACTTGCACTTTAATAATGCAATTCCATAAGACTAATGCGTTTCAAAATTTACTAACAATTAAAAAAAATACTACTTAATGTACAAACAACAAAATATGGGGGTATGACACCTTACAAAACTTAATCTATTTGTTCACTGTTCCCGGTTTCATCAGTTATAATCTCATCTTTGACGTTATTAGTATCAAAGGTTGTTTCTGTCTTGTTATCCTCTTCCATCGGTGTCTTCTGGTGTAGCTCCAGCTTCAGCCTTTTAATTTCCTTGTCCTTCTCTTCTAGTTTCTCCTGCAAGATAAAAACCTGCAACAAAATATGACCTAATTAAAAACTTGGTTTTTAATCTTAAGCAATTATAACTGCTAGCTCTAATTGAAATTGATCTGCCAACTAAATGTCAGATGAAATACTTGATCACCCTTCTCTTTTTAGCATTTGGTAAATGTAATAGACCATGAAACATCTAACTTCGACGATGTAGTCATTTAACTATGCCTACATCAGTTACAGCTCAGTTGGCTATTGTACTTGAATCTATTAATGTCTCTAGCTATTCATGAACCTAGCTATTCTTTAATCTAGTTATCCATGAACCTAAATAATGCTAGAATGAACCTAGATTCAGGAGTCATTTCAGTTTGAAGTGACTTCCTCTTCCCTTTTCATCTGTGTAAACTTTGTGATAGTTCACTACCTTCGAACAAGCTCATCATCTTATTAAGGTAGTTTGTGAGCTGGGTAGCCACCATTCATGGCCGTCTTTCACTACCTGAGGGTTGAATACATACAACCATGGGTTTAGTCTTCAAGAAAATGGCACTGTGCATTTCCTCCAACCGCATGATGTACTTGTATTACAAAGATTATAAATTGAATAGTGATAAACTCAATGTAGAATTTTTATGTCAGTTGAGTAAAATAGATGCCAACTGCTTAGTGATTATTATCAAAATCAAGACTTCCAATTTTGCAGACACAGATATGGTTCTTGGGGTATCCAGTACATCGTCACTTAAGAGAAAATATTACCTATTTTGGCCTTAATAAAACGAAAAGAATTTGCCAACAGCTGCGTGGTCTGTTGACTGCTATACTCTTACTTTTAATGATCAAATCAAACCTTCGCAACCTCAAATATAGACAAAAAGATAAAAAAGTACAGAATTTCCCGAAGCCAAATCTTCTTATGGCAGATGCAATATACAGTCAAACATAGCATAAAGTTCATTTTCCTTCCACAAATTCTTTTCTTTTCTTCTCTGCAGCAAAGTTAGTAAGATATCAAAAGACAAAGAGGCTATAGTACTCAGAATGAGATCCTATTCCATTAAGTTTTAGCTTCTTTAATGCAAATGCCAATCATCATGAGTAGACAAAGGGGATGCACCATAGAACTCAGTATGATTGTTAGTCGGAAGTCTAGCGACATGGAATGGCAGTTCCACTTCAACAAGGGCAATGTAGAACAGATAATCCTAAAATTGCAGCTATTACTATGCTAAATCTTTAAAGACAAATTTCCATCTGTTCCTCATTTACAGTACGATACGTGATGATTCACTTTAATGAGAAAAAATTAAAGATGAGAGATAAAAACCGTTTCATTTGATCTTTCTGCATCATTTGTCAGCCCCTCCATTTGCTTGTATAGTGCTGCAAGCAACAAAACAATAATGATCAAAGATGGCATGAACCAAAAATTTTCAACCATGGAATAAAAATTTCAATTAAGAAATGGAAAAGAACATATTCAAGTTCTCATTATAAATACACAACTTAGAAATCCATAATCTGATTTGTTCAACCCAAAATGCATAACACACTTAACACGGACCTTCAAATTGACTTCTGAGTTCTGCATTTTGAGATTTCTGTAATGCAAGTTTCATGGCCAATTCATGCATCTGCAGAAACAAAGAATCCAACAAAAAATCAGTGAATCAGATAAATAAAACTCCAATGTCTCAACATGATTGAATCAGATGCACCATTTTTTTTTAGAGATAAAAGTGATTTTTATTAAAAAAACAGAGGATACAAAATCCATCATTTCCAGCATTGAAAAACATTTCTAATCTATTTTAGGATTCTTTCATGCTCAAAGCACAAAGATGCTTTTATGATGTAGCTGAACATTTTCACAATCCATCCATACACCTCCCCCTAATTTTAAGTAAGATGCATGGATCTATACATTGTAGACCTAGCATTTAACGTATATATTTCATGTTCGTGTCGTGTAAAACACAAAAAATTCTTGTCAAAATTCATGTCAACACACCAAACACAATATTTTTTAGCTTTTACCAAATTCATATACAAGTTTTTACCAAACTTTAGCTTGTGTCACCTTCGTGTCTTTTTTTCGTGTTGCTTTTGTATCGCGTCATCATGTCATGTCTAAGATTGTCAAGTCTAATAAATTGGCATGCACCCAGAAAAGAATACATATGCAACTAGATACCTTTCCTTCCTCTGCTTGAGTACCAATCTCCTCATTTTCCTCTTGCAAGGTTCTACACTTTGCTATCAGAATCTTTCCCATTTTGCTTTGTGGTGTAAAACTAACAGCGGCGATATTTTCCTGCAGCTCCTTAACCTTCTTGTCCTTTTCCTCGACCAAATTCTATCAGCAGTATAGTAGAAAACCATAAATAACTTGTTAATAAGAACAAACAATTACTTAACAGCAGATATCTCAACATCTGAATTGTAGCATAATGACGTTAAAATAACTCTGACTGGGTAATATATAAGCACAGAGCACAATCTAACAGCGGATTAAACTGATTGACCTCAGCCTTTTAAATCTTAACCTTGTACTATGATTACCACCCAAAAATAAGGAACAGGGAAATTGGATATACATGAAGTTTAAAAGTGGAAAACATGACAGCCTAATCAATAACAAACACCTGCTTAGTCAAAATTTCCAAACCATCCTAAGACACAAAAGCCCAAAGATTCATTACAAATTGTAATATTACCATAGTCCTTCCATTACTGGCAATACAATTCACACAAGATAAACACGTCACTCCCTTTATGCTTCCTCCCTCCCCAATTTCATCCCACCTCATGTTGAGAAGAATAGACATTCTTGCAATGCATATTAATTAATAACAAAATAAGCAATAAGGAGCTTTCAGCACAAACCTTCAAACGTGTAAATTCCTCATGAATGGCAGGATCTAGTAGTAACCTTCTAGCCTGTCAAATAAACCACAAAGAAAAAACTAAACAGGTAGCAACGTGCAAATAGTATTTAGTTGCAGGCCTTGTAACAAAATGTTATCAAATCATCAGACAAAATTCCAATTAACTGGTCAAAACATTTAGAATAAGAGAAGTGGATATTTGATTCAATCACGGTCCATCACTAGAAAAAATTCTGCATGGCAGAAATTTTTGGAAATAGCAGCAACAATTCACCTAAATGTCGAGGAAGGTATTGGATTGGAAATTTGGAATCATTAAGACAACTTATAGTCGAAAATCATACCTCCTACCATAAAAAATGTCTTGTTTCCATAGCTATATCATAACAAATTAGACACATTTGAAAAGAGAGTAAAATTATTCCCCAAAATTTTTCAAATTACCCTTCACTAATTTTTTATACCTTTTTCCCAGTCGAATTAATAAATGTATGCAAAGTTGAGCACTCAATAAAAGTTCAAAATCATTTTCTTAAACAGTCAACAAAATCAAACTGCTCTATTTATAGGGCAGCAGGAGTGTTTGAAAAAGTATCAGAACAACCACTGTAAACAGATTTAAGAAGAGAATAAAACTAGTGCAAAGAAAGGCATTTATGGCACTATATATATATATAGTAGAATTTATTTTATTTCTTTGAACGATTCAAATTTCTTCAATAATAGAGTACCAAACGCATATGTCTGGAATCACCATGAATGCAGTGCCATCAAATTTTCTTTTTCGATAACTAGAAGTACCATCTATTAAATCAGCTAGATATAACAATATCAAATTATTGGTATGCCTAAAATATGGGCAAATGGTATATACAGGCATGGAAAAAAGACGAAAACCTAACAGGTTCCAACCCACCCTGACTCAACTTTTTCATGTAATTTAGATTAAGAAAACAAACTATTTCATGAAATTTATACTAAAATTAAATTATAAAAATAAATTTTTGGGTTGAGTATTAAAATTCATATCCCCTTTCAGGATGCGTCATATTCAGCTGAAGATGTTATGGAGTCGGATCAGGTTCGGGGCAGGCAAAAAACCACTTGCCCTGCCCTGTTACCATCTCCAGGTATATACACTCTACAGCATTTAAGAAACACGTTTTATGCATTTTTCTTCATGATTGTCTTCAACAAACAAAAACAAAATAGAAGCAAAGAAATTTTTAATATCTAGAGCAATAGAAATAACCTTTTTTTTTTTCATTTTTCTATAAAATAAGCAGTTTATATACCTGCATTGAAGGTGGCTTCAGTTGCACTTTCAAGTCACGAACTGCAGACTGGAAATTAAAAAAGATTTTGGTCTTAGATGGCCATGCTACACGGGACATCAAGTCCTTGTAATCATTGCACTAAATGGGCATAATGCTTTACAAGAAAAAAAAAACAAATAAAGGCTCAAGATGGTGGTATAAAAGTATAAAAAAATGGTGAAGGTGCCCCTGCAAGTTCTTCCAGAGCCGTGAACACGAAAGGACATATTAGAAGATCGTGATGATAATCTTCATTCCAAGCAACAGCAACAAAAGGCCCGAGAAGGGTGACTTTAAAGGATTGTATATAGAAGAGCCAAGAAGAATTATCACTCCACTTGGAGCAAGAGTAGAATTCCTCTCCAAGTTGAGAATCAACAAAATCTATAAGCAATGGTATTAAAAGTGGCAAAATTAGAAACCATGCAGTGTCCTCAAGGAAGTAGTGCAGTGGACATTTGAGACAACAGATTCATCAGTAAATCCTGATGCTGAGCATTTTGAAGCCAAACGACAAGCTATTTCTGTAACACGCAATAACTGAAGTGAAATACAACTCAAGTTTTTTTTGACCATCATGACTGCACATTCATATACTTTTTTATTATCTTTCTAAGAAATCTCCTTCAAAAATGTATCTCATTCTTGCATATTCCACCACATAAAACAGAAAATTGCACGCTAAAACAATGTAAGATATAGATACATGCTGGGAGGGCATGGGCAACAAAAGAAAAAGATGTTACCTTCAAGTCAGCTATCTCCTGCTCATGCTTTTTAAATATTACAATAAATGCAGCTTCGTTTTTCCTTGCTTTTTCTAGCTAAAAATAATAACAAAACATGCATCAAGTTCTGCATGACAGACTAGACAAGTTAATGCAGAAAAAATATAGGGGTATATAAGCAATATCAAGCTCTTACCTGTTCTTTCAGTGCTTCCTCAGAGGATTTCAGAGTTTGAAGATAATTTACTACTAACTTGGGTTCTACAGAAAATGGTATAAAACAATTGCTTAATAAAGAAAGTAGAACACATAAAAAGATCATTAATTCAAAAGTACAAAAAAACAAAAAAGAAAGAAAGAAAGAAAAGAAAAGAAAAAAACTTTGAACAGGAAAAACAATCAAGAGGTCTAATACATGAAACATAAATATGGAAACACTCTTAAAAAAGACTAACCAGGAGTTGTTCCAGCTGGTATGAAGGGCTCGTTCCGAAAGACAGAATGCCATTTTTGAATCTCTGATTTTGCAGCTTCAAGCTCCGTCTAAAACAGTAAATATCATAGTCAAATAATCCAAAAAAATTAAATTAAGAAAAGGAAAAGGAAAGGGGAGAAATCACTGTTTATGAATAACGCTGTGAAAGCTCAAGCAGATGGCATTAAATTCTTCAACCATGAAATTTATGGATTACACTAATTCCAAATCCTTATATACAGTAGAACCCCTCTAAATTAATCTTCTTTAAATTCATAATCTCTCTAAATTAATAAAAAATCATGATCCCAAGTCGAGCCAATATAGAAAATTAATAAACCCCTATATCGTAGTAATTAATAATTTTGTTTTAAAACCTAATAAATTTTGGTCTCAACTCTCGTATAAATTAATAATTTCATAAAAATACAAAATATATTACATAATATTCAAGAACTAGAAAAGCTTTTCAAGATATTAGTTTGCAAAAATGTTAAAATGTTTGAGAATTTTTTTTTCAAGAACTAGAAAATTACTAAATATATGGCGTAAAATACATGAAAAAATGGGCTTGGGCTAAAAATTATTCCCGCAAATTCGAGTCGGATTAGGTTTGGACTCAATATCAATCCCTTAATACCTTACCAAAACCCGACCAGGCCTCTACTCCTCTAACTGGAGCATCCATAGTTCTACATGATATGTGTCTAAACCAATATAAACGACTATCACTCATCTTATTTTCGATAAGTACCACTCAAACCATCTTACAAATGTTTTCATTTCTCATTCCATCATTTTTCAAACTTGGCAATTCATGTGTATAATTTGTGTTCATGTAATGTAAAATCGCATTCGTATTGTTTAAATACAAAAATTTCATATCAAAAATCAGTTTGACACACCAAATATAACCTTTTTTTAGCTTTGTCATATTCATATACAATTTTTATCAAATTTTAGTCTGTTTCACCTTTGTGCCGTTTTTGTGTTGTGTCATGATGTTGTGTTTAAGATTTCCAAGTCTACCTTTCTCGTATACTTGCACATCCACCTCAACATCCACATTTCAACTAAACTCATCTTCTGTGAGTGTATTTTTTCAATCGCTCAACATTCACTACCATAGAGCAATGTGTCTAACAATTGTCCTATAAAACTTACCTTTCAACCATATAAAAATATCTTTATTGCACAGTACATCTACGGTGCCTCTCCACTTGCTCCAGCCAAACTGGATCCTATGGCTTACATCATTATCAATCTCTCTATCCATCTATACTATTGACCCCAAATATTGAAAATGATCCCACTTAGGGATTGCCTTCCCATCTAATGTCACTATGTTTTGATCTTCGTTTTCGTTTGAACTGAATATATTTTTCAGGTATTCAATTTACACTCTGCTTAGTATGAACCCTCTTCGTTCTAACATCTGTCTCTACAATTCCAACTTTCCGTTGACCTTCGCTCTAGTCTAAGCAATGAAAATAATATCTTCTGCAAATATCATACACCAAGGTACCTTATTTTGGATAGTTTTTGGTAGTTCATTTATTACTATAGCGAACAAAAATGTATTTAATGCCGATCCTTGATGTAGTCCCACTGTAATAGAAAATTCGCTTTTTTCTCCTTTACATGTTCTAACATTTGTTTTTGCCTCTCAATACATGTCATTAATTGGTTCGATATATTTCATCATATACTTTTTTCCTTGATAAAGACCACTATAGCACCTAACTAAACACTTTATTATATGATTTCTCTAGATGTATAAAGATCATACGAAGAGCTTTACCCTATACTCGAGAGCTCTCTATATGTTGTCTAAGCAAGTGTATTGCCTTCATAGTTAATCATCTAGGCATAAAACCAAATGGATTCTTTAATATTTCTACAAACTTTCTTAATTCTTTTCTATCACTTTGTCCCATAATTTTATCTTGAGACTTATAAGTTTTATGCCTCGACAATTGGAACAACTCTAAATATCTCCCTTGATCTTATAGAGAAGTATAAAGACATTCTTCTTTCATTTTTCAGGCACTTTGTGATTATGCCAAATCTTGTTAAAAAAATTTGTCAACCACCTAACTCATACTTCTTTAAAGTATTTCTAAACTTTAATAAGAATGTGGTTAGACCATATAGCCTTCTCTACCTTCATCCTTTTTAGCGTCACTTTTACTTCTACCTCTCTAATTATGCACATAAAGCACCGATTCAACTCTTAAAAAGGCACCGAGATATTGTTCGATATTTAGTTTTGTCCGTCGTTAAATAGTTTGTCGAAATATTATATATTACATATGTATAGATTAAATAAAGAAACAATTGGATGATATAAAATAATAAACGAATACATACTTGGCATGTTGCAAGGGTGTCCTTACAATTCCGAAGACTGCAAAAGATGGTTAGAAAAAAAAAAGATAAGTCTCATAAAAATTGAAAGCAAACAACCATAAACATAATAATTTGTCAGTCATATGTCATTTTATGCTTTACACCTTTCACGAAGGGACAAAATCATCCCCGTCGCTACACCAGGGGCAGTTTCTTCTACCTGGGAATTGCCCTGCGATACAAACAGAAAAAATTCCTCTTATAAAAAAACACTAATAAATTTTGTTTCTCCACAAAAGGCTTCTCAAACTCAAGTGATATATGAGTCGCAATTAAATGAGATAAGGATGTCAAATTAGAGCACGAGGGCTCCATCTTTACAATTTCCTTGAATTCCATTGAGTCTAAATAGGATAACTACCTTTTTTGATCCAAAAATATCATCCTCGTCATCCTCAAGATCACCAAAGCTTCGTTTATTACCTAAATAAGTACCTCAACAACAAAATGATAAAATTGCTGATTTAAACAAAGAATTTAACAAAAAAGTATTAAAAAAATGAGATTGACCTGAATGCCTGGTATTATGACTTCCGGGAAAATCGACGCCAAAATCGTCATCCTAATCCCCAAAACATTCCACTTTTGTCATTAAAAAGAAAAGAAATTATAAACCCTAAAATGGAGTATATTAACGCCATATTGTAATGAAAAAGATGCAACTTACATCGTCGAGATGAGTGTGAGAAGCCATCGGAAGCAGAGACTTTTGGGGACAGAATCCTAGAAATTTTATTTTGAGTGAGAAAAGGGAGGGAGAAGATAAAATTTTCACTGTGGGATGCTCGTAATTAGGAATGAAGAAGCTGAGATCCCCTGCGAGCGGTCTAAGGATTTCGAGTTTGAGGAAGCCAATCCAAAATGGCCGTTCAACATTGTGGAAATCTTGCTGTGTAAGAATATTGTCGATGAGAATGAAAGTTATAAAAGCGATTGCATTGACTAACGCAGTACTGAGATTCTTTATTATAATTATGAAATTAAAATTAAGAAACATATAACGCGAGAAAAAATATAATAAAAAAAAGAAAATAGTTAATAAAATATTAAATTAAAATTTAGTATACATTTCATATTTGAAAATTTAATAAACAATTAAAAATTATTAAAATTATTTTATATTCAATATTTAAAAATTATTAAAATTATTTGTGATGAATTTAGGTACTTTAGCCAAGTGCTAAGCTAGTCGAGCAGCTGAAAGTTGAGCTGAAGGGAGCTGAGTGCAAGCTAAATTGAGCTGACAACGGTCATTGGTGAAAAAGTTAAGGCAAGAACAAGCATAATAAACTCGTACAAGATATCAGCTGGTTATTTGGATTCTTAGGATATTTTTAATTTTTATTTTTCCTTTTATGTTATTTAAGTTACAGCTCGATGAGCAAAAAAAAAAAAGTTACAGCTCAGCATTGTACTGCTTGGCCATATATGAGCCTACGTAATGTATGGATGGGCATGAATGGAAAAATTAATTTTTCTCTCCTAATTCTTCTTCTTTTTTGCTTCTAAATTCCCTTTCTGCATTCTATCTTTCCTAACATTTTCACAGTCACTCAAACTATGGCATATTTGGTATCAAAACCTGAAAAATTCATTACATTACAGTGGGAAGAACTAAGAGAAACGTAAGAAATATGACAGGTGGAACATGCCAAAATGCCCAGCAAGAATCGCTGCAAATGATTTAGAGTTAACTGAAATCTTTGCAGGCAACTAAGAATAGTGTAGCTAGATGGTGGGAAGAACAAAAGAGGGCAATAAAATCCCAACTAGCTGAAAACCAAAACTCCCTTAGTAAAATGATTCAAACCTTACTACTGAAAAAAGGTGCCTATGTGCAAACTGATGCAAGCAGTAAACTTGCTTCAAGTAGCTCTCAACCAAAAGATGGGATCCATAGAAGGCAAGGTAAGAACCCTATTGAGATTTCCATTATTGATGAGCATGGCAAATACAATTTCAAACCTCATAAACCTAGCCTTTTACCTAAGTATCCACCACAAAACACCCAAATGCACCTTAATGAAGGAGTGATGAAAGTAAGGAATGTTAAGATACTTAACAGACTAACAACTGCCAACCAAAATATTTTCTCTCCCATACCAAAAATAAAACTTCTTGTGTTTAAGGGTGATAATCCCAGGAGTTGTGTTTAAGGGTGATTATCCCAGGAGTTGGGTTAGAAAGTGTTAGAAATATTTCAATATTTTCGTTGTAGATGAAGTTCAAAAACTAAAAATAGCTTTATGTATTTATCTAGCAGAGTTGAGACCTGGTTGGATGGCCACTTGCTGTAAAAACCCAGAATTACATGGCCTGAGTTTGTGAATGACTTGTGTCGAGGTTCTGTGATAGGACTTATGTTGATGTAGTAGAAAGTTCAACAATTCGTGCAAAAAATCCTCTATAGAGGATTACCAAGATAGATTTGAAGAGCTTTGGCCTATATGCTTCAAACTAATCCTTACCTTGAAGAAAGCTACTTCATGTCCAGCTTTATTAGTGGCCTTAAAGAGGAACTTAAGCATAGAGTTAAGGCTAGTGAGCCTATGTCCTAAGCTGCTGTGTACAATCAAGCTTAATTACATGAGCTCTCTTTGGAAATTGAAAGTAAGAAGCATAGGCAATTCAGCAAGCCATACACCACACCTACCCTTAATATTGCATCCAAAAAACTCCTACAGCCCTTGGAACCAAACAACCAAAAAAAACAATACCACCCTTAACCAGCCTAATAAACAAACCTTGTATGAACAAAGGAGAGCCCTAAACTTGTGCTAGAAGTGTGGAGAAAAGTTTGGCCCTAGACACACTTGTAAACCAAAATTGCTTCATGCCATCTCTGGAGAGCCAATACAGACTGAATTAGGGGACACTACAAAAGAACTTATAGAAGGTGCACAGTGTAATGGAGAAGAATTAGATTCAAATGAAGAAAGCTTGGAGATTTCAATTAATACCTTAACAAGCAATGGTGGACACATCACATTGAGTATTCAAGGCCATATTAAAGGTAGACTTCTCAATGTACTCATTGACAGTGGGAGTACACATAACTTTATATCACCAAGGTGGGCCAAAGATGGGGTTGAATTGGTGGATAGTGCTCCCTTATGCATAACAGTTGCAAATGGTGAAAAGTTCTACAGCAATGCTAAATGTAAGTAGTTAGAGTGGACAATGCAAGGACAATCCTTTAATCATGATCTTAGAGTCTTACCACTTGGAGGCTGTGATATGGTTTTAAGAGTTGATTAGATGAAAAGGTACAGCCCTCTTATGTTTGACTTCAATAAAGTATCCTTTACATTTACTAAGGAAGGTCAGGAGGTGATTTTAAAGGGAAGACAACCAAGTTCTATACTGAAGTTGATTTCTAGGAAAAAGATGCAAAAGCTAGCTGATAAAGACCAAGAACTGTTGTTAACCATTTATATGCTCAATGCAGAGTGTGATGAGAAAGAAACTTTATCCAACTCGACAAGTTTCTTACCTCTTACCATGACATTTTTGAAGAGCCAACTTGCCTACCACCAAGAAGATTACATGACCATTGTATCCTACTCAAACATGTGGCTCAACCAGTAAATCTCAAGCCCTATCAATTTCCACACTACCAAAAAACTGAAATTGAAAAATAGATTGTTGTTATGCTATCTTCCTCCATTATTCAAAACAGCAACAGCCCATTTACTTTACCATGCCTTTTAGTCAAATAAAATGAAGAGAGTTGGAGGTTATGTGTGGATTATAGGCAACTTAATGTCTTGACCATCAAAAACAAATTCCCTATACTTGTTGTGGAGGACCCGATAAATGAATTGAAGGGGGCCAGCTACTTTTCTAAAATTGATTTAGGATCAGGCTATTAGTAGATCAAAGTCAAGGAAGAAGACATTCCAAAAACTGCCTTTAGGACTCACCAAGGCCACTAGGAATTCAAGAAAATGCCTTTTGCACTCACAATTGCACCTACCACCTTTCAATATCTCATGAATGATATTTTTTCTCCCTATCTAAGGCAGTTTGTGTTAGTTTTTTTTTATGGTATCCTAGTGTATAGTCTTGATCTTGAAAAACATGTAATACATTTATCTGCTATGTTTGAGCTTTTGAGGACTACCAAGCTGTGTGCAAAAAGAAGTGCTTCTTTGGATAGAAACAGGTAGAGTACCTAAGGTACATCTTATCTGCTGAAGGAGTTTCCACAAATCCTTCCAAGGTAAAAGTCATGCATTAGTGGTAGCAACCAAACAACTTGAAATTCTTAAAGGGCTTCTTGGGTTTGACAAGTTACTACACAAAAATCAATAAAAACTATGGCATCATTAGTAAACCTCTTACTAATATGCTAAGGAAGAATAGTTTCCGAATGACTACTAAAGCTTTAGAAGCCTTTCAGAAGCTAAAAGATGCCATTAGTATTGCCCCAATAATAGCTTTGCCTACTATAGTAGCCCATTTTGTCTTGAAACTGATGCTAGCAACTGAGGAATTGTTGTGATTTTATCCCAAGATGGCAGCCCTATTGCCTATTTAAGCAAGGCTTTAGGGCCAAAGCATGTTGATTTCTCTATTTATAAGAAAGAATACCTAGCCATTTTAATGACAGTATGTAAGTGGAGACATTATTTAGAAGGAGGCCCCTTTATCATCAAAACAGATCATGAGGCCCTTAAACACTTACTAGAACAAAAGCTTACTACTATTATACTAGAGAAAAGGCTAACTAAACTCGTTGGGCTAGATTATCCCATCTAATATAGAAAAGGGAAGACTGATAAGGTTACTAATGCACTCTTTAGATAGTTTGAGGAAGAAGCACACTATTGTGAACTGCATTTTGTTACTTTAATTCCAGATTAGATGAAAGAAATAGAATAGAGTTATAAGAATGATCTATTTGCTCAAGAGAAGATTTTAGAATTGGTTGTGCATCCAGAAGGTGTGTCTAAGTATTCTTATAATAATGGAATACTTAGATATAAGGGAAAAGTTTTTGTTGGCAGTAATAGAGATCTTAGAAAATGGTTGTTAAAACAACTGCATGATGCTCCACAAGGGGGCTACTCAGGTTCACAAGCTACCTATTACAGAGTTAAACTATATTTTGACTGGCCTAGCATGAAGAAGCAGATTATGGAGTATGTCCTACATTGTGATGTTTGCCAAAGGAACAAAAGTGAGAATGTGGCTTACCCTGGCCTCCTACAGCCTATTCCTATACCTAAACAAGCTTGGGAAGCCATTACCATGGACTTTATTGAAGGACTTCCAAAATCCAGAAACCACGATAGCATCCTAGTGATCATTGATAAATTCACTAAGTATGCACATTTCTTACCCTTATCTCATCCCTTTTTGCCATTGACATGGCTAAGCTATCCTTAGATCAAATTCATAAGTTGCATGAACTCCCAAGACTGCCCTTTTTGATAAAAATAAAGTATTTACAAGCTTATTTTGGAAATAGTTTGTTAGCTTTAAATTGACATATGTATTTTTAAATGACAAAAACTTAAGTAATCTTAAATGTTTGATTCATATTGTAAATTTGCTTTATCAATTATGATTTTCACAAATCATATTAAGTGCTTTTATCAAATATAAAACCATGATTTAATTGATTATCTTTATTGGTTTTAATCAATTTAGAAAACATTTTTAATTATTAGTTTAAGTAGTTTTCTTATGGAATTATTGAATATATTTTAAGAAAATTATTTGATAAATTTTTGGACTCAAATTCATGTTTTTAAAGTTATGTCATATTTAAAAATATTCAAAATTGGCTTTAGAATATTTTTAATGCTTAAAAAAACCTAGAAAAGACAAATGAACAGTGCAAGGGATGGATCCCTTGCCTGAAGGGATGGATCCCCTGTTGGCAGGATAGTTCAAGGGATCGATCCCCTATACCCAGAACACCCCCAAGGCTCACCAAGGTTGAGAGGATCGATCCCTATCATAGAAGGATCAATCCCAAGAAGGTAGAAGCTCAAGAAAGTTGTCCCAAAGCTTCAAGATCGATTCCCTATGTTAGCTTTAAATTGACATATGTATTTTGAAATGACAAAAACTTAAGTGATCTTTTATGTTTTGATACATATTGTAAATTTGCTTTATCACACATGATTTTCTCAAACCATTTTAAGTCTAAGATCATGATTTAATGATATATTCTTATTGGTCTTAATACTTTATAAAATGGTTTTGAATATTTTCATTAAGTAATAACTCCCACAAATTTCTAAAATGTTTTGGGATAAATTAAAATCAAAGTCTACATCATTTCTAACCCAAAATGGCCCAGAAAAGTGCAGGAAAAATATGAGGGATCGATCCCCAAGGATAAAGGATCGATCCCCTATTGGCAGAATGCTTTGGAGGCGTGGAATGAAGCATGGGATCGATCCCCTATGGCATAAGATCAATCCCTTAACACGTAAAAAGCCTCCAACGGCTAGTTTCTGTGAGATACAATGGTTACTTTCGTTTTTGGCTCCAACCAACGTCAAGAATACATCCAAGAGACTATAAATAGAGGATTGGAAGCTCAAGAAAGAAGTGAGAGCAGCCAAGACATATCATTCCTCAATTTCTTCATCTTCTCCAAGCACCTCAAAGATTACAAGAGCTAAAATTCAATATCTTCTATCATTCTCATCTTTTTTTGTATAGCATAGCACAAATATTGTATAGGATTTTCCTTGTGCTCAAACATTGTAATCACTTGCCTACCTAGAGGCCTTTCTTTGATTACATTCCTTGTAAACTCAGTCATACCTTGTAAAAGAGAGGTTTCTCTTTAACCTTAGAAAAAGAGGGAGGTTTCTTTTTAGCCTTAGAAAAAGAGGGAGGTTTCTCTTAAGCCTTGAAAAAGATAGAGGTTTCTCTTGAGCCTTGAAAAAGAGGGATTTTGTAAAGAAAAATTCAAGTTAGTGAATTTGGGAAAAATCTTTGGGAGCGTCTCAAGGTAGAGGACATAGGCAAAGTTGCTGAACCTCAATAAATCGCTTGCGTACATTTCTCTTTCCCTTCTCTCTTTATTTACTTGCAATTATATTTGTGTTTATTGCATTGAATTTGGATTGCATGCTTGCATAGCCTAAAGAACTTAGAAAACATTAATATAGGCTAGTGAATTTAGAGGAACTGAAAAACGACCTTAAGGTTAGTTAAAAACTGATTCACCCCCCTCTCGGTATTGTTATAAAGCCAACACCCTACTAAAAGGGATCTGTCGTAACGGCTTCGCGCTCGACGATTTTGAAAACAATTAAAAAAACAAGGAGTCGCCACCAATCTTTTTTGTCTAGGTGTGATTGGTCACCTAAAATATTTATCTTTTTAACAAAATCTCAAAATTAATTAAATTTTATTAAAAAGATAATTTTTAGTCTGCGAAAACAAAGTTGGGTTCGGGAGTACGGTTACGTGTGAGGAAGGATTAGCACCCTCACAACGCCCGTTAAAAAAAATGGTACCATCCTAACTACATGATATCTTTTAATTTTAATAAAATAGTCTTGGCTTAAGTTTAATTCGTTTATTATATTTATAAAAAAAATCGTGCATTTGCTTAAAAATCACTATTATATATGGTTTAAAAAATTTCATTATAAAAATCAACATGAACACCATTTATTGAAAAATTAAATCAAATACCTCAATACTCTGGTAACATTTGAAATAACTTTCCTCAGCTAAAGATTTCTTAAGAATCAGTACTTGTGAGTTCTATAGAATCTCGTCTTCGGTGGGACTCACGCTATTTTATAATTGATCTTATGATGCATATGAAACTTAAAAGAAATTTTATTTATTTTGATTTTATTAATAAAACTCTTGATATTGAGAAATTTGGCTAAATATCCCAATAATCTGATAACATTTAGTTAATTCCTCTCACCTAAGGATCAGTGAAGAAATCACTACTTGTGAGTTTCATGACATCCCATCATCGGAAGAATTCCATTTATTTTAGAATTTTAATATTTATAAATACGATGCTAGCATATGGTATATGATGCATATGGAATTATAAAAAGAACTTTATATTTTGATATTTATTAATGAAACTCTCATTATTGAAAAATTTAGCTAAATATCCCAATACTCTTGTAACATTTAGCTAATTCCTCTCACCTAGGGATTAGTCAAGAAATCACTACTTGTGAGTTTCATGAAATCCCATCATCAGAAGAATTCCATTTATTTTAGAATTAAGTTTTATGCATATGATGCAAGCATATAGTATATGGTGCATATGGAATTATAAAAAGAAATTTATATTTTAATTTTTATTAACGAAACTCTTAATATTGAAAATTTTAACTAAATATCTCAATACTCTGGTAACATTTAGCTAATTCCTCTCACTTAGGGATCAGTCAAGAACTCACTACTTGTGAGTTTCATGACATCTCATCATCGGAAGAATTTCATTTAATTTATTTTTATTTTTATTGATTTGTTATTTTTATATATTTTTTTATTATTATATATATTTTTAAAAATAAGCATGAAATTGAATATTGAGAAATAGTATCAAATATCCCAACACTCTGGTAACATTCGGTATAATTCCTCTCACCTAAAGTTTTTCGAAGAATCGTTACTTGCGAGTTATACGAAGACTTATCATCGGGATTTCATATTTATTTTATTTTATTTTATTTTATTTTATTTTATTTTTGCTTATTATATTATTCTATTTATTATTTTTGCCATGATGATATGTTAAAAATACTAAACAAATATCTCTATAAAACAAATGAATGAATAAATAAAACGAAAAAGGAAATATACCCTCCTCGGGCGGGCGAGCTCCTTAAGCGGGCAAGCGCGCGGATCTTCGATCTCCTCGGGCGGGCGGGCAAGCGCGCGGATCTCGGTGGCGTCGAGTGGGAGCAACACGAGGATCCTGCTTCTCCTCGGGCAGGCGAGCTCCTTGGGCGAGCTAGCGCGCGGATCTCAGTCACGTCTAGTGGGAGCAACATGCGGATCCTACTTCTCCTCGGGCGGGCGGGCGAGCTCCTAGATCTTCCCTCTCGGGCGAGCGAGCACTCGAGCGAGCACGCGGGATCTTCCTTCTCCTCGAGCGGGCGAGCGCTCGGATTTTCGATCTCCTCGAGTGGTAGCAACACACGGATCTTGCTTATCCTTAGGCGGGCGTGTCTCGCAGGTCGCTGGATAAGGTGGAACCGAGTAGAGGTCGGGTTGCGCAGATTCGGGTCGGGTCGGGTCAGGGGTGGCACGCGGGCCTCAGGGGCTCAAAACGGTGCGTTTCGATGTTCTATAAATAGCCTATTTTTTTCTTCCTTCATTTCAACCGGCTTCTTCCAAAAAAAAATCCTAAAACCTCCAAAATTCTCTCGCATCTCTCCCTCTCCGGACGATTGCCACCGTGTGGGCCGCCGTGCACCGCCGTACGCCGATCGCCGGTGGTACTCCCGAAGCCCTAGAATAAACTCCACTCCTCTTCCTCTTCTCAGATCTGGGGTTCGTTTCCCTCGAAAACTCTCTCAACCCTACAGATCTAACCTTCTCCGAAAACACCTCACCTCTTTTTTTGTTTTTTTTATGGTTTGATTGTGGTTGCTGGTTGCTGGTTTTGTGATTTGCAGGGGTTAGGGGTGCTTAGATCTTAGATCTAAGTTTTGGAGCTCTGGGGATCTAGGGTTTTCTGGTGTTTTTTTTTTTAGGTCTGGGTTAGGGCTTATTGTGGATTTGGTGGTGATGCTTGGAAGTTTCGGTGTTGGCAGTGGTGATGGTGATAGGGATTGGGTTCTGCGAGGGATGGTTTTGGGGCTTTGGGGTTGTGTGGTGTTGGCAGTGGCGATGGTGATGAGGTGTTTCGGTGATGGTGAGGATGAGGCTTAGGTTGGCTGCGTTAATGGTTTTTGGTGGTGATGGCGATGGCGGTGATGATGGTGGTGTTAGTTGAATTTTTTTGTCTTCTCGGCTCTGTTCCGTTTTCAGAAGAACCTCCTAAATCCCTTTGCTTGGGGTCTTCTTAAACCGATTTTGGAACCTCCCCTCTAGCATTTCAGAATCACAAAATCAATAGGTTCCTGTTACTGACTCTGGAGCGGGATTCATGGCATGGGGAAGGTGTGATTTTGCTGGAACCCGAGACATAGGGGGAAGAGTTGGATGTCGGCGGCTGAGACAGTGGGTCTGGCCGGCAAATCTGGCAGATCTCGAGCATTTACTGTGATGGGAAATGGGATTGATAATAATAATAATAATAATAATAATAAGATAAAAAAATAACAATAATAATAATAATAATAACAGTTAATAATAATAATAAAACAAATAAAATATACAATAATAATAAAAATAAAAATAAAAATGAAAAATAAATAAAAAATAAATAATATATGAAGAATAACAATAATAACATAAAAGTAACCACAATAATAATAATATATATAAAATAACAATAATAACATCAAAGTAACCATAATAATAATAATAATAATAATAATAATAATAATAACAGTAAAAATAAAAACGAATAATAATAATAATAATAATAATAATAATAATAATAACAACAAATAATAAGAAATAAAATAAAAAATATATATAAAATAATAATAATAATAATAAAAACAAATAATAAACATAATGATAACAATAAAAATAAAAACAAATAACACAAATAATAATAATAAAACAATAATAATATACGACAAAATCAAATCCGATCCATTTTACTAGGCTTGGACGCCCAACGTTTCAATTCGGACTTTGAAAGCCTAATCGAATGTAGTCCTGTCGACTTGGGCAAAATTCGATGTCTACAAGATCGATCCCCTATGCTCTGGAAGCCTCCAACGACTATTTTTTTGTGAAAGCCAACAAGAAAATTAGTTTTAGGCTCCACCAAGCTTCAACAACCATTTAAGGGAGTATAAATAGAAGTTCAAGACACTCAAGAGACTTCATTTTTCATCTTCTTTAAGCTTCAAACTCATTTCAGGTGGTAGAATTCCAACATCTTCTATCATTCTATTATTTCTTGTATAGCACAAATCTTGTAAAGTTTTCTTCTAGAGCTTAAAGTGTAATCACCCACCTTCTTAGAGGTTATCTTAGATTATAACTCTTGAAAACCCATTCACATCTTATAAAGGGGAAAGTACCCTTGAGTGCTTTAATGTAAGTGAGATTTGGGTAAATAAGGTTTACTCCTTGAGCCCGTAAAAAGGAAAGGATAGGTTTCTTTTGAGCCTTGAAAAAGAGGGAGGTTTCTCTTGAGCCTTGAAAAAGAATGAGGTTTCTCTTGAGCTTAGAAAAAGAGAGAGGTTACTCTTGAGCCTTCAAAAAGAGGGAGTGTAATACAAATTCAAGATTAGTGGATTTGGAGAAAATCCTTGTGAGTGTCTCAAGGTAAAAGACATTGGCAAGGTTGTCGAACCTTTATAAATCACTTGCGTACAATTCTCTTACCATACACTCTTTATTTACTTCCAATTATATTGTGATATGGTATTGAATTTGAATTGTATGCTTGTGTAGCCTAAAGAATTTAGGAAACTGTAATATAAGCTAGATAATTTAGAAAAACCACAAAACGAACCTAAGAGTAGCTAAAAACCAATTCACCTCCCTCTCGATTAGGTTATAGAGCCAACAGAGTTGATAAAACTGTTGGCAACAAAGGTAAGGCTCAGCACAGCTTATCACCTTAAATTTGATGAGTAATTCGAGAGGTTAAACCAATATTTGGAGTAGTACTTGAGGTACATGTGTTTTCTTAAACCCAAGGCTTGGTCCCAATGGCTATCCCTTGTAGAATGGTGGTACAACACCAACTACCATATTGCTTTAAGATTAACCACCTTTCAAGCCCTATATGGTTACACACCTACTAAGTTAGTTTGGGATGCTAGGATCTTAGCCAAGGTATCTACTGTGGAAGAAATATTGAAGGAAAGAAAGCAACTCAGTAAACTTATGGTGGATCAGTTGAAGAGAGCTCAATAAAGAATGAAGTTTTATGCTGACAAGCATAGGAGTGAGAGAGAGTTTCAACTAAGGGATGAAGTCTACTTGAAATTGCATCCCTATAGGCAGACTTCTCTTGCCTTGAGAAAAAACCTCAATCTACATCTAAATGTTATTTTCCTTATATGGTGATGTTGAAAGTTGGTCCAATAGCCTACAAACTACAATTGCCACCAACTTCAAAGCTCCACCCAGTGTTTCATGTTAGTCTGCTGAAGAACAAAGGTAGGAAGCAAAGTGGTACCAAGCATTGAACCTCCCGAAACAGGGCAAGATGGCCAACCTCTTGTGTATCCAGCAAGAATCTTAGATAAAAGGATGGTTAAAAGAAACAATCATGCAATGATAACACTGCTAGTAAGGAGGTTTAATTTAGGTCCTGAGAATGCTACATGGGAAGACTATACTGTTTTAAGGTCTCAATTCTCGACTTTTGATCCTTGGGACAAAGATCCACTAAAGAGGGGGAAAATGTGATGAATTCTAATAATTTAGCAATTGTCAAGGAGGTTGATGATGAGCCAAGAGTGGAGCTAAATGCTGAGCTAGTCAAACAGTTGAAAGTTGAGCTGAAAGGAGCCGACTGCAAGCTAAATTGAGTTGGCAACAACAACTGGTGAAGAAGTTAAGGTAAGGACAAGTATAACAAACTTGTAAAGGGTGTCAATTGGCTATTTAGATTGTTAGGACATTTTTAATTTTTATTTTCCTTTTATATTATTTAAATTACAACTCAGCATTGTACTGCTTAGCCATATATGAGCCTATGTAACAAATGGATGGGCATGAATGGAAAAATCAACTTTTCTCTCTTAATTCTTCTTTTCTACTTCTAAATTCCCTTTCTGCATTCTTTCTCTGACATTTTCACAGTGACTCAAACTGTGACATTATTTTTAATCAAATAAATTTTATTATAAAATATTTAAATTATTTACCTTTATTTATACATAATTAAAAATTATTTGCACATATTTATTTAAATAATAATTTATATATAAATTCACACACACAAATATAATAAATTTACTTATACTTCAAATAAATATATTATTAAAAATATCAAAATAAAAAAAAACAAAATGAAAATATTTGAATTAATAAAAAAGCAAAGCATTTAAAAGATTTAAGTGTTAAATTGGTGGGATATTCAATGAACTTAAAAACATTTCAAAAATAAGAGGGGCATTTCAATTAAAAATGGATTTAATCACATTAAGGCCAAGGAATGATACAATCCAAATCCTTCATAGTACGAGAGTGCAATGGCACAAATTATATTAGATATAGATTAAAAGAAACTAAATTAAAAAATAAATTTTTTTATTTGAATAATTTTAGATTTAATATTTTCAAAATTAACATTCATGTTATTTGGATTTTAATCATTCAATTTGAATCATTTAAAAAACAAAAAAGATTAATTTTCATTTTATTTTTTTTAAATTAAATCAATTTGAGATCGAATTTGACGAAGTTATATTATTATTTTTTTTATAAGTTGGATTTCGTAGGCATCGATCCCCTCTTATATTTTAGCTTGTTTTGGTTCAGGGTTTGAAGGCAGGAATCGATCCCCTTAAGTCAAGAGGCTTCCAATGACTACTTTTATGAGTGTTTCAATGGGATTAAAAGCATTAAATGCTTCACCAACCATGTTCAACACCTATGGGCATATAAATATCAGTATTGAAAATCAGTAATAAAGAGAGAAACACTGTGCAAACTTCTTCAATCTTGAAATTAAGAGCATATTCATCTTACTTTGTACTCTTCATTTTGTAAACTCTTACCATTGAGAGGTCATTCATTGTTTATAAATCACTTTCCAATTCATATATGGTGTAATCAAGAGTAGAGTAATCGTTGTGAGGAATTATTGTGAGTGATTGTGTGGTCACTTGATAAGTGTTAGTGTGGTTTCTTCCTAAGCCTTTAAAAGGAAGTGTAAAAGGTCTCACCAACTGTAGACACTGAATTTCATCTGAGAAAAAATAATAATATTAATAATTAAAAATTAAAAAATTAAAATAAATAAAAAATAAAATAAAAAAAGTCATTTCTCTTGGTCAAATTCTCTAACCCTAAAATCCCATGCAAACCTCGTATAAATCCCATGCAATTTAAGGAGATTTGGTACCAACTAAAAAGAGTTGACTATGGATGATTTATTGCCAAAAAAAAATTAAGGCAATCGGTGGCAAGAAGGGAAATAAAATCTGAAAATTTAGATGCCAAAAATAGAAAGAAAATTTCATGAATTTCGCCACCATTTAGGGATTTAAATAATTCTCTTCCAAAATGAAAAACGAGGCTTGGCTATAAAAAGGAGGCCAAGCTGCTTGAACGACACACACTCATCGACAACCCCACTCAAATCGAGAGCAACACAGCCCCCAACAACCAGAAATCACCCTAGCCGAGCCTCCCCATTGGCAAAAACCAGCAACTCACGACCCACCACGCCTTTGATATCATTCTGCATCTTCATTCTCGGTTTTATTTGTTAGTATATCTCCATAATTATGGAAATAATTGTTTGGTTGACCAATTCCGGATATGGTCCATAATTACACGCTGAATCTCAACTCAATATTGGGCTATTAAAACACAATTTTGTGATGGTTAAAACGTGATTTTATTGTCATAATTAGCATGCTCTCGTTAGTAATATAAGAGGGCTCTTTCCGGTCCCCAAGTACGTGAATCTCAAAAACAGAAACACCATCTAGTGAGGTTTTGAGTGCTTGGAAGACTTGGAAGGTCTGTGATCGACACAGAGTAGACTGTCAGATTCGGAAATTGCTTCAACAGCAGAGTTACAGAGTGCAATGGCTGGAGGTTAGATCCTGTCGCTTCCGCATTTAATTGTTTAACATGTTTCATATTGTGTAGAAGCATGTATAATCTGTTTGATGTACTTACATTTGGCATCAGAGTCGTAGTTTAACCTCTGCCTTGCTAGAGATTTGTAGAAAGAAGCCATAAAAACCCATATTTTGAAACTTTAAGTCTCGGATTTCATGAAACTCATTCTGTTTTCATGTGATTTTGGTTCAAATATTTTAGATCTATTGTTGTAAAGCTCTAGGGATGAAAAATACATGAAAAACGGGACTGTTTGAAGGGTTTTGTGCCGGGTCGGGTCAAAAGACCCAAATTTCTGCAAATATGCCCGTTCGGGCGAAGAAGAAAGGGTTGGAACCGGGCGCGTGAGATCCACGCGCCCAATGATGTTCTACGGGCGCGTGAGATCCACACGCCCGATGGTGATTATGCGGGCGCGTGAGATCCACCCGCCCGATGGTGTTAACAGGCGCGTGTATCCCACGCGCCGGGTAGTGGAAAGCGGGCGTGTGGTATCACGCACCCGCCTTGGTTGTACAGTGCAACAGCACTGTTCAAAAAACAAAAACAAAAAGAAACTTGGGCCGTCCGGTTTGGGCCACAATTTGGGTTTCTTTATTTGGTTAGTTTTGGTCCATTTATTTTGGGTCATTTGGTTAATTATTTGGACATATAAATTAAATAAAAAGCTATTTGGTTTATTTATTTTAGGCCTTAAGGATTTATTTAATTTAATTAATTGAAATTATTTAATTTAGGCCAAATAATTATATTTTTGATAGTTTTATATCAAATTTCAGTTCTGTAATTTTCATAATTTTATGAATAATTGGATTATTTTCACAAAATTAATATAATTATGAAAACTTCTCATTATTTTGGATTTTATGAGGATTTGTCATGAATTTGGAATTTTTATAAATGCTGTAATTTTAAATTGAATAATTTTGTGAAAATTATCATAAAATTATGATTAAATTATGAAAATTTGATTTGAATGTGTATATGTGCTCATTTTGAATGTGTATAATTTTGTTATTTTTATACTAGAAGCACATGTAGCTAAGTCATTCATATTATTTGGAATTAAAATTGCTTTATGTTAACTGCAAATTTTAAAATATGAATAAGCTTAGAATTTTACCAATATGTCTAAGTGATTTATAATTTATTTAATTAGGGCTTAGCCACAGCAACCTTAATTAAGTAAAATTATTTTGTAAAATCACATAATGATATTAGACATAAATTGTGATTAGTTATAAGGTTATGGTAAATTTTATCCCACAGGAATTTTTATTATAATTTTATAACTAATTAGAATAAAATATCAAATTAGTTTCTTAATTTACCCATAGGAATTAGGAAATGATATAATTTGATAGTTTTATCATTATGATATGAATCTATTAGAATTAGAACTTTAGCCCACAGGCAAGTTTTATGTCTAAGATTCATTAATAAAATATGTTTACATTGGTAGACATAATTAAGTTTGCCTAAAAAAAAAATTCTAGACACATAAGCATGTTTATTTTCTATATGCAGTGTTTCCTCAGGCTAGTATTAACCTAGAAGTTCTCGAGCTGGATGGAGAGAACTACAAGGTTTGGAAGGAGAGAGTTCTCCTCCAATTAGGGTGCCTGGATATAGACTATGCTATAAGGAAAGACGAGCCCGTATTGACTGAGACCAGCACTCCTACTGAAGTAGCTTTACATGAACGCTGGGAGCGATCCAATCGCCTTAGTGTCATGTATATAAAGGCAAAGATATCTGCTGGGATACGTGGTTCAGTCGAACAGCATACCAACGTTAGGACCTTACTGAAGGCCATAGATGATCAATTTGTCACTTCAGACAAAGCGTTGGCCAGCACCCTGATAATGAAGTTCTCATCGATGAGGCTCACCAATGTCAAAGGAGTGCGCGAGCACATAATGGCCATGAGAGATATAGCGGCCCATCTCAAGAAGCTAGAGGTGGAGATGTCTGAGTCTTTTCTTGTGCATTATATATTGAACACTCTACCAAAGCAGTACGGACCATTCAAGATATCCTACAACACACATAAGGATAAGTGGACCATCAATGAATTGATGACCATGTGTGTTCAAGAGGAGGGAAGACTGCTTATGGAATCGGGTGAAAGTGCATTTTTTTGCAAGCCAAGGAAAGACCAAAGATCGAGCCAAGAACAAGGGAAAAGGGAAAATCCCTGCCCAAGCTGACATTAAGAAAGAGTCCAAGTGTTTCTTCTGTAAAAGGAAGGGACACATGAAGAAGGACTGTGCTAAGCTTCAGCAGTGGCTCGTTAAGAAAGGTAATCCACTCTCATATGTTTATTTTGAATCAAATATGGTTGAGGTTAATCATAACACATGGTGGATTGATTCTGGATCTACAATTCACATTTCGACTTTCTTACAGGGTATGACAAACTTAAGGAAGCCAGTGGGAAATGAGGAGAGCATCTATTCAGGAAACAAGATGCGCTCACGTGTTAAAGGCGTTGGAACATGCACTTTAGTTCTTAGGAGTGGTTTTGTTTTGCAATTAGAAAAGACCTTTTATATTCCTAGTTTCTTGAGAAATTTAATCTCTGTTTCTAGGCTGGTACCTTATGGATATTCCTTTCAATTTTCAAATAAATCAGTATTGATATATTTTAAATCTGATATTGTTAGGAATGGTACCTTATGTGATGGTCTTTTCTCTATTGATTTGCAAAATGACACTACTCATAACGCCTTGCATGTTCAAACTGGCACTAAAAGATGTGTTACAAATGAGGACTCCTCCACGTTATGGCACCGAAGATTAGGTCATATCTCCATAAATAGAATTAAGAGATTGGTAAATGACGGAATACTTAGTACTCTCGATTTTACTGATTTTGACACTTGTGTGGATTGCATTAAGGGTAAGCAAACCAACAAGTCGAAGAAAGGTGCCAATAGGAGTTCAACCATATTAGAGATCATACATTCTGACATATGTTGTCCAGACATTGATGCATATGGTCAGAAATACTTCATCACCTTTATTGATGATTACTCGAGGTTTATGTATCTTTAAATGCTTCATAACAAGAGCGAAGCATTAGATGCCTTTAAAATCTTTAAGGCTGAAGTAGAGAAACAATGTGGAAAACCCATAAAGATAGTAAGAACTGATAGAGGTGGGGAGTATTACAGTAGATACACTGAAGATGGACAAGCACCTGGACCATTTGCTAAGTTCCTTCAAGAAAATGGGATTGTTGCCCAATATACCATGCCTGGTTCACTGGATCAAAATGGTGTTGCAGAAAGAAGGAACCGAACTTTGATGGAAATGGTGCGTAGTATGCTTAGCAACTCAAAGTTGCCTAAGTCCTTGTGGATTGAAGCTCTTCAAACGGCAGCGTATATATTGAACCGGGTTCCAACCAAGGCTGTTCCAAAGGCGCCTTTTGAATTATTCAAAGGTTGGAAACCGAGTTTGCGTCATATGCGCATTTGGGGATGCCCTTCTGAGATAAGAGTTTACAACCCACAGGAAAAGAAACTAAATCCTAGGACCATAAGTGGGTATTTCATCGGATATGCTGAACAGTCCAAAGGCTACAGATTCTATTGTCCATCTCATAGCACTAGATTTGTGGAATCAAGGAACGCCAAGTTTCTTGAAAATGACTTAGTTAGTGGGAGCGATCAATCTCAAGACCTAGTTTCTGTGAGAGATCAACCCTCTACCTCGAGTCAAGGATTGGTTATCATGAACAATGTCCCTTCAGTACAACTGGACATTGAACAACCAATCGTTGAAGATCCACAAGTAGCTGATAACTTACCAGTAAACGAGGCTTCTCTGGATACACTAGAATTGAGTGAGCAACCAGTTGAACAACATGATCCTTCGGAGAATGTTGAACCAACATTAAGAAGGTCTACTAGGGAAAGGAAATCAGCTATTCCTAGTGATTATATTGTGTATCTACAAGAGTATGATTTCAATATTGGGCCCGTTAATGATCCAGAGACGTTCTCACAAGCCATGAACAGCAAAGAATCAAAACTTTGGTTTGATGCTATGAAGGATGAGATGGATTCAATGGCATCTAATGGAGTATGGGATCTTGTCGAGTTGCCTAATGGGGCCAGAGCTATAGGCTGTAAATGGGTCTTCAAGACCAAGACTGACTCATTAGGCAACATTGAACGTTATAAGGCAAGACTCGTAGCCAAAGGATTCACTCAAAAGGAGGGAATCGATTACAATGAGACCTTCTCTCCTGTATCTAAGAAAGATTCTCTTCGCATCATAATGGCCCTTGTTGCACATTTTGACTTAGAGTTGCAACAAATGGATGTGAAAACGGCATTTCTCAATGGTGATCTAGAGGAAGAGGTTTACATGAAACAACCTGAAGGTTTTTCCTCTAGTAATGTTGAGCATTTGGTCTGTAAGCTCAAGAAGTCTATATATGGGTTGAAACAAACTTCCCGCCAATGGTATTTAAAATTCCATGAAGTCATCTCATCATTTGGTTTCGTTGAGAACATCATGGATCAGTGTATATACCAGAAGGTCAGTGGGAGCAAGATTTGTTTCCTTGTGCTATATGTGGATGATATTCTGCTTGCAACCAATGATAAGGGGATGCTACGTGAGGTGAAACAATTTCTTTCTGAGAACTTCGATATGAAGGATATGGGCAATGCATCTTATGTCATTGGCATTAAGATCCATAGAGACAGACATAGAGGTATATTAGGTCTGTCACAAGAAGCTCATATCAATAAAGTCTTGGAAAGATACAGAATGAAAGATTGTTCACCAAGCCTAGCTCCCATTGTGAAGGGTGACAGGTTCAATTTGAACCAGTGCCCGAAAAATGATCTTGAGCGGGAACAAATGAAGAACATTCCATATGCCTCAGCTGTTGGAAGCATTATGTATGCACAGGTCTGCACCAGGCCTGATATTGCTTTTGCTGTAGGAATGTTGGGTAGATATCAAAGTGACCCGAGGATGGACCACTGGAGAGCTGCGAAGAAGGTGCTTAGATATCTTCAAGGCACTAAGGATTACATGCTTATGTATAGACGGACCGATGAGTTGGAAGTGATTGGCTACTCAGACTCAGACTTTGCTGGCTGTGTTGATACCCGGAAATCAACATCCGGTTACATCTTCATGCTTGCCGGTGGAGCTGTTTCATGGAAGAGTGCTAAGCAGACACTGACTGCCACTTCTACTATGGAGGCCGAGTTCATTTCCTGTTTTGAGGCTACCTCACATGGTGTATGGCTTAAGAGTTTCATTGGTGGGCTTAGAGTTGTTGACTCCATATCTAAGCCATTGAGGATATATTGTGACAATTCAGCTGCGGTATTCATGGTTAAGAACAATAAAAGTGGAAGTCGAAGTAAGCATATCGACATTAAGTACTTAGCCATTAGAGAACGTGTTAGAGATAAAAAAGTGGTCATTGAACACGTTAGCACTGAATTGATGTTAGCTGATCCTTTGACTAAAGGCATGCCACCGTTTAAATTTAAGGATCATGTAGAGAGAATGGGACTTGGTCCCATATTTTGATTGTAATTGAAACTCTTATTAATAATATGATGTTTCTCATTTTGATTCGTATACACTAAAGTTTTATTCGAGAAATATCATTGTTGTTTGGACCGAGAATAAACATAAGGTTTATTCATTAAGTAAAAATGGGTTGATTTAGAAACATTTTACATAGTAATACATAGAAGATAATACTCACCACTTGAGGAACTGTCGCCATGATTCATGTGATTTGTTTCTTCTATAAGTGAAATATATGGACCAAGTGGGAGAATGTTAGTATATCTCCATAATTATGGAAATAATTGTTTGGTTGACCAATTCCGGATATGGTCCATAATTACACGCTGAATCTTAACTCAATATTTGGCTATTAAAACACGATTTTGTGATGGTTAAAACGTGATTTTGTTGCCATAATTAGCATGCTCTCGTTAGTAATATAAGAGGGCTCTTTTCGGTCCCCAAGTACGTGAATCTCAAAAACACAAACACCATCTAGTAAGGTTTTGAGTGCTTGGAAGACTTGGAAGGTCTGTGATCGACACAGAGTAGACTGTCAGATTCGGAAATTGCTTCAACAGCAGAGTTACACAGTGCAATGGCTGGAGGTTAGATCCTGTCGCTTCCGCATTTAATTGTTTAACATGTTTCATATTGTGTAGAAGCATGTATAATCTGTTTGATGTACTTACATTATTCAGTTCCTCAGCCACTATCCTTGCATTTTTCTTAGCTTCCCATCATCTTCCTTCCTTGCTCTGCAAACGGCTCCAACATTATCATCGTTCCCTGCCCTATTTGGCCACCACCGCATTAGTCCACCTTGCCTTTCCCTGCTCTGTATTGCTGTCAAAGCCACCACGGTGCTGCCACTATCCTTTCTCAGCGTCGTTTTTGTCGCTGCAACTGCACCATAACCGTCACAAAAACCAAACCTGCATTGCATCAAGCCAGCCCTGCACCAGCGTACCATCGCACGACCCCTGCTTGCTATCTTGCCGCTGCTGCACCCTACACGATTGTATCGCCCGCCTGCTGTTTCCTGTATATAAGCTGCTGTCCCTTGCTGCTGGTTCATCTCTGCATCGCTTATCTACTACTGCCACCGGTCTTACTGCGTGGCTGTCGCGATGGGTAAGTTGGCCTCTGTCTTGAGAGGCCAAAACGTAGAAGACAGAAAAAGAAGGCAAAAGAAATAAGGAACAAAAGAAAGAGAGGTGCTCGAGTTGAAAAAATCCTAGTGGACACGTTTACCGTAAGTTTTTTGTAACTTGCTTCATTTAACTTGTACCTTTGCTTAATTATAGTTTTTTTTAATCAAATTAATGTGCTTGTGACGTAGCCCTTTATTAATTTAATTATTTGTTTATTTGTAATATATTTGGTTACCCATTGTAGTTTTCTGTACATATGGGCTAAGTGAGTGTTGTTGAAATTAATGGATCTAAAGCAATAAAGGTAAACGAAAAATAAAATTCCTCTTAAATCCAAAATTAAAGTCTCTAAGAAAATTAAAAAAAAAACACTAGAATGTGAATTGCTAAAATCTGTAAGAAGCTAAACAAATGAAATTAATAATAATTGAAAGGAAAACTTTGGATAGTGATAATGAAATAATGGTAATCTTAGTAAATTGAATTTTAATCAGTGATGAAATATTAAGAAATTATGAGCTTGTAAATATCTTAGAAATTTCTAGATGAAAAATATTTCTCTATATTCAATCAAAGTGTTTGAGAGTATAGAGAATTGTAGTCAAAAATTTTCGAAGTGTATCATAAAATAAATAAAAATAATATTGAAAATAAAAAATAATAAAATATAATAGAAAGATAATAAATTAAATAAATAATAAATAGAAAAATAAAAAAAACTAATATTAATTTACAAAAGATTTTCTTTAAAAGAGAAATAATAAATAAAAATTAAAAAAAAAGATAATTTAGTCAATATAAATAACAATGTAAATAGAATTAGGTAGAAATTTAATTAATGATAAAAATCTCTAGGTATTGTGAATGTGCAAATACCTTAGTTGAAATAACAAACATTTTTCACATTTAATCAAAGCGTTGAGAAATGTAAAAATTAAAATAAAAAGATTTCATCTATTCAAAAATATAAGAGAACAAAAAAATGAGTTAGAAATTAATCCTTATTCATAAAATTACAAATCTGAATTTAAAAATCTAACTTATGATGGAATTCTCATATCTTGCAAGTGTGCAACGTGTGAGAAATTCTTAGGTGAGAAATTACATTTCTTAGATTTGACCAAAGTGTTGAAAAATTTGAGAAAAATAATTTTAATAAGTATTTTTCTTCAAATAAATAAATGAATAAATTGTTAATCTAAAACAAATAAATAAATAAAATGTTAATTCAAAATAATTCTATTAAAAATAATAAAAATCTAATACGTGCATTTCAAAAAATTTTGAAGTAAATGAAAATTTAATTGACAATGTAACTCTTAGATTTTGCAAGAGTGCAATAAACGGGAATTTTCTAGGTGAAGAAATATTCTTTCCAAAATTGATCAAAGTGTTGGAAAGAATAATTTTAATATTAAGAATTTTTATCTCTAAAAAATTATAAAAATTAATATTATATATTTCGATGATGGAGCCTCTTCATGAAAACGAGTAGATCCCGTGAATACTCTTAAGATGAAAAAGTTCTTTAGATGTTTGATCAAAGCATTGAAGGGCACTTAAATGAATTTTCAATGTTTAAATATAAATAAACAAAATTTTGAATTAAATTATGAGTAGAAAATTATTAAGTAAAGGCTATTTTAGAATAATTAATGTTAGATGGTATCGTTTTAGGACCAGCGTTGTAAGGGTGTTAATCTCTTCCTCACACGTAATCGTCCTCCCTAGCCCAAACTTTGATGCGCAGATCAACACTTATCTTTAGATTTGGATAGGTGCCCAATAACACCTAGATTAAAATTATTAGTGGCGACTCTATTGAATTATGTCTAGCGATTAGATTTAGAACTTAAATCGTTAACACAATATATATATAGAGAGGTGGGATCGAGTTACACATTTGTAAAACAAATTTAGTTTTACACACTTTCATATATTTTTATATGATTTATAATTTTTTAATCCGACCGTTGAATTTTATGTTCTATTCACATAGATCATACATGCCAAATTTCAAATTAATCGAATACTTCTAACTATTTATTTCATAAAATAAAATTTCAACCGTTGATATATATTGAAAAAAATACTATTCTCGATTAAAATGATAGAAATAGCAGATTGATTCAAAAATTTACATATATAATAAATATGAATAGGTTGTTAAATCCAACAGTTGGTTTGCAAAAATATTAATCCTATATGAAGATATAAAACTATGTAAAATAAATTTATTTTACACCTGTGTAAGTGGATCCCTACTCATATATATATATATATATATATATGTGCATATTCTCTTTTTTGCATTGCGTCCAAGTTGCTCAAGTCTACTTCTCACGTTTGTCTTTTACTACATATCTATCTCTGCATGCTTGTCTGTTTTATTATCATCCAAAAGATTCATATATTCAAAAGAGCAGGAAAAAGTAAAAGGGATTTGATTTTGGCTCAGTTTGGTATTGCATGCATTTAGTAATTAGAAGTATAAATCTAATGCCAAAAGAATATTATTTAAGCCAAAGTGGAAAAAAAGTTTATCATTATTTTTTTCTTTTCAAACTACATACATATATATTTGCTTATCCGAATAATATTTCTTGCTTCATTACTAAAAAAATACATATATATAAATATTTATAGCATAATGTTAAAATATAGGAGTTGGGCAAGCATTAGTGGTGTTGATGTTACAATTGGAAATTGCTAGTTAATGCAGGGCCCATTGAAAGGCTTCTATGAAGCACTGAGCCCACTAACGCAAGGAATAAGTGGGAAATACTTTGCAGACTGCAACGAGAGCAACTGCTCAGCTTTAGCCAATGATGAGGCCGAGGCACAAAGGTTGTGGAGGCAGACCCGAGCTCTTATCCAAAGACTATTGCAACACCAAACACAATGTTAAGATTAGAACTCATGTTTAGCCCAAGTATATTTTTTTCGATAATCCCAAACTAATTAGTGACAATTGTCTCTGTAAAATGATAAATTTAGATAAGGAAGCAGCTTGTACATATGTATAAGCTGTCTGTACTTGTCAATGCACAAGACATTTTACAGGATTATTTAGGTACCTGGCTAATAAAAAATCAACCCCTTTTTCCCCCAATTATTATGAATTTAGTTTGTATTATTTCAGCTTAAAATCTTTTTGAACGCTACACTAATATGCTGATAAAATATGACAGTCTTTTACCTGGCTTTATCCAAAGAAAGGAAATAATATTCTTGCTTTGCACTTTCTATGTTAACCACTATCATAAGGGTCAATTCTACTTATTTCCTCAGTTTTATATTATTCAATTCTAGTCTTTTAGTTTGAGAAATAGACATTTTGATCTAAAAATTATAAATTTGACTATAGAAAAAATTGTTCTATTAAGTTACTATTAAAAAATCTATTAATCTAAATATTTGTTACTCATGAAATATCTATAATACCCCTTTCTGGTATTAAAAAATAAAAATCTTACATAAAATATTTTTTTAAATTACTTAAAAATAATAAATAATAATAAAATTTATTGTTGATAATTGGGAATTTGATATTATTAATTTAAGTTTAGTAATTGTCTGATATATGTTAAAATGATTTGTGATTTTGGACGAAAGTATCCATTTTCAAAACTAATGGACTAGAGTTGAATTATGACAAAACCATGAAGACACCCCATCCTATAGTACTACTGTAACAAGAGCAGTCTGAAATCATCAATACATACAAAAAGAATATTACTGTACCAAAATAAATAAAAAGAATCTTCTTGGAGAGTTGGGGTGATATTTTAGACCTAAGATATTTCAGATAGCTCCGAAATACTTCCCCAATTCAATGCTTAATCTATAGAAGGATTAAATAAAGTTTAATAAGCAAGGGCTTAGTAAGATACTCATATAATTGCAAAAGCAAAATTATATTGTCCTAAATACGAACTCCACAAACTTAAATCTTCATAACATATTCCAATCATAAACCTTTGTATATAATCTCGATATCATGTCCTAGAAGACTCTAGGTGTGCCAAGGTTTTTGGGTGTGAGAACCGTATATTCAGGTACTGTTGTACATGTAGGGATACTCACCACTATTCATTCCTATGTATTTCGCAGGTACAAGTCAGTATAATAAGGTGGGCCCCACAAGCTCTACAATGCCCTGATGGATGTGAGACCGTATTGATATTATTCAGGGAATCCAATAAGCCTTCTATAAGAATTTCAAACCTAAAATTTCTCATTTAGATTATTTTTGAGAAGTATGAAAACAAATTAGAAAATGACGATTAAGCACATAGCCTTGTGGCATTTTCGTAAATTGTGCCTAAACTAAAAGGAATTTGGACTAAGTGAAAATAGCATGATATTCTACATGAAAATAATTCCTAGACTATGTCAATAGATAGATTGAATAAATAGTAGAATTAGAAATTTATGCGATTTACCCGATAGGGGTAATTTCGAAATTTCACCTTTTCGGTAGGTCAAACTTGAACCAAACCACCATGATTCATCAAAATAAATCCAATAAGAATTTTTGGAGATGAAATCTGAATTTTTGGAGTGCAATTACATAGTTATAAAAATTACGGAAGCTTAAGGGCATTTTTGTCCAAAAATCTCATAACCAAAGGCAAAATGGTCATTTTTTCATATCATGAAGCTTCTATATTTTCTCCCAAAAGTCACCCGGCACTATTCCTTCATCTTCTTGCTTTCACGTTGCCACCATAACAAAAAGAAAATAAAAGAAAAAAAAGCTTAAAAATCACTACAAAAATCACAAAATTTCAACAAAGTTTCTTCTACATATTTATCCTACTCATCATCCTCTCTTCACCCATACCAATAGCTTAGTGTAAAAGTGACAAAATCAAGGGGAAAGTAGGCTTGAAGAATTCGGCCAAGAGGAGGTATCTTCATGTCTTTATGTTCTTTCAATTTTAATGGTAGATTATGACATATTTAAGCTTCCTAAGCATGATTTAAGCAGTTTTAATTGAATTTCATTAAATCATGCTCAAGCATATCTTTAGGGTTTTGTCCATGTATGGAAGAGCATGAATACATGATGTTTGATGCATGAAAATGATGCTAGGAAGATGGAAAAACATGAATAAGCATGAATATCATGTTAAATTGTTGAAAATCCAAGAGTACATCATCATGCCATTTTCAGCCAAGCTAAGGGGAAGGGGTTTTGTGGCTGAATTTGATGAATTTAGGGTGCCATAATACTGTAAAAATTATAAGTAGACTGTTGGTGAAGTCGGAATTAAAATCAGAGTTGTGTAGCGAAGTTGTGTTTTACTACCAGTGTAATTTAGACTGGGATAATATTTTCTACTAATAGTATAGCAGAATTTAGTGAAGAAAAATTTATTAGAAATTGAATTATGGTGAATAATGGTGTTTGGTATAATATCTTGCAGCCTAGGAGTATTGATTCGCGAGTGGTGCTATTGAAGAGTTTGATTTAATCGAACAGGCAAGGGATGCGTGTGTGAACCGTAAGGATACTGTGAATGCATATATTGGTTCACATGATTTTTATAAAGTGAATTGGAAATGAATTGCTTTGAAATTATTGAAATTGTGGATACTAGCTGGTTTATAAACTATGTTTTCAGTGCAAGAAGGCTTGGTTAAAAATAACCGTTATTCTGCTAGAAATTATAGGAACTTTAAGAAATAAATTCTAATATTTTTCAATGATAGAAATAAATAAAATTACAAGTGATTTCCAAGTGAATTATTAAAATTGCATTATATGATTAATTACCGAAAAATAATATTTAAATATTCCTGTTATGGAATTTTAATTATGTGAAAGTACCAGCATGTGTTTATTATAGTTCTCTAAATAAATAGAACATTTTCATGAAAGAATACCGAAGTGTGAATATTTTATGAATTTTTATTCAAAAAATCAATATATACTTTCAGTATATTTATTTATGGACTAATTGAAGATACTATCAGTGGAAGTGATTTCATAAGTGATGTTTCTATTGTGTATTCATTGTTTTGAGACTGTTGTGCTCCGTATCATGCTCACGTGTCATGTGTTACTGTTACTATACTGTGCTGATAAATACTGATCTTATTATCAACGTCCCAGTTGTCACCTGATCAGTGCACACTACGGACCCCATAGAGTACTATGGCCATAAGACTCACGTGTTATTATTTCTCCCTTTTTGGGACATTATTATAGCATGATATGCCTTGAGTGTTGTCTGGTTTCCACTAAATTGATTACGGATTATTGAATTGTTTCACTGAACTGATTGCTGGTACTGATTTATTTCCTGATAATGAGTTTTATAAATACTGTCTACTGAATGGTTCGTTATATGGTGTTTATCAAAACGTGAAGTGAATATTATGACTGAAAAGAAATATTTATTGATTATTAAATTATTTAGCTATTTAATGTTAATAGCATTTTATGTTGTTTTGATATCAAATTTAATTAATTACTCCCTATACTTGCTTCTAGGAGCCGGGACAAGATAGGTATTTTAAAATACCTTTCATACTCCATCCGGTTTCCTAGCCGACTATAGTATCCATCCTGATTTGTACCTTAGAACGCTATTAGGATTTAAACGTTTTAGCATATAGATTTCAATGTATTAGTGTTTACATACAATTCTCTTACTGAGCACGTTAGCTCACCCCTTATTTTTCCACTCCACAGACTATTTACAGTGATACTGTTCCTCGAATTTTTGGGTTGCACTATCAATTCCTGAGGTAGCTTAACTGGATCCTAGAGGTATTTTGAGTTCCTTTTATATGTTCGGACATTATTTGTACAGTACTATTGTTGTGTAAATTATATTCAGGGGATGTATATTCTACAGAATTATTGTCCATGTAAATACTTTCTACTTGGTAAATAAACAAATTACTTTCATAACTTGGTTACTGTTTAAAGTAAATAAGTAGTAAAGATATCGTCGACAGCCCAACCATCCTACTGTGTGTGTAAAGTGGATAAATACTGTGCATTATGGGATGTGACATTGGGTATGAATGGAAGGGTACTTTGAAGTACCTTATCCCCGTCCCCAGCACCAATCAACAAGAGCGTCAAACCATTGCACTTAACACTTATCCATATCAATCCACAATATCAATATTTAATCTAGCATCAGTCTAATAATGCATAGGCATTATGATTTCAAAGCTCTTATGTAGTCTCAAATCATGTGGTTCTCGGTATAAAATCACGTGCAAGAGAGTATGGTTTCACATCATGTCAAGAATGGTATACAATCAATTATAAAAGCATGCACTGTCTAAAATCATGTCACATGTGCAGTTCAAAAAAAGTAAAGTCTCATGTACGTCACGTATACTAAAAAGTTTATTCAAAATTCAAATTTCAAGTTTCGATTCAAATGTACATGCTCATTTGGAAGTTCTAAAACAATACTCGAACTATTGTCTAGAGCTCTCAATCAATGGTTTAAAACAATGCTAAGACTATTGTCTAGAGTTTGAAATCAATGGTTCAGAAGTTTCAAAACAATATTTGGATTATTATTCGGAGTTTGAAATCAATGGTTTAAAAGTTTCAAAACAATACTCGAACTATTTTCTAGAGTTCTAAATCAATGGTCCAGCATAGCTCAAAAACACAAATCTAAAAGTCTGATAATCGAATCATATTTAATCACGTTTTAATAACAAGGCTTTAGTTCCACTCAAAGCCTATCACAAACCTGAAAATTGAATGGTCAAATCATATGTGATCAAGTTCAAAAGAAAACAAGGATTTCGTGCTGTTCAATACAAATCAAGTAATCTTATATTCAAAAATCGAATTCAGAAAGAGTTATGGTCTAATCATATCAAACTCATCAATAAAACCTTATCTAATCACACTACAGCTGGTCAGTGTGTTGAACATCCCTAAACTAAGGAGGGCCATTGGATCATAGTGAAAAATATCCTTACGCACTTTAGAAGGACTAAGGATACTTTTCAAGTTTATAGAAGGGCTACGCTAAGTGTAAAAAGCTACATTGATGCTAGTTTTTAGTCAAATAAAGATGACTTTAAATCGTAGTAGTGATTTATATTTACTCTAAATGACGGTGCAGTCAGTTGGAACAATTCCAAGTAAGCAACAATTACGAATTCTACAAATGAAGCTGAGTACATCTTCGCATCTGAGGTGGCAAAGGAGAGAGTTTGGATTAAAAAGTTCCACACTAAAATAGGTGTGGTTCCTAGCATTGTTAGTCTAGTTACATTGTACTATGACAACAAAAGAGCCATTGCACAAGCAAACGAACCAAGATCTCATCAAAAATCCAAACATGTATGTCAATGTTATTACATGATTAGGGAAATCATTATGAGAGGTGATATTAGTATAGAGAGGGTACTCACTGAAGGGAATCTTGCTGATACTCCCACTAAAGTACTTTCCCAACAGAAACATGATTGCCACTTGAAGGGATGTGGTTTTAGACACATAGGCGATTGGCTTTAGTGTTAGTGGGAGACTGTTAATGTAAGCCTTGCAATCTAACTGGGAATTGTCATGGATGTAAACACATTATGGTTATTCTTGATATCATTTATATTTATATGAATTATCATTTAGAGTTTGATAATTATAATAAAATATTTCTTGATCCATAAGTCTTTAGAATAATTGTGATTATTATACTTATGTAGATAAAGCCTATGGAACATAATGGCCTTGCAAGTGAGTTGTAATGTGTTACAATTATTAGATCTCTATGCATCAAAGCTTTGTTCCTATACTTGTTCCTGATCATTGTACTATCAAGAATGGGCATTATGCAACCAGTCTAATAGGTTGAAATACAGAGATATTTGAGAATAACACGTGGGTGCTTATTAGAAAATAAGTTCATTGAACATGACATGCTATAAGAGTTTCATTTAGTAGTGTCACTTAAATATCTATGGAATAAACTCTCATGTGACAGCAGTACTCCTTAAACTTGATATGCCAAGTCATCTTATACGTGGATAGACATACTTTGATTTCATCCTTACAAGTTTAAAAGAGCCAATTACCTGAAACAGTTGTTTTTGGGTATGTCCCGAAACATATGAAAGTGGATGAGTAGTTAAGATAAAGCTTCATCTCCTCAAGTGACTTAAGATAATAATATCTCACGTGTCCTAACTCACTTAACTCGAAATCCTTGGCCAAGGCAAAATATCAGTTAGAATTAATATTAATAGCTCAAAAGTAAAATAGAATATGTAAAGAGTATACATTGGATTAACTCTGTCCACTTCTAAGTTATTGAGATGAAAGGATCGAATATCTTTTTAACTAGTGCATGTCACCATGTTGCATCTTTTCTAATCAATAATCTTCCATTATAATTCTTTAACAACCTTATTAATTAATATATTTAATAATATTTTTTTAAGAATTTTTATTTTTAAAATTTAAAAATTAATGAAATGGTAAGTAATAACTGAACAACACTGTATTCAATGCACCAAATATAAATCTAATTTTAAAATATATTTAATTGCTTTATCCTCATAATTTTAATTTTCCCCTAATATTAAAAAGTAAATAATTTTATTTAAAAAATAAAAATAATAACATTAAAATTCTTTATCTTTATAATTTTAATTTTATATTAACAGTAAAAATAATAATTTTTAATTTAATAACATTCACACAACAAATATTACATGTTAATTGTCAATATAATTTTCAATTACCATCTACTTTATTAATTTTATTTATTTATAAAATATATAAGTATATATTCAAATAATAACAAAAATTCACGTGCAACTAGACCTGTTCAAGGGCCGAGCTACCCGCCCAAGCCCGAAGGCCCGTTCGATATTTGGGAGGGCTTGGACAAAAATATTTAATGTAATTATCGGGCTTGGACAAAAATTTTAGGCCCGTTTAAAAACGAGCCCGGGCTTAGCCTTTCAAAGCCTAGGCCCGGCCCGGCTCGATATTAATATTAAATATATATTTTTTAATATATTTATAATATTAAGTATGTTTTTAATATATTTATTAAGTATAATATAATTTTATATATATAAAAAACATTATTAATTAAAAAACATGATTATAAAATTTTTAATATGAAAATTGATAGACAAATTAAATTAAATTTTAAAGGAAATAAAATAATAAAAAATAAATAATAAATAATTAAAAATATAAAAATTAAATTCGAGAGGGCCGAGCTCGAGTTTGAACTTGTTATATAAAAAATAAAACGGGTATGGACTAAATATCAAGCCCATTTTACCGGGCCGGGCCGAACTTGGACATTGCTTATTACTCTTAATACCTGTCATAGGCCCGACCCGAACCGACCCATGATCAAGTCTACGTGCAACAAATATATCAATAAATACTAATACTTAAGAAATTATGTAACTTTCTATCATGCTCAATAATGTATAAAACTAGTTTTTTCTTTCATAAAATCTAATAGCTTAAAGAGCAAGCATAAAAACAACTAACCGAACCAAAAAAGAAAAAAACCTAACATAAAAGTTCTTACCATTCTTAAAAAGAATTAAATCTAAAATTCAAAGCCTCCATTGTACCTCTCTATTAACAAAAAAAGGTAAAAAGAAAAAAAAAAAAAAATATATATATATATATATAATATATATATATATATAAAAACAAAGCTCGAATTTTGCATCATAAATTGACATCCTACGAAATTAAGCATAGAATAGCAAATATAAAACGTGCAAGAACATGTTTCTGAACCTTGATCTACACACTTTCTAATTTCTTCTACTAGAAATCAGAACGCTAAAGTCTAACCAGATGATATTGTGAATCATGTGGAAGGTTAGAAAGATAGAATGATAATACAATCATCCAAAAGATACAACAACAATATTAACACTTGACAAAGCTTAAGCTTTTAGATATCATCGCCTGACTTGTCATCTGCAGTTGCTTCATTTCTGTAATGAAGTATAATACAAGCCTCGGAAGGTAAATATCAGGTTAGTGGTGCAACTTGGTTTGTTGGAGCATTCAATTTCCTCATCTAAGTTCTATAGAACATACACGAATTAGTTTCCATGCCTTGCATGTTAATTGCCTCACAAGCTATGGTAGCAAATTTGATGCGATGAAGCAGTCCCCACTTCAACTTTATTTCTTAGCCTGCCATATATTCCAATATCTAGAATTAAAAATCTTCTACACTGTAAAATAAATCATGTAGTTTACATGTAGAACCAATAACATACACCATACAAGTTCATCAAGTGCACAAACGCCTTACCCCAAGATCCCAAGGATCTAACACAATTACCTTACTCTACATAATTCATGAACTTGCTCCTTTTCTAAAGGAGTTAAGAGACTTTGGTAGTTATTGCAAAGAAATAAAAAATGGAAAACTCAAGTCATCCTACAAATAATATGGATCTCCAACTTAAGGGATGAAAACAATTGGATAAACATAGTATTTCACGATAAGAGGCGCTTTGAAGTGACGAGCATGAGAATCCTCTAGGTAAGGTGGCAGATTATTTCCAAGGCTATGAAACCAGGCCAACCTTGACAGCTCATGCTCATACCTCAAACCCCATCCTATCCACATCCAACATACCACAATCACCTTCAACTATTTGTTATTCCTAGATAAATTTTAGAACATCTAAGGTGTTATGGAAACAAATTTGCCATTTTGGCAGCAATGCACCAGACTTCAACCTTTTGCTAGTTTGGCTTGCAAGTAGGAAAACCGGCTACCCAAATCCTTTCTTTTTTGGCTAATAGCCCTGAACATAGGTTTAATTCTTCAAAGAAAACAACACTAAAGCTTTTCTACTTATAATCTGGTGCCAAACATATTTAAAGATATGTGCTACTTTCTGTATAAAGTCAAAACAGGCAGGCTACATGCAAGTTTGGAGAGAATACCTTAAGCCGAGGGGACCGACGAACAGATGGTGATAAAATATCTGGTTTAGCTACTTTCTTGGGATGTCTATTTAATTCTCCATCATGAATTTGATTTTCATTTATCTTGGCTGGAGATTTACTTCCATGATTGACTTTCTTGAATTGCCTATTTACTTCTCGAAGTGGAATGAGATGCTCATTTTTCTTGGCAGAAGATTCACTTCTAGCAGTTGACACTGATAAAGCTGGACCAGACATAGAGATTGTGGAAAAATCCTGATGAAAACTTGTCAACTGGGGCTGCAATTCTGTTGAGTTATAAAAGGAATATTCATTAAGAACAATCAGCAGAACTCAGATTGGCAGGGCCACTTAGAGTTTTGATTTGCACTCTTAATTCACTAGCAATAACAGAAAAGGTCTCGACAAACATGAACCATGTCCATGAAATTAAGGAGTGTCAAATTTAAGCATCAAGCGTACAGGGTGAAAAGAATACAATGAAATCATACCAAGTGCTGCTACTTCTTGAAACTTTTCTCTCATGATTCTAACAAATTTGAATAAGCCATTTGTTCTGTTCAACTCATCAATCAACTCTTTGATTCCATTCAAGTGAGGGTCGCAATCCAACACTTAAGATCATGAGGAAGAAAGAAATTAAGTTAATATGTTAGTATATATACCAGTTTAGAATATAGCAGATATATAAGGACATTACTTACGAGAGTAGGCATCATTTGCATGACGAATCGTAAAAGAATATTCTTGATTTGGATTTTTTATGTTAATATCATTGAATGTAAATTTCACCCCTAGATAAACAAAAGAGCCAGTAAGAAAATAACAAAAGGGGCAACAAAGGGGATTCCAATTGTCATGCAACCAAACTAACTCTCTTACCATGACCACCTTCAATCTGAAAACCAAGAACCTGGTTATACCATGAAATAGCTTCTTGAGTTTCTCCATTTTCTTCAATTTCATGGTTTGCCTCCTCTTGAGCTTTTTCCAAAGCTGTGGACAACACCAATCAGAGAAAAAGAAAGGAAGCACAGAAGACACAATTAAAAGGAAAGCAGGAAATAACAACCCAAATATTTAGGGAATAACAGAAAATGGGGAAATAAGATATATATTCCAGTAAATTAGAGCACAAACAAGAAGTTTTCTGTTGCTCCTTTGCTTGGAGCAGGTTAATTGGACCATGTAAGCATCATGGTAATCCAAAATAGCTGCATAAGCAAATCTCGTGATACCATAAAAATTCCTTGCCACTCATAGGTAGTACAGATTCAAATTAAGAAACCACTGGAAAATTAACAATTAGTTCACATAAGAAACCATAGGCAAATTAACGAAGACAGTGCAACTGTACAAGCACAAATTTCTGTAAAAAAGAAAGGAGGAAAAAAAAAACAAGTCTATCAAGGAATGGAGACTTAGCAGTAAGATTAGCTTGCCAATACATTCACAGAAGCATATGTATCCTAGCTTCATCACAATCACAATGTATGAAATGTGCCATCGATCATATAAGAACTATCCCCAATAATATTCTCAAAGCTCTGTCCCATATAACCACCAGAAAACAACAATGACAATGTGCATCGGGAAAGCACTATAATTCAAAATTATTACTGTGAATGCAAAACTGTAATACGTGAACCAGAAATATCAACCGTCGTGCAAGGATAGAAAATTACCTAGAGATTTTTGAGATATAATTGCTTCATATTCCTCCCTCCTAATCCTTTGAAGTTGGACAGTTCTCTTAAGTTCTCCAACTCTCGATTTTATAGCAGATATTGAGTCCCTCGTTGCCATCTGCTTTGCCTCTTTACGGGTCTTCGCTATACAGCAACATATTCCAGAAAAAATTATAAAGCGCTTAAAAACCTCCATAATTTTTGCTTTCCGGTTCATAAAATTTGACATAATTCAACTCCAAGAAAAAAAAATATGTTGAAAATAGAGGGAGATATACCTGCTAAAACTTTGACAAGCTCATTCTCCGCTTCTCTCAAATTAGCTTTCGTTTTTGCGAGTGTAGCTGTAACATAGTATAACAAGAAGATCCCCAAATTATCTGAACCCTAGTTCTTGCCAAAACCGTAATTTCACTCGAATTATAGTATATTTTAAAGAGATAGAGAGTAGAAACCCTAAAAATAAAAGAAGTATGGTTACTGACCATGATACTGGGCATTATCCAGCGCCAGGGCCTTGATGGAATGAAGAGAAGTAGGAAATGACATCGCAAAAGAATCTATCTTCTGTTGTAGGATCGGAAGCGATTTGTCGTAGATCGTTCTCAGGGAATCCATTTTCGTCTTTGGAGATTGCTCTGTTTCGCTCTCCATTTGCGAGAGAGAGAGGAAGCGCTTTGATTTGAATGAAAGAGGAAATTGATTTTTTTCGTTTCAGCCCGCCACTCTTATTTTTTTGGCTTTAAATTTTCAAGTGGATACCCCTTTCTACGTTTCGTATGTACATGCGGTTCTTTATATATTATGATTGATCTGCGTGGACAATTCTTGTGCCACAACAGAAAATTTCTACATGCATTATAATTTTTATTTTTTATATCACACCTCTAGTTAGTATTGTCAAAATGGTTTAAGATCCGTTAAATCGGTTCAACTTGATTAATATTTTTAAGGTTTGGATCTTATTTTTATAACTCATTGAGGGAAAAAAAAGGCTTTTTAACCTATTTTATTCATTGTCTAAATTGGTTTAGCCTAAGTATAAATAGGCCGACCCAATTAATTTTTTAATATTTTTAACTTTTTAATTATATTGAAATTTTATTTTTATTTTAATTATTTATATGTTTAATATCTTTAGTTAAATTAAAATATAAAAATTAAGTTTACTTACTACTACTAATTTATTGCTATATATATATATATATATATATTTATGTAATAGTACACGTCATACAATACTACAACAACAAGGCAAAAAGGCCTCGCCAAAACAATTATAATGGAATTGGAATTGTACACAATATACACATACAACAATTGCCAAAGCAAGGCAACTAAGCAAGTTATTTAAAGGACCAAAGTCCAAGTCCAAAGCAAAAAAATGCCTACATACAGGCACAATGATAAGATCTTTATTTGAAAAAGCTAAAGATTATGAGTCGTATCGTTGAAGATTTAAATGTGTTGCAATTATGAAAATATCATAAGTCAAGATTTTCAAAGTTTGCAAGTATTGCTTGTGATATATTGAGCATTACAATAACAATGGTGACATCTGTTGGATTATGCCCTTAGAACCATTCATTAGATGATTGACTTTGGCATTATTTATGTATCATGACATTTTATTTATTATAGTTCATTATTATATTTGTTTTATAACTGCGTAATGTAATCTTATATGATAATGTCCTTAGAATAGTAATAACACACTATTCTTAAAATATCCCTAGTCAAGTATTATTGTGAACAAGGATAACAATGATACGATAAGACTAGTATGTGGTTGACTGATGACCATTGTCATCGATATAGGATATCAAGTCATCACATATGTACATGTTAGAGAACTATGTACTGGATCGACCCTCCATGAGAACGCTACATGGATTGTTATATGAGTGTCATAAGCGATTCTCATAGTGATGATGGTGTATGTGATCCTTTGACTTGAGATCATCAAAGATCCCAACATAGAGAATTGCATACTTTAATGCTGCTAGATGTCATTCGTAACAGGATGGACTATAAAGGTAGTAATTGGGTATGCCTTGATCTATGTAGAGGGATGTTGAGTGATCAAGATAGAATTTATCCCTCTTATATAACAAGAGTGATGTCTTGGGCCCTTTGATAGAGTGAGACTAAGAAATGCATGGCCGTGCTCGAATAAGTCAATATGAGATATTGATTTTATTTGTTTAATTAGTCTACTCAGGAATCAAGAAACAATGATTAGACTACACAAGTGTGACACATTCCATGACTTGTGTCTAATCAAGACATCAAAGGATAAAGGGATTAGACTACACAGTAACATCTATCACGAGTAAGGTTATGTCGAGTCATTGACATTCTCGTTACATGGGTAGCAATGATGTGTTGCTAGATACCGCTCATTGCCTGTGACAATTTTGTCATTGCCATTGTTTTGATAACCTATTGGGTCGCACACTTAGATCGGATCAATGAGGAGCTTAATTAATCCTATTCTGAATTGGATTAAGGATATAACTAATCTTATTCTGAATTGGATTAGGGATATAACTAATCCTATTCTAAGTAGGATTAGAGTTCTGTTTGGCAGTAAATTTTAGGGTAAAATTTACTGCCTATAAAAGGATGTTTTCTGAAATATAGCCGCACAACAATTAGAAAACAGAAAAGTTTTTTCTTTTAATCGAAGCTAGCAGTTCGGTTATAAAGAATCAAAAAAAGCTCCTTAAGGCTTCTGATCGTGAGACGTTCAAGAGTCGTGAGATCCGTTCGTGTGGATACCATAGAGGCAGGAACGAAAGGTTGTTGCTTGTGACTCGACCAAAGACAGAAATCAGAGAAAACGTTAGGTAAAATCTCGAAACCCTAATCAGACAACTCTCCGAATCGATCCTGGTGGAGGCCGAATGATTTAAATTCCGCTGCATGTTTGTTTCGGTTTCCTTCAACATCAAAGAGTTTTTTTAATATTAGTTCCCGTGTTTTAAACAAATATCAAAGTTCTCTAGATCATGAAAACGTAAATACTCTTATTTGTATCCAAAATTGGATTCTTAGTTTTAAAGGTAATGTTATTAATTAGTTGATAATTTTTAATCAATTCATAAGTTTAATTCTTGTGAGCTCTTATATTGTTCTATATTTATGTTTTTAGATGGCAAAGTTGAAAATGAGTTGATTGAATGTGATTGACACTTGATGAAATTGGAGGAGATGGACATGGAATCTATTTATCATGTTTTTGTTTTTCTATATTGTTGAGACTTGTTATATTTTCTAGTTTCTAAGTTTGTTAAAATAATTTATATTATAATTGTTTGACAATTAATATGTAATGTTCAAATGATGATAAGACTTGATGTTATGGATTTTATATGAATTTATTTGATGTTTATTTAATATTTATTTCAATTTTTTTTGTTTATTTACTAAAAATGGGATGTTAATATAAATTTTAATTTTTTTTAATTTCTTAAAATATGGGCTAGCCAATTTATGTCAATTAACTCTTAGGGCTGGATATGAACTTATGTTTTCAAGCCCATTTAAGGAAAATAGATTTTTCTTGGACTAACCCATTTTGATAGTGCTACTTCTACTTACACCACAAAAATGACTAGCAATGAGTTTGGCTCAATAGAAAGACTATTCTTTTCCTCCTTTATTCCGCACGCATCTCAAATTCCCGCTATTGGTTCATTTTTGCTGCTCAAATTTTGCCTTTCACGGAAAGCTCGTTTTGGGTACGGAAAGAGTTGGAATTCTTTTGGGTTTTGTCGATTTGGTTTTGTGTGGTTCTAGTCACATTCTAAAGGGTGCTAGCTGCACCCTAAATAAAATAAAACTTTTTTATTGCAAAAAAAACCTTGTACAATATTGTTATTTTATCCTATTCTCCAAAACACAAACCTCAACCCATTCTTTTCTTCTATTATTCTCTCTTCTCATACTCTAAACTAAATCAATCAAATTTCAACCAAAAATCAAAACTATAGAGTATTTTTCTAATGATTCAAATAAAAATTCATTTATGGATAAAGATATAAATGAAATGTGCAAGATTCCTATAAATATATTATATTATTAGTAAATTTTTTTAATTTTTTCTATTTTTTTGTTAAAAAAACCTAAGTAAATATGGGGTTTTGACACTACCAACATAGGATTGTCGAAAGTAAAGAAAACAGTCGGTTGCTGTGACCCATACTGAGGTCTCGGCAAAGGGCTATCGAGCCCTCCTTAGGTAGCCATGAATGGCTTGAGGCAAGGAGTTGCTGGGCACCAAAAGCAACTCGCGCCATACCTCACAAAAAACTAATTTCGCATTTTTGTTTTTTTAAAACGAACCCAATTTCTATCAAATTCTTCTCAGTGGAAGTGTTTGCTTTTTCTTTGATAAAATAATCTTTTTTTTTGAATTCCTCTGTTTATGTGGATTTACAGTAATTGTAGGGATTCTATTGGAGAAATGCTACAAGGTGGAATTGCTCAGGACCTTCGATTGTCGAAGGCTGCCTAGAATTGCTTACATGTATGGTGAAGCTGGGATTGAAGATAATCAGACGGGCAGCTCCCTAATTGCTAGGGAAAATGCAGATAGCACATCATTGTCCAACACGAAGTGGTTTGAACAGTTAAAGTCATCCATGGTGTTTTGGGAAAATGTAGTTCATGATTTTGGTCAAGATAACTTTCCACTTAATTCAAACCTAGAATTGGATTAATCAACAAGAGCAGAAAGCCTAGTGATATCTTGCACACAGCTTAATGTTGATACTCAACCTAAATCCCTTAGGATTGACATGAACTTTGAGCCTGCCACTATTGTTGCTTCTGAGCCGGTTGCAGAAAAGGAGCAAGCTACGTACGGTTACCACTACGCCTGCAGCAACAGGCGTTAATGATGTATTCTGAGAACAATTTTTGACTGAAAATCCTGGTACAATTGATACTCAGGAAGTTCAGTTAGAAAGAAAAAAATTTCATGCCAGAAGGAATGAAAACAAACCCGGTGATCAGAGTTTCAAATAGCGGCCGCTATCTCGCGGTAGCGGCTGTTGACACCTAATTTTGTCCCGTTTTTATTATTATTATTTTATTTTTATTTTTATTTTTGTTATTAGTTTTTATTATTATTATTATTTTTTTTTATTTTTATTTTTATTTTTATTTTATTATTTTTTATTTTATTTTATTTATTTATTTTTTTTCTTTTTTCTTTTCTTTCTTTCTGTTTGCTCGTTTTTCTTCTTTATGTTTCTTCCGGTTCTTTCTTTCCTTCTTTTTCAACCACATTTAATGAAATGAAGACCCAAAACCGACCGACACCCATCAACCCACTGACCGGCAACTGGTTTAGGCTAAAACCACCGTTGCCAGCCCCCCAAATTCCACAAAAGATCTACCCGAATCCACCGCAACCTACCATTTCTGACACCCCTATTGCTAACCGAGAGACAAAAACTCAGAGATGTTTGACTCTAAGGCACTGGACTAGATTAAAAGGGATGTTCTTGAATCTGTTGAAAGGGGCCCCGAAGAATTGATGAAAAATTTTTTTTTGAGATTCAAACATAATCACAAAAAAAAAACCACCACCATCCTTATCACTGCCTCACCCATCACTATTTTCGACACCCTACAACAGAAACAACAAAAGCCACCATCACCACCACCAAGCCACCATCACCTACACAAAACCGAAACCCAAATCTCAAACCTCAAACCCTAAACAAAAAAACAGAACCGAAACCCTAAAAAAAAAAGTTTGGGTTTCAGATTTGAAACCCCAATCCAAACATTAGCCCTAGATCTAAGAAACCAAACAGCAGATATTACAACATCAGAAAGAAAAAAAAACAAAAAAAAAAACAAAAAAAGGGGGAAAAAAGGTCTCGGCTTTGGGTAGATTTGTGGAGCTAAGAGTGTTTTCGGGTTAATCGGAGGCCGGATCGGAGGAGAGGGAGACGAGGGGAGTGTTTTTGGTGTATCAGGGAGACCACCGGCGACCGGCGTACGGCGGCGCACGGTGGCCGGTAATCGCCCGGAGGAGAGAGGCGAGAGGATTTTTGGGGTTTGAGGATTTTTTTTTTGGGAAGACCGGTGAAAATGAATAAAGAAAAAAAAAGTAGCCTTTTTATAGAGCAGCAAAACGCTGCGTTTTGAAGCCCCTGGACCTGCGCTCCAGCCCGACCCGGATCCGAGATCCGCGCGACCACCCGACCAGCGACCCGACTCCGCTCCGCCCCTCACGCGACCCGCGCTCCAACCCGACCCGATTTCGGATCCGACCGCGATCCGCCCCGTTTTGGTATTTTTTTTCTCTCTTTTTCTTTATTTTATTTATCCATTTATTTATTAATTATGACAAAAAAAAAAACAATAATAAAATAGAAAATATAACAAAGCAAAAATAAATAAATAAATAGTATAATACAATATATAAAAATAGAATAAAATAAAATGAACACATAGTTCTAAAAGAAAAGATAAATAAATGTAAAATGTGTAAAATACATAGTATGTAAATTTTATAAAATACATATGTTAATAAATATAAAAAAATGTATGAATATATAGTTTTAAAATATATGTAAATAAATGTGTAAAATAAATACATATAAATATATAAAATATATAGCTTTAAAACATATGAATATATATTATACATAGAATATATAAATAAATATATAAAAATGTATATATACATAAATTATATATAAAAAAAAACATATTTTTAAAATAAAAATAAGTTTTTATTAGATTAACGAAATGTGGGTTGAGGAAAAAATAATAATAATAAATGAAGAATAATAATAAAATAAGTAGGGAATCCCGATGATAAGTCTTCGTTGAACTCGCAAGTAGCGATTCTTCGAAAAACTTTAGGTGAGGAGAATTATATCGAATGTTACCAGAGTATTGGGATATTCGGTATTATTCATCAATATCCGATTTCATATTTATTTTTAAAAAGAAAAAAAGAAGAAAAAGATCAAAAATAAAATGTATAAATAAATATATATAATAAAGAGTTTTGACAAATAAAAAGTGTTTAGAGAAATATTAATTAAGTGAAAACTAATAAAAATAAAAGAGGCAATAAAAACAATCGAGGGAAATAAACAAAAGGGGATTTTTAGAATTATAAAAAAAATATAATATAAAAATTAATCATAGTAAATTTTCCAAAAGTAAAGAATGATAGTTAAAATAATCAAATAAGTAATAACAGAATTTTAGTAAAAAGGAATAATTAAAAGAATCAAGATAATAAATATTAATTTTAAAATAAATGTTCCGATGATGGGATGTCATGAAGCTCACAAGTAGTGATTTCTTGACTGATCCCTAGGTGAGAAGAGTCGTACTAAATGTTACCAGAGTATTGGGATATTTAGTATGATTTTTCAATAATTTTAATTTTTCTTAAAAATAAAACTAAATGAGTTTTTAATAAAATAACAAAGAAATTAATAATAAAAATTAAATTTTAAGATAAATGAAATTCGCCCGATGATGGGATGTTATGAAACTCACAAGTAGTGATTTCTTAACTGATCCCTAGGTGAGAGAAGTTCACTAAGCATTACCAGAGTATTGGGATACTTAGTGCAATTTTTCAATAATAAAAATTTTCATTTCAAATAAATAAAGAAATATTTATACAAAAAAATCAAAAAATTCATTTGCATCATTTATTATCTGTTTGCATCATATGCATTCATAATAATTTTTGAAACGAGTGTGAATCTTCCGATGATGAGATTCTATAGAACTCACAAGTAGTGATTCTTAAGAAATCTCTAGGTGAGGAAAATTATTTCAAATGTTACCAGAGTATTGGGATATTTGATTTAAATTTTTTCAATACAAAAGGATTCACATTTACTTTCGATAAATAAAATCTAACATTTTTTTCAAAATAAAAAGAATGACTTTAATAAATGATTAAGAATAAAATTGATTGCAATGAAATAAGAATTATTTTTAAATATTAATTCAAGACCATTTTATTAAAATTAAAGGATAACACATGATTATTATGGTACCGTTTTTTAACGGGCGTCGTGGGGGTGCTAATCCTTCCCCACGCGTAACCGTACCCCCGAACCCAAATTTTGTTTTCGCAGACCCAAATTGTCTTTTTAATAAAACTTAATTAATTTTGAGATTTTGTTAAAAGGATAAATATTTTTAGGTGGCCAATCACACCTAGTCAAAAAAGATTGGTGGCGACTCCATTTTTGTTTTTAAACGCTTTTTTCGAAAATCGTCGAGCGCGAAGCCGTTACGACAGCTTGGCGACTCCACTGGGGATCGCTTTTGAGGGTCAAGCCATTTATTAGTCATGTGTTATCCTAAGTTTTAATTTGATGGTCTTAATTAATATTTAAGTTTAATTTCTTTAATTCTAAATAATTCGTTGCATTTGTATTTTAGTTATTACATTTATTTTACTGCATTATTTATTTTGTAAATAATTATTCTTAATAAATTGTTGGGGCATTGTAGATAAGGGTTATGGCTTAATAAATGTTCCCTCATGCACACTTGCACTTGCATCTGCATAACATAAGCTCTATACCCGGGTTCAGTCCTTCTTAAGAGGGAGTAAAGTAGCTATGCTCTCGTGAGGTAATCACCTCCGCAATGGCAAGTGAAATACTCCCACTCAGATCTGTTCCTTACTAGTCCAGTGTGGACGACAGTATGGAATGATTTGGGAACCTTGTAGATATGTGAAACCTTAAATCAGCATATAGTATGTTGTGAGGAGACCAACCTAGGATAGAGCCATTCCTTCCCTTTTATGAGAGTGACCTTTGATAGGACATAAATAAGCATCACATCCTTTATCTGCTTTTATTTCCATGTTTATATTGTTTATGCACATACTGATTTGTATTTGTTTTTCTGTTGTCCCTTGCATGAATCTTCTTGCATCACATAGTCACATAAGGGGATATTTTAACCATGGCTCTTGGCAACGAAGAATTTTTCACTGAATCCATAGAAAGGCTAGCTTGTTCGTCGTCTGTGAATGTTCCGTGTGATTCCTACCGGGAGGTACGAATTTGGTCTGAAAAAGTTCAACAAGTGAAAGGAGACTGCTTGACTGGGAATTTCATGCCCTCACTCCCACAAGAAGTGAATCTAAACCTCCAACAAAATAATCTAATAGATTTAGCCAACTTATGGGATCAAATTAGTCAAGAAGGGAAGAAGGATTTCCATGAAAAATATGGCCAAATAGAGTCTTTGATTGCTGTAAAAGTCGAAGAACCATTGATCAGAGCTGCTATTCAGTTTTGGGATCCCTCTCATAGGTGCTTCTCTTTCAACGGAATGGACTTGACACCCACGGTAGAAGAGTACTCGGTCCTGTTAGGTATTGACCTGAAAAGTCCGGATAAAATCTATGTCCGAAAGCCAAAATCCGGATACCGCAAAAAGCTAGCCAAGCTTATGGGAGTCAGACCGGAAGACATAGACTCTCATAAAAAGGAGAAGGGATCCAATGTTTGTATACCCTGGGATTTTCTTCGTGCATTTATCAAGGGACATCTTAGTGACCAGCAAGGATTGGCGGCTTTTGCTTTAGCAATCTATGGTTTGATTATCCTTCCTAAGGTACTGGGGCACATTGAAGTAGCAGTGATCGACTTTTTTGAGCAAATTGAGAATAATGGGAATCCAGCACCCGCCATACTAGCGGAAACCTTCAGGTCATTGAATTACTGTAGGAGGAATGGAGAAGGGCGATTTGTGGGATGCGTACAGTTACTGCATGTTTGGGCCAAAAGTCATTTTAAATGTGAGGAAATGGCTTTCAAGAGAACTTTCCTACATCATCGTGCTCCAGTTAAAGAGTTCTGTAACAGTAAGTGGCCAAAACCGAAAAGTAAAGAAGACTGGGTGGACTTTTTACAAAGACTTGGGGAGAAACAGATTGTATGGATGACGCCTTGGATGCCTCATGTACCGGTCTTATATCGATGCGGAGAAGAATCATGGGTGCAACTTCTAGGACCATGGGGAGTGATAAGCTATGCGCCACTTATGGTGCTAAGACAGTTTGGAGCTAAACAATTCGTTCCACTAACACATGAGCTTAGTGATTTGGAGTTTTCTTATGGTGAGCCGAAGGCAATGAAAAGAGGAGAGCAAGTGGTTCGATCATGGAAGCAAACACGAAGAATTAACCTTGGGCCTCTTTCTGATAAAGCTACCCCAGAATACTTAGTGTGGAGGACAAAGCAAGTGAGGGAAGTAGTGTTTCTCCCAAGAGAATGCAGCATGCCTGTAGAACCGGAAGTAGGAGTATTCGAGGCTGAAATCGCTAAGCAGCAATTCAAGATAGAAGAAGAAAGGTGGAAGCAAGAGAATTTGAGGCTTCAGAGAGAAATGGAACAGCTAAAGTACGAGGCAGAAATGCGAGAAGCCAAGCTTAAAAAGGTCCAGCAAGAACACCACGTCACCAACAAGGATCTCAGAAATCTGCACATAGAGAACAAGAAGTTGAGATCTGAAATGAGGGTTGGAGGAATCATGCAAACTTCAAATGAAAGGAAAAGAGAATTAGAAGACTTGCACAAAAGGGTAGAACACTGGGCACACAAAGCCAAGAAGAGTGAAGAAGAAGTGGTCTATTTGTCTCAAGAACGACAAAATTGGGAAGGCATGTACTCAGCAAGTGCGAGGAAGTTAGCCCAATGTCAGAAAGAAAATGAGGAACTAAAGGAGAAGTTGAAAAAAGGAAAACAAGTCGAGGTAGATAATGAAAAAGTTACATTGCAGCAAAAGGTTCAAATGCTAGAAGAGCAGTTACAAGAACATAAGAACCACATCAAAGTAATAATAGAAGATTGGGAACGAAGTGAAAACAACTGGAGTTATGGATATGACATGGCACAGGATGCAAGCATGACATGGAGAGTGGGAAGTCTGGGAAGACAGCAATATATAGAGCATATGGCCACTCAAGTTTGCAAAGCTGTGACAAAGGCGAGGGAAATGGTTGATAGAGCCGAAGCATTGAGACAAGAAATCCTCCCAACAGAAAATCACGGGCAAAGGCTGCTGAACTTTTTAGATGAAGCTAAGGATCAATATCAGCAAGTTAGTCGTTTTTATGGATTTAATCGGAATATGATTGGAATGTAACAAATGACTTGTTGAATGAATGAAAGTTCCTTTTGTTGAAATTGTTATGGCTTAAATATCCCTTAAAGTATCATTTACTTAACATCACATTCATTCCATTCATTCATTCCTTCATATAGTTTAAATAAAATATTGCATCATGTAGTAATTAGTTTCTTATTGTGGTAATCAAGATTCAAGGGTAACTTCAACATTCAAGATTCCAGCCCAAATTCCCAAACACTCATACAATACTCGGTCACGCTCAAGAGCAATGGAGGAAGAACATGGTAATAGGATGGATAGGATGGAGAAAGCGCAAGAAGATATCCGAGGGCAGTTAGCCGCTTTAATGGAAATGATGACAAGGATGAACCGAGAGAAGGAAGTGGCTAGAGAAACACCAACCTAGGGACAGATCAGCCCCGGAAGATGATGATCCCCAATACCCCCCAGGGTTTACCCCAGTTTCATGCCCAATCCTCACAAGGCATACCTCCACCTCCACCTTATGTCCAAACCTCACAAGGCATACCGCCACCTCCACTTCCTCCACAGCCTATGGGTAGCTACGCTTATGTGTATCCGGGAGCACCGAGCGCCTCAGCACAACCTCATATCACAGTGCCTATACCTCTCACTCAAGGGACAAGACCTGTATCCAATTCAAGTCCCTGACTTAGATGATCCAAGAGAGCAAGAGAAATTGAAGGGTAGCGTGTCGGAGGTAAAAGGCGATTCCGACTCTAAAAAATTCAGCATTATAGAGGAAAGGCTGCGGGCCATCGAGGCAGTGATTTCTATGGGTCAGTGGATGCAATGGGATTGTGCTTAGTTCCAGATGTGGTGATCCCTCCTAAGTTTAAGACTCCTGAGTTTGAGAAGTACGATGGGACCAAGTGCCCCATCACTCATGTGACAATGTATTGTCGTAAGATGGCCGCTTATAACCATGATGACAAGTTGTTGATACATGTGTTTCAGGATAGCCTCACGGGGTCCTGCTAGATGGTATGTGCAGCTAGATGGTACGCGTATTCATAGTTGGAGCGACTTGGCTAGGGCATTTATTGCTCAATACAAGCATGTCACAGACATGGCCCCAGACAGATTGTCCTTGCAGAACATTGAGAAGAAAGCTAATGAAAGCTTCAAAGAGTATGCTCAGCGTTGGAGAGACTCGGCAGCACAAGTACAGCCACCTCTGACTGAGAAGGAGATTACAGTGCTATTTGTTAATACTCTGAAGGCCCCCTATTATGAACGTATGATAGGGAACGCAACAAAGAATTTCGCTGACATGGTCATCACTGGTGAAATAATTGAGAACGCAATTAAGAACGGGAAGTTGGAAGGCAGTGATTCAAAGAAGGGTGGAGTGTCCAAGAAGAAGGAGGTTGAAACCCAGGCAGTCACCCACACAACACCTCGGTATAGAGGAAGTGCACCTTACTCGCCCCGGTTTCAGCCACAACCTCAACCTTACCCAAATTACCAACCCTATTTCCCAACCACAAACAATGTCTCGTACACTCCCTACCAAAATTCCTTCCAACCACAGACATTTCAACCAAATCTTCGCCCTCCAACACCTTACTATACACCAACACCCACAGCCCAACCTTACCAGCCAAACAGTAACCCAACTGCTAACCAAAGGCCTCCCCGAAGAAATATTGAAAGGCCTCCTATTGATCCTATCCCCATGTCATACACAGACTTATTCCCGCAACTTGTGAAAGGCCACATGATTGCCCCTCTTTTCATGGAGCCAATGAAACCACCTTTTCCAAGATGGTATGACCCCAACGCTCGATGTGACTACCATGGTGGGAACCCGGGTCATTCAACAGAGAACTGCACAGCTCTAAAATACAAGGTGCAAGATTTGGTCAAGTCAGGGAGATTGACTTTTTCCAAGGAGATGGAGCCAAGTATCAATGCTAACCCACTGCCCAGCCACAGTGGAGGATCAGTTAGTGTAGTTGAAGCTCGGGGGAAGTGTCTCACAAAGAAACACGTGGAGGAGGTTGAAACTCCAATGAGCCTAGTTTTCGATGCTCTCACCAATGCCAAGATGATTCAGCCTGCACTGTGGGAATTGAAAGACCATCAAGATGAATTTGACTCAGATCAAATATGTGAATATCATAGAGGATCTGTGGACCATTCTATCCAAAACTGTCATCAATTTCGACAAGTGGTCCAGTCCATGATGGATTCGTTCTTAATAGAGTTTTATACGAAGGAGGAGGGAGATGTAGTAAGCACTGCCTCAGATGAATCTTCGGGATGTGATTACCCGTGGGGAAAGCCAATGACAGTGTTTTACAAAGAGAAGCCAAGTCCCAAACAGGAGGAATCTAGCCTTATCACTCCTCCAACCATGACAATCAAAATTCCGAGCTCTTTTCCTTATAAAAGCAACAAGGCTGTACCTTGAAAATATGAGTTCAAAGCAGTGATTGAAGGGGCAAGCAACATGGGCTCAGATCAGCCAATTATGCCAGATAATGCAAGCATCAGTGGAGTAGGAGGAATTACACGTAGTGGGAGATGCTATACACCGGAAATGCTAGAAAGGGTCCGAAAAGGAAAAGCAAAGGAAGGAGAAGAGGATGGTCAGATGAAAAAAGGAGGGGAACAAGCTTTAGGGGAAAAACTACAAGAGCCGGTGTCGGACGAAGATGCAAGGGAGTTTTTAAAGTTAATCAAGCACAGTGAGTATAGTGTAGTCGAGCAATTGAACAAGATGCCTGCTCGAATTTCACTATTATCTTTGCTGCTGAATTCTGAATCTCACCGGAACGCCTTAATGAAGGTTTTGAATCAAGCCTATGTGCCTCATGATATCCCGGTTGACAGTATGGACCAGTTAGCGGGAAATATAACAGCGGCAAACTTTATATCTTTTACCGATGACGAAATTCCACCGGAAGGGCGAGGAGCATTAAGGCCTTAAACATCACTACCAGCTGCAAGGGCCACACAATTGCCAAAGTTTTGATTGATAATGGTCGTCGATCAATGTCATGCCTATCACCACACTAAAAAAGATGCCTGTTGACCTGTCTTACATACAACCGAGTAACATGGTTGTGAGGGCGTTTGATGGTTCTAGAAGAGACGTGATAGGTGATATAGAAATCCCGATTGACATAGGGCCGTTACTTTCAATGTCCAATTCCAAGTGATGGATATTTCCCCGTCCTACAGCTTCCTGCTGGGGAGACCATGGATCCATATGGCGGGCGCTGTTCCTTCGTCATTACACCAGAAAGTAAAATTTGTCGTTGGTGATAAACAAGTATCTGTTTCAGGAGAAGAAGACCTTTTAATCACGAAACCTTTGTCTGTACCCTACATTGAGGCAGCCGAGGAAGCATTAGAGTGTTCTTTCCGGGCCTTTGAGATAGTGAATGCAACATATGTGGGAGAAGGAGCAAGAATACCCACCCCTCGGTTGTCAACCACTACCAAGATGATTGTTAAACAGACACTGCAAAAGGGCTGGCGTGTCGGAAGAGGCTTAGGGAAAAATCTCCAAGGACATAAGAAGCCTGTGAGGATTGAGGAGAACAAAGACAGGTTTGGTCTCGGATACAAGGCCACAGGTTTGGAGAGAAAGAAGATTCTGGAAGAGAGAAGGAAGAAAAGAATAGCCCGCCTCCGAGGATACGAAGAAGAATCGGAGAAGATGGTGATCCCGTACCTCTATGATACTTTTCGCTTTGGCGGATGTTATCACCCTGATTCATTAGAGGCAGTGGAAGCAATACCTAGGATAAAAGGATCTTCTCGTGGGTTCCTAGTCTAAAGGGGTGCATGGAGAAATGACAGCTTTTGTTATAGAAATGATGGTGTTGTTGGGCACAGAGCTGAAAGACTGGATTGTTGAAAGGATACCTTCTATCTTTTTGTTTTTCTTTTTAATGTAGTAAGGTAGATTATCAACATCTTGGTTTAGAGAACTCTAGAAGATTTTTTGTAAACTTGATCTTCATCATCATTTCAATAAATTAACAAGTTCAATGCATTTCGAGTACTTTCTTCCCATCCATCATCTCTATGACTGTTCTTCTTTTCATTCACTACAATTGGTAAGAACAACCAACCATATCTGTCAAATCTTTACTTTTTCAGGAAAATGAATAATGAATGTGAAGATAACCTTAACAGCTATCCGGGTTTGATTTTGAAAATTCTATGCTTGTTGGTGAACTCGATAACAATGTAGATTCAGACGATGATGCTTTGTCTCCAGATCTATTGAAAATGATTGAGCAAGAGAAAAAACTAATTGAACCCCACAAAGAAGTAATTGATATGGTTAACTTAGGGGATGATGAGAACGTCAAAGAAGTCAAAGTAGGCACAGCACTTCCATTGGTTGAGAGGCAAAGGCTAGAGGAATTACTTCGTGAGTATGTCGATGTGTTTGCTTGGTCTTATCAAGACATGCCCGGGTTAAACACTGATGTTGTGGAGCACCGTCTGCCTTTGAAAACAGAATGTAGGCCGTACAACAGAAGCTTAGGCGTATGAAGCCCGAGATGTTGTTGAAGGTGAAGGAAGAAGTAAAAAAGCAATTCGATGCGGGGTTCTTAAAGGTAGCTAAGTATCCGGAATGGGTGGCTAACATAGTCCCGGTACCGAAAAAGGATGGCAAAGTAAGGATGTGTGTAGATTATCGGGACTTAAACAGAGCTAGCCCTAAGGATAATTTCCCATTGCCTCATATCGATACCCTGGTGGATAATACGGCCCAACACTACATGTTTTCATTCATGGATGGTTTTTCAGGCTACAATCAGATTAAAATGGCTGAGGATGACATGGAGAAAACCACTTTTGTGACAGTCTGGGGCACATTTTGCTACAAAGTTATGCCTTTTGGTTTAAAGAATGCCGGGGCCACCTACCAAAGGGCAATGGTAACTCTCTTTCATGACATGATGCATAAAGAGATAGAGGTGTATGTAGATGACATGATTGCCAAGTCTCGAGGAGAAGAGGATCATGTAGCCAACCTTCGAAAGCTGTTCGAAAGGCTACGAAAATTTCAGCTCAAGTTAAACCCTGCCAAATGCACTTTTGGCGTTAAATCGGGAAAGTTGTTAGGGTTTGTAGTCAGCGAAAAGGGAATTGAAGTGGACCCGGACAAAATTAGCGCGATACAAAATCTGTCGCCTCCACACACACAGAAGGAAGTAAGAGGCTTTTTGGGAAGATTGAACTATATTTCCCGCTTCATTTCGCAACTTACGCTTAAATGCGATCCTATTTTTAAGTTGCTTCGGAAACAAGATCCGGGAGAATGGAATGAGGCATGCCAAGAGGCTTTTGAAAAGGTGAAAAGATACTTGTCAAATCCACCTGTTCTAGTACCGCCGATGGCTGGAAGACCCTTGTTGCTATACATGACTGTCAATGAACACTCTACGGGATGCGTACTGGGCCAACATGATGATACGGGCAAGAAAGAACGGGCTAGAAAGAACGGGCTATCTACTACTTGAGCAAGAAGTTCACTGATTACGAGGCCAAGTACACTACAATAGAAAAAATGTGTTGCGCATTGGCTTGGATTGCTCGTAGATTGAGGCAGTATATGTTGTACCATTCGACTTGGTTGATAGCTAGGTTGGATCCCCTCAAGTACATCTTTGAGAAACCATCATTGTCAGGCAGACTAGCTAGATGGCAAGTTATGCTTTCTGAATATGACATCGTGTACGTGTCTCAAAAAGCAGTCAAAGGTGGGGCAATAGCTGACTTCCTCGCAGATCGTGCTACCGACGAATATGAGCCCATCAAGCTAGATTTTCCAGATGAAGATATAATGTCTGTCTCTCAAGCAGAGAAGGAAGAGCCCGGCAGCAAACCATGGAAAATGTTCTTTGATGGCGCCTCCAACGCCTTAGGACATGGAATCGGGGCAGTTTTAATATCTCCAAACGGAAAGTATTACCCGTCCACAGCCAGATTAAATTTCAACTGCACCAATAACATGGCTGAATACGAAGCTTGTGCAATGGCTTAGAAGCTGCAATCGAAAGGGGAATCAAGAACTTGGAAGTTTATGGAGATTCAGCACTGGTTATTTATCAGTTACGAGGTGAATGGGAAACAAGGGATCAGAAGCTAGTTCAATACCAGAAGTACATAGCTGACCTTGTACATCAATTTGATGATATCACCTTCCAGCATTTATGTCGAGAAGAAAACCAGGTTGCCGATGCCTTGGCAACACTAGCTGCGATGTTTAAAATGGAGATAGAAGCAAATGTTTCGCCAATCAAATTGCGCATGAGAGATTCTCCAGTCCACTGTTCTAGTATTGAAGAGGAAGCGGATGGACAACCTTGGTATTATGACATCATGCAATACCTTAAGAGTCAACAATACCCAGAGCATGCGTCGGAGAATGATAAAAAGATTCTTAGAAGATTGGCAATGGGATTCCTCGTTGATGGAGACGTTTTGTATAAAAGAGGTAGAGATCAGATGTTGTTGAGATGTGTAAAAGCGTCTGAAGCCAAAAGGATTCTGGAAGAGGTACATGATGGAACTTGTGGGGCACATGCAAATGGTCATTTCATGGCTAGACAGATTATGAGGGCGGGCTATTATTGGACTACACTAGAAAGAGATTGCATAGATTATGCTAGAAAATGCCACAAGTGTCAAATCTATGCTGACAAAATTCAAGTTCCCCCGACATCACTGAATGTCATGGCACCACCATGGCCTTCTCTATGTGGGGAATGGATGTGATTGGACCCATCTCTCCCAAGGCATCAAATGGGCACAGATTCATTTTTGTAATGATAGACTACTTTACCAAATGGGTTGAGGCTGCATCTTATGCGAATGTGACTAAGTCTACTGTTTGTAAGTTTCTAAAGAAGGAGATAATATGTCGGTATGGGCTCCCAGAAAGGATCATATCAGACAATGCCCTCAACTTGAACAATGACATGATGAAGGAAGTATGTGCACAGTTCAAGATCAGACATCACAACTCAGCTCCGTATCGTCCGAAGATGAATGGAGCTGTTGAGGCTGCTAACAAGAATATCAAAAGGATTGTGGGAAAAATGACAAACACATACAAAGACTGGCACGAGAAGCTACCATTTGCTTTGCATGCCTATAGAACATCAGTACGTACTTCTACTGGGGCAACTCCTTTTTCTCTAGTTTACGGTATGGAAGCGGTGCTGCCTGTTGAGGTAGAAATTCCCTCCCTAAGAGTCTTAATGGAATTAGACTTAGATGAGGCTGAATGGATTCGAAGTCGCTTTGAACAACTGAATCTAATAGAAGAGAAAAGGCTCACAGCACTATGTCATGGTCAGATGTACCAGAAAAGAATGATGCGAGCCCATGATAAAAAGGTTCGACCCAGATGTTTCCGTGAAGGGGAATTAGTATTGAAAAGAATTCTCCCAAACCACCATGATAATCGGGGCAAATGGACACCAAATTGGGAGGGACCATATGTGGTGAGAAAGAGCGTTCTCAGGTGGAGCGTTGATCTTAACTGAGATGGATGGGAATGATCTGCCTAACCCAATAAATTCCGATGTTGTGAAGAAATACTATGCTTGAAGGAAAAAAGAGAAGAGAAAAAAAGAAAAATAATAATAAAAAGAAAAAAGAAGAAGAAAAAGAAAAAAAGAAAGAAAAAAAAAGAAAAAAGAAAAGGAAAATGAAAGGAGAATTCAAACTGAAAACCCAAAAAGGGCAGTTGGATTAAAGGGGGATATCTAAGTTGAAAACCTGAAAAGGCGGCTTAGATGCGAAAAAGATCAACACCTGGAGATCGAAATCATACGGAACATGGCATCAGCCGGATGAACTCAGTATGACAGGGGGCATCAACGAATTAGTTTTTTCCAAAGAAAACATCGGTTTGGTTCGTGAAGGGATATCTAGACATTCATTATTTGTTTTGGTCACCACTCCTTGAAATTCACCACTTGACCTTTACGGCATCTGTACTTTTGTTGTTGTCATTATCTCTTGTCGAACCAATAACAAATGCTTTTCTTCTAAATTTGTTGTTCTTTTGGTCATTACATAACTAACTGATAAAGTGCAAGAATGCATGGTGTTTGTTAACAAAATGAAGATGATGATTAAAATGATAATCTACCTGCTAACATTACTAAAGAAGAAGAAAAAGAAAGAAAAAGAGGAAGAATAGGAAAAGAGAGAAATAAGGGAATGAAACAAAGGAAATTGAAAATTGTGACAAGTACATGTTGTGAATCAACTCCGATTTGAAATTGGTGACAACTATTTTGTGAAACACGGGTGAAAAGATCAAAAGACACAAAAAGGACAATTCTGAGAATTTGATTACCACAATAGGAATTGCATGACTTTGTCAATACATGCATTTGCATTTCATTCACATTATGAAAAAAAAAAAGAAAGCAAAACAAAACAAAAAAAAACAGACAAAAGGACAAACAAAAAAGAGAAAAAAAAAAAAGAAAGAAGAGAAAGGAAAATAGAAGAGGAAAAAGAAAAAAGGAAGAATTTAAAGTTTCATTGCCTCTGCTGCAAGAGGAGCACATTTCAGAAAGGAATTTAAAGTTTCATCGCCTCTGCTGCAAGAGGAGCACATTTCAGAAAGGAATTTAAAGTTTCATCGCCTCTGCTGCAAGAGGAGCTCATTTCAGAAAGGAATTTAAAGTTTCATCGCCTCTGCTGCAAGAGGAGCACATTTCAGAAAGGAATTTAAAGTTTCATCGCCTCTGCTGCAAGAGGAGCACATTCCAGGAAGAATTTAAAGTTTCGTTGCCTCTGCTGCAAGAGGAGCACATTTCAGAAAGGAATTTAAAGTTTCATCGCCTCTGCTGCAAGAGGAGCACATTCCAGGAAGAATTTAAAGTTTCATTGCCTCTGCTGCAAGAGGAGCATATTCCAAAAAAAAAAAAAAAAGAGAGGAAAAATTTAAGTTTCATTGCCTCTGCTGCAAGAGGAGCATATTCCAAAAAAAAAAAAGAGATTAGGTTTTAAGCCGGACAAAATTAGTGTGTCTTTTGTCTTTGCTCTATTTCTGATCCTCAGCAACGAGCAAAGAGGGGCAGCTGTTGACACCTAATTTTGTCCCGTTTTTATTATTATTATTTTATTTTTATTTTTATTTTTGTTATTAGTTTTTATTATTATTATTATTATTATTATTATTTTTATTTTTATTTTTATTTTATTATTTTTTATTTTTATTTATTATTTATTTTTTTTCTTTTTTCTTTTTTCTTTCTGTTTGCTCGTTTTTTCTTTATGTTTCTTCCGGTTCTTTCTTTCCTTCTTTTTCAACCACATTTAATGAAATGAAGACCCAAAACCGACCGACACCCATCAACCCACTGACCGGCAACTGGTTTAGGCTAAAACCACCGTTGCCAGCCCCCCAAATTCCACAAAAGATCTACCCGAATCCACCGCAACCTACCATTTCTGACACCCCTATTGCTAACCGAGAGACAAAAACTCAGAGATGTTTGACTCTAAGGCACTGGACTAGATTAAAAGGGATGTTCTTGAATCTGTTGAAGGGGCCCCGAAGAATTGATGAAAATTTTTTTTTTTGAGATTCAAACATAATCACAAAAAAAAAAAACCACCACCATCCTTATCACTGCCTCACCCATCACCATTTTCGACCCCTACAACAGAAACAACAAAAGCCACCATCACCACCACCAAGCCACCATCACCTACACAAAACCGAAACCCAAATCTCAAACCTCAAACCCTAAACAAAAAAACAGAACCGAAACCCTAAAAAAAAAAGTTTGGGTTTCAGATTTGAAACCCCAATCCAAACATTAGCCCTAGATCTAAGAAACCAAACAGCAGATATTACAACATCAGAAAGAAAAAAAAAACAAAAAAAAACAAAAAAAGGGGGAAAAAAGGTCTCGGCTTTGGGTAGATTTGTGGAGCTAAGAGTGTTTTCGGGTTAATCGGAGGCCGGATCGGAGGAGAGGGAGACGAGGGGAGTGTTTTTGGTGTATCAGGGAGACCACCGGCGACCGGCGTACGGCGGCGCACGGTGGCCGGTAATCGCCCGGAGGAGGAGAGAGGCGAGAGGATTTTTGGGGTTTGAGGATTTTTTTTTGGGAAGACCGGTGAAAATGAATAAAGAAAAAAAAAAGTAGCCTTTTTATAGAGCAGCAAAACGCTGCGTTTTGAAGCCCCTGGACCCGCGCTCCAGCCCGACCCGGATCCGAGATCCGCGCGACCCGACCAGCGACCCGACTCCGCTCCGCCCCTCACGCGACCCGCGCTCCAACCCGACCCGATTTCGGATCCGACCGCGACCGCCCCGTTTTGGTATTTTTTTTCTCTCTTTTTCTTTATTTTATTTATCCATTTATTTATTAATTATGACAAAAAAAACAATAATAAAATAGAAAATATAACAAAGCAAAAATAAATAAATAAATAGTATAATACAATATATAAAAATAGAATAAAATAAAATGAACACATAGTTCTAAAAGAAAAGATAAATAAATGTAAAATGTGTAAAATACATAGTATGTAAATTTTATAAAATACATATGTTAATAAATATAAAAAAATGTATGAATATATAGTTTTAAAATATATGTAAATAAATGTGTAAAATAAATACATATAAATATATAAAATATATAGCTTTAAAACATATGAATATATATTATACATAGAATATATAAATAAATATATAAAAATGTATATATACATAAATTATATATAAAAAAAAAACATATTTTTAAAATAAAAATAAGTTTTTATTAGATTAACGAAATGTGGGTTGAGGAAAAAATAATAATAATAAATGAAGAATAATAATAAAATAAGTAGGGAATCCCGATGATAAGTCTTCGTTGAACTCGCAAGTAGCGATTCTTCGAAAAACTTTAGGTGAGGAGAATTATATCGAATGTTACCAGAGTATTGGGATATTCGGTATTATTCATCAATATCCGATTTCATATTTATTTTTAAAAAGAAAAAAAGAAGAAAAAGATCAAAAATAAAATGTATAAATAAATATATATAATAAAGAGTTTTGACAAATAAAAAGTGTTTAGAGAAATATTAATTAAGTGAAAACTAATAAAAATAAAAGAGGCAATAAAAACAATCGAGGGAAATAAACAAAAGGGGATTTTTAGAATTATAAAAAAAATATAATATAAAAATTAATCATAGTAAATTTTCCAAAAGTAAAGAATGATAGTTAAAATAATCAAATAAGTAATAACAGAATTTTAGTAAAAAGGAATAATTAAAAGAATCAAGATAATAAATATTAATTTTAAAATAAATGTTCCGATGATGGGATGTCATGAAGCTCACAAGTAGTGATTTCTTGACTGATCCCTAGGTGAGAAGAGTCGTACTAAATGTTACCAGAGTATTGGGATATTTAGTATGATTTTTCAATAATTTTAATTTTTCTTAAAAATAAAACTAAATGAGTTTTTAATAAAATAACAAAGAAATTAATAATAAAAATTAAATTTTAAGATAAATGAAATTCGCCCGATGATGGGATGTTATGAAACTCACAAGTAGTGATTTCTTAACTGATCCCTAGGTGAGAGAAGTTCACTAAGCATTACCAGAGTATTGGGATACTTAGTGCAATTTTTCAATAATAAAAATTTTCATTTCAAATAAATAAAGAAATATTTATACAAAAAAATCAAAAAATTCATTTGCATCATTTATTATCTGTTTGCATCATATGCATTCATAATAATTTTTGAAACGAGTGTGAATCTTCCGATGATGAGATTCTATAGAACTCACAAGTAGTGATTCTTAAGAAATCTCTAGGTGAGGAAAATTATTTCAAATGTTACCAGAGTATTGGGATATTTGATTTAAATTTTTTCAATACAAAAGGATTCACATTTACTTTCGATAAATAAAATCTAACATTTTTTTCAAAATAAAAAGAATGACTTTAATAAATGATTAAGAATAAAATTGATTGCAATGAAATAAGAATTATTTTTAAATATTAATTCAAGACCATTTTATTAAAATTAAAGGATAACACATGATTATTATGGTACCGTTTTTTAACGGGCGTCGTGGGGGTGCTAATCCTTCCCCACGCGTAACCGTACCCCCGAACCCAAATTTTGTTTTCGCAGACCCAAATTGTCTTTTTAATAAAACTTAATTAATTTTGAGATTTTGTTAAAAGGATAAATATTTTTAGGTGGCCAATCACACCTAGTCAAAAAAGATTGGTGGCGACTCCATTTTTGTTTTTAAACGCTTTTTTCGAAAATCATCGAGCGCGAAGCCGTTACGACAGCGGCAGTAGCCGCCACCGCTATTGCGGAAATAACGGGTGTGAGTACGGATTACACCCGTATCGATCGATCGCGGCCGTTATAAAACGTCATAACGGAGGAAAGCGGCAATAGCGGTCCGCTATCGCCGCTATCCTCCGTTAACTTCATACTATAAAAAAAAAAACAAAAACAAAACAAGAGGATAGAATACACAAAATTACCATAGCAAAATATCAGCTTCAATTAACAAAAAATCAACATCATCAGTCACAACAACTCAGTCACAAAACTCATAAGCAAAGCAAGAAACAGAGCAATTTTTTCCTTTGATCCAGATCTGAGAATGGGATCTGTGGGGGGAAAGGCGTCGAGCGTGATGGCGACCGGTGAGGGCGGAGGGCCTTGAGGCAAGATAGGACTGGCGACTGGCGACTGGCAACTGGCATGGGATCGTCGGTGACTGGGGGAGCGTGATGTGGCCATGGGCGGCTGTCGTAGGCTCGACTCGCAACACTGGTGGGCGGTGGCGTGGCGTGCGTGCCCTGCATCTGTCGATTGCTTGCCACCGACGTGAGTGACTGATGGGGTAAGGGACGAGACGTGAAGGACTGGAGGCGTGGAGGATTGGAGGGAGGGTGTGGGTGAGATTGGGGCAGGCGGCTAAGGTTTAAGGCTTTTGTTTTCATTATAAATGACGGGTCTTTTTTTTTAGGTTACAAACGGTAGGGGTCTTTGTTTTAGGTTATTTGTTTTAGGTTATTTGTATTAAATCAAGAGTGTGTAAATGGGTGTTGGGCAAGCCAGCTAGAGGTTTTGGGTTGGGTTTTCATTTTTTTTTTACATTATAAATGTTTCGGAATTTGCATTAGGTAAATTGAATTAAATTATTAATATAATTATTTTACTATAATTTGTAATGTAATTAAATATACAATTAATTATTATTTTAATTTAAAAGAAAAAGAAAATAATATTTTTTTGATGAGAAAAGGAAAATATTATTAATGTTTATATTTGATAATAGAAATGTGATGGCTTAAGTTAATTGATTGTGAAAAATTAATATTAAATGTTTAATGTAAGCATTAATCAAACATTATTATAACTCAAGAATATTGATAATGTGAATGTAATAAATTAAATTATTGTTACTAATTCAAGGGTTGAAAATGTGAACAATTAATGGCTCAAATTCAATTGTCATTTGTTTATGAAAATGTGATGTTTTTATTATATTTGTTTATAATTATTTGTTTAATAAAAATATCAAACATGCCATCACGTGAAGAATAATTATTTTTAAATAATTAATATGGTGATTCTTATTAATTCATAATTAGTTATCTGTATTTTCCATAATTGTTATTTTTCATTTATCATAAGTAATTTTTTAAATATGAATGCTTTATTGTAATTCAAAAAAATTATGAATAACTTTTCTTTCATCTGAATAATAGACTTTAGGTATAATAAATTACTTTAAAAAGTATAAAATAAGATTTTTATGATTATGAATAAAATTATGACATTTTATATAAAATTGTGCAAAATAAAAAAAATTCACGACCGCAATGACCGCGATGATCGTAATTACCGCTGCTATGTCCGCAACCGTGATAAACGTAACGCGGCCGCGACCGCAATTTAAAACCATGCCGGTGATAATGGCAGATTTTGGTGGAATATGAAGAATGTAAATAACGTTGCAGAACAGATGGGCATCTTACCCTCGCAGAGAGAACTTGATATTTGTTGATTATTTTTTCCAACTTTCAATGCCCGACATTTCAGATGTAATAAATTTTGGTGTAATTGGTTTGATGTGGAAATAAGTAGCTAATTTATGTTTGAGTTCATCTTTTTGAGCATGTAATGATCTAATGTTTACACGTCCCTTGTTCATTAGTTTTTAGGTCCTATACAGTGATTGACATAACTTTTTCTGACTGCTTCAACATGGCTCAAATTCACATATTATTGAGAAATATTCTTGAGAAATAACAGCAATTTTAGTGTATTCACAACGTTGGCTCGTTAAAAAATCTTTATGGCATCTATGGTGATTATTTTGTTGCATGCAGTTTGAGGTTTTGGAGTTTGACGCAATGACACGAATGGAATGAGGTTTAGATGAGTTTAAGGCATACGGAATATATTGCGAATAAAATGAATAAAAAATCATTTTGTTTTACCATAATTCAACCAAAGCTACGTGCCTTGTCTGTTTCTTTTAAGAGAGATCAACTTGGTAGTTAATAAGAGAGACATATTTGGTAATTAAGGTAAGAGGTGCAAAGTTGTTATGGTAATTAAAATAATTAGAAGGTATTTTGGTAATTAAGATGAGACAGAAGAGGGTATTATGGTAATTAAAATATAAAGAATAATTTGGTAATTAATAAAATGAAAAAAAATATAATCAAAATATAATAAATTTAAATGGAGGGTATTTTAGTAATTATGTACACAATTCCAACATTCTTCCTAAATCAAACCAACCATAAAATAAACTCAAAATGCCAATGAGGCCTTGGTTTAGTGGCAAGGAAGAAGCCCTGACACTTTGAGGTCTCAGGTTCGAGTTTCACCAAGTGTGAGCTTGAGTTAATATAGTTATTTACTAATTTGTTTAGTTTATTATAATTATTTACTGGTTTACCTAGTTTGAGTAATGTGATTTTCATAGTTACTCGTTCATGGAATATAATATACTGACTGTGATTGTAACTTATAATGAAAATATACTACTAAAAAAAAACTCAAAATAATTGTTTCATTTCACCGACCAAACAACATAATATATATTCCACCTATATTTCTCAGAATATATTTTTTTCCTCTTCTATTCCATTCTATGAACCAAACTTCATGTAAATCTATTTCATAATTTTACAATTTTAACCCACCCCCTTTTCACTCATATTGCCCATCGCTCCTTCATCTCCATCGCTCTTACATCTCCGTCACTTCTTCATCGTTTCTTCATCTCCGAAGGCTGTTCCAAACCCCAGATCTCAAGTATTATTTCTGTTTTATTTTTCTGAAGGTGTTATTCTCATCCATTGCTGAAGAGGACGGTGTAAGACAGATAAAGGGCTCGCGCAGCCATGGTCGGCCTGGCTCCTAGTCTCAATCGTGCAATTTGGAGACCTCATCAGACTTTATTCCATTTCCTTGCATTTCTCTAAATCTATGAATTGCGTCAGTTCCATAACCGTGCATTACAAGTGCCCCAGTCATAGCATTCCAAACATAGGCACCTTTATAAGGCATAGCGTTGAAAACTAGAGAAGCTCTGTCAATATGACCACATTTAGCATTCATGTCAATGAGAGCAGCACCAAGCTTTGGATTCAAGAATATTCCTTTCCTATCAACATGTTCCAATTTACCTATTTCCAAAGCTCCCAAGTTAGCACAAGCTTAGAGTACAGAAACCAAAGTCAATTCATTTATTTCAACCCTAGAATTCTTCATTTGATAAAACAGTTCAATCCCTTCTTTATACCTCTTTTTCTTCACATAACCTGTTATAATCCTAGTCCAAGTAACCGCATCTATCTCAGGAGGATCCTATCAAACAACAATGGGGCAGATTCAACGTCACTTAAAGAACAAATAAAACGTTATCAAATAAGTTAAAGAACGTATCTCTAAACTAAATCTTTTGTCTTTGAGACATCACCATTTTAGCGATTACAACTATATTACTCTTCCATTCTCTATCCAACTTTTTAAGAGCTTAGCATAGAACTAATGTAGAGAAGATTGTATTTGCCTTATCTCTCTACTCTCCTCTTTGGGTCTATCAGGAAGCATTGAATTATCAAGCAAGATATGATACTGTTTCCAATCTGAAGGAGACCGAAACAAACATGCAGCGGAATTTAAATCATTCGGCCTCCACCAGGATCGATTCGGAGGGTTGCCTAATTAGGGTTTCGAGATTTTACCTAACGTTTTCTCTGCTTTTTCTGTCTTTGGTCGAATCACAAGCAGCAACTTTTCGTTCCTGCCTCTATGGTATCCACACGAACGGATCTCACGACTCTTGAACATCTCACTATCAGATGCCTTAAGGAGCGTTTTGATTCTTTTAACCGAACTGCTAGCTTCGATTAAAAGAATACTTTTCTGTTTTCTAATTGTTGCGCGGCTATGTTTCAGAAAACATCCTTTTATAGGCAGTAAATTTTACCCTAAAATTTACTGCCAAACAGAACTCTAATCTTACTTAGAATAGGATTAACTATATCCTTAATCCAAGTCAGAATAGGATTAGACATATCCTTAATCCAATTCAGAATAGGATTAATTAAGCTCCTCATTGATCCGTTCTAAGTGTATGACCCAATAGGTTCTCAAAACAATGGCAATGACAAAATTGTCACAGGCAATGAGCGGTATCTAGCAACACATCATTGCTACCCATGTAACGAGAATGTCAATGACTCGACATAACCTTACTCGTGATAGATGTTACCGTGTAGTCTAATCCCTTTATCCTTTGATGTCTTGATTAGACACAAGTCATGGAATGTGTCACACTTGTATAGTCTAATCAGCGTTTCTTGATTCCTGAGTAGACTAATTAAACAAATAAAATCAATATCTCATATTGACTTATTCGAGCACGGCCATGCATTTCTTAGTCTCACTCTATCAAAGGGCCCAAGACATCACTCTTGTTATATAAGAGGGATAAATTCTATCTTGATCACTCAACATCCCTCTACATAGATCAAGGCATACCCAATTACTACCTTTATAGTCCATCCTGTTACGAATGACATCTAGCAGCATTAAAGTATGCAATTCTCTATGTTGGGATCTCTGATGATCTCAAGTCAAAGGATCACATACACCATCATCACTATGAGAATCGCTTATGACACTCATATAACAATCCATGTAGCGTTCTCATGGAGGGTCGATCCAGTACATAGTTCTCTAACATGTACCTATGTGATGACTTGATATCCTATATCGATGACAATGGTCATCAGTCAACCACATACTAGTCTTATCGTATCATTGTTATCCTTGTTCACAATAATACTTGACTAGGGATACTTTAAGAATAGTGTGTTATTACTATTCTAAGGACATTATCATATAAGATTACATTACGCAGTTATAAAACAAATATAATAATGAACTATAATAAATAAAATGTCATGATACATAAAATGCCAAAGTCAATCATCTAATGAATGGTTCTAAGGGCATAATCCAACACAATCATTATACAGTGAAAATGAAAATGGCTTAATTTTTAGAAATCTGGATTACCAGAAACTGATTACGTTTTGGAATTTGGAAGCAAATATGATACCAATATTGCAAGGCCAACCAAGGATCGAGCAAAAGGGAATGAAAATATAGCTTTAATCTATTTGAGAAAAGAGTATCCATTGCAATCATCTTAGTTGTATTGCTTTTGAAAGACTTGAAAACTCGATCACTATCATTTATAAGTAACTGGGTTATTTTCCATCTCATTTTTGTTGATAAAGTGATCGATTTAGCAATTATTGAGGAATGATCAATAGGGTTAGTACTTAGATTAAAGTGTAGTGTTCAATTTGGTTTACTTAATGAAATTACTCTTTCCATGGCATTCCAATTAGGGGTGTTAGGGTAGTATTTGTACATTTTCAAATAGAAAGAGAGAAATGTGCATTTACAGTTAAGGAGTTCTTTTTTTGAGATTCATCATTTTCTATAAAGCTCGAAGGCACATCTTAAGTTTTTGCATACATGCAGTCTTCAAAAGTATGCATAAATTTTTTAGGGAAAAATAACATAGCTTAGCCTATTCAATTTTGGGGTCGGAGGTTAAAACATTTGCAACTGCTAGTCACAGTAAGAAACTTCCAATGTGTGTGGGAAAAATATTGAAAGACTTCTCTTACTAGCATTCAAAATTTTTAAATGATTAAAATCTAGTTGTGATTTTAAATAATTGACTTTTCATTTAGTAGATCCCAAAGGGAAAAGGTAGCCTAGCCTGTTTGGTTTTGGGATTGCAGGTGAAAACCTTTGAAACTGTTTGGCACATTAAGAATTTCTCATGTGTGTGGGAAGAAATATTCAAAGAAGTCTTACTAGGCATTAAGTTTTTTCTTTTACCATTTTAAAGTCAACTTTTGATTTTAAACAGTTGAATGCTTTTGTATAGGTAAGTTAAAAGCAGTTGCTTGTAGTGTTTTGCCTAATATCAATGGATTATGATATTCATACCAAAGTTCTCGTTTTATTTTGCACTTGGATTAGTAAGATATGCTATTTGCTTTTCTAATGCAAACATGGAAGGAGATATTTACACAATACTAGAGTATACTATTGGTAGTAATAATATTTTTCCCTCTTTAGGGACCTATATTTTTTTCTTTAATTACAAAGCTAGAATTTAGTATATTAAGAAGAAAGTAGCCCTAATAATGAAAAAACATGAAATTTACTATAGTTTTTAATCTTGTGTTTTGATATCTCAGGATTTTACTTTTGTATTTTATCTTTAAAACAGAGGCAGAGGACCAGCAGTAAGACATGGAAGGTCATCATCCTATTCTAAATCACTAGTTTGTGAAGGGTTTGTGATTATTGTTTGTGTTGTGTTTTGGGGAGTACATCATTTAACTGACATTACTATATGTATGTATAGAGAAAGATGCTTAAGAAACCTTTTCTAATAGGCATAAGCATAATGAACTTGCAGTTGACACATTGCATAGCTTGCCAAGTGCAACTCAAGATAAACAAAGGCCATGGCAAATTCACTTTCAACTTTAATCATCAAGAACTGTTAAGCTTAAGCATGTGCATTTCTGTTTTTGCTTATAATTATTTAAATGTATTCTTTTATAGACATGGTACGAACATGAGGTGCAGGTCATCTCAAGGATACACTGGTATGTTGCTTAATGGAAGATGAAACCAACCCACCGCCTTTGAGAGGAGACAAGGAGCTAGGCTAGATGTAGCAAGTGAGAATCATGTTTAGCAAGCCAAGCATGACGAGTAGACGGAGTAAGTTGAACTTGCCAAGCATGTCGAAAAGGCTGAGCAAGCCAAGCAAACTGAGCAGACAGATCCAAAGGATGCAAAAGAGGTATCCGAGCCTTGTTTCGAGGGCAAATTAACACCTCAATTCTTAAAAGGTTTAGATCATATGTTGCTTTTGTCATATGGGATGGTCAGGTAATTTTTTTTAATTTAAGACTAGATATATATATATAATATCTATATTATTTCTTAAAAATGATCTTATTGTTAGTTGTTTTTGATATAGGAGGGAGACAACTTGAAGGTTCTTAATCATAGCCCAAAAATCTCTTAGTGGGCCTTTAACGTGATAGGTCACGTATTCACTATACTATTTTGTAGATCGGCTTAGGTTGTTTGGTTGAGTACAGTTATCGCACTTGCAATAACACCATCCTCTTTGCATTTTGTGAAAGGTGGTAGCCCAAGACATGTGAGAGCCAGTTATACTATTACTGTACATGATGTTAGACATGGGATCACTATTTAATTCCTGTATAATTTGCAGGTTAAAAGTGAAACAGTGATGTGGGCCCCACTAACTTTATAGGGTCCGGATGGACGTGAGATTGTCAAAACAGTGTTCGGAGGGTACGATAAGCCTAAGGTAAGAATTTTGAGCCCAAAATATATTATTTATATTATTTTGGGAAGCGTGCAAACAATTTAGAAAATGACGATTAAGGACATAACCTGGTGGCATTTTCGTAAATTGTGGTCAAACTAAAATGAATTTGGACCAAGTGAAAATAGCATGATATTTTACATGAAAATAAGTCCTAGGCTGTGTCAATAGATAGATTGAATCGATAGTTAAATTAGAAATTTACGCGATTTACCTGATAGGGGTAATTTCGTAATTTTACCTTCACAATAGGTCAAACCCGAACCAAACCACCTTTATTCATCAAAATATGTTTAATAATAATTTTTGGTGATGAAATCTAAATTTTTGGAGTGTGATTACATGGTTAGAAATATTACGGAAGCTTAAAGGCATTTTTGTCCAAAAATCTCATAACTAATGGCATTTTTGTAATTTTGCCAATATCTAGAATTTTCTAAATAATTCAGGCACAAGGTAACTTTCACCATGCTTGAAGTTTTATTTGATTTTAATGGTAGGAAATGACTAATTCAAGCATGCTAAACATGAATCTAGTGTTAGATTCAATAGAATTGAATTAAATCATGTTCCAAAATTTGCGAGGGTTTTAGCCAAGTAGGGAAGTCCATGAAACCATAGTGTTCAATGTACGAAAATGATGCCAAATTGATGAATGAACATGGCTAAGCATGAATGTAAAGTTAGATTGCTGAAAATTCATGCTTCTGGCATAAGGGACCATTCGACCATTGAAAGGGGAGGTAGGATTATGGTTGCATTTGATGAATTTAGGGTGCTATAATACTGTAGAAATTATGAGGAGTCCATCGGTGCAATTGGATTTAAAATCGGACTTAAAATGGAGAAGTTATGTTTTAACACTTGTAGAATTTATACTTGTTTAATATTTCCAATGTATAAGGTGCCTGCAATTATTGAAAGAAATTAGTTTAAAAATTATATTGAGGTTAATAAATATTGTTGGTGAATTTCTTTGCAGCCCTGGAGAAGTGAATCAAGTGTGGTGCTATTAGTGAATTCGTCGGAGCTAGACAAGTAAGGGATGCATGTGTAGATTGTAGGGATATTATGAATGCATGGTTTCAATGGGAAAAGTTTTATGAAAATATTTTGGAAATTAAATGCCTTGGAAACTGTGCAAATTGTGGTTTTTGGAAGGATAAGAATTGTGCTTTAAGTGCAGGGAGGCTAGGTCAATAGCAGCCGTTATGTTGCTAAAATTTCTTGGAAAATTTTCTAAAAATATCATGAAATATTTTAGTGCATTATTGAGTGAATCCCTAGCCTTAGAAATTAAACATCTAATATTTTTCATAAAATGGTGATTTACCAAAAAACATACATCAAATATTCATGTTACAGAATTTAATTAAACTGAAGGTACTGATACCTTCCCATAAGTGTTTTACAGTGTAATAGAAGTTTTATAAAAATTATTACTGATGTGTGAATATTTTATAAACTGTTTTCGTTGTACTGTTCACTGTGTTATAAAATAACCTTTATGGACTAACCGAAGATTTTATCTATTATTATAAATTTTCATAAAGGTGATTATACTGTTTATATACTGTTTTGAGACTGTTAAGCCCCGTATCATGCTCATGTGTTATTATCATTGTTATTGTTATTGTGCTGTTGATACTGATCCTATCCTCAGCATCACAATTGTCACCTGATCAGTGCACATCGATGACACTTATAGACTATGGCCATATGTCTCACGTGTTACTATTACTATTTCCCTATGGGAATTATAGCATGATATATTCTGGGTGTTGCCTAGTCTCCACTACTATTACTGTTTACTGTGTTGTTTTACTGAATCGTACTGTTCCTGAAATCGTTTACCTTACTGTTCACTGAACTGTTATTATCATTGAATTGTTTATCGTACTGAACTGTCTACTGTACTGTTTTATGAGATTTATTAAACTTTGAAAGTGATATTATAAAGTGAAAGTGAAATTATTTCTTAAATTCAATGGTTTTTATATACCATTTATGTGATTTACTATATATTGATATTTATTAAATGATATTTATATCAAACTCAACTTTTACTCTTTATAGTCGCTTCTAGGTTCCAGAACACAACAGGTATTCTAAAATACCTCCCATACTCCATCTGGATCCCTAACCGACTATAGTATCCTTCCTTATCGACTGTAGTGTACTGATAGGAAAATAAATGCTTTTATGCATATAGATTTCATAATATCAATTCTGCATACAATTCTCTTACTGAGCATCTTTCACTCACCCCTTTATTTTCCATCTCCACAGATTGTTTACAATGACCGCGTGATATATCGATCCAAGAATTTCGGCTATGCTTTTGGTTACCCCGAGGCAGTTTAGTGTGGATCCTGGGGGTATATTTATTTCCTTTATATGTTCAGACTTATTGTACAATATTATTTCATTTGTAAATTATGAACAGGGGATGTAATTGTTGAATGAAATATTGTTATGTAAATATTTCTATTTATGTAAGTTAAAATAAATTACTTTAATAAAGTGTTCACTATTTAAAGAAAGTGTGAAATAAAGGCATCGCAGACAGCTCAACCATCACTATAAGTGGGAAAATATGTGAATTACTGTATATTTGAACTGTGACAGTTTTATTGGTATCACAACAAGGTTGGTCTGATGTTTGTTGGTGTTTTTATGTTAGAAGTGAAGTAGTTAACATCCCTTGCAATACTGTATAGTCTGTATATATAAATGAACAACTAACTGAAAATCGATTTAACTGTCTGTGCTGTGCAGAAATGAGTGGGCGACGGGTAACATGATTTAATAGGGGTCGAGGCAGAGGCATGGCGACATTGACTCCGAAGCCTCATACTCCAGAACCAGTGCTTGAGCCCGCCCCAGGACCTACTTACCCTCCGCAGCCAGAGAGCCCTAATTCTCAAATGTCTCGTATGGAAAGGATGTTGACGGATTTTATCGCCATGTATCACGTTGATAGAGCTGCGGATCGGGTGGAAAGAGAGAGAGCAGCTCCTATAGTACTGCAACCTCCACCTCCTCCTGCACAGCCAGCTCTCAAGCCACAACTCGCTCCTCAGCCAGCACTGCAGGCACAAGTTGTACCACCACCACCACCAGTACAGCAGCCCTGAGATGTAGAGTCCTACTGTGATGTTAATTTGGTGTGGTAGTTTAAGAAGCTGGATCCAGCAAAATTTAAGGGAGATAAGGATCCGTTGGTGGCAGAGTAGTGGGTAAACGCCATGAAGAAGCTATTCCAATACATGAGATGTTTGGAGATAGAGAAGGTTGGGTTGGTAGTGTTCCAATTGACGAATGATGTGGAGCACTGGTGGAAATCGACCCAGACGGTTTTACTAGCTCAGCATTAGGTGGTGACCTGGGATATATTTATTGATGCTTTCCGATGACAGTACATCCCTGACATAGCCTAGAAGTTACAACAAGAATTTTTAGAGTTGGTGCAGGGGAGTATGTCTGTGGATCAGTATGAGTCACGATTCACCACCTTGAGTTGGTTTTGTTAGTTTTAAATTGCAATATATATTTTGAAATGACAAAAACTTAAGTAAGCTTTAATGTTTTAATTCATATTGTAAATTTGCCTTATCACAAATGATTTTCTCAATCCATTTTCAAGTGATCATATCAAACGTTAAGACCATAATTTAATTACATATTCTTATTGGTCTTAATACTTTATAAATGGTTTTCAATATTAAGTAATTTTCTCAAGAATTACTGAACATAAGTTTAGAAAATTACTTATAAGTTTTTGGACAATATTTTCATTTGAGAAAGTCAAGAAAAAACTCCCTTAAAGCTTGTAAATGTTTTGGGTTGAATTAAAATCAAAAGCCATATCATTTCTAACCCAAAAGTGCAGGAAAAATGCCTTCTGGAAGAAAAGGATCGATCCCATAGGGAAAGGGATTGATCCCTTTTTGACAGAATGCCCCGAAAGGCTAGATTGAAGAAAAGGGTCGATCCCTTTGATAAAAGGATCGATCCCTTTAAGTCAGAAAGTCCCCAACGGCTATTTTTTGTGAGATACAACGGCTAGTTTCTGTTTTGGCTCCAACCAATGTCCACAAACCATCCAAGGGACTATAAATAGAGGCTTAGAAGCTAAAGGAAGCAAGGAGAACTACTCAGCAACTCCATAACACATATTCCTCAAATCCTCAAGCCTCAAACAACAAATCAAGAGCTCCAAAGTCTTCATTTTCTATCATTCACACATCTCTTGTATTGTTTAGCACAAATATTGTATAGGCTTTTCTTTGTGCCTAATTTCTGTAATCACTTGCCTACCTAGAGGCCTTTCTTTGATTACATCTCTTGTAAACACAAACATTCCTTGTAAAAGGGGAGGTTTCTCTTTAGCCTAAGAGAAAGAGGGAGGTTTCTCTTTAGCCTAGAAAAAGAGGGAGAAGAGGTTTCTCTTGAGCCTAGAAAAAGAGGGAGAAGAGGTTTCTCTTGAGCCTTGAAAAGAGGGAGTTTAACACAAATTCAAGTTAGTGAATTTGGGAAAATCCTTGGGAGCGTCTCAAGGTAGAAGACGTAGGCAAGGTAGCCGAACCTCTATAAATCGATTGTGTAAATCTCTCTCTCCCTACTCTTTATTTATTTGTGATTATATTGTGTTTATTGCATTGAACTTGGATTGCATGTTTGCCTAGCTTAGAGAACTTAGAAAATATTCAAATAGGCTAGAGAATTTAGAAGAATCGCAAAACGAGCTTAAGGGTAGTTAAAAACCGATTCACCCCCCTCTCGATATAGCCTATAGAGCCAACAATTGGTATCAGAGCTTGGGCTCGAGATTGATTTAGACTAACCTCTATCGAGCAAAACGATCTTAAATGGCTCACTTGAATGTAGGCACATCCTTAGGAAAAGGGGAACAATCATTAGTTAGACCTCCACTCTTCAATGGTGAGAATTATTCATATTGGAAAACTAGAATGATGTTATTTGTACAATCAAATGATTATGAAGTGTGGAGAATTATAGTGAATGGTCCTAGAATTCCCATGAAGAAAGTAGATGGAAAAGATGTCCCTAAGAGTGAGGATGAGTGGGACACAAATGACATGAGATTGGCACAAATGAATGCCAAAGCTATGCACACCCTCTTTTGTGCTTTAGGTCCCAATGAGTATAATAAAGTGTCTCTATGTGAAAATGCTAAGCAAATATGGGACAAATTGGCCATCACACATGAAGGGACCAATCAAGTTAGAGAGACCAAAGTAGGAATGCTCACACATGATTATGAGTTTTTTAGAATGAAAGAAAATGAGTCCATGAGTGAAATGTACACTAGATTTAATAACATAATTAATGGACTTAAGGCATTAGGCAAGAGCTATTCCAATGTAGAAATGGTCAAGAAAACCTTGAATAGCTTGCCAAAATCTTGGGAGGCAAAGGTGACTGCTATAGAAGAATCTAAGGATCCTAACACCTTGTCTCTAGATGAACTTATGGGCTCCCTAGTTACATATGAAATGAAATTAAAAAGAAATGAAGAGCCTTCAAAGAAAGTAGGGGTAGCACTTAAGTCTTTCACCATGAAGTCATTGAAGATGATAGTGATGAGAGTGGAAATGAGGAAGAAAAAGAAATGGCAATGTTTGCCAAAAGATTCAATAGGTTCATGAGAATGAATGAGAGAGAGCAAAATAGGAGACATCATAGGGGAGAGTCAAGTAGAAGAGAAAAAGACCCCTTAGTGTGTTATGAGTGTAATGAACCGGGTCATACTAAGTTAGATTGCCCCTTACTTAGGATAGGAAACCTAGGAAGAAAGCATTTGTGGCTGCATGGAGCGATAGTGATAGCTCCAATGAGGAAAACGTAGATAATGAGGTAGCCTACACATGTTTTATGGCTATTAGTGACGATGAGGATAGCTCTAGTTCTAGTGAAAATAATGATTTTACATTTGATGAGCTACAAGATGCCTTTAATGATTTAGCAAATGAATTTCAATGCATGAACTCCAAATATAAGAAAATCATTGCTAAATTAAAAATAGAAAATGAAGCCTTGACAAATGCTAAGTTAGAATTTGAGAAGAAACTAGAAGAGGCCAACTTAGAAATAAATGAGTTAAATAAAAAGAATACAAATTTGCATAACTCATTTTCTAGGTTCTATATGGGTCAACAAAAATTAGATCATATGCTTGAGACCCAAAGAGCTTTCTTTGACAAAGATGGGCTAGGATATAATGCAAAACAAAAAGAAACTCATCTTAAGAATTTCCTAGTGAGCAAAAATACCGTGCATGATTTATCTCTTGCATGCTCACTTTGCAATAGAATAGGACACTCTTCACAAGCATGCACATATAGGAAAACCACATTTAGAGGAAGAGTAGTTAGGAAAATATGAGTGCCAAAGCATGCTATAAATAATGATGAATTGTGCTTGAAATGGATCCCAAAAGGATCAAAAATTGTTTGTGCTAACTCTCATGGACCCAAGAAAATTTGGGTACCAAAACATGCATGAATGTGTTTGTTGTAGGAGTGTTAGAGCATGGGAATACAAAGAAACAATGAAGATCAAATGCTCTACACACCCCCCATGGAGATTGCTTGTGCTAATGAGAAAAAGGAAGAGCTTGGAAATCCATCCTTAGCAAGGTGACAACAATTTCTCAAAGAATGGCTAATGGTGGATCCAACACATCAAAGCAAAGCATTCTCAAGCAAAGGAGTTTTGTAAGCTTAATTCCTTACTCCTTAAAACTATTATTTGATTATTTGTGCTTTGATGAGAAAATTGGTTAATGATTGATGATGCATTGTGAATGAGCAAAAGGCATGATGAATGATTGTTGAGTGTTTGATGGACAATTCTTGATGCATTGAATGAAAAGCATGATTTATGATTTTGAAATGATTATTGGATTTCTGCATTTTGAGCAAGTTTTCTATGTGTTGATAATGTATTTACTTGCCTCAAATTGCCAAATATGTCATATATGCAAAATGCCATGTTATGTGCATTAATGAAGAACTTGTATGATGGAAATCATGGCATGTTGTTCACAAAATGTATGCTTTGATGATATATGTGCTTAAAACCTATGTGAACAAGTTTGTTTTGACATATTTATGAAATTCAATGCATTGGTTTTGCCAAAACAAGTATAACTCTCAAAATGACCTTCTTTGAGGCCAAAAATGCATTTTAGTGTGAAAATTCTTCCAAAATTGCAAAATCTTTTGTAAAATGGTTTTTGATTCATGTTTTTCATTCATACAAGTCCAAAATCATGTTTTACAAATGTTTAAATCTTTACTTGGACTTAAAATACTCAAAAACGAAGTTTTGGTACTTCACAAGTTGAATTTTCTATCAAAACAACTGCAGAATCTGCAGGAAACATATGAGGGATCGATCCCCCCAGGCCAGAAAGGCTTTTCTGCATGTTTTCAATCGAAATTGAGAAGAACTTTTCATTGTTTTGATACTTTCTCTCTTCTCAACTTAAAATTCATTGTTTTAACTTCTTTTTGACGATCTTTAAACTATGAAATTTCATGTTTCATTGATATCATGCCTCAACTTCATCAATTAATATCATTTCTAACAAATGGTATCACTTTCAACAATCAATAGCATTTTTATTGAACTCACAAGTGCAAAATCATTTTTCTTGTTGAAAACATTCATGATTTGCATAACTCTTGAAATAATCTTGAAACATGCTTTCAATGAATGCTTAAACATAATTTTGAGAATTATTTCAGGAATTTATGGATATATTTGAGAATTTGATAAACTTGTGCATAATGAATATTCTTCATTCCTTTTGTTCATCTTAGTCAAGCATGCTTATAGGATTATGTCTCTTAGCTTGACTTATCATTCCACACTAGGTTTCATGATAATTATACATCTAGTGGATTGATTTCAAATGTAAATTCAATAATTGGTAATGGTCATTGGCCTATAATTTGTGATGGTAAATGGATCCTAAATGTTCAAATGCATGAAACTTTATCATCCTTGTACTTAAAGAACTAGAGTCTTAATGACAACACCAACATTCAAAGATAAATGCAAACTTGAACAAACTTGATATCCATGCTTTTATTATTTGAATCCTTCCTTGCTCATAATTGGTTAAGGACTTGAATTAGAAAATGAGCATAGGATTTGTGTGCTTGAAACCATGGAAGAAAATGTGTTTGCTTGAATTCCTTGATTTTTTGAATCTTCCATATGGTATCAATTTGTGAATATGAATATGGATTAATATTTTATGATAGTGTGCTAATGTTTAATTGATCCATATGCATATTTGATGATGTGTGATTGTGTTCTTGCATATTTAGAATGATTATTTTCTTGACATGAATACACATAGATATTGGATTCATGCAAAATGCCTAAGTCAACCATTAGTAACAATTGGTATTTAGATTGAAATAACAATTATTAGTATCATAAGGAACCATATTTTTAATAATTGGTAAGCCAAATCTAAATTGCCAATTGGTATGAGCTTTAAATTGATAATTCTTCTCATGCTCTTTAGTTTGAAATGACAAATAGAGAAGAATTCTCTTAGGATATTTTTGCGTGAAACTCTTGTGTGCTAGAATTTGAAGTTAATTGCTATATGTTTTGATTCTATGCACACTCTTGCTTGAACATGATTTATGAGCTCATGCATATGATATGTCATCTAATTTTAGCTCATAATCATAATGTATTGCCATGCACCTTAGTTAGACTTTAGAGAACAATTGTTACACTTAGGTGCTTGCTTCATTAATTACCAATTGTGAACTTCTTGCAAAATTATTTATAAACAATTGGTATAGGATCATAAGTTATGTTCTTTGCATGAATATTTCATACTCTTTATGAACAATTGACTTATTTATTTGTGCTATGAGTCCCATGTACTAACATGTTTCTTGTTGGATGGAGCATATTTTTATCTCTTCTCACATAGCCATGATTTAGAGGGAGCATATATTTTTTATTATTTTTCCTTCTTTTTGCTATGACAAAAAGGGGGAGAGATAGATATTAAAAGGGAGAGATATTAAGGGGGAGAGATAATGGGGGGGAAATAGTTTGAAAATTCATTTTCAAAACCCATGCTTATATTAAGGGGGAGCTTTATAAAATCCTGCTTTATTTGAGGGGAAGTATTTTATGAAAGAATTTTTAAAGCAAATTTACATTAAGTTTTGTCATATCAAAAAGGGGGAGATTGTTAGCTTTAAATTGCAATATATATTTTGAAATGACAAAAACTTAAGTAAGCTTTAATGTTTTAATTCATATTGTAAATTTTCCTTATCACAAATGATTTTCTCAATCCATTTTCAAGTGATCATATCAAACATTAAGACCATAATTTAATTACATATTCTTATTGGTCTTAATACTTTATAAAATGGTTTTCAATATTAAGTAATTTTCTCAAGAATTATTGAACATAAGTTTAGAAAATTACTTATAAGTTTTTGGACAATATTTTCATTTGAGAAAGTCAAGAAAAAACTCCCTTAAAGCTTATAAATGTTTTGGGTTGAATTAAAATCAAAAGCCATATCATTTCTAACCCAAAAGTGCAGGAAAAATGCCCTCTGGAAGAAAAGGATCGATCCCTTTTTGACAGAATGCCCCAAAAGGCTGGATTGAAGAAAAGAATCGATCCCTTTGATAGAAGGATTGATCCCTTTAAGTCAGAAAGTCCCCAACAGCTAGTTTCTGTGAGATACAACAGCTAATTTCTGTTTTGGCTCCAACCAACGTCCACAAACCATCCAAGGGACTATAAATAGAGGCTTAGAAGCTAAAGGAAGCAAGAGGAACTACTCAGCAACTCCATAACACATATTCCTCAAATCCTCAAGCCTCAAACAACAAATCAAGAGCTCCAAAGTCTTCATTTTCTATCATTCACACATCTCTTATATTGTTTAGCACAAATATTGTATAGGCTTTTCTTTGTGCCTAATTTCTGTAATCACTTGCCTACCTAGAGGCCTTTCTTTGATTACATCTCTTGTAAACATAAACATTACTTGTAAAAGGGGGAGGTTTCTCTTTAGCCTAGAAAAAGAGGGAGAAGAGGTTTCTCTTGAGCCTAGAAAAAGAGAGAGGTTTCTCTTGAGCCTTGAAAAGAGGAAGTGTAACACAAATTCAAGTTAGTGAATTTGGGAAAATCCTTGGGAGCGTCTCAAGGTAGAGGACGTAGGCAATGTAGCCGAACCTCTATAAATCGATTGTGTAAATCTCTCTCTCCCTACTCTTTATTTACTTGCGATTATATTGTGTTTATTGCATTGAACTTGGATTGCATGCTTGCCTAGCTTAGAGAACTGAGAAAATATTCAAATAGGCTAGAGAATTTAGAAGAATCGCAAAACGAGCTTAAGGGTAGTTAAAAACCGATTCACCCCCCTCTCGGTATAGCCTATAGAGCCAACAGGTTTGATCCCCAAACTCAGACTGGTGAGCAGCATAAGATTGATCGATTTATGGAGGGTTTGAGGCCCTCGATTAGACATCAGTTAGTCCCGTTCAATATTAGGACTTATGATGAGACAGTGAGGCGTGCACAGTTATGTGAGTGGGACTACGAGTAGTTTCATTCTGATACGAGATCTAAAGGAAAGGTGAAGGGTAAAGGTAAAGTTAAGAGAGGTTCGGAGGATAGATTGGGTAGAGAGCAGCCTAAGAAGGCTAAATCTTCGGGCATATAGATTTCTGAGGGGCGATTTGCCAGACTAGCTGCCACAGCCCTTACCATTGGCCCCACCTCTACACAGAAGAGTACCGTAACCAGATGTGTTCATTGTGGGAGGTCGCATGGTACACGACCCTACTACATATTGACAAGGGCATGTTTTAGATGTGGGTGGACTAGACATTTGGTGAGAGATTGCCCGATGTTGCGAGAGTCAGTTGCTTCTACTGCTCCAGCCCCAGTTCCACCTACAGCAGCACTAGCAGCTTTGAGTGAATAGGAGAAGGCTACACCCTCACAGCCGAGACGGGCCACTACAGCAAAAAAGGGTAAGAAGGTTGTGACCCAGGGACGGGTGTATGCGTTAGATCAGGAGACTGTTGATGCTTCTACCAATGTGATTAAAGGTAAAATTTATATTTTTGATATCTCTGTAATTGCATTGTTTGACCTTGGTTCTACTCATTAATTTGTGTCTCCTACTTGTGCTAATAGAATCCCAGTAGAGCCGGAGCCTTTAGAGTATACTTTACAAATAAATACCTCGTTTAAAGAATCTTAAATAACTGATGTAGTGTATAGAAACTGTAAAGTGATGGTAGGAGAGAAGAAAACGATACCTAACCTAATTTTGTTAATTTTATGTAATTTTAGGAATGGATTGGTTAACTATGAACCATGTGACCTTAGACTGTTATACTAAATTTATCACATTCTCTCATCCTGAACGTTACACTGTAAAACTACTTGATAAATTGTAATGAAAGTGATATGTTTACTAAATTGTTTAAGTGTTATGTAAATGTGTTGAAGGTTTTATTGCTTATGTGGAGGACGTAGAAAAGAAACGTCCCGAGTTGCGTGAGATTCTTGTAGTCAGGGACTTTCCAGACGTATTCCCAGAGGATTTACCAGGATTACCGTCGAATCAGGAGATCGAGTTCACCATTGACTTGATACCCAGTACGAAGGCCATTTCTAAGCCCCCATATCGGATGGCATTGACGGAGTTGGAGGAGCTTAAGAAGCAGCTCCAGGAGTTATTGGATAAGGGGTTTATCCATCCCAGTGTGTCTCCGTGGGGTGCACCAGTATTATTTGTCGGGAAGAAGGATGGCAGCTTACAGTTTTGTATAGATTATCGGATACTTAACAGGGTTACCATCAAGAACAAGTATCCCTTGCCCAGGATTGATGATTTATTTGATTAACTTAGGGGTGCGTAGGTGATCTCTAAGATAGATCTCTAATCGGGCTATCATCAGCTTAAGATTCGGGAGTCGGATGTTGCTAAGACAGCATTCCATACTCAATACAGGCATTATGAGTTTTTGGTGATGCCTTTCGGATTGACGAATGCCCTTGCAGCATTTGTGGGCTTGATGAATGAGGTATTTAAGCTTTACTTAGATAAGTTTGTGATTGTGTTCATTGATGACCTCCTGGTGTATTCTAAGTCTCTAGAGGAGCACAAACAACACCTTTACATAGTTTTACAGACCCTCAAGGACCGGAAGCTATACGCTAAGTTCAGTAAGTGTAAATTCTAGCTAAATCATATTAGTTTTTTGGGACATGTACTATCTAAGGATGGGGTGTCTGTTGATCCATCCAAGATAGAGGCCATTGTGCAATGAGAGAGGCCTAAGACAGTGATCGAGATACGTAGTTTCTTAGGTCTAGCTGGATATTATCGCCATTTTATCGAGGGGTTCTCCAGACTAGCTGCTCCACTGATGCGACTCACACGTTAGGATGTTAAGTTCGAGTGGACAAATGCGTGTAGCTTCTAAAAGTTGAAGCGGAGACTGACTACTACTCCTGTACTTGCCCTTCCCAGTAGATTAGGGGGGTTTTCAGTATATACAAATGCTTCCACAATGGGTTTAGGGTGTGTTCTGATGCAGAATGGTAGGGTGATTACCTATGGTTCCTGGTAGTTGAAAGAGGATGAGAGGAACTACCCGACGCATGACTTAGAGTTAGCCGCTGTGGTGTTTGCATTGAAGATATGGCAGGATTATCTTTATGGGGAGAAATTTCAAGTGTATACAGACCATAAGAGTCTAAAATATCTATTCTTGCAGTGAGAGTTAAATATGAGACAACAGAGATGGATAGAGTTGTTAAAGAATTATGACTGCAAGATCATGTACCACCCAGGGAAAGCTAATGTGGTGGTGGCAGATTCTCTGAGTAGAAAGCATATGGGTATGGTGTCCTACGTGATGGTCAGGGAGCATGAGTTGTTGGAACAGTTCTCGAGCCTTAGTCTGAATGTGATTTCCTCTGAGAGATATGGGTTCATGGCTAGTTTCAGAATTAAGCCGGATTTGATGGATAGAATCAGAGATGCTTAGGGGACTGATGCTTACTGTTTAGAGGTTGCCAATCAGGTATAGATGGGAGTATAGTTAGATTTTAGCATTGGCACTTATGGTATTCTAAGGTTCAGAGTCAGGATTTGTATTCCCAATGATCAAAAGCTTAGGGAGTTGATTTTGACAGAGGCCCACACCTTCAGGTACACTCTGCACCTAGGCAGTACTAAAATGTACCAAAACCTAGGGAGAGTGTATTGGTGGCCTAAGATGAAGTGAGACATCGCGGAGTTTGTTGCTAGATGTCTCACGTGTCAGCAAGTTAAGATCGAGCACCAGAAGCCTGCAGGTCTATTGCAGCCTTTACCGATTCCAAAATGAAAATGAGAGTATATCACAATGGACTTCATCATGGGTTTACCAAGGACCCGGAGGAATCATGATGCCATATGGGTGATTGTAGACAGATTGACAAAGTTCGCTCACTTTTTTCCTATTAGATCTACAAATTTCCTCAATGCCCTAGCTGATCTGTATGTACGGGAGATAGTGAGATTGCATGGTGTTCCAGTCAGCATCACTTCTTATAGGGATTCTTGTAACGATCCGTTACCATATTTTTCATGTTATTCTACACAACTTATCCGGTTGGGCTATCTGTGATACTTCACTTTACACTTAATGTTAAACAATTTTTGTACAACAATGTTAACATTATACACATCCCCTCTCTTATAAAAATGTAGTACTGTATACATGTCCAAATACAGAAAATAAATGATTGTACCTCATATAACTCAGTCGGCCTGTCACATTGTCCTTTGTGTACAGCTGTGATCCACAATCCTCGGATCTCACAATCATCAAAAACCTGAAATGTTAAAATTGGGGAGTGAGCAAACCACGGCTCAGTAAGAGAGTTATATGTCACACTTGATATTCAGCTACCTATATGCTAAAATATTTTTTTTACTTTCTTTAAAATTTCCTAGATGGGCTCTAGGCTCACATGTAAGAAGGATACTACAGTCGGTTAGGGATCCAGATAGAGTAAGGCAGGTATTTTAAAATACCTGACTTGTTTCGGAACCTAGAAGCAACTGTAGAGAGTACTATATCAATTGTTCTCAAAACGATATAATATTCGTTTCCGTAAAGTAAACCATTTATTTCTTTTCACTTCAGTATATTTTAAAACACGTGACAGTTCAGTAGTAAAATAATGGTTTACTTCTATTCTCGTCAGTACAGTTAAAACATGTGACAGTATAGTGGTTTATAAATATCCAAAATCGTTGGATCAGTAAACAGTAGTTTTCGGTACTATTTATTAATTCAGTACCTTACAATTCAGTAAAATTGTATCTTATAGCTCAGTAAAACAGTAATATTCAGTAAAATAATATCTCGATACGGTTTAGTCAGAAAACTGTAAACAATAGCTACTAATTCAGTAAACAGTATACAGTAGCTTTCAGTTCAGTAAACAGTAAATGGTAGCTTTCTTTTCAGTAAAATAGTAATCAGTGGCTACCATTTCAATAAACAGTACAGTTCAGTACTAAACAGTGTTTTGGTACGATTTTTCATCAGTAAACAGTAAACAGTACAGTAGTTCAGTATAGTAAACAGCACAGTACAGTAAACAGGATTCTGTAAATCCTTTCAGTAAACAGTAAACAATAAGTGAGACTAGGCATCACCCTACAATCAAATCATGCTATCTCGTCCACTAGGGACACAGTAGCAGTAATAAGATCCATGGCCATGATCTATAATATGTCCTCGGTGTACACTTGCTAGGTGACAATTCGGGACGCTGATGACTAGCTGGTCAATCAGCCACGTGACAGTAACAGCATGGTATGATGCATGAAGCTCGGGGCCTAAGTCTCAAAACAATATAAAAATCGTACCATAGCCTTTATGGATTTAAAACAGAGTAAATCGAATTATTTCACAATTATCCATAAGGCTCACATGTATAAATCATCACCTTTATGAAATTTATAATTTAAATATCATTTCTCAAAATATTTCATAAAAGTATAAATCATGTTTTCCATACAGTGAAAACAGTTATAAAATCGTCACACGGAAAACACATCTCGTGACTGTCTTTTTCACCATAAAAACATATACGTACGCTTTTCCATTCTTTCTTTCCAAAACATGATTTTCAAATTTATCGGGATTTAAATAAATTATTTTTATGATTTATGGAAAATTAAAAGATTTTTTTCCAAATCAACACTCCCGTCACCATGTTTCTTCTAAAAACACGTGTAGAGACCTCTGGTCTCGAAATCATAGTTTTCCCATCATTTCTTAACCTTTATGGAATTTATGTAATTAATTATTTTCATAATGAAAACCATAAAGGTTTTATATAAAATCAAGTGAATATTTAAGAAATATTTATAAAATATTCACTTCGGTGCTTTTTATTTTCTATCTCGTTTCACGTGAATTATCACCTACCGGGTGAATTTTCGGTGATTCCATTTTCACCATTCTCGAAAACATGAATATTTTAAATTCAAACTTCCATATATTCATGTTTTATGAAAAATACTTGATTTCTCGATTTTCGTGACTCAAAATCGATTCTCGTGAAATCAAATCATTTATTATGATTTTCGATAATTTTTGGTAATTTTCGATAAATTTTCGGCAGTATATCGACTGCCGATTGGCTAGCCTCCTGCACAAAAAATACAGTTTATATTTTCTCAACCGGTACTTCACCACAATTTTGAACCGATAAATCACCACAAATTTCAAACCAATCATTATACATTGCATTTATAAATTAAATGCATAATTTAAAACATGTGGCCAAATATCCTTACAGGCGAGACGCGGCCACATGTCTCCCTTACCTGTCTCTGGTCGGCGATCGCCTCATTCATCACGCCCGTGTTCACCTCGTCCGATTTCATTGGCTTGGTCATCAAGGGAATTTTCTGGAAATTAAATTCTAAAATTTAGAATTTTTTCATAATTATTTAAATTAAATACATAGAATTAATTTTCGAAATTCTTACCGAATTTCTCGGATTTTTTCGGGTTTTTCGAATTTTCAGGATTTCCCTTAATTTTCAAAATTTTCAAATTCCGGAAATTCCTCTTTTTCTCTTTCTCTTTTTCTCTTTTCTTTTTCTTTCTTTCTTTTCTTTCTTTTTCCTTTTTCTTTTCTTTTTCTTTTTCTTTTTCCTTTTTTCCTTTCCTAGCTGAACCAGTCACCTCCCTTCACCACCGGTTCTTCTCAGGCGACCGGCTCTTCGACGGTTCTGTGGCCCCTCAACTAGCTGGCGCCACAACGAGCCTGGATTTGGCCTTCGTTCATCCCGAATCGGCGGCACGACGGCGGATCTACTCAGTTTTGGTTCAGTTTCTCCTCCTCCTCGTTCCTCCTCCCTCGGCCGCCGTTGGCCTCACCGGTGGCTCCCTCCTTCTTCCCCTCACCTCCGTCGAGGTTTGGGTGGCGGTGGCGGTGCCTGGACCAGCCAGCATCGCCGATTTCTTCCTTCCTTTTCTCTTCGATTTTTCGCCACGTTTCTCCTCCTTTCCCGCCGTCGGCGACCTCTTTCCTTCTTCTGGCCGATGGCATTTCACTCTTTTGGTTTCTCCTTCGCTGACAGTGGCGGCGGTTGCTACCATCGACCTCTGTCTGGGAAGGGTCGGGTTTCCCCCGATTCTTCCTTCTCTTTTGTTTCATTTTTTTCTGTTTTCCTTATTTTTTTTTGTATCATATACTATATTATATTTATATAATATATATATATATATATATAAACAATATATAATAACATATATTTATTTTATACCTATAGTATATATTTTAAATATAACAATATTAATTTATATATAGTATTGTACTATATATATTATATAAAAAGATATATATATATATATATAATGTATTGCAAAATATATATCTAGTATATATATATATATGTATATTTATATACTTTAAAATTCAAATAACCTTTATATATATTCTCAACTTTAAAGTAAATTAATATTTACATTTCTTATTTATGTATATATTTATATATATACATAAAATATACATATGTACTATTTAAATTTACGACATAGTATATATTCATATATATACCAATGTATAATTATATATACTATATATCATTTAAGTACATATGCATTTGTATAAAAATATATTTATATAATATATAATTATATAAATATATATCATATCCATTTCTTATTTTCTTATATAATTTGGATTTTCATTTATCCAAATTAAATTTCCTTTCTTCATTATTTTTCGAATTTCCAAATATTCTTATTTCCATTTTGATTTTCCTTCACTTGAATTTCTCAATTTGTCACTTACTCAAATCTCGGAATATTTCACCATATTCCAATCTCCAACGATATTTCTATTTTCTTTAATATTGATTTCCAATATTAACCAGTGAAATTTTACGATTATCACATTTTTCCCACCTTAAGAAATTCGGTCCTTTGAATTTAACTTAAATCAAAAGGTGGTACATGTCGTATACTTACGACTTTTGTCTTTTAGATTAACTTTTACATAATATTGCCAGCATACTTCCAACATCAATAGTACTTTAGACCACTACATGCTGTCTTTCATCATACATTTATACTCCCGTAAGTTCATTCATCAAATCGGGAGTTATTCATTTCCACTCCTTTCACATAGAGTCCATTCACATTATTTTCATATTACAACTGATTTATGCTGTTCATCATCTATTTTTCTCAATTAGTGCCAAGTCGACATAGTTTGGTACTATCATGTACTCATGTCAATCAGTTGTATGTAATTGTCCCAGTAGCATTCACATCTCATGCATCTGCTCTCTCAATGTATCTTCAAGCGTTCCAATATTACGCTAAGATATTTACATCAGTACGGAGCGATGCTATCAGTACACTTAGGATCTCAAAGCCTTTTGCTATTTCCTATTAGCATATGGCAACTCAGAGACTCCCATCACATGTAATGCTCACTGGAAATGTACATACACATTCACACCGTTTCACAGTTATATTTTGACTATGGCACTAGAGAATCTAGGACTTTGAAAATGGAAAAGTGATCCCATTAGACCATCAGTCATTGATCACTTCCATATCCTCATATTCCTTTTGGACTCTTTATTGTCTACAATATTCAATTTCACATTCTTTCTCTCAAGGCTGTATCTCATTGCAGACTTTACTGTTGCTCATCTCTTACCTTAATAATTTATGAGACAATTATTTCTCTCAATATTGCTTTTCATGTAGTATGGTCATTCGATGATTAAATCCTCAAATTATTTCTTTAATCACCACATTATTTATGCAATCCACCATTTCAAAGTGTGGATATCATTTTTGTTCCATTTGTATAACTGGCAGTATAATAACACATGTCATTCACCTTACTCCTTTGAGTACCATTAAATTCCATCTATTGAGTTTGGCTTGATCTTACATCTCGCCACTGTCATGTCATAACCAACCTAGATTCACCTTTTGTCTTAATTTCGGGAACTACTCTATGTTCCCTACTTATCATGTCTTTCACTTCTTTATTTCATTTCCATATCTTTACTTTGATCAATTTAGTCGATTTACTCAAATGGTATGGTACTTTACTGTAAATCTTTTAACCTTTTTCATACCATTTTTTTCCTCCCACTTATCCATTTACCGACTTTAATTTCTTTAATTAAATCTCATCTATAGAGCAGCTAGTCCCATCACTCTTCATGGACTGGCAGTGGTTTTTAGCTAGACTCATTACTTTCGTATTTCAATCATTATCTTTATATCATAGACAGATTTACTGTCATCTTGTCATTTTGAGATTCTCTATCTCAGAGAGAGACACTGTCTAGCCACATCTCTTAGTTGCCAATCTTAACTTATAAATTACAGTCTTTAAGAGTCCGTAGGATCATATAACCAAGCTGCTCATATTCCATTTGTGTCTTTAACTATTTCGGTATCTCGCCACTTTATCCTTGTATGAATGCCTCAATCATTAGGCTAATGTATATATCACAAGGTATTTCATTAACCTTGTAAACCTCAATAGGCACTCGTACAGTTCATGTCGAGTTCCCATCATCATCTTACTGACATCCGTTTCAAACTTTTCTCAAATGACGATTTATACTGAGGCTAGTCTTATAAACTCCTCATATCTCTGATTAGATCTATAAAGCGTCCATTTTCACATGTAGATGAATACTTGTTCTTCACAAGAACTTTATGAATTAAGTAGAATTTAATACTTCTTTTCATTCATCTACTTCTCAATATCATCTGTGCTCCTCTCATTTACACTTATACAGATAACTTTATTATCCTCTACTTTTCATTATCTTTATTTCCATCAATCACACCTTATACACGTGCATTTCATTATTCTCACATTTTTCTAGAGTGAATTTCTTAAGTTTTCGGATTCTTCTAAATTCTCCGATATAAGCTTAAAATTAGGTTTCACATAACCACTGGAGTCAAGGTTATCTCGATTCCTCCAATCTATATAACTTTGGGAGTTCTATCGGAAATCAAATCCAATACTTTCTTTAATTACATATTTCTTATCATCTTGGACATTTCATCCTCATGTCCTGTCATTCTCATTATGTATTCTCAAGGCAGAGACATTTACTATTCGAGTCATTTCGATACATACTCTACCTTGATTTCATTGTTACTCATAATTCACAGCATATTATTCAAAGTGATTATAAATGCTGTATCGAGTATAACAGTGATCAACACATGTTACAGCTAACCAATTCATTACAGTTATTCACTTTAAAATCATTTCCATTTAATGAACTTAGGTTTAATTCCCTTGAGCATGTTATCCACGAGGTTCAAACCTTGGCACCCTTACGTACCTAGTTCCTTGCACTCGTATTACCACTGAGATAATTGTAAGAGTCCTGCCCGTTCGTATCGACCGTCGGCGAGCATCCCCTAGGCAATCCTTTCGCCCTAAGTTTATCCTTACAAGTGAGTCGGCGATCGCATAGTTCGCCCACACCTCACAATATATTGTCCACTGCGGGTCACCCATCATTGGGTCGCCCATCTCAGTTTTGTCTCAAAGGTCCTGAAGAACTCAGGTTAGCTGTCATCTTCTTCTTTTGATCAATTCACTGTTCTTATGAATATTCTCCAATTCACAGTACTCCATACAATACATCAATTTACAAATCATAACTCAAAAAGCTCAGGTTCTATATAGAAATCTCTGTTTGATACCTCAAAAACAGTATAAATGTATAGAATCGTAATTAACCGTACTATTATGGATTTCATTATCTGTACTATCCACCTTCTCAGTCATTTCCTGTAATTATTTCACTTTTCATAATATTAAACGATCCCGTTCAATACACTCTTAATTTCGGCCTTTACAGTCAGTAACCGGGCCAATCATCTTATGAAATTCCACTATGCACTCTTTGGATCGCATCGTGTAAGGCCCCGGCCCGTCCGCCATCTACTTGTACACATCTGTATTATCCTCTTTGGGAATGCCCAGCCCTTTCACTGGGTCATCCCTCAAAGTTTTATCATGAGGCCTAGCCCGTTCACTAGGTCACTTACAGCTCACGTCCTTAATATAAGTGTCAGTGGAATTAGTAAAAGGGATTGCTATATTCATATGACATCCTCTATGCCATTAATAACTCTATTACCATCAATGGATTCAAAGATTAACTTGGTTTTATCATTATTCGGAACATCGCCTAACATAGGGGCATTTTCATCATTTCGACATTTATTTCTTTTTTCTCAGCATACATCTACTCAGTATCTTATCATCTATGTGCTGATAATATCATTTCTCATACTATTATCAGCAGTTTAATATCTTGTTCAATTTCGACAAAAAAATCCACTAGAATCCATAATTGGATTATTTTGCAAGAAATGCAGTTTTACTTCATCAATTTCTCTGCCAAATCCATCAATTCCAACTTCTGTTGGTCTATTTTGACTCTTGATAAAATTTTGGAGGCAGTGGTATTTTGGTCATTTTTGGCCAAAAATTTTCTCTCTCTTAAAATTACCTTCAATCGGTGATCTTAAGGTTTATTTAATGATGATACTTCATTCCCCTCCTTTATATAATCACTTTCAGGTCTCAGTTCGATCTGGACCGAACAGTACTGGTGGGGCCCTCACCAAGTCCTTTCGGTTCCTTATCGAACAGGCCTTCATTTAGATTCTAAGATCACCATGTTTTTGGTAATTTCTGAGCCTCTTATTTCTCTTTAACATCATCAATTCACAAAGTCTCACTCCCTTCAGATTATTTTACTTAATCTACAATTATTTATTTTCTCTATGTATTCAGACGACACAGTACTACTGGGGATGTTTAACATTTCTTAACACATTTCTTAACACATTTCTTTCCAAAAGTATCAAAAGACATCAGACCAACCATGCTCTGATACCATTTAATCTGTAACGATCCGTTACCACATTTTTCACGTTATTCTACACAACTTATCCGGTTAGGCTGTCTGTGATACTTCACTTTACACTTAATGTTAAACAACTTTTGTACATCAATGTTAACATTATACACATCCCCTCTCTTATAAAAATGTAGTACTGTATATATGTCTAAATACAGAAAATAAATGATCGTACCTCATATATCTCAGTCGGCTTGTCACATTATCCTTTGTTTACAACCGTGATCCATAATCCTCGGATCTCACAATCATCAAAAACCTAAAATGTTAAAATTGGGGAGTGAGCAAACCACGGCTCAGTAAGAGAGTTATATGTCACACTTGATATTTAGCTACCTATATGCTGAAAATATTTTTTTCACTTTCTTTAAAATTTCCTAGATTGGCTCTAGGCTCACATGTAGGAAGGATACTACAGTCGACTAGGGATCCAGATAGAGTAAGGCAGGTATTTTAAAATACCTGACTTGTTCCGAAACCTAGAAGCAGCTGTAGAAAGTACTATATCAATTGTTCTCAAAACGATATAATATTCGTTTTCGTAAAGTAAATCATTTATTTCTCTTCACTTCAGTATATTTTAAAACACGTGACAGTTCAGTAGTAAAATAATGGTTTACTTCTATTCTCGTCAGTACAGTTAAAACACGTGACAGTACAGTGGGTTATAAATATCCAAAACCGTTGGATCAGTAAACAGTAGTTTTCGGTACTATTTATTAATTCAGTACCTTACAATTCAGTAAAACCATATCTTATAGCTCAGTAAAACAGTAATATTCAGTAAAATAATATCTCGATACGCTTTAGTCAGAAAATTGTAAACAATAGCTACCAATTCAGTAAACAGTATACGGTAGCTTTCAGTTCAGTAAACAGTAAATGGTAGCTTTCTTTTCAGTAAAACAGTAATCAGTTGCTACCATTTCAGTAAACAGTACAGTTCAGTACTAAACAGTGTTTTGGTACGATTTTTCATCAGTAAACAGTAAATAGTACAGTAGTTCAATACAATAAACAGTACAGTACAGTAAACAAGATTCCGTAAATCCTTTTAGTAAACAGTAAATAGTAAGTGAGACTAGGCATTACCCTACAATCAAATCATGCTATTTCGTCCACTAGGGACACAGTAACAGTAATGAGATCCATGACCATGATCTATAATATGTCCTCGGTGTACACTTGCTAGGTGACAATCCGGGACGCTGATGACTAGCTGGTCAATCAGTCACGTGACAGTAATAGTATGGTATGATGCATGAAGCTCGGGGCCTAAGTCTCAAAACAGTATAAAAATCGTACCATAGCCTTTATGGATTTAAAACACAATAAATCGAATTATTTCACAATTATCCATAAGGCTCACATGTATAAATCATCACCTTTATGAAATTTATAATTTAAATATCATTTCCCAAAATATTTCATAAAAGTATAAATCTTGTTTTCCATATGGTGAAAACAGTTATAAAATCGTCACACTGAAAACAGATCTCGTGACTGTCTTTTTCACCTTAAAAACATATACGCACGCTTTTCCATTCTTTCTTTCCAAAACATGATTTTCAAAGTTATCGGGATTCAAATCAATTATTTTTATGATTTATAGAAAATTAAAAGATTTTTTTTCCAAATCAACACTCCCGTCACCATTTTTCTTCTAAAAACACGTGTAGAGACCTCTAGTCTCGAAATCATAGTTTTCCCATCGTTTCTTAACCTTTATGAAATTTATGTAATTAATTATTTTCATAATGAAAACCATAAAGGTTTTATATAAAATCAAGTGAATATTTAAGAAATATTTATAAAATATTCACTTTGGTCCTTTTTATTTTCTATCTCGTTTCACGTGAATTATCACCTACCGGGTGAATTTTCGGTGATTCCATTTTCACCATTCTCGAAAACATGAATTTTTTAAATTCAAACTTTCATAAATTCATGTTTTATGAAAAATACTTGATTTCTCGATTTTCGTGACTGAAAATCGATTCTCGTGAAATCAAATCATTTATTATGATTTTCAATAATTTTCGGTAATTTTTGGTAAATTTTCGACAGTATATTGACTACCGATTGGCTAGCCTCCTGCACGGAAAATACAGTTTATATTTTCTCAACCGGTACTTCACCACAATTTTAAACCGATAAATCACCATAAATTTCAAACCAATCATTATAAATTGCATTTATAAATTAAATGCATAATTTAAAACATGTGGCCGAATATCCTTACAGGCTGCACATGTCTCCCTTACCTGTCTCGGGTCGGCGATCGCTTCATTCGTCGCGCCCGTGTTCACCTCGTCCAATTTCATCGGCTCGGTCATCGAGGGAATTTTCTGGAAATTAAATTCTAAAATTTAGAATTTTTCCATAATTATTTAAATTAAATACTTAGAATTAATTTCTGAAATTCTTATCGAATTTCTCGAATTTTTCAGGGTTTTTCGAATTTTCGGGATTTCTCGTAATTTCCAAAATTTCCAAATTCTGGAAATTCTTCTTTTTCTCTTTTTTCTTTCTTTCTTTCTTTTCTTTCTTTTTCCTCTTTCTTTTCTTTTTCTTTTTCTTTTTCCCTTTTTCCTTTCCCAACCGAACCGGTCACCTCCCCTCACCGCCGGTTCTTCTCCGGCGGTTCGGTGGCCCCTTAGCTGGCCGGCGCCACGACGAGCTTGGATCTGGCCTCCATTCATCCCAAATCGGCGGCACGATAGCGGATCTACTCAGTTTTGGCTCGGTTTCTCCTCCTCCTCGTTCCTCTTCCTTCGGCTGCCGTTAGCCTCACCGGTGGCTCCCTCTTTCTTCCCCTCAACTCCATTGAGGTTTGGGTGGCGGTGGTGGTGCCTGGATTGGCCGGCATCGCCGATTTCTTCCCTCCTGTTCTCTTCGATTTTTCGCCTCGTTTCTCCTCCTTTCCCGCCGTCGGCGACCTCTTTCCTTCTTCTGGCCAGTGGCATTTCACTCTTTTCGTTTCTCCCTCACCGACAGTGGTGGCGGTTGCAGCCGTCGGCCTTTGTCTGGGAAGGGTCGGGTTTCCCCCGATTCTTCCTTCTCTTTTGTTTCATTTTTTTTTCTGTTTTCTTTTTTTTTTGTATATCATATACTATATTATTTTTATATAATATATATAAACAATATATAATAACATATATTTATTTTATACCTATACTATATATTTTAAATATAATAATATTAATTTATATATAGTATTGTACTATATATATTATATAAAAAGATATATGTATATTATGTATTACAAAATATATATATATATATAGTATATATATATATGTATATTTATATACTTTAAAATTCAAATAACCTTTATATATATTCTCAACTTTAATGTAAATTAATATTTATGTTTCTTATATATGTATATATTTATATATATACAAAAATATACATATGTGCTATTTAAATTTACGACATAGTATATATTCATATATATACCAATGTATAATTATATATACTATATATCATTTAAGTACATATGTATTTGTATAAAAATATATTTATATAATATATAATTATATAAATATATTTCAGATTCATTTCTTATTTTCTTATTTAATTTAGATTTTCATTTATCCAAATTAAATTTTCTTTCTTCATTATTTTTCGAATTTCCAAATATTCTTATTTCCACTTTGATTTTTCTTCACTTGAATTTCTCAATTTGTCACTTCCTCAATTCTCGGAATATTCCACCATATTCCAATCTCCAACGATATTTCTATTTTCTTTAATATTGATTTCCAATATTAACCAGTGAAATTTTACGGTTATCACAATTCCCAATTTACATCTCATTTTTGGGAGAATTTTAGGACGCTATGGGGTCCTGACTGAATTTCAGCACCGCTTTTCATCCGCAAAGTGTTGGACAGTCAAGCGAGTGATTTAGACTCTCAAGGATATGTTAAAAGTGTGTGCACTGGATTTTAAGGGCTCCTGGGACGACCATTTGCCACTAGTAGAATTTGCATATAATAACAGCTATCAGGCTAGCATTGGCATGGCAGAAGGTGTTGGTCCTCGATTGCATGGGAAGAAGTAGGAGATTGGAAATTATTAGCTCCCGACTTGGTAGAACAAGCTTCCCGTGATGTACAGCTTATCTGTGAGAGATTGAAAACAGCTTAGAGTCGGAAGAAGAGTTATGCAGACATGAGACGCCGACCCTTAAAGCTCTCAGTTGGTGATTCAATGTTCCTTAAAGTCTCCCCGTCGAAGGGCATAATGAGATTCAGTAAGAAAGGGAAGCTGAACCCTCGATACATTGACCTTTCGAGATCTTAGATAGCATAGGAGACGTGGCGTATCGATTGGCACTACCTCCAGAGTTATCCGGGTGCATAATGTGTTCCATGTCTTAATGCTCAGAAAGTATCATCTCGATCCATCTCACGTAATTTAGTACGAACCACTGAAGATCAGGGAAGATATGAGTTACATGGAGAGACCTATCTAGATTCTAGATCGAAAAGGTAAAGTATTGCAATCTAAGACGATTCCGTTAGTAAAAGTTTTCTGGCAGTACCATTCTGAAGAGGAGGCAACGTGGGAATTGAAAAACCTGATGCGAGATAAGTACCTAGAGTTGTTTAGTGATTAGTCCGATTTAAATTAGGAGGATCAAATTTTCTAAAGGTAGGGAGGATGTGAGAGCCAGTTATACTATTATTGTATGATGTTAGACATGGGATCACTATTTAATTCTTGTATATTTTGTAAGTTATAAGTGAAACAATGATGTGGGCCTCACTGACTTTATAGTGTCTAGATAGATATGAGACTGTCAAAATAGTGTTCGGAGGCTACAATAAGCTTAAGGGAAGAATTTCGAGCCCAAAATATGTTATTTATATTATTTTGGGAAACATGTAAGTAGTTTAGAAAATGACGATTAAGGATATAGTCCAGTGGCATTTTTGAAAATTGTGGTCAAACTAAAATGAATTTGGACCAAGTGAAAATAGCATGATATTGTGAAAATAGCATGATATTCTATAGGAAAATAAGTCCTAGGTTATGTCAATAGATAGATCGAATCGGTGGTTAAATTAGAAATTTACGCGATTTACCTGATAGGGGTAACTTCGTAATTTCACCTTCATGGTAGGTCAAACCCGAACCAAACCACCTTTATTCATCAAAATATGTTTCATACTAATTTTTGGTGATGAAATCTAAATCTTTGGAGTGTGATTACATGATTAGAAAAATTACAGAAGCTTAAGGACATTTTTGTCCAAAAATCTCAAAACAAGGGCATTTTTGTAATTTTGCTCATATCTAGGATTTTCTAAATAATTCTTCTTACAAGTGCCAATCACTATTCATCATCTTTCTCCCTCACCCTCACGCCACCATTGAAGGAAAAAGAAAAAAAGAAAAGAAAAGAAAAGCTTCCATATCTCACCAAATTCACCATATCTCATCAAATTATCTTCTACAAACCTCTTCTACTCATCATCCTCGCTTCACCCATACCAAAATCTCATTGAATAAGTGACAAAATAAAAAGAAAAGAGGAAGAGAAGAATTCGGCCACAAGGTAACTTTCACTATGCTTGAAGTTTTATTTGATTTTAATAGTAGGAAATGACTAATTTAAGCATGCTAAACATGAATCTAGTGTTAGATTCAATAGAATTGAATTAAATCAAGTTCCACCATTCATGATGGTTTCAGCCAAGTAGGGAAGTCCATGAAACCATAGTGTTCAATGCATGAAAATGATGCCAAATTGATGAATGAACATGGCTAAGCATGAATGTAAAGTTAGATTGTTGAAAATTCATGTTTCTGGCATAAGGGACCATTTGACCATTGAAAGGGGAGGTAGGATTATGGGTGCATTTGTTGAATTTAGGGTGCTATAATACTGTAGAAATTATGAGGAGTCCACCATTGCAATTGGATTTAAAATGGAGAAGTTATGTTTTAGCACCAGTAGAATTTATACTGTTTTAATATTTCCAGTGTATAAGGTGGCTGCAATTATTGAAAGAAATTAGTTTAAAAATTATATTGAGGTTAATAAATATTGTTGGTGAATTTCTTTGCAACTTGGGAGAAGTGAGTCAAGTGTGGTGCTATCAGTGAATTTGCCGGAGTTAGACAGGTAAGGGATGCGTGTGTAGACTGTAGGGATATTATGAATGCGTGGTTTAAATGGAAAAATTTTTATGAAAATATTTTGGAAATTAAATGCTTTGGAAACTATGCAAATTGTGGTTTTTGGCTAGATTAGAATTGTGTTTTAAGTGCAGGGAGGTTAGGTAAATAGCAGCCATTATGCTGCTGAAATTTCTTGAAAAATTTTGTAAAAATATCATGAAATATTTTAGTGCATTATTGAGTGAATCCATAGCCTTAGAAATTAAATATTTAATATTTTCATAAAATGGTGATTTACCAAAAAACATTATTTAAATATTCATGTTACCGAATTTTATTAAAGTGAACTTACTGATACCTTCCTATAAGTGTTTTACAGTGTGATAGAAGTTTTATAAAAATTATTATTGAAGTGTGAATATTTTATAAACTGTTTTTGCTGTACGTTCACTGTGTTATAAAATAACCTTTATGGACTGACTGAAGATTTTATCTATTATTATAAATTTCCATAAAGGTGATTATACTGTTTATATACTGTTTTGAGACTGTTAGGCCTCGTATCATGCTCACGTGTTATTATCACTGTTACTATGCTGTTGATACTGATCCTATCTTTAGCGTCCCAGTTGTCACTTGATCAGTGCACACCGAGGACACTTATAGACTATGGCCATATGTCTCACTTGTTATTGTTTCTCTATGGGGACTATAGCATGATATATTCTGGGTGTTGCTGGTCTCCACTACTGTTTACTGTGCTGTTTTTACTATATCGTATTGTTACTGAAACTGTTTACCGTACTGTTCTCTGAACTATTATTATCACTAAGCTGTTTATCATACTAAACTGTCACTGTACTGTTTACTGAGATTTATTAAACTGTGAAAGTGATATTATAATGTGAAAGCGAAATTATTTCTTAAATAATTTATTTAATGGTTTTTATATACCATTTATGTGATTTAGTATATATTTATATTTATTAAATGATATTTATATCAAACTCAACTTTTACACTCTATAGTCGCTTCTAGGTTCCAGTACACGACAAGTATTCTAAAATACCTCCCATACTCCATCCAGATTCCTAGCTGACTATAGTATCCTTCCATATCGACTGTAGTGTACTGATAGGAAAATAAATGCTTTTATGCATATAGATTTCATAATATCAGTTCTACATACAATTCTCTTACTGAGCACCTTTCGCTTACCCCTTTAGTTTCCATCTCCACAGATTGTTTACAATGACCGCGTGATATATAGATCCAAGAATTTTGGCTATGCTTTTGGTTACCCCGAGGCAGCTTAGTGTGGATCCTGATGGTATATTTATATCCTTTATATGTTCAGACTTATTGTACAGTACTATTTCACTTGTAAATTATGAACAGGGGATGTAATCGTTGAATGAAATATTATTATGTAAATATTTCTATTTATGTAAGTTAAGATAAATTACTTTAATAAAGTGTTCACTGTTTAAAGAAAGTGTGAAATAAAGGCATCGCAAAGAGCATAACCATTACCATAAGTGTGGAAATGTATGAATTACTGTATATTCGGACTGTGACAAGACAAATACATTTCGTATACTTTTTTGAGAGATGACGATTAACCTAGACTATAAAGTGACACTTCTTGGCATACCAATGGCCGTGCGGATCGTATCATGCCAACAATTGTCAATTAGGTTCGCAAACAAAATGTTAGTATGTTTGTTAGGTGTCTCTCTTATAGAAGTTGCAAAGGAGATGCATATTGGTTGGGGGCCAAGTGTGGGTTGTATTGGCTGAGATCATACTTTGGCGATGTGATCAACAGAAAAAGTGATGACAGAATAGTGCATGTTACTTGAGCATAATTGCTCCACTTGGGAGCAACTTTTTATGGATAAGAGTGATTCCCATGTTCCTGTAACATTATTGGCCTATTTAGAGGATCTATTAGCTATTAGTGAATATGTTGGGGTGTAGCTACTTTTGTGTATATGTATAGACAACTCAATCTTATGAACTAGTCAGGAGTTACATGGGATTGCCAATTATTTGACCCTTCTGTAGGTATTATGATTTATAATTATAAATAATTAGTTAATTATTATTTTTTATAAACAATATATTAGTGATTAATATTTTATTTAATGTAGGCTTGGATTTACGCTCACTTTTTATCATTGAGTCCGAAGTTGAACTTCATGTACGATGAGAGTTAGCCTCTAGCTCGACGATGGAAGCCACTTGGTTACGGCCAAAATGCCCAAGTTTTGCTAGAGCAGCTGGATGACCTCCAGATTCATCAGGTGTGCTAGGATCTGTGTTGGAGGCATCATCCGTTGCCTCCGATCACATTTTTCATAAATTGCTGAAAAAATTTAGAGATTTTGTGGAGTCGTATCATCCAAAGAGAGTGTTACGACAATGAGCTATGTACAAACCATACCTTTGACACCTTTAGCGCCATATAGAGCACAAAGAGTTACTGCGAATTCCATTTATCATGTTGCTTATAAGTTCATGGATCAGTTGTGAGAGAGATGGACTATGTATGTGCTTACGAAAGAGAACAAAGGGCAAAAATGCGTGACCTCAGGTGAGATAGCTCCAGATTAAATAGCTTGGTATGACTCAATTTCTCATTAGTTTGTATAAAATCCTATACGCAGATCAAGGCTTTAGGCTAGATCGGTCAATTTTGATTATTTTGATGTAAGTTATTAACCCTAAATCCTATGTGCATAAAATTTACATTCATGCCAATTAAAATCTCTCTATTGTCTTATCTTATAGTGCATGTTGAGGGCCATGTCTCATATTTATGTATTCATCAGTGACAACAAAGATGTAAAGACACTAACAAAAGGACTTTACAACTTGCAAGAGATATTATTGGGGTCATCAAGTGCAAGTAGTAGCAATGGTTCTATACCAGTAGCTATTACATCAACGCCACCTGCAAGGGCAATAGTTTTCCCCTTACCTTCATCAAAGGCAGCTCCTACTTAAGCTTCTTCAAAGACAACTCCTCCCCTAACTATATCAAAGACTACTCCTTCCTTAGTTCCATCTGAGACAGCCTTTCTCCTAACTACATCAGAGATAGCTCTTACCCCAGCTACGTTAAAAATAGCTCCTCCCTTTGTTCCATCATAGATAACTTCTCTCCCATTTACGATAGAGATAGCTCATCCAAGCGAATGGTTTCTTTAGCGGCAACATTTGATCTTGATAACAAATTTTTGAAATCCTCAATAGGAGATACATAAGTAAGCTCCCACTCATGAGCACAATTATATTGATACAATGCCAGTTTCATGCAACCTGAGGTATTGGTGTGAACAGGTCCATAAATACCTAAAAAATAACACTATTAAACATATGTAAAAATTTTAAAAAAAATCTCAAGTTCGACAATCATATTATTGTTAGAACCTCAAAAAATAAGAATTGTTACCGAGTCTAATTGTAACAAATCTATGCTAAAGTGGTAAAGCTAGTGCAATTCTAAGCGAAGATATGTCAGGCACTGTCTCGTAGATATATGGACTAGCACAACTTTATTCCGTGTTGCTATTAAATGACCCATATCAAGTAAGTTCATCCATTTATCATAAGGACCGGTGTGTTGAAAAAGGATAATGTCTCTATCAATTCATTAATATGCTTTATGAATCCATAGAGATTAACATAATAAGCTGGAAAATCACATATCTTATTAGTCAAATCTCGTTGCACCTTAGACCATGCATCAAAACCTATATCTAGCAAACCAGCTATAGCTCGAAAACCATAATGTCTATCTGAGCCAACATCCACCGTATAGTGTATTTGTTGACATCTCTAATGGGAAAGAATCAATAAATTTCAGTTTTTTTTTCGATGAATTGGTAGTTACTTCCTCTTCATCACTGAATTGACTAAGACAGGTGTTTAGGCACTATCATGTTGAGATTTAACATTCTTAAAGTATGAATAGGCACGTCAAGTTGATTTGCTTATTTTTAATTTTGGATGACCTTTGATTTTAGCCTTGTCAAGTTAAGGAACAATGAATGTAGTTACTTGTGATAACCGTAAATTTTTTCATTTATTGGAAATTAGAAATATTGAAAATAAATATTAGAGAAATTAAATAAGGGGAAATAAATAAAATTTGCAAGAAACGGGATATTGGTGAAAATCCTGAGAAATGAGGAAGTGATGAATAAGGAAATTCGTGTGAAGGAAATTAAATGGAAATAAAAATAAAGGAAATTCTTGTGAAGGAAATTAAATGGAAATAAAAATAAAGTCGGAGTTATGGAAAATAAGGAAAGGAAGAATTTAAATTGGATTAATGAAAATCCAAAATTTATAAAATAAAAATGCGTATATTATATATTTATATAATTAAATTACATAAATATATTTACACATGTTTTTATATAAATACATATGTATGTATATGAATATTAGTATATATTATAAAATGAAATATATACTATTTTGTCTTAAATAAATACATGTGGATATTATAAAATGTATTTATATAATTATAAATATATATGTACAGATATATATATATATATATGAAATATATATATTATTACTTTAAATAAAAGTATATGAATATAGAAGAAAAGTAAATGTGGTTTTATATTAAAGTTTAAATGTATAAATATTGTATTATACCATCTATATAATTTGTACATGTAAAGGTTATTTATTTTTAAAGTATATAAATATACATACATATATATATATATATATACAAGATATATATTTTGTAATATACAATATATATAATTTATGTATATAATATATATTGTATATTGTATTACATTAAAATGAAATAATATATGTATGATATATATAATATATATTATAAGTATAAAATATAAATGATAGTGTATAATATATAGTATGTATTATATTACTAAAAAGGGAAGACAAAATAAAAACAAAAAAACAAAAGAGGAAAGAAAATGGAAGGAAGGAATCGGGAACCGACCTTCCCAGCCAGAGGGGCCGACGGCGGCGAAGCCGCCACCGCCGGCGAGAGGGAAAAAGGAAAGCGAGACGCCACCGGCCAGAGAGAGGAAAGAAGCTGCCTGCGGCGTGAAGGAACAGAAACAGAATCGACGGAAACGAAGGAAAATCAGGAGAGAAAAGAAAATGGCGGACGGCGGTGCCGGCCGATCCAGGCACCGCCACCGCCACCGAAGCTTCACCAGAGGAAGAGGAAGTCGATGGAGGCCACCGGAGGCGCAATGGACGGCGGAGGAACGCCGGCGAAGAGGAAGAAGAAACCGAGGCAAAACCGCCTCGATCCGTCGCCGTGCCGCCGATCCAGGGCAAACGGAGGGCACCGGCAAGTTCGTCGTGCAGCCGGCCAGCTGAGGGACGCCTGAACCTTTGGAGAACCGGCTGCCGGCGAGGAACCGGCGAGGAAAGGAGCTGGACTGGTCTGAACCGGTCTGACCGGGAAAGGAAGAAGAAAAAAGAAAAAAAAAAGAAAAGAAAAAGGAAAAAGAAAAAGAAAAAGAAAAAGAAAAAGAAAAAGAAAAGAAAGAAAGAAAAGAAAAAGAGGAAAAAGGAAGAAAAAGGAGGAAAAAGAGGAAAAAAGGAGAATTTCGGGAATTCGAAAAATTCCCGAAAATTCGACAACCCGGGATTTTACAAATTCGGTAAGAAATTTCCTGAGAATTTAATTTCAGAAAAAAATTAAATAAATTATGAAAAATTCTAAAAAATTAGAATTTTAATTCCAGAAATTATTTTCAGCAATCGGGATAAGGAATCGGGAGAAATGGAGTGCGGGCGCGATCGATAAGCGGAATTCGCCGACCCGGAAAAAGGTAAGGGATGCATGTGCAGCACTGTAAGGATACTCAGTCTGCATAATTTAATTGAAATATTTTATGCAATTATTTTATGAAAATTATTATGATACATGATTTGCTGAAAATAATTTGGGAAGAAGTACTGGCTGAAAGATTTTAAACTGTATTTTCCATGCAGGAGGTTAGTAAATCGGCAGCCATTATGCTGCCGAAAATTTTAGAAAAACTTTAAAAAATCATATTAAATGATTTTATTTCCGAATTTCGATAGTAAATCACGAAACATGAGGAAATTACTAAATTTCATAAAACATGAATATAATGAGATGAAATTTTAAAATATTCATGTATTCGAGAATGGTGACAATGAAACCACCAAAAATTCTCGGAATAGATAAATTACACGAATTACGAGACGAAAGATGAAGTGAAATATAGTGAGGATTCTTATGAATATTTTTATAAATATTCACTAAGGGATTTTAACCCTTATGGTTTTAAATCATGGAATTATATATTTATATAAATTCCGTAAAGGTGTATTTTATGATGAGAATTACGGTTTTGAGATTGGTTGGTATTCTTATCATGCTGATGCATGATATGTGATATGTTTAGTCCCGGTGGACATCTAATCAGTGATCCACCGAGGACAATATAGGTTATGATCATAGATTTGACCAGTGTACTTCCTTACCCTCCGAGGTATACAGTATGATAAGATTGATGTCTATCTTAGACTCCATAAATGATAGGTAATATGTTTTCAAAAGGAAGAAATGATAATTCTAATATTCTTTCTATTGTCTCAAATGAAATATTAGATCATAAGTACTACATGAGATCTGATAAGACAGTGGAAAGTACATATGGCATAAAGGCCATACCGAGCAGAGACTCGATGATTGAACCGTGAGAGCCACCTCTAGAGTCCTTCGGGAACTAAGTGCTACACGTGTTCTGATGCTTCAGTACAGGCCATACCGAGCAGAGACTCGATGATTGAACTGTGGGAGCCACCTCTAGAGTCCTTTGGGAACTAAGTGCTACACGTGTTCTGATGTTTCAGTACAGGCCATACCGAGCAGAGACTCGATGATTGAACCGTGGGAGCCACCTCTAGAGTCCTTCGGGAACTAAGTGCTACACGTGTTCTGATGTTTCAGTACAGACTCGATGATTGAACTGTGGGAGCCACCTCTAGAGTCCTTCGGGAACTAAGTGCTACACGTGTTCTGATGTTTCAGTACAGGCCATACCGAGCAGAGACTCGATGATTGAACCGTGGGAGCCACCTCTAGAGTCCTTCGGGAACTAAGTGCTACACGTGTTCCGATGTTAGTATGAGAAATCGTAGGATATTGTGACGATAAGTAAGTGATTGTGATTCATGAATTCGACAAATGTCAAAGGATGAAATAGATCTGGTGCATATGACATATGATGTGTGTGATATATCGGATGAGTAAGGCACTGGGGTGGTAAATCCCTGGTTAACAGAGATCCAGGCACTCCCGGTCCTTACAATAAGTTCGTTTCTTTCACACTTAATCATACTGATAAAAAGAATGATGCCTTGTGAACTTAAGAATGGAATAGATTTTAATAGCTTATTTTGCTTTTTAAAGGACGGAACTAATTAAGAGAGTACATTAAAACATGAAATAAGTTTTAAAGAAATAAGATGATGATTTAACTAATAATCTTTTCAAGGAATATACGAATATTAATTATTTTATTTAAATGCTTTGTTTCGTAGAAGCATTATTTTGAAAAGCATATGAAAAAGGTTATGAAAGTTTGAAAGAGAAAAGGATTTATTAATTCAAAACGAAATGAAAATTTTCTCTACAGTTGCTTCTAGGTTCCGGAACAAGTATGGTATTCTAAAATACCTACCTTACTCTAATCGGATCCCTAGCCGACTGTAGTATCCTTCCTACATGCGAGCCTAGAGCACATAAGAAAAATGAAAAAGATTTTCAGCATATAGGAAGCTGAGTATCAAGTGAGGCATATAATTCTCTTACTGAGCCGTGGTTTTGCTCACCCCTTAATTTTCAACATTTCAGGTTTTGATGAATGTGAGTTCAGTGGATTGTGGATCTGGCTGTACACGAAGGACAATGTGTCAGACCGATTGTTTATTTGAGGTATGATCATTTATTCTCTGTATTTAGACATGTCAACAGTACTACTTATCTGATAAATTACGATAGGGGATGTGTATAATATAAACAATACATTGTAAAATTGTTTAACAGTCAGTACAAGTGAAGTATCACAGACAGCCCAACCGGTTAAGATGTGTATAAGAAGATGAAAAATGTGGTCACGGGTCGTGACAGATTTAATGGTATCAGAGCAATGGTTGGCCTGATGTCTGTGGATACTTTTGGAAGGAAAAGAGTTAAACATCCCCGGTAGTACTGTGTCGTCTGAATACATAGAGAAAATAAATGATTGTAATGGAGTAAAATGATTTAAAGGGAGTGAGAAAGTATAAATTGAGAATGTTAAAGAAGAAAATAGGCTCAGAAATTACCGAAAAATTGGTGATTCTTCTAATCTATATGAAGGCCTGTTCGGTAAGGAACAGAAATGGACTCGGTGAGGGCCCCACCAGTACTTTTCTGTCCGAACCGAACTGAGACCTGAAAGTGATGGTATAAAAGAGGGGGATAAAATATCATCATTACATAGACTTTAATATCACCGATTGAGGGTAATTTGAAGAGAGAGAAAATTTTTAGCCAAAAATGACCAAAATACCCCTACCTCGAAAATTTTAATGGGAGTCAAAATAGATCACCAGAAGTTGGAATTGATCGATTTGACAGAGAAATTAAGGATATAAAGTTGAAGTACAAGCAAAATAATCCAATTATGGATTTTAGTGAATTTCTCTATCGAAATCGAATGAGATCTAAATTGCTAGTATAAGTATCAAAAAGGATACTATCAACTTATAGATGATCAGTTCATTGATTTGAATGTATATTGAGGAGAAAAAAATATAAAATAAAATAATAAATGTCGAAATGACGAAAATGCCCCTATGCTGGGCGATGTTCGGAACAGTGATAAAAACGAGTTGATTTGGAATCCATTGATAGAAATGGAATTACTAATGGCATAGAGGATGTCAGATGAATATAACGATCCCTATTACTGATTCCACTAACACTTAGATTACGGACGTGAATTGGGAATTTGTTTCCCGATAAAACCGTGCGTGAGGTGGATCCTGTGTGGATCCCAGTGGGTAGCCATCGCCTCACAGATCGGACAGTACGGATGAGTGGCGTTGTCACAGCAATCGTTGTCGATGGGCCCAAAAAGGGGTTGCCATGGCCGGTTGGGCTGGTCCGTCACAATTGTGTACGGGCGGACGGCAAACGAGCCGGGGCCTTATATGATGCGATCCAAAGAGTGTAGTGGAATGTCATCAGATGATTGACCCGGTTATTGGCTGTAAGGGTCGAAAAATTAAGAGTGTGCTGAACGGGATCGTTGAATACTATGAAGAGTGAGATGATTACAGGAATTGACTGATGAGGTGAACAGTATCGATAATGAAATACATACTGGTGTGGTTACTTATGGTTCTATACGTTTTACTATTTTGAGGTATCAAACTGATAATCGTATATAGAACCGACATATCTTGAAATATGTGCTACAGAATGAAGTACTGTGTGGAGTACTGTAAGTTAGAGAATAATTATAAGAATAGTGAAGTTATAAAAAGAAGATGACAGGTAACCTAAATTCTTCAGGACCCTTGAGACAGAACTGTGATGGGCGACTCAATGATGGGCGACCTGTAGTGGATCATGTGTTATGAGATACAGGCGAACTATGTCATCGCCGACTCACTAGTAAGGGTAAACCTAGGGCGAAAGGAATCGCCTAGGGAATGCTCGCCAACGGTCGATACGAACAGGTGGGACTCTTACAAGAAGCTTAGTGATAACACGAGTGTAAAGAACTAGGTACGTAAGGGTGCCAAGGTTCAAACCTCGTGGAGAATATACTAAAGGGAACTAAGCCTGAATTCAGTAAATGGAAATGGTTTTAAAGTGAATAACGGAATTGAAACGGGTAGCTGTGAAGTGTGTTGAGAATCATTGTAATTGATACAGCTTACCACAATGAGATTCGTAACGCTGTAAAGTATGATTAGTTGTGCTAGGGAATATTATCTGTACTGCATTCATTAATGCTAAATCCCTATCAGTAACAATGATAGAAGGTGTTGAATCAGAAGACATCGAACTTCTTAATTTCTCTAATGCCCACGTGTAGTTGTCATTGTGCTTAGCCTCCATGTAAACAAATGCATCATAATATGTCAAATTTGTAGATTTCACAGCAACAATATCAAGCAATTGGAGTTGATATCTATTAGTTTTTTATGCACAATTCATAACTAACACATTGGGAAATGCATTCAACAATATTATAATTGTTAGATGTGCCCAAAGGAAGTCTTTAACACAATCACTTGACTCAACACTCCTATGCCACTTAACATATATACAATCATTCAAATGTTTCATAAGTTGTTGTATCTGTGATCTACTAACTTTGTCAACCATTCTATATTTTTGTTGTGCATTGTATATGGTCTTTATGGTGCTCACATTCTTCTCAACATGTTGTTTCAACATTATTAGTATATTTCTTGCTTTTACCATAGTCTTTATACTTTGCTCTTTCATTGACAATCAACCAATAAAAGAATGTCCTTCTAACTATTGCAACCAAATGATAATGCATCCTATATACTACTTTGATTGCCTAATTATCGTCCCTTTCCAATTTCACCCACTATATCTCGAATCAAAAATTACATTTCTTTGTTCTCATTCCCAAGCCGTGAAATTCCTTTTTATTTGACCTATATGTTCCATTTCGTTCACATACAAGTCGAATTCTAGGTTTTCTTCTGAGAATTCCAACTTCAAATAATTTATTCACAACAACAAAACCTAAGTCTTTTTCAACCTCTCTAGTTGTTATAATCAAGGCACTTCGATTATTAAAAACTTGAACAATATAAATTTATTAATTTGTTTTTTAATTATTTGTATTAAAACATGATATTAATTTTAAAGTTACTTACCTTGTTAGTAGAAAATGCATCTATATAGTCAAATATTTCATCATCCACTCTTTTGAATTCTTCATTGTACAGTACTATTCTTTTGTCACTTTGCAAATATTAAACACTAATTAATTATAATTATTTCAATAAAATTAATAATAAAATTCATTAATTATAATTATTAAAATAAATTTTATAAGAAAATTACAACATGGTTGCTTGTGTAAGACAACTTGAGCTAACACAATTTATCCACGCAAGCTACCTTGCGTAGATAAAAGCTCCCTACGTAAGTTTCCTTGCGTGGGGAGCTGGGGAGCTTATCCCAATGTAAGGTGCCATGCGCTTAAACAAGCTCCTTGTGCAAGGCAGCTTGCGTGAGGAGCTCATCCTAGCAGAAGGCACCTTGTGCTGTGACAATTTTAATGCTAGTAATTTCCCAATGCAAGACACCTTGTACAAGCACTTTTGCGTGGGGTCATACTGCCTTGCGCGGGGAGCTTGTCTCAGCACAAGGCACCTTGATCTGGGATATTACCAACATTGAAAATGTCCAGTGCAAGGTGCCATGCGCTTAAACAAGCTTTTCACCGAAGGTAGCTTGCGCATGGAGCTCATCCTAACATAAGGCACCTTGCTCTGGGACAATTTTAATGCTGATAATGTCCCAGCGTGAGACACCCTGCATAAGTGCTTTTGCATGGGATCATGCTCCAAGGGCAAATTCACTTGTGCAGGCAACGAAAAGTGTGAAAATATATTTTAAGACATTTTTCCTTTTTGATGTTTTTGAAGCTTACCTCTTCTTCAATTTCATATTCTTTAATGCTATCATAATAACTACTCTCACTTAAATTTTTTTTTTTGTTAGAGATAACAAAACAGTAAAAGACTTTAGGGGTTAGAAGAGGAGAATAGTAAAAAACATGAAGCTAATGAAGAAAAGAGAGAAGAAGATGAGTTATGTGTTTTGGAAATTTTTATTAGGGTATTTTTGTCTTTCCATACGGGTTTGTTTGTGTTAAAAATATTGAAATTTAAAGAGTAAGAATTGTAGTGTGAATAGAAATTCTCGTGACAATATGCAATTGATATCAAGAACATTTCACAAATTCATATTTACTAAAAATTAGAAAAATTCCTTATTGATGATTCGAGATTACAATTTAACAATATAGATTTAAATATTAAGATTGTTATCTACAAAAGAAAGAGCTATCACTAAATGCATGGGGTAACACTTTTCTAGTATGAAAATATCTCTTTTTCTTTTGAGATTTAAGTAAGGAGCCATTATTTTAAAGAGAAATCCTAGTAAAATTCTTCTCAAAGCATGTATAAGATGATTCAAGGGAAGTACAAAAGGCTAACATTGTACAAATGTGCCAACCTAACAACTTTTTCATCATCAAGCTCTTATATAAAAAAGAATATAAGTTAGAAAAGAAAGGGAAATGCAAGCAGTTTGCATGAACTAGTCTTGGCAATCTATGTTTCTTTGTCGTGTTGTGTGTTAAACTTGAGACATGACATGATACGAATTATTAAAACACGTATACAACATGAATTACAAAATGTGTCTAAATAGGAAAAACGAACATGACACTTATTTTATATGTGTTACACGCAACACGACATGATTGACATATTATAATTGTCCACGTAACACGATACGACACGATATGATTAACATGACATAACATGTTTAAACACAAATAACATAATTAGACATGATTGACACGAACAGATATGACTAACTGTCACACCTCGAGAGATGCAACAGTTTGTATACTTTTGCGAAATTTAGAATTTTTTGGCTAACTTCTTCCAATTTTTCTTTACATCGATTTGTCATGTGAGCCATGTCATCTTAATTAAGAAACATTTTCCTGAATTTTACCAAAATGATGATAAACTTAGGAAATTAAATAAATAAAATAAAACAAATAAAATGAAATAAATAAGAATAATAAAATAATATAAAGTAACAATATAATAAACTAATGAAATAATAAAATAAAAACAATAAAATAAATAAAAATAAAGATAATAAAAATAATAAAATGATATGTTAACCAAATAGACAATTAAGATAAATAAATAAAATCTAAGGTGATTACAAACACGTAATTATCTCATAAATTTCTAGGTAAGAAAACTTCTCTAAATCTTACCTGAATGATGAAAAAATTTAAAGACGATACTCAACATCAAGGTTGTTGTTTACTCCTAAGAGTCATTAAATAATATTAGGTGTACCAAATAAAATTAAATTTAAGTTACTCAAAAATCAAAATTGTCACATCCCGAACTATCAAATATTATACTATTTCTTATAACTAAATCACTTATGGTTGGGCTGTCTGTAGTGTCGACCTATGTTCAAAATAAGTTTTATAAATTTTCAAGTAAACCCAGGATTTAGATTTATGCGCAGCAATACAGGAATAAATTGAACTTTAGATTTCATTTAATAAATAGGTAAGTAGCACTGTACATCCCACGTGTTATTTCATATAAATAGTACTGTACAAAGAAAATCTGAATACATAAAGATAGCTTGTATACCTTAACGAAATTGAAAGCCCGCCTGAGGGATACCAAAATCAGGTCCTCATGAGCAGACCACAAGCTACTGAAGGTAATCTGGAAGGAAAAATATGGGGTGAGCTTATGCCCAATAAGAAATATACATACAAAAGCTAATACTACATATACTATATGCAATATATATAAAATCATGCTCTGTCACATCCTGAAAATACAGTATTTTACATTTTTCCACACATTTTACAAAGGTTGGGCTGTCTACGATGCCTTTATTTCCCATTCCTTAATACAGTAAACATTTATAGCTGTAATTTACCATTTAGTAAAATATTTACATATCATGATTTATCTATTGTTTACATCCCTTGTTTATAATACGACACAGTAGTACTGTAAAATAAGTTTGAACATATAAAATAAATGATTATACCTCCAGGATCTGTACTACGCTGCCTCAGGGTACTCAAAGTGCAGTCACTGGAAATACTCTTTAGATGTTAAAAATAAAGTAGTGAGCAAACCACAGCTCAGTAAAGGAATTGTATGTAATACTTGATATCGTGAAATCTACATGCTATAAAACCATTTAATTCCTGTATGTGTGCTAAGGACCCTAATAAGAAGGATACTATAGTCAGCTAGGGATCCAGATGGAGTAAGGAAGGTATTTTGAAATACTTGTCTTGTCCCGGAACCTCGAAGCGACTATAAGGAGTAAGTCTTGATTTTTTGAAATAAACTACTTTTCCATAACATTTCATATTCTTTCAAAATCAATACTTTCATTGTATGAAACTTTTAATCAAATAATCTAATATTCAAATTTAAATCATAAAAAGAATATTAGATTATAAATCTTCCTTTTCATTTGAAAACATATCACATATCACATATATCACTAAAATTTCATAAAACAGTATTGTACTCTCTTTAGTATGGTAAACTGTTTAGGAATCATCATCTCTTCCATGGAAAACATGTAGATAATCACATATCACATAATCTCATCATCCATTTAAAATCATCATTTTCCTATCATAAAATGGTGGAGACTAAGGCATCACCCAAGATATATCATGCTATAGTACCTGTAGGGTAGAATAATCATCATATCAGATCTATGGCCATAGTCCATAAATGTCCTAGGTCGTACACTGACCAGGTGTCATCCAGGAATGAATACATATCACATGTCACATATCACATATCAGCATGATAAAGGGGCCTATCAGTCTAAAAAAATAGTGTTCTCATCATCATGTCACCTTTATGGAAATTAATTGCTAGCTTTAAATTGACATATGTATTTTGAAATTACAAAAACTTAAGTAAGCTTTAATGTTTCATTCATATTGTAAATTTGCTTTATTATACATGATTATCTCAAACCATGACCATGATTTAATTATATATTCTTATTGGTCTTAATATTTTACAAAATGAGTTTGAATATTTTCATCAAAGTAATTTTCTCAAGAATATATTGAACACAAGTTTAGAAAATTACTTAATAAGTTTTTGACTAAGTCTTCACTTGAGAAAGTCAAGGAAAACTCCCATAAAACTCATAAAACCAAATATCACATCATTTCTAACCCAAAATGGCCCAGAAAAGTGCAGGAACAAGTTGAGGGATCGATCTCCCATGTTGAGGGATCCATCCCAAAGTGACAGAATGCTCCAGGAAGCATAATTGAAGCATGGGATCGATCTCCTAATGGAAGGGATCGATCCCTTAATGACAGAATGCCTTGGAGGCATGGAATGAAGCAAGGGATCGATCCCCTACCTTGAAAAAGCACTCCAACAGCTAGTTTTGTGAGATACAATGGTAACTTTTGTTTTTGGCTCCAACCAACATCAAGAATACATCCAAGGGACTATAAATTGAGGCTTGGAAGCTCAAGAAAGAAAGGTCAGCAGCCAAGACATATCATTCTTCAATTTCTTCGTCTTCTCCAAGCATCTCAAAGAGTTCAAGAGCTAGAATTCAATATCTTCTATTACTCTCAACATCTTTGTACTAGATAGCACAAATACTTTAGAGTTTCCTTTCAAGAGCTAAATCTTCGTAATCACTTGCCTACCTAGAGGCCTTCTTTGATTACACTCTTTGTAAACCCACTCACATATTGTAAAGCAGATTGAACCCTTGAGTGATATTTTGGGTAGATAAGGTTTACTCCTTAAGCCCGGAAAAAAGAGGTGATAGGTTTCTCTTGAGCCTACAAAAAGAGGGATTGTAAAGGCAAATTCAAGTTAGTAAATTTGGGGAAAATCCTTGGAAGCGTCTCAAGGTAGAGGACGTAGGCAAGGTTGCCGAACCTCTATAAATCACTTGTGTACATTTCTCATTCCCTTCTCTCTTTACTTACTTGCAATTATATTGTGTTTGTTGTATTGAATTTGGATTGCATGCTTGCATAGCCTAGAGAACTTAGAAAATATTAATATAGGCTAGTGAATTTAGAAGTACCAAAAAACGAACCTAAGGTTAGCTAGAAATCGTTTCACCCCCCCTCTCGGTATTGTTATAGAGCCAACATTAATAAATGAGGTAAAATCATCAGTCAGTCCATAAAGGTTTCATAAAATCATATAATGAATATTTATGGAAAATAATTTATAAAATATTCACTTTTCCACTTTTTCCTTTTTAAACCATTTCATATATTGTAGAAAATGTAGGAGGAATTTTCGGTAGTCTCACTTTCATCAAATTCGGTAACATAAATTTTTAAAAAATATTTTTCAGTATATTCATGTTTTATGGAAAATATTAAATATATTATTTCCAAGGCTAGGAAATTATCTCAGTATGCATTAAAATATTTTATGATATTTTTGAAGAATTTTCTAAGATATTTTAGCAGCATAACAGTTGCTATTTCCCTAACCTTCTTGCAATTTCAATACAGTCCCAAAACTCACAAACAGCCACAATTCCATAGTTTCCAAAGCATATCATTTCAAAAATATTCTTACAAAATCATTCATATTAAAATAATGCACTCGAGATATCCCTACAGATCATATACGCATCCTTTACTTGTCTGTTGTATCCGACTCTTTCGAGTGCACCACTTGTAAATCGTTACTCCCGGGCTACAAATAGTTTCACCAGAAATATTAGCTCATTTAATTCTTATTTTTAAGCTATTATTTATGTCTAAATGCAGCCACATTGGACACTGCAAATATTTTTGCAGTATAATTTTTATCGGTAGTATAACATAACTTCTTCGTTTTAAGTCAGATTTTAAATCCGAGCATACCGACAAACTTCTTGTAATTTCTACAGTCTAAATGTACCCTCAAATCATCAAAATCAGCCATGGATCCTAGTCCCCTTGTCATGGCTGAATTCATCATCTTGAATTCCTTAATGTTTTTCAATGATCTAATGGCATATCCTTGCTTAACCTTATCCATTTCATCATCTAGCACCAATTTCATGCATGAAAAGCCATGATTTCCTATAGTTCCTATGTTGACCAAATACCCCCTCTCATGGCAACTTTTTATTTTGCAAAATTTGATTGAATCTAATCCAATGAACATGCTTATCATGCCTTAAGGAACCAATCTAGACTATTAAAATCAAAAGAAGCATGATGGATGGTAATGTACCTTACTTGGCCGAAACTTTGAGGGTCTCTTTCTCCTTGTATTGTGGCTTATACAATGATCTATGGGTATAGGTAAGTAAAGGAGAGAGAGTAGATTAATTTTGTAGTTAAAATTTTGTTGAAATTGTGTATGTATAGTGAGATAGGAAGGTTTGTTTATTTTTCTCCTTTCTTCCTTCTACAATGGTGTGGGGCTTGTTAGGGAGGATGATGAATAGTGCAGGTCAGCTGCTGATGGGTTGATGAAGAGATTTCTAAAAGTAGGCCAAATAACCAAAATACCCCCAGTTATGTAAATTTCGAACAATTTTACCCTCAAGGTTCTGGAGTTGTAAAAACTATGTAATCGTGCTCTAAAATTTCAGATTCTAGCACCAAACACTCTTATTTAATGTATCTTTATGATTAGAAGTGGTTTCATCAACGTATAGTGCACGGATAGTAAGAAATTATGAAATTACTCTCGTGGACCACCAGCGAAAATTTTTTATTTAACGGTCGATTCGATAAATCTATTGATGCTGTCTTAAATTACTTCTCATATAGAATATCATGATATTTTTACTTCGTCCCAATTCATTTTAGTTTGGGTGCAATTTACGAAAATACCCTCGGGATTTAATCGTCAGTTTCCAATTTGTTTGTCACACTTCTCAAAATGATACAAATAAGGTATTTTTGTCGTCAGAATTTCCATAATATCATTATTACACTATCTGTATTCCATTTCATCAGTCATATACACATCTAGGCTCCAAATTCCAAGTAGGGCCCACTTTACTATTTACTTAAAATTTACAAATTATATTCAAAATAAATTAATAATTACATAAATACATGTGTATGGTACAAAATAATCGATTCTCAGATGCTCTTATACATGGAAAACACTAATCGTTAGCATGAATTTCGAAAACAATACTATAGTAGATTAGATAACCAGGCTGAGTATAGAATGATACTTTGAATGTATCTCACTTGTCCCGGCATCCAAGTCCAACTATAGGGAATTCAATAATATTCAATTCAGTTGCTAAATCTTATAAATATTTCTTATAGCTTCCATCTTGCAAAAACATAAAGCATTTAGAAATGTAGTTTTAAAACACTCCGCAAACATTATAAATCACTTCAAACGAATAACTCGACATTATGAAACGTGAATTGTAGTCATCATGTAAATCAAGGTTCAGAACAAATCAAATTCGGGAGTACCTGGATCTATGCTAACCAGGGATTTACCACCCTAGTATGAGCAAAACAATGAGGACTACACTTCACCCAATAGACTCATGCTACGACTTATGAGCATAGTCAAGGGTACCACAATGTGAACTAGCTAGGTAACACCTATGGGAGCTAGATGACTGGGCTAGAGTTAACAACAATCAAAACAGAATGGATAAAAGCATGTACTCGCAGGTAGCTACGGGGCCAACAGTCTCAACACATTTCATAAATCATTCTAAATAAGTTTACGGAGATCCATTCAAAAATTTGTATCTTCAGTCAATCCATAAAGCATTAAATCTAGAGATAATCATACTTACAATATAAAAATCCATGAAAGATCCTCAAGTCAAATTCCAATGTTCAAATAATTTACTCAAGTATCACAGTAATACAAAACATGGATGCAGCATGGAACATGTGAAAACCAATAAGGATTTTCTCGGAAACTAAGTTTCAATTATGGTTTGCATATGCAGCATTTTAGAAGCTTAATCCCAAAATAAGTATTCTCACTCTTTCACCTCTAAAGTCCATAAGTCCAAATTCCTTGTTTCAAATCAAACCGACACTTTCAATTTCACAAAAAGGCATATTTTATCAAAGCAATGCAATGGAGTATCTCTATGACATATATCCCTTACCTCTTAAATTTTTGCAACGACGTTCACTAGCACCAATATTACTTCCCGACTCCTGAATTGCAAATTCATAAATCAAATTTCATCAATTTCAAGACTTCAATTTTGAAAATTGGTCTATGCTTATAATTGTAGACTAATTTTGGCATTTCTTTTTCTTAAATTGTCCTTGCCATAAGTAGTTGACTGGTTACTGGGATAGTTGACTGGTTTTGAAACAGAATGTTTCTGAGTAAAAACAGTCAACTGGTGTGGATAGCAGTTGACAACTTTCAAACAAAATGCTTCTGGGTAAAAAGCAGTTGATTGGTGCGGATGGCAATCGATTGACTTAAGTCGATTACAGAGGCAGTCGGCTGCTATTCAGGATGGTCGACTGGTCTAAGGCTGTTACGATGAAAGTATCCAGATTCTGTGTCTGGGCAGTCAGCTGCTGTTCATGGCAATTGGCCGCTCCCAGACATATTGTTATCCCAACTTCAAAATTCAACTTCCAATTTCATCATTTAACTTATTTCTTCACTTCCTAAGCCCAGATTCATGCTTTTACCTCTATTCTACATCAACTCTACATCATTTTCATATCAACCCACCTTACATATTTGCTTAAAGAGCATTAACTCATAACACTAAAAGAGAAAATCTCATGGTTCTTCATCAATTCCAACTCAAACACAAATTCTAACACCTAAATCACCAACCATAAAGTCATGAAAACATAAGAAAAACCAAGCTTTTTTCCTTTCTTAGCTTAGCCAAATTCCTTGAGGAGTCTCTCACCATGCAAATGGCTACTTTAAGCCTTGATTTGGGTACTAAGATGTAGAGCTCTAAAAACTGTATAGGTTTAGTAAAGAGTGTTTTAAGGTTTAAGGTGGTTTAGGTGGAGTTTAGAAAGCTTTCTCTCTCTTCACAAGCTTGGCTATGGAGGAAAGCAAGAAAGGGAGAATGGCTGTCAAAAATAGAAGGAAAAAGGGCTAGAAAATTCCATAAAATTGGCAATTTATTGTGTAAATGACTAAAATGCCCTCATTCTTAATAAACCTCCCCATTTTGCCCTTCACACTATGTCTTCATTGAAAATAGTCTATCTAACTTCTAAAATATTTCATTTAATCAGGACACACCCCTATTTAAATTTCTCTAATCATTGGTGGAGTTTTTATTGAGGTTCATTTGGTTATTTGGGTGAAATTGCTAAAATACCCTTAACTGTTAAATCGTGTAAATTTCTACTTTTACACATTATTTATTCTATAAGTCTATATAGTCATAAACCTTGTTACATAGAAAATATTTCATCACTGGTAGTTGGTCAAAAGCCATCTCGTTTTGACCCTTATTTACGAAAATTTCGACAGCCTATAGACTTAATCGTTATTTCTTAAATTGTTTCACATTTTTCAAAACATACCTAAATAACTGAGTTTGAGGTGCAAATCCTTACCTTCACATTATTTAGCTCCAAAATTCACTTCTACTAGATTTCACCTTCATCCGGACATTAAAGATCTTTGTAGAGCCCATTATTCAATAACCATTCATACCTAAAAAATCCACATTTGGGGAGATATAAGATATCCAACCTCTCTAACTTTATAATTAGTAAATTAACAATAATGGAAAAGGTGGATCTCAAAAAAATAATAATACAAATAATGAAAAATAAGGATAACAAAGGAATTATAAAAATATTGCTAATGAACAATTTTCCACAAAAATATTAAAAAAACCCTCTTTTATATTCCACCAAAATGATGGTGAATTTAGAGAGGAACTTGGATTCTAACATTTATTCTCAAATAAAAGAAAATAAAAACAAAAGCAAAATAAAATGACTATAAATAATGACCTAATAATTTAAAAAAGAACAAGTAAGTGGTGACTTTTCGATGATGAAATTTTAGGGTGATTATGAATGTGTAATCCGCCTGAAAACTTTTAGGAAATAAAATCTCTCTTAAATTCTATCAAAATGATGGAGAATATAAGATTATATGATTCGATATCAAAAGTCACAACTTATTCTTCAAAATATAATGAAATTATAATAATAAATAATTAAATAAAAATTCAAAATAAAAATAAGCAAAGAATAAAATTCAAACTAAAAATATAACATTTTAAAGCATACAACATTAAAAGCCCTTCCACAACAAACTTTTAGAATAAATTACAACCTTCCAATGATGGAATTTTAAAGTGTTAAAAATGATTTATAATTTGGATTTTCTAGGTAAGAATATTGATATTTTGAATTTTTCTAGGTAAGAATATTTTCCTTAAATTTTTCAGAATGATGTTAGATTTAAGAAAATTATTCAATATTATTAATTGATAATTATTTAAACAAAACTAAAAACAAACTATAAGAAAATTAAAATTTAAAAATAAAAAGGAAAATAGAATTAAGATAAAAGATAAGAAATAAAAATAAATAAGGAAAATAAAAAATTTGATAAGATATTTAATAAAACACATGATGAAGCCACGTTGAGAAAAATGAACTAGTTTCCTCGAATACTTTTGCTGTAAGAAAATTTTCTTGAGATTCAACCAAAATGATGGAAAAACTTCAAGACCTTTTCTCAAATTCAACTAAGGGATATATAAATAAAAATAAAAATAAAAATAAATAAAAGGACTACTTTAATCACAATCAATTTAAGATGACACTAGATTAAATGGCACCGTCCATCAACGGGCGTTATAGGGGTGCCAATCTTTCCTCACACATAATTGTTCTCCTAGACTCAATTCCTAAAATGTAGACCAATGTCTTTCCTCAAAGTCAAATAGGTGTCCAATCTCACCTAAGTTAAAAAATATTAGTAGTGACTCCCTTTACCCTTTAATTTTTCCTATGGAGCGTTCAAGTTTTCAAATCTGCACGTTACAACAATTGATAAGTGAAAAAACCAAGCATGTGTTAGTGTTTAATTGTAAATGCTCTATCTTGAGAATATAATGATTAATAAAAATTTAAGAATGAAGTTTTGATGCATAAGCATCCATAATTATAACTCATTATAATTATGCGAGAACCGTAAATTTTCTTAAACCGAATACGTACTCAATGCCTAATTGTAAGTGAATATAATGGAATAATGTAATTTTTGGATTTCAAATGTATGGTCATGGTTCATATTTATAGAAATGAAGTCTTTTAGAATACCGTGAAACGTACGCCTATACAGTATATACAATGTACACGAAATGGATACAAAAGGAGTTGCAATTATATGTATATATATGGTTACATTCAAGCGTAAGCTAAATTAAATACACGTAACATGCGTGCATGCATGCATAACGCATACATACATACGTACGTGACTAAACGCATGCATACATACGTACGTACCTGAGTACATCCGGGTAATTAAATAATATATATATAAATATGAGTGATTGGCATAACTCATCTGTCTATTCTAAGCTGTCCTTAACCGATCATATACCAACTTCACATTCTTAGAAGCTTTCTTTATTAGTTTTGGAGCACATATCTTACCCTTATACTCCACAACCCGTCAACACTGATGTAATCTCTGAGTCTTAATCTGGTTGTACCTTATTAGCAACCTCAATTAGTTTATGATCCTCTCTCTAAGCTTTCCTAATCTGATCAATATTATCAAGCTCTATCCTCAATTGGCCTCCACACTCGCTTGTAGGCTCTAAGTTCAAACTCAATTTTTAGGAAATCAAGCTCACACGCATCATTTCATTCAACTTGATATCCTTGCCTGTGAGTGTGAAATTCGTAATTCTTTCCTTCATATATTTAATTTCAAAATTAGAATAATGAGATTTAATGATAAGTGGGTGATTTCTTATGTTTTGCTATATAGGAGGAAAGTGGATCATGGGCCCCATTGAGAATTTTACGGTTTGAAGGGATACCAGATTTCATAATAATGATATTTGGGATGAAATATAGTGATGGGAAGAATCCACATCTCAAATCCTTTCATTTGTACATGTCTAGGGAAACATGCCAAAAATGTGAAAAATTACGATTTTGTTCCTAGGTCGAAAAAGTTCTTTCAAATATAGCCAAAGATTTGACTTTAGATTCATAGAATATTGTAGATGAACCCTCATATGAAGATGTCTCACCCAATTTCAATTGTAGACTGAATCACAAGAAACTGCCTTAAAATGCTAATTAGGGGTATTTTAGTAATTTCACATTTTGATCAGTCAAATCCCACTAAAAGTCAAAATTTGAACTATATTATGTTAAATAAGTATATTCTATAAGTTAGTAAAATATTTAGAAATTAAATTAAATAGTTTAAATACTTTCGTAACGATTAGGACATAATTGCTATTAATGTAATTAAGAAAGGCATTTTAGTAAATTCACATGCATGGTCGGCCATCCCACTTTAGAAATCAGAATTTGACCATTATACATATATATATATATATATATATATATATAATAAATAATTAAAATAATAAGGTGACTAAAAGTATAAAAATATTACAAATAAATAAATATTTTCATAAGTTAGTGGTATAACTATTCATGTATAGTTATCCTAGTACATTTATCACTTTAATATTAAAATATGTAGATATTTTCACATTTTATCCTCATGCTTGCCAGCCACATGCTCTTTCTTTCACCATTCTCACGTTTTTCCTAAGCGAAGAAGTATAAAATATCATAAATATTATATATTTGTCAGATAAGTGGAAGTAACTATTTAAGCATAGTTATCCCATTACATTAAATCTTTAATATTACACATATGAGATATTTTTCATCATCTTTTTCTCATTCGGATGGCCACACATTTTCTTGCCACCATTTTCATGTTTCTTCTACCATTTCACTTATTTTTACTTCTTTTCTTCGGCTTAAGTGGAAAACACCTTGAGAAACCCTATCCTACACACCTTAAATCCACTAGTGATCTAAAGCAAAATTGCTCATCTCATCTTTCTATGCAACATATCTTAAAATCAACCTTAGGAGAGACCATTTGGAGGGTGAAAAGTGCTCCCAAAGTTTCGGCCAAATGGGTAAGATCAAGATTCAAAATTTTGGTTATTGTTTCTTTGAACTTTTGTTGTTGTTTTAAGTTAGTAAAGACTATGTATAGCCTTAGATTGATGAAAATCCCTTAGGATTGTGCTTGTAGGGTTTCAGCCTCAAGGGTTTACCATAGGAAAGTGTTGTTTTTCATGCTAAATAATGAGAAGTGTGAATATGGTGTTAGAATGGCATGAAACTTAGTGATGTGTGTGAGTGTGTATTCGGCCAAGTAAAGGGGTGTGGGAAACCATGCTCCATTTGATACAAAAAATGGCTCTAGAATAACGTGTAAATAAATTTAAGACTGTCAGTGAAGTCAGAATCGAAAAAGGAGATGTTTTGACGATAGTTACTGTTTTAGCGTTTGGTAAGAATCTGATTGGATTTGTTGTTGAATTAGGAGATGTGGAAGGTCTCTAAGATTTATGAATATTTTGCGAAAGTAAGTTTTGAAAATTAATCAAGTTTTAATGATTTTCTGTAGTTCGGGAGTAGGTGGTGCTAGAAGGGTTATACACTTGTTACTGTATTCTAACTACTGGATGGATTTAGTTGTGTTGTACTGTGATTGATAGGTACGGAATGTATATAAGGAACGTAAGAGATACTGGAGTAATTTTAAAATCAATTGCTTGAAGTTTATAAACTCTGTTTACTTTGCAGGAGGTTTTAGAAAATTTATACCGTCATTCTACCGATTTTTTGTAAAAACATTAGTTGCTGCGATTTAAACTAAGAACTTACAAAACACTTTAAGAATAGAGATTTCCTAAGGAATTCAGTTTTTTAAAATATTAAATCATATGATTTCGAAATATTCATGAAAATTTTATATTAAATTTTGTTTTATGGAAAATTATCAAAATAAAGTACTTTAGAAATGTTTATAAACAATTATAAACATGATTATGGAATACTTTGTAATTTATTGTTTATGAACATCTGTGAGATTTGTAAATATTGTTTTGAATTTTGAATTATGAATCTTCGTGTTTTGAGACACTAGCTAACTATAATCCTGTAGTATCTGACCTCTGTTCTGAACTCTGAAATTTGAATTGCTGTGTGACCTTGATCCAGTCCACAGAGCCCCAGTTGATACCTGATTAGTACTCACCCCTTGGACTATGGCAATATGTCTATCTGATTATTATTTTCCCTTACGGGATATTTGGATTGCTTGATTTACATTGAGTTATTGCCATGTCTCCACCTATTGATATTTATTTGTATTTTATATGATTTATGAATTTCTGAATTCTGTACACCGAAATTTGAAATAATTTGATACGAAAATTTATGCATTGATTTTGAATTACAATATACATTATGATTTAAAATGACTTATGAAGCTTGCATGATACTTTCTTGTAAAGTGGAATGCTATTGCATTGCATTGATTTGATTCTGATTTTTTGGAAACGCATCAATTCCTTCTCTTATCAGATTTCCTCGATTTCTCTATAGCTTAGGTGTTAGGAAAAATGGACAAGTGAGGTGCTTTAGAGTATCCTTTCTTACTCAGCCCTAAAATCCTAACGTGCTATAGAGAAAAATTTCTTCCAAATTTCTGTTTAGAACTATTCCTTAAATTTTGATATTTAATTCTTGATTTAGAAATTTGCATATAGTTTATGGTATCTGTATCTTTATATGTGTTCTTTACTAGGCGTAAGCTTACCCCTTTATTTTCCCTTCCAGATTCTCTGAAGTAGTTTTGTAGAGTGAGTGGCTTTGACCTGTTCCATCGAGGCATTTTTGCTACCACCTTGAAGTTATATTATGTACTATTATCCCTTTTGTATTTAGACTCATAGTACAATACTTACACAGAAAAGCGAATGTAACTAAAAGAAGTTGAAAATATAATTATAATTTATATGGATGCATACAAGGTATTATAAATTAATAAATTAAGTCTATATGTATAAAGTTTACTAATTAAATTAGCTTGTATGATGACTGCGCATTATTTTTAGAAATATATGAACTAAGACCAGCCGAATTAATGGATATTGATTTGGCTAATGTAAATTTAGCTTTACAATGAATCTGAGATACTAAGCACAGCCTAACCTTCTGAATGAAAAGAAAAAATTTAGTTCGAATTTTCGGTAATTTGGACGTTACAGTGAATCATGTCAGTGGAGTAGCAATTTTAAAAAATTTCTCTATAAGTCTCTTGTAATATCCTGTAAGCCTCAAAAGCTACAAGGCTTTAGTTAATTCAAATGGCATGGTCACAACTCATAATGGCTATACCTCATCCTAAATGTTGTCTTGAGGACATCTTCTCTTCTATTTCTCAATTGCAGGTACCCAGATCTCAACTCAATCTTTGAAATTATTTAGGCACCCTTTAACTCATCCAATTATTCATCAATCGTAGGCAATAGTTATTTATTCTTAATTGTTACATGATTTAACTGTCTATAATCTATATATAGCCTCAAACTATAGTCTGTCTTTGTCAGTATAATATCGAATCCCTTAGGGTAACACACTTAGGCGTGTAAAACCCTTGTCTAGCAACTCTCGTATCTTCCAGCATTGATCACTATCATCCCCAACATGTAAAGGTGCTTTTCTTTACCACTTTCTCTATCTTTACATCATCTCAGAGTCTGATAAATTTCAAAATCAGATTTCCATATTATCACTTATTCTAAAGATTGTATCATTCCCATATAAATTTCAAAGTTCAATACTTGATAAGTCCACCAAATTAGACATTTCTCGTTAGTTCACACCTTATCACCATTCATCCTCTAATAATTCAGAAACCATCAATCTAGGTCAAGATCAATGCCAAGACATGATGATCTTAAATGTCTTATTTCACACAATCTTAACTTGCACATTAATTTGTTATCCTGCACGTCATGTTTTAATAATCTCCAATTTCCATTGAAAGACCCCTTTCTATAGCATGTCATGTTCATTTCGACTCTACTAGTGAGAAATTTGAAGAGTCTTGTAGGTTTCGAATCCACACAGTTCAAAACCATATTGTTCAATTCATTAAACTTCTAAAATTCACATAGTTCAAATGGTATATTTCAAAAATCAAATACTTTTCGAAGTCGATGTACTTTCCAAATCATATACCTTTTAAATCATATGGTTTTCTGAAGTCCATGCACTTTTAAAATATACAGGATCCATTACATCTTCCAAGTCCATAAGAAGGTTAGGTAATTGTTCCTCTTGAGGCAACTCAATAAGGTTCACTTCCTGTCACACAAAGTGGATAGGTTCTAATAAACTTCTTGCCACTGTCAAAGTCAGGCCTAAAACCCTAGTGGCCCATTCCAATAAGTCCAATCGAACCATACTTTACTGAAGCTTATTAAGGATGCTTGATCCCTTAAAATCCAAAACTTTCATATTTTGATATCAATTCTCAACACTAATAGTTTTCACAACAAAGATGGATCCTGTATTTAATCAAATCTTATATTTTAGAGGTTCTACAAGTTTATCGGTATAAGGTCATTCAAACCTCTCTTTTTGTTTCAAATCTAAGGCTTTATAAAGCAATACTCGCCTGAGTCTAAATGTACCTCTTAAACTCCAAGCAATATCATAACCTCCTTTTTAGGCCAACTATGCTAGGTCACTCCACAATCATTTCCATCAAACAAAATTTTATACCTCGTCCATAAGCTTTGACATGTATACCGTGTCCATCTCCACACCCCAAGATTCCATATAATCTATTGTGCCTGTTGGCTCTACCGAGAGGGGGGGTGAATCGGTTTTTCTAGATATTTCTACTTTTCCTAACTCTTAATGCACAATCAAATTCAAATAAGCAATAATGAAATAAATGCAGTAAATAAGAGTAAGGGAAAGAGAAGCAAACACAAGTTTTATAGAGGTTCGGCCAATCTCGTGCCTACGTCCTCTCTCCTTGAACTTCTTGTCAAGGTTTCGATTCACCTCTTTCTTGAGACAGCTTACACACCACTTGAAGGTGTGGCAAGACCTCTTACAATTTTCTTGAGACTTTAGAAATCTCCTCTTAATCCTCTACCCTTGTAGTATTCCCACACTCTACAATTTTAGACCTTACAAGGATAGCTCACCCCTTTGAATAACAGAATTTACAATGAGTGGGTGAAGAACACAAAGAACTCTCACAAATGAAGTTTCACAATGAACAATTTCAGACTTGTTTTTTTTTCTTGATGCTTGAAGATTTTGAGTGCTTGTTCTTCTTTCAAACTTCATAAATGCCTCTATTTATAACTCACCAAACGGATAGAACAGTTGGTGAAGCATTTAATGCAAATCTTCCCGTTGAAACCCTCAAAAACTAGCCGTTACTGTCAGTTCCCGTGCGAAGGGATCGATCCCCCTACAGTAGGGATCGATCCCTTTTCTCCAGAATGCATTCCCAGTTTCTCCTGTATGGTCCTGTGTGGTGTAATGACATTCTGCCAAATTGGGATCGATCCCCCTACAGTGGGGATCGATCCCTTTTGTCCAGTAAGCCCTCCTGCACTTATCTTGTTACACAGTTTTATGGCTTTTGTGATTTTAAGTCAGTTCAAATTCTTCTAACACTTTTCTAAGAGTATTTACTGACTTTTCAGTTGAAATCTCAGTCCAAGAATTTGTTAAAATAGTTTCAATCATTAAGTTCATTCAAAGCAAATTTACTTGTATAAAAATCATTTCTAATCTTGCTTGAGTTTTGTCATTTTCAAAATACTTGTCAATTTAAAGCTAACAATCTCCCCCTTTTTGATATGACAAAACTTAAGGTAAATTTGCTTATGTATTTGAAAATTGAGGTTACTTGATTTTTTGAAAAACATTACTCCCCCTCAATATAACGTTTTGTTGAAAAACATTGCTCCCCCTCAATATTTGCTCCCCCTCAATTTAGTATAAGTTTACCACATTAATTCTCCCCCTTTTTGTCATAGCAAAGGAATAAAGAGCACGGAGAAATGGTTAGTGGTAGAAGGCAATTTAAAGCACAAAAGAAGCAATATGATTGGCAAAAAGATAGAGAGGAACAAAAAGCAACCCAATGTCATTAAAGCACAAGTAATATCAGAATATGACATCGTCATTGACAGAAAACAACTAGCAAGCATAACTAGCAAAATCATTAACATAGTCATAGACATAGTATTAGCATAAAACAACTAGGAAGCATATCGAGCAAAGTCAGGAACAACTAGAAAGCAGGACACATGTCACAACAAGGAGGATCAACGCCTTGGAAAGGTCTTGTGATATTGCTCAACGAAGTCCTCATGTTGCATGCGAACATCCTGAAGTTCATCGAACAATGCAGCTTGGGTGGCCTCGATGCGATCAAGTCGCTCACCTACGTCATGCTGAAAGTTTTGAAGCATATGCATGATCTGGTCAAGAGATGCTGACGAGGAGCCGGAAGGTGCAGAAGATGTGGCTGCTGCAGGTGCTTCGGTGCCGTCTCCTTCTTCTTCTTCAACGTCTGCCGGAGCATGTGCGGGAGGTTCATCCTGACCATGACCCTTGACCCAGTCGAAGGTGTCACCCACTTGGTGAAGATACCAGCCCAAGTTATGGAGGGTGGTGAGATTGATGGTGGTATTGGCATCCGGAAGTATGCCAACCTCACATGAACAGTCAACACCTTCAGAGATTAAATAGTAGGCGAGAGGCTGAGGGAAAACAATGGTGTGGACCTTACCACGAACAATCTTCACCCAATCCTGAAGGATAAAGTGTAGTAGGTCTGGTGGGTGGCCGTCATGTTCATGAATATGATGAAGCCAAAAACGATCAAGTTTGCGAAGGTGAGAATATCGGGTGCCAAGAGGGCGAAGATTCCATGAAATTATGATATGGAGGAGGCGTGCGAAGACAGGAAGGTCACTTGCACGATTATCGGTAACGGGAAACACTAAGGGGACATTGAGATGGTCATGGATATTACCGCCCTCAGGAAGTCTAAAGGCATGGGAGAGGTATTCCGTGGTCAGTTCAATATGCTTGCCCATGACATAAGAGTTAATCCCGACAACCCGACAAGGGTCATTTGGAGAATAGATGATTTCGGCATTGGAAAAGAAGGCTCGAATGATGTTCGCTGGGACCGGAGTATTGATTTTGAGGAATTGGGTCCAACCCCATGCATTGAACTTGGCAAGGTAAGGAAAATGAATTGACTCGAGGAAGTCGAAATCAATAGGACGCCAATGCTTAATGGGCATGTTTGCAAATTCGGCTAGAAATTTGGTTTTTTCATTTGCATGGCGAAAGCAGCGGTTAAAGGTAGTTGGTATGGAGGATGAAGAAGAGGAAGCACTGGTTTTGCGTTTTTGAGCGGAGTGCTTAACCTTAGGAGCCATAGAGGGAAGGAAAATGATAGGAATTTTCGTTGAGGACTTTTATCGAACAGGTTGTGGGCACAAGTTTGAGGAACTATGAATGAGTATGTGGGATAGATTTGATCTCACAGACAGCTGAGAGCCACAACCCAATAAGCATATAACAATTAAACAAGTGAATTCAGATGATAAATCACAGACAATCTAAGGAAAAACTTGAGAGAAATACAAGTGCCAAAGGATGGGAAAACCTAGATGGAGAAGAAATTGATGCAAGATATGCACATGGGTAGACAAGATATGATAAGAGAAACTAGAAATGCAAGAAAAAGTTAATGAAAAATGTTAGAAAAACTTACAATTGACATGTTGGGTGAATAGTGACCATGGTGTGGAAGAACAAGAAAAAGAAGAAAAGAAAAGATTTTGTGAGGAAATGAGGAGGGGAAATGAAAAAGAGAAGAAAATGAGGAAGATTGGTGAAAGAATGGAGTGATTTGGTGTAGAAATGAGTGAAATCTTGTAGTTTGGAGGAGAGAAAATAGGCAAGGGCGTGGAGAGGGGAAGAAGAAGAGGAATAGTGTGAAAGGAAGGAGTGCCCGACGGTTTAAATGACGCGGGAGTTACAATCTGTCACGAGGGGATCGATCCCTACTGTAGGGGGATCGATCCCTTTTAGGCAGTATGCTCCCATCACCCAGAATTTTGGCCAACAGACTGGGAATTCAATCCTATTGGTGAAGGATTGTCCCCTCAGTCACTTGCCACTTGCATGATGCATAAAAATGATTTGAAAACAATGGAACTTATGCATTTTGATCATCTTAAAGTCAAAATCTGATTGTGTTTTACTTGGAATGCATGAAAGAGGTTTGAAAACTGCAGAAAAAGATGTAGAATACTGCAGAAAATTTGCAGAAAAATGCCAAGAATATGCAGAACAACTCTGAACATGACTTTGAAGGGGTCTTAAACATCAGAAGTAGGTTTTTGGCTTGTGAGGAGAATTCAACATAATCAAAACACACATAATTCAACAATTCAACCTCAAAGCTAAGATCATGAACAGTAACATGGCAAGTTGAGATTATGAATTGCAAGTGTAAATGATATTTTCAAGTTTCTTTCTTGCAACCATATCAAACTAACTTATGACATTCATGCAATATTAAATCACTTCAAGGAGCATTCATTATGCCTAATTCACCTCTAAGAGTGCAAAATCTCTCCTTGTCCAAGGGTTTTGTGAAGATATCAGCTAATTGGTGCAAGGTGTCCACATACTCTAGAATTATGTCCCCTTTTTGCACATGATCTCTTATAAAATGATGTCTAATCTCAATGTGCTTGGTTCTAGAGTGTTGGATAGGATTTTTTGTAAGATTGATGGCACTAGTGTTGTCACACCTAATGGGAACTTGGTTCATTTCTATTCCATAGTCTCTCATTTGTTGCTTAATCCATAACACTTGAGCACAGCAACTGCCGGAAGCTATATATTCAGCCTCGGTTGTGGATTGAGCTACGCTATTTTGTTTCTTAGAAAACCATGAAATGAGCCTACTTCCTAGGAATTGGCATGTTCCCGAAGTGCTTTTCCTACTTACTTTGCATCCACCAAAATCCGCATCGGAATAAGCATGTAGATCAAGAGTAGAATCTTTAGGATACCAAAGTCCTAAGGAAGGAGTGTCTTTGAGGTATCTAAGGATTCTTTTGACTGCTTGTAGGTGTGATTCTCTAGGGGATGACTGAAATCTTGCACATAAGCATACACTAAACATTATATCTGGTCTACTAGCAGTTAAATATAGCAATGAGCCAATCATAGACCTATATAATTTAGTGTCTACACATTTTCCCCCTTCATCCTTATCAAGTTAATATTAGTGCTCATAGGTGTAGAATAAGGTTTAGACTCATCCATTCCAAATCTTTTGAGCAACTCTTTAGTGTACTTAGCTTGATTTATGAAAATACCTTCTTTACATTGTTTAACTTGAAGTCCTAGAAAGAAGGTTAATTCTCCCATCATACTCATTTCAAATTCACCTTGCATTAGTTTAGAGAAATTTTTGCACAATGACTCATTTGTAGATCCAAAAATGATATCATCTACATAAATTTGAACTACTAATAAGTCATGACCCTTAGATTGAATAAACAAGGTTGTGTCTACCTTTCCTCTTGTAAAACCTTTTTCGATTAAAAACTTTGAAAGTCTTTCATACCAAGCTCTAGGAGCTTGTTTTAATCCATATAAGGCTTTTGAAAGTTTGAAAACATGATTAGGAAATTTTGGATTTTCAAAACCGGGAGGTTGCTCAACATAAACCTCTTCATTTATATAACCATTTAAAAAAGCACTTTTTACATCCATTTGATATAGCTTAAAATCCTTATAACATGCAAAGGCAAGTAGCATTCTAATGGCTTCTAATCTAGCTACCGGAGCATAGGTCTCATCATAGTCTATCCCTTCTTCTTGTCTATATCCTTGAGCCACTAACCTAGCCTTGTTTCTAACAATAATGCTATTTTCATCCATCTTATTCTTGAATATCCATTTAGTTCCAATGATGGAATAGTCTTTAGGTCTTTCTACTAGGGTCCATACTTTGCTTCTCTCAAATTGATTTAATTCTTCTTGCATGGCCATAATCCAATTTTCATCATTCAAGGCCTCATCCACTTTCTTTGGCTCAAATTGTGACACAAAGGCTACATGTTGACATATGTTTCTATATGTTGACCTAGTCCTAACTCCAATGGTTGGGTCTCCAACAATGTCATTATCTCTCACATATCCTAGTTCTCTAGGGCACCTAGCTTCTTTCTCAATTAATTCTTGTTCCATGGACTCCTCATTTCTGTTAATAGTAAGATTTTCTAATTGATCTCTAACCTCCTTATCTTGAGATGGATCACTTATATGTTCATCAAAAATCTCAACTTCATCATCAAGATTGGTTCTACTAGTGATATTTGATTCATCAAAAATTACATGTATAGACTCTTCTACTACAAGTGTTTTCTTATTAAAAATTCTATAGGCCTTAGAATTTAGAGAGTAGCCAAGAAAAATACCTTCATCACTTTTAGCATCAAATTTTCCTAGGTTATCTTTGCCATTGTTCAAAACAAAACATTTACATCCAAATGGGTGAAAATGACTTATGTTAGGCCTTTTTCCTTTATAGAGCTCATAGGGAGTTTTCTTTAAAATAGATCTTACCATAGCTCTATTTATGACATAGCAAGAGGTGTTTATTGCTTCAGCCCAAAAATATTTAGGTAAGTTATTTTCACAAAGCATGGTTCTAGCCATTTCTTCTAATGTTCTATTTCTCCTCTCAACTACCCCATTTTGTTGAGGAGTTCTAGGAGCTGAAAAGTTATGGCTAATGCCATTCTCATTGCAAAATGTATCAAAACCCATGTTTTCAAATTCTTTTCCATGGTCACTCCTAATACTAGAAATAGAGTAACCTTTTTCATTTTGAACAATTTTTGAGAAAACAGTGAATTTTTCTAAGGCCTCATTTTTAACACTTAAAAAGAACACCCAAGTAAACCTAGTGTAATCATCAACTATCACAAATCCATAGTGTTTACCTCCTAAACTAGTTGTCCTAGTTGGTCCAAAAAGATCTAAGTGAAGAAGTTGAAGTGATCTAGAGGTAGTGACACACTTCTTAGGTTTGAATGAAATTCTTTTGTGTTTTCCTCTTACACATGCTTCACAAACTTTGTCATTCTCAAATTGAAGCTTAGGCAATCCTACTACTAAGTCTCTTTTGGATAACTTAGACAAAACATGCATGCTAGCATGGCCTAGTCTTCTATGCCATAACCAAGGTTCATCTTCTCTAGTAGCCATAAAGCATACATTTTTGCTATTAAGTTCATTTAAATCCACAATATAGATATTTCCTTGTCTATGTCCAATAAACACAATTTGATTAGATTTGGCATTAACAACATTGCAACACAAATCATCAAACATAACTTTAAATCCCCTATCACACAATTGACTAATACTAAGTAAATTATGTTTCAAACCTCTAACATACAACACATTTTCAATAGTTGAGGAAGAGTTACCAATTGAGCCAATTCCTTCAATTTGTCCTTTGGAGTTGTCTCCAAATGTGACTTCTCCACCACTTTTATGCTTTAGGAACTTGAATTGGCTTTTGTCACCCGTCATGTGCCTTGAGCATCCACTATCAAGGTACCAATGCTCCTTGGACTTAGCCTTGTAGCAATACTCTTCCTCCTACAAACACATCAAGCTTTTATCTTAGGTACCCAAATTTTCTTGGGTCCTTGAGAGTTAGTACTTATAATTTTTGATCCTTTAGGGATCCATTTCATTTTTAAGGACTCATCACTTGAATTTAAGACATGTTTAGGCACCCAAATCTTGACAGCCATTTTTCCTCTAAACATGGTCTTCCTAGAGATGCATGCTTGTGAAGAGTGTCCTAGTTTATTACATAATGTGCACAAAACAAATTTTCTATCTTTAACTAGGAAATTTTTAAGATGAGTCTCCTTGTTAGATGCATTGTAGCCTAATCCTTCTCTATCAAAGAATGCTCTTTGAGTCTCTAGCATTTGATCAAGTTTTTGTTGACCCATGTAAAATTTAGAAAAGGAGTTTTGCAAGTTAGTGTTCTTTCTATTTAATTCTTCTATTTCTAGATTTGCATTCTCTAATTTCTTCTCACATTCTAATTTAACATTCACAAGCATTTCATTCTCCTTTTTCAATTTAGAGATCATTTTCTTATATTTCAAATTCATGCATTCAAATTCGTTGGCTAACTCATCAAATGCATCTTGCAATTCATCAAATGTGTATTCATGAGTATCTAGCAAGTTAGAGATTACCTTCTCATCTTCAACAGCCATGAAGCAAAGGTTAGCTACTTCATCTTCCACATTTTCTTCATCGGAGGAGTCACTGTCACTCCAAGTAGCTACCATTGCTTTCTTCTTTTGTTTCTTTTCATTTTGCTTCCTATACAAAGGACAATCAAATTTAATGTGGCCAGGTTTTTTGCATTCATAACATATAATTTGGTCCTTATCTTTCCTACTAGTTTCACCTCTATTGAATTCTCTCCTAGGGGGTCTCCTAGAGTTTCCACTAGCCCTCATCCTCATGAACTTATTGAACCTCTTGGCAAACATGGCCATTTCTAAATCTTCTTCATCACCACTTACATTATGATCATCTTTTGATTCCTCACTTGTGGTGGATTTTAGTGCTACTCCAACTTTCTTTGGGGGATCTTGATTTCTCTTAAGTTTCATCTCATAAGTGAGCAAGGATCCCATAAGTTCATCTAAAGATAGTGTATGAGGGTCCTTAGATTCCTCAATAGCAGTGACTTTAGCTTCCCATGATTTTGGTAGGCTATTGAGAACCTTTTTTACCATCTCTACATTAGAGTATGTCTTCCCTAAAGCTTTAAGACCATTTATTATGTCCGTAAACCTAGTAAACATGTCACTAATTGTCTCATCATTCTTCATTCTAAATAGTTCATAGTCTTGTGTGAGCATGCCTACTTTGGTTTCTTTGACTTGTGTGGTTCCCTCATGTGTGATAGCTAGTTTATCCCAAACTTGTTTAGCATTCTCACATTGTGACACTCGATTATACTCATTTGGTCCTAATGCACAAAAGAGTGTGTGCATTGCTTTAGCATTAAGTTGTGCTATCCTAACATCATTAGAATCCCATTCATCTTCTTTCTTAGGCACATCCATCCCATCTACTTTCTTAATAGGGATAAGAGGACCTTTAACAATAACTCTCCATACTTCATAATCATTAGCTTGGATAAATAGCATCATTCTAGTCTTCCAATAAGCATAGTTTTCACCATTAAAGAGTGGAGGTCTCACCGTAGAGTGTCCCTCTCCTACCAAGGGTGTAGACAAACTAGTTTGAGCCATTAGTGATCGTTTATACTCGATAGATGTTAATCTAAGTCACTCTCGAGCCCAAGCTCTGATACCAATTGTTGGCTCTACCGAGAGGGGGGGTGAATCGGTTTTTCTAGATATTTCTACTTTTCCTAACTCTTAATGCACAATCAAATTCAAATAAGCAATAATGAAATAAATGCAGTAAATAAGAGTAAGGGAAAGAGAAGCAAACACAAGTTTTATAGAGGTTCGGCCAATCTCGTGCCTACGTCCTCTCTCCTTGAACTTCTTGTCAAGGTTTCGATTCACCTCTTTCTTGAGACAGCTTACACACCACTTGAAGGTGTGGCAAGACCTCTTACAATTTTCTTGAGACTTTAGAAATCTCCTCTTAATCCTCTACCCTTGTAGTATTCCCACACTCTACAATTTTAGACCTTACAAGGATAGCTCACCCCTTTGAATAACAGAATTTACAATGAGTGGGTGAAGAACACAAAGAACTCTCACAAATGAAGTTTCACAATGAACAATTTCAGACTTGTTTTTTTTTTTCTTGATGCTTGAAGATTTTGAGTGCTTGTTCTTCTTTCAAACTTCATAAATGCCTCTATTTATAACTCACCAAACGGATAGAACAGTTGGTGAAGCATTTAATGCAAATCTTCCCGTTGAAACCCTCAAAAACTAGCCGTTACTGTCAGTTCCCGTGCGAAGGGATCGATCCCCCTACAGTAGGGATCGATCCCTTTTCTCCAGAATGCATTCCCAGTTTCTCCTGTATGGTCCTGTGTGGTGTAATGACATTCTGCCAAATTGGGATCGATCCCCCTACAGTGGGGATCGATCCCTTTTGTCCAGTAAGCCCTCCTGCACTTATCTTGTTACACAGTTTTATGGCTTTTGTGATTTTAAGTCAGTTCAAATTCTTCTAACACTTTTCTAAGAGTATTTACTGACTTTTCAGTTGAAATCTCAGTCCAAGAATTTGTTAAAATAGTTTCAATCATTAAGTTCATTCAAAGCAAATTTACTTGTATAAAAATCATTTCTAATCTTGCTTGAGTTTTGTCATTTTCAAAATACTTGTCAATTTAAAGCTAACAGTGCCTTTTCTAATCTCATTACAAATCACAGTACCTTATAATCCATCGTGTCATTTATTGAGGATTCAAACCATTTATACCTTAGCAGTCATCTTTACCTTGTTATTATTTAATTTCTATACGAAAAACACATGCATTTAAAACAGTTTTCTATACTTATTGAGCATTTAACATTCAGGCATTACACTACTATGGGATGTAAACTATTGTAACTTATCTACACTGACATGTATTAGACAAACTCTGGTATGATATCATTAAATCTGTCACAACGCAAAAGCTGTGGCTTTCACTTAACACTTATACTTATTTAGTTAACAAATTTATGAACTAATTTTTCCTTTTTTTTACGGTTTACATATTCGGTGCCAGTATAGTTACTAAACAAATTTCATTCATTCTTTAATTCCAAAGTGAATTACATAATTCTCTTACGTAAGAAATGATCCCTTTTTAGCCCATAACTTATTCCTGTTTAGAAACAGATTGAAAAAATCCCCTTTATATTTTAAGGTTCTCTCCAATTAACCACCTACAATTCAACTTCATTTATCATAATGCAGCACATCAATCTTTCCCATAGTCCATATTATACTCATCAAATAAGTATCATTTCAACAGTCCCAAGATCTACAATTGCTTATCACATACATATCATGTAGCATTAAGATATTATATCTACCATTCATTATCCTAGTTTACATCCCATCCTATAATACTGTACAAAAATAGCTTGAATTATTAAATACGTACAAAGAATATGTATATATACCTATAACAATCATCTAGAGTCTCCTTAGAAGTTGGGGCAATATTTCAAACCCATGACTATTCCAAATAGCTTCGAATACGTTCCTAACTTTGTGCTCAATCTAAAAAAGGGTTAAACAACGTTTAATGAGCGATGGCTGAATAAGTCATTTATATAAGTGCAGAATTAGACTTATACTGTTGATGTGAGAACCATAAATTTTCTTAAACCGATTATGTACTCAATGCATAATTGTAAGTGAATATAATGCAATAATATAAGTTTGGGATTTCAAATGTATGATCATGGCTCATATTTATAGAAATAAAGTCTTTGAGAATACTGTGAAACGTACGCCTATACAGTACATACAATGTATGCGAAATGGGAACAAAAAGAGTTGCAATTATAAGTATATAAATGGTTACATTCATGTGTAAGCCAAATGAAATGCATGCAACGTGCATGCATGCATGTGTACATGAGTAAACGCATGCAACATGCATGCATGTGTACATATGTACATACTTGAGTACATCTGTGTAATTAAATAAAATAAATATATATAAATATGAATGATCAAATGAAGTAAAAATAATTTAATATATGTATAGGTATATATAAATTACAAGTGAAAACATATATATGTATATATTTGGATATATATTTATATATATATGTATGTATGTATGTACGTGTTTGTGTGTGTGTGTGTGTGTGTGTGTGTGTGTATATATGTACTTGAAAGGACAAAAGATTTAAATATACACACACACACACACACATATAGATATATAATTACATTAAACAAGTATGAATATATGAGCATACAAATAAATTTAAAATGTAAATATATGAACATATAAATAGAAAAGATAAATATATATATATATATGTATATTATTTTAAGTGATAAAAGTGGAAAGAAGAGGAAATATAAATACATGGTATTTTAATTATTAAAAAGATAAATGTAAATGAAATATATATATATATATAAGAAAAGATATATAGGAGTAAAAATATATATTTTATATAAATAAAAAATATACATTTACGGGTTGGTGGGAAAATTCCCACCAACCCATCAAAATCAAACTCCATTATCTTATTTTTTATCATTTTCACTAAATTGTAGAACACTCAAACTTTCTTCTATTCCACCTCTCTCCACCAACTCTCTCATTTCAAACTTCACACTCTCATTCCATCTTCTCTCTCTTGTCTCCTTCTACAGCATATTTTCTTCCTTGCAATGTTCCTCTCACTTGTCTTTCTCATCCTCACCATCTCTACTTGTCGTGAGAAGCCATAACCATGAGAAAGAAGGAGGCTGATAGCACCAGATTTAAGGTTGTAATAGCATGAAAGGGGAGGTGACTGATCTTCATTTGGAAGATGAAAAATGCAACAAGAAGATGAAAGCTGTAGTAGGTCTTACAGGGTGAGTGCAGCATTAAGGAGCATGAGAAAGAGTGGCTATTAAGTGGCATTTTCAAACTGGATGTAGGCTGTTTTCAAAGGCTACTTCGAGCTGTAAACTGGAACTAAAACAAAGTTAATTGGTTAGCCTTTTGGAGGTTTAAATGAGGTAATAATAGTCTAAAACAATGGTTGAAAGAAGGCATTTTTTTGGGGCTGCTAAAGACTATCAAGACTTAGCTTGAGGTGTGACAACCAAAAAATTTTCCACTTTTGGAATTATGAATTATGTAAATTTAATTTCAGATATTAATAGATATGTTGGAGTAAATAAATAAATTTATTTATGGGATTTGAATATTTTGAATTATGGTACTTAAACAATTAATGAATTAGAGATTTTATATTTGGGAATTAATTTTAGGTATTAAGGAATTTAAAATTTAAAGAAATAGATATATAAATATATCTATAGTAAATAAATATATATTGTTCGTTATTCCTTATACCAAAATAAATGTATATTCAGAAATAAGTATATATATATATATATAATTATATATAATTATAAATACATGTATTTAGATATATATAGAGATATAATATATATATGTATATATGTATACAAATGATAAAATATATTAATATATATTATAAGGATTTTATATATAGATATATAAAATATGTAATATGTATATATTATGTATATTTAAAAAGATATAATAATAATAAAAATAAATAAATAAATAAGTAATAAATAAAAAAAGAAAAGAAAAGAAAGGAAAATCGGCAAGCTTCCAAAGCTTGCCACATCCTTGTCTACCTTATGCAGACAAGGAAATAAATAAAAAATAGGAAAAAAAAAGAGAAAAGAATAGAAGGAAGAGAGCGACGGGGAGAGAAGCCAACGCCAGCGACAGAAAGGAGAGGAAAGGGAGAGAAGGAAGAGAGGGATTGGCGAGAGAAGCCGACGCTGGCATCTAGATCCCTTGCAAGCAGTGACGAGGAAGTAGAGAGAGAGAGAGAAAATTAAAAGGGAGAGGAAGGAGAAGAGAAACGATCGATGCCATCTGATCTGCACACCACCACCACTTCATTGACGTCGGCGAGGGCGGATTTAGTGGAGGAAGAGAGCGATGTTGGTGGGGACGCCTATAGAGCCACTGAAAAAAGAAAAGGAAAAAAAAAGAGATCTGTTGTCTCCACATTGCTGTCGCCCATCGCACGCTGTCGGCAAGGTGAGCACTACCATGCTTTGGGTTGAACCGGTTCTGACAAGTCCAACAGAAAAAATATATACAAATAAATTATTAAAAAAAGAAAAAAAAGAGAAAGGAAGACAAAAATAGAATTGAGCAAGGGCTCTTTTGAGGGTTGATCAAGACTGTACATGGAAAAAAATAAAGAAGAGGAAAATTATGAAATATTCCTAGATTGTTAGGCTTATAATGGGGTAAGAAGCTACATTTTTATTTATAGATTTTTATTATGGTTTTTAACTAATTGTTCTAGGTGTATGTGAATTTTTTTTAAATTGTTGTGAAATGAGAAAGAAGCAAATGATGGAGTTTGGCTAAGCTTGAAAGTCGCTAAAGCGCTAGGCGCTAGTAAATGGGTAAGATATTTATTTAAGTTAATCGAAGATTTATACTATGTTAGTTTAATTAATCTAAGGTTTAAAGACTAAAACTTGAAATTTTGAAAATGTGATCAAATAAGCTTATGAGTCATGAATGGGTGATGATGTTGATATAAAGGATTAAGAATGATGATGTGATAACTTATATTGTAGTCGTGGTGTGATATTTATAAGTCGAAATTAAACTTATATTGTACAAGTACTAATTAAATTGTGATACTGTGGAATGCCACTAGAAATATTTAGGATGTGCAATTTGATACAAATAAGACTTAGAACCATGTAGGGATGATAAGAAGACTAATGGTGAAGTTAGATTTGAAAAAAAAAAGTTTTGATTGTAGTTGCGATTATAAGGTTTGATAGGAAGTAGACCGGGTTTGTTGTTGTATTAGAAAATATAGAAGATCTTCAAGTGCACTATGTTTTTCGTAAAAAGAGTACGGACAATTAACTGAGTTTAAATTGTTTTCTACAACTCTAAAGTAGTTTGAGTGAAGTTGAGTAAGTAGGCAAATATATGCTTGCCTACTAGCTTGGTGCTGCAAATTGGACTATACGAGCGACAGTACATTGTATTTGTAAAGGACATATATAGAAGACATAGGATGATATCATGATTACATTTGGAATGATTTTGGTTTTATGAGAAAGTAAATGAAATTGATTGTTAAAGTTTTAAATAAATAAATTATGTTTCTGTATGATTGAGGTTTTAAAAGATGGGTTTAATTGTTTATTGTTTTGATTGAAGAAAGTTTTGAAATTGAGTCACTGTGACTGCATTAAAATCATCTGATTGTGGTTATATGTATGAATTGTATTGTGGTTTTAGGCTGAATTGAATATATCAATTGCGTTTGACTTGCAGGAGGGCTTTTAAAACATGGTATCATTATACTGCCAAAATTTTGAAAAATGACATTAGAAAGAAAGGGATTGGTTACAAAGGATTTGTTAATTTAAAAGAGAGTATTATAACAATAGATTTTACAGTGATTATAAAAGTATTTGTTTTGAAGATATTGATTTGGTTTATCGATTTGAAAGTTATCAAAATGTTGTGTTGATTTTGGAAAGTGAAGGACTGAAATGGTTTAATTGTTATCGAAATTAAAGGAAATGTTTTTAGAACTGTTTTATGATTTTGGAAAGGAAAATGATTGGACTCAAGAATCATACTGAAGTGTTAGATTTGATAGTTAGAGAAGCAGTATAGAAATGAAATGAAATGAGAGTATGTAGGCATGCATTGAGTCATGCATTATTGTACTGTTCACGTGCATAATCATTGATTTTTGATAGTTTTTCAATTGTAATGCATACTGGTTTTGAAATGTATTGTTAATGTTTAAACTATTTGAATGAATGCATAGTTCTGACTATTTTGAAGTTTGAACGAATGTGAACGTTTTAATTTATAATAATGATAATTGTTTTATACCAAATGAATTTTTTTATAAAGGATTGATTATTGTAAATTTTTTGGAACATGGTATTCTACGATTTAAGAATTATGTTGTGGGAGCAACCTCTAGAGTCCTAAGGGACCTACAGGCTACACGAGTACCCTGAAAGCGAGACAGTCACTTTTAGGATTTTAAGAGATCTAAGTGCTACATAATGTACCTCACCGTTAGAATCCATGGAATGTCAAATGAAACTTGGTTCCCAAATTGTTTAAATGTTCTGAATGTATTTCATACGATGTTTTTAAAGTATAATATTTAATGTTTACGGGTATCAAGTAAATGTTTTGAGATGTGGGACCTTCCTTTAGTTATCTATTTAGTAATGATGCTAATGTAATGTAATGTAATGTTCACTGTTAGACCTTGAGCAAGTCTATAGCCACCTCGGTATCACCTGCTCCATGGTATTATGGGGTGTAATGTTTGCTGTTGACCTTGAGCAAGTCTTCTGTAGTTCGCAAGATGTCACTAGCTCTGTGACACAGGATGGACACCACTATGACTATAGCTATATATCTTAATGTTATTTCCCACTCGGGAACCTTAAACCGCATGATTTCTATAAGGAGGTTACTGGTCTGCATATTTTGTGATAACCGTAAATTTTTCCCTTTATTGGAAATTAGAAATATTGAAAATAAATATTAGAGAAATTAAATAAGACGAAATAAATATAAATTTGCGAGAAACGGGATATTGGTGAAAATCCTGAGAAATGAGGAAGTGAAGATAAAATAATAGAGAGAGGAAAAGAATTAAATTGGATAAATTAAAATCCAAATCTAATTAAGAAAAATAAGAAAATAAATGAAATATATTTATATAATTATATATTATTATATAAATGTATTTTTATACCAATACATATGTATTCAAAATATTATATAGTATATTTTAAAATACGTTGTTATATATATAGAAATATATATATACTATTTCATAAATTCAAATAAAACATATGTATATAAATATAATGTTTTATGTGTATATATAATTATGTAAATACATATAGAAGAAAGGTAAATGTGATTTTATATTAAACTTTACATGTATAAATATTTTATTATAGCATTTATATAATTTATATATATAAATGTTACTTAATTTTAAGTATATATATAAATATACACATATATACTAAACATGTATTTTGTAATGTACAATATGTATTTTGTATATAATATATATTGTATAATGTTATGTATGAAATAATGTATGTATAACATATAATATATATTATATGTATAAAACTTATGGTATAATATATATTATATATAGTATACTAAAAATAGAAATAACCTAAAAATAGAAATAGAAAACAAAAAAAAAAAAGAAAAGGAGGATCGGGGCAGGAATCCCGATCCCCCCCCCAGGTGAGACCGTCGGTGGCGGAGATGCCACCGCCGGCGAGGGAAAAGGAAGGGGATGCGTCGCCGGCCAAGGAAGAAGGCCGGGAAACCACCGGCGACGGAAAACAAATCGGGAAAACAGAAACGAAGGAAATCCGGGAAGAAAAGGGAAATGGCGGACGGCGGTGCCGGCCGATCCAGGCACCGCCACTGCCACCGAAGCTTCACCGGAGGGAGAGGAACACGATGGAGGTCACCCGACGCGCAATGGACGGCGGAGGAACGCCGGCGAAGAGGAGAAGAAGCCGAGGCAAAATCGAGTGGATCCGCCGCCGTGCCGTCGATCCAGGCCAAGCTGAGACCACCGGCAGCTTCGCCTCGACGCCGGCCAGCTGAGGGACCAACGAGCCGCCGGAGAACCGGCCGCCGGCGAGGAACCGGCGAGGAAAGGCTCTGAACCGGTCTAACCGGGAAAGGAAGAAGAAAAAGAAAAGAAAAAGAAAAGAAAAAGGAAAAAGAAAAAAGAAAAAGAAAAAGAAAAAGAAAGGAAAGAAAGAAAAGAAAAAGAGGAAAAAGGAAGAAAAAGTAAGAAAAAGAGGAAGAAGGAGAATTTCGGGAATTCGGAAAATTCCCGGAAATTCGACAACCCGGGATTTTACAAATTCGGTAAGAAATTTCCCGAGAATTTAATTTCAGAAAAAATTAAATAAATTATGAAAAATTCTAAAAATTAGAATTTTAATTCCAGAAATTATTTTCAGCAATCGAGATAAGGAATCGGGAGAAATGGAGCGCGGGCGCGATCGATAAGCGGAAGTCGCCGACCCGGAAAAAGGTAAGGGATGCATGTGCAGCACTATAAGGATACTCAGTCTGCATAATTTAATTTGCAATATTTTATGCAATTATTTTATGAAGATTATTATGATGCATGAATTGCTGAAAATAATTTGGGAAGAAGTACTGGCTGAAAGATTTTAAACTGTATTTTCCGTGCAGGAGGTTAGTGAATCGGCAGCCGTTATGCTGCCGAAAATTTTAGAAAAACTTTATAAAATCATATTAAATTATTTATTTCCGAATTTCGATAGTAAATCACGAGACATGAGGAAATTTCTAAATTTCATAAAATATGAATATAATGAGATGGAACTTTAGAATATTCATGTATTCGAGAATGGTGATAATGAAATCACCGAAAATTCTTGAAATGGATAAATTACACGAATTTCGAGACGAAAGATGAAGTGAAACATAGTGAATATTTTTATGGATATTTTTATCAATATTCACTAAAGGATTATAACCCTTATGGTTTTAAATCATGGAATTATATAATTGTATAAATTCCATAAGGTGTATTTTCCGATGAAAAATACGGTTTTGAGACTGGTTGGTATTCTTATCATGCTGATACATGATATGTGACATGTTTAGTCCCGGTCGACACCTGATCTGTGATCCACCGAGGACAATATAGATTATGGTCATAGATTTGACCGGTTTAGTCCTTTACCCTCCGGGGTTTATAGTACGACAAAATTAACGTCTATATTAAAATCCATAAATGATAGGTGACATGTTAAAAAGGGGAAATATTTTACATGACATGGAATATGTCAAACGGAAAAGGCCATACCGAGCAGAGACTCGATGATTGAACCGTGGGAGCCACCTCTAGAGTCCTTCGGGAACTAAGTGCTACACGTGTTCCGATATTTCAGTACAGGCCATACCGAGCAGAGACTCGATGATTGAACCGTGGGAGCCACCTCTAGAGTCCTTCGGGAACTAAGTGCTACACGTGTTCCGATATTTCAGTACAGGCCATACCGAGCAGAGACTCGATGATTGAACCGTGGGAGCCACCTCTAGAGTCCTTCGGGAACTAAGTGCTACACGTGTTCCGATATTTCAGTACAGGCCATACCGAGCAGAGACTCGATGATTGAACCGTGGGAGCCACCTCTAGAGTCCTTCGGGAACTAAGTGCTACACGTGTTCCGATATTTCAGTACAGGCCATACCGAGCAGAGACTCGATGATTGAACCGTGGGAGCCACCTCTAGAGTCCTTCGGGAACTAAGTGCTACACGTGTTCCGATATTTCAGTACAGGCCATACCGAGCAGAGACTCGATGATTGAACAGTGGGAGCCACCTCTAGAGTCCTTTGGGAACTAAGTGCTACACGTGTTCCGATGTTAGTATGAGAAATCGTAGGATATTGTGATGATAAGTAAGTGAGTGTGATTCGTGAATTCGACAAATGTCAAAGAATGAAATAGATTTTAATAGCTTATTCTGCTTTTTAACGGACAGAACTAATTAAGAGAGTACATTAAAACATGAAATAAGTTTTAAAGAAATAAGATGATGATTTAACTAATATTCTTTCAAGGAATATACGGATATTAATTATTCTATTTAAAGGCTTTATTTCATAGAAGCATTATTTTGAAAGGAATATGAAAAAGGTTATGAAAGATTAAAAAGGAAAAGGATTTATTAATTCAAAACAAAAAGAAAAAATTTTTCTCTACAGTTGCTTCTAGGTTCCGTAACAAGTATGGTATTCTAAAATACCTACCTTACTCCATTCGGATCCCTAGCCGACTGTAGTATCTTTCCTACATGCAAGCCTAGAGCCCATAGGAAAAATGAAAAAGATTTTCAGCATATAGGAAGCTGAGTATCAAGTGAGGCATATAATTCTCTTACTGAGCCGTGGTTTTGCTCACCCCTTAATTTTCAACATCTCAGGTTTTGATGAATGTGAGATCAGTGGATTGTGGATCCTGGCTGTACACGAAGGACAATGTGTCAGACCGACTGATTATTTGAGGTATGATCATTTAATTCTCTGTATTTAGACACGTCAATAGTACTACTTATCTGATGTATTACGATAGGGGATGTGTATAATATAAACAATATTATGTAAAATTTATTAACAGTCAGTACAAGTGAAGTATCGCAGACAGCCCAACCGGTTAAGTTGTGTATAAGAAGGGTAAAAATGTGGTCACGGGTCGTGACATATTTTATGTTTTATATAAAATGTTATTGATTTGAATGATTAATGTCTAATGAATGGTATTGAATGATATTATCGATTTCAAAGGAAACTGTTATTAGATTCTTTATCGTTTAACTGTTACTGATTTGAAATATCAGGTTCTGAATTGAAATTCTTATAAGATGCATTATCATGGTTTTGTAAGTAATGAATTGTATTGTCATGGTTTGAAAAATAAAGAACTGTATTACTATGGTTTTGAGAGTAATAAATAGCTTTGTTATGGTTTTGAAAGTAATGAATTGCATTTACACTAATATTGAAAAGCATGAATTCATAGTCTGTAAATCTCATTAGAACACCTATAATCAGATCTAGGGACTGGGACAAGTGAGGTGCTCTAAAGCATCCTTTTGCACTCAACTCGGTATCCCTAACCAGTTATAGTATCCATTCCTTTCTAGTCCATGTCTGATGTTATCGATTGTCATGAGTCCTCGTAGAAACATGTATAGGACACTTGCATATAGTTAACATGATATCTATTCTTTTATATTTGTTTCTTACTAGGCTTAAAGCTCACTCCTTTACTCATCCTCACATATTCTCATCAGTATACATGGTAGTTGCTTCTTCAAGGTTAATCGAAGAGAACTATTAGAAGCCTAGTGAATTGAGTAATAAGGTATAGGATAATTGTCATGCTTTTATATTCAGACAGTATATGCACAATTAATGTATTCATAGTCTGGGATGTGAATCATATAATATAGTGTCAAAGAATGTTGAAGGACCAATATGATATATTCTAATTAAGTTGATATTTATAAAATTATACGTTGAGGTATTTGTTACCGAATTCTCGATGAGTGTACCGCAAGTGTACGGACGGTAGCAAGTAATAAAGTGATGAGTAGAGTATCGTTCCCACGAGGATTGAATTTGTGAATTGCTTACTAAGTACTAAAATTTCACACCCTAATTTTATTCAAACGATCGAAAGAAAATTTTTTTTCAAAACACTAATGTATTTAAAATAGCAAGAAAGTGAAAATAAAAAAATCTTATTTAAATAAAACTTCTAAAATATTTCAAAATAAAAACCAAAGAAATTTAGATGAAAACTTGAAAACAAAGAGAATAAAACTAAACTACTCTATATCCCTTAGTAGGATTGAATGCTCTTCATGGTGCTGAAGCTGGCTATTTATAGAGGCAGTGGGGATGATGATTAGCTCAAAATCTTGGCTGATAGGGCTCGAGCTTTATCTTCAAAGAAAATTTATCTTTTATCAGCTCCCTTGTTTATCTCTATCCTTAGCAAAAAGTCCATCTTGATAATTTATCTTCATAAAAGATAAATGCAACAATTTATCTTTCTTGGCAGCCAGTAGAAATATCCATGCATGAAGCTTTATCAACAAAGTCTTGTGTTTGAATGAAATTTGGAACTGAAATCCTTCACATCTTTGACTTCTTTATCAATTGGAGTTCCTACATCATTGAGAGAAATTTAACAGATAAATGAGGGATTTGAATCTAATAGCAATGATTTAGAGATAAATTATATCATTAAATTCATGATAATTCTATAAATTATAGAATTATCACACCCATAAACTTGAATTTTTGCTTGTCCTCGAGCAAAATAACATTCCCAAAGAAATGTACCTAGAGGTCAAATACACTTGCAACAATGATTTTCCTTTAATTTCCCCAAAGATTTTGAAAACATTACAACTCCATGAAAATCCATAAACATTAGCTAAATATATATAAACTCATTCAAAAGAGAGTATCAATTCAACTGAATTTTTCCGTGTGTGTGTAAATGTTTCTTCATTTCAGTTCATGCAATCCGGATGAATTTATACAAATATGAACATAACAAAAGATCTCAAAGAATAGTTATCTTCCATAAGTTTGCTTTTCTCATCTTCTCTCCACTAATGTAGACACACATAGCCAAAGATCAATAGGACTTTATAAGCTTGTAATGTATGGCTAAGGTAATAGATAGGAGAAATAGGATTTTTAGGCTTAACCCCTAATCATGCATTCTTTTTCTTGGACTTTTTAAGAGCTTTCAAATAATTCCTCCAACTTGATTTCTTCTTTTTTTTTATAAAATTTTTTTTTCTCTTTTTTTTTTCAACATTTTTTTTGAATTTCACCCTTTCTTCCATATATGCGTAGCTCTAATTACATCTTGACATAGTCCTCATGCATATAACGGGGTATGGGAAAATTTTTTTTTTATAGGCTAGGCTAATTATTAATGTAGGTAAAACAAGAAAGAAGGTCTACTTTAAGCTCAAATTGGGTGACTAAGGATAAAATACATCATGGTAGTCTTGAAAAGCTCAAACGGTCCAAAGTTGGCCTAAATCACCTCTTTAGCTAAGTGTGTTCTAAGATTTCGCCTTGAGAGATGATAGAACAAATTCTAGACAAATAAAACTTTAAAGACTATTGTTTATTCCTATTCACATAAATCTTCTCTAGATATGCATGACTTCAATGATAAAAACATAGTGCATTCAATTTTTGGAAAAGTCTCAATCAAAAAGATAATTCACTAAAGAATTCATTCACATACTTTGCTCATATTCATAAATTTCATTTTGCTATAACATTCTCAATCAATGGTTAAATATCAAGGAATTATCAAGCAAACATATAATCACTTCAAGGTAAAAACCATTTTAAAGCACAGAATTTTTTGCAAAGATTTCAAAAGAAAATCAAAAAAATTTTGCTCAATCTTTAAAAATAAAAATTTTGCTCTTCCCCCCAACTTGAAACATACATTGTCCTCAATGTATAAGAAATTCAAGAATTCAAGAAAAGGATAAAGGAAACTCCCCTGATTTTTTTTTTATGAAGCTCAAACTGCAAAACTTGCCTAATTCCTTTGTCGCTCCCCCAAACTTAGACTCTGACCTATAAAATAAAGAAAAGAATCAACTAATAAAATATCTAAACTAAGAAATAAGAGAAATAACTAAGAAAGCAATAAAATGCTGGGGTTGCCTCCCCAGAAGCGCTTGATTTATAGTCATCAGCTTGACTATGTCTGTCATTCTTCAAGGTGGATCATTAAGATCAGTAACCGATTTTCCACGATCGATCACTCCTCCCCAATAATGTTTCAACCTCTGACCACTAACCTTAAATGGTTCCTTTGAAAATTCAACTCCTATTTCCACAGTTCCATATGGAAATACTTGAGTAACAATGAATGGTCCAGACCACCTTGATTTCAACTTACCTAGAAATAGCTTCAAACAAGAATTATAGAGTAAAACCTGTTGCCCCGGCTCAAATTGTCTTTCCATTATCTCCTTGTCATGCCACTTCTTCGTTCTCTCCTTATAGAGTCTAGCCTTCTCATATGCTTGCATTTTGAATTCATCCAACTCGTTGGGCTCAGCACAATTGGACTTCTCTTCATCAAGAATTGCTTCTATGGTGTCCATAGGTTGTTGATTGATGAATATTCCCTGAACTATACTCTCTTCTTCATTCACTTTAAAACAATCATCGGTCTCACTTGGGAATTTAATTGCAGAGAAAAGATTAAATGTTACCTCTTGATCATTGACCCGCATGGTGAGCTCTCCTTTTTGCACATCGATAAGGGCCTTACCAGTTGCCAGAAAGGGCCTCCCAAGGATAATTAGGACTTCACGATCTTCCTCCATATCTAACACTACAAAATCAACTGGAAAGACAAATTTGTCAACCTTCACTAGCACATCCTCAATAATGCCTCTTGGATACTTGAGAGATCGGTCCGCTAATTGGAGTGTTATCTTGGTTGGTTTAGTCTCTCCTAGTCCAAGTTTCCTGAAAATAGAAAAAGGCATTAAATTAATACTTGCACCTAAATCACATAAAGCTTTATTAAAAAATAAGTTACCAATAGTGCAAGGAATAGTAAAACTCTGGATCTTCAAGCTTAGGTGGTAAGTTCCTTTGCAAAATGGTGTTGCACTCCTCAGTAAGAGCAACAGTTTCAAAATCCTCAATTTGCCTTTTCTTGGAGATGATGTCCTTCATGAATTTGGCATAAATTGGCATTTGCTCCAATGCATCAGAGAAAGGGATGTTGATGTGGAGCTTTCTGAATACCTCTAGGAACTTAGCAAATTGCCTATCTGTCTTCTTTTGCTTGAATCTTTGAGGAAAAGGGATAGGTGGAGGAGGTGATTCAATGGTCTTACCAGATTGAGATGAAGTCTGCTCAATTTTCTTTTGTTGCTTATCTTCTTCTTCTGCCTGGACTTCAACTCTAACATCTTCCTCTGATTCTTTAGGTATGTAACCCACTTCTTTACCCTTCCTCAAGGTGATTGATTTACAGTGCTCTTTACCTTCCCTTCTTGGATTAGGTTCAGTATTGCTAGGCAGGGTACCTTGGGGGCGGTTACTAATAGCATTGGCAATCTGACCTACTTGAATTTCTAGGTTCTTTATAGAAGCAGCTTGGTTTTGTAAGATGGTGGTGAACATCTCTTCTAAGGAAGGCTTCTTTTCTTGTGGTGGGACTTGTGGTAGAGGATTCTGTGGAAGTGGTGGTGGTGGTTGAGTATGGAAACCAGGAGGATAGGTAGGTCTTGGGTTAGATGATTGCCCTTGATTATTGTTCCAAGACAAATTTGGGTGATTTCTCCAGCCAGGATTATAGGTGTTTGAGAATGGGTTATGGTTCCTATTTGGATGGGAAACATATTGGACTTGTTCAGCTCGAATAGGACACCTATCGCTAGAGTGATTACCCCCACAATTATCACAAGTTACGAAAGGGTTTTGAATGGAATGGATTGGGTTGGGTGGTTGATTGACTCTAAGAGAATCAACCTTTTTGGTCAAGGCTGAGATTTGAGAGGTAAGAGCGGTGAGTGCATCTAACTCATACATACCTGCAGTTTTTGGTGTAAGCCTCTCAGTTGACCATTGATAGCTGTTTGCAGCCATGTCTTCTATCAAGTTGTAGGCATCATCTATAGACTTGCTCATTAATGCACCACTTGCAGCTGTGTCTATAGTAGTTCTGGTCTGCCTTTCAACCCATTGTAGAATATCTGCACTTGCAACCAATTTGGAATCCCATGATGAGGACACCTTCTCAAGAGCTCTTTGTACCTCTCCCATGCTTCATAAAGTGACTCTGAATCGTGTTGCATGAAAGTGGTGATGTCGTTCCTCATCTTAGCTGTTTTGGCTGGTGGGAAGAATTTTGCCAAGAACTTCTGGACTAGGTCCTCCCATGTTGTGATTGATCCAGGTGCCAATGAGTTCAACCAGTCCATCGCCTTGTCCATGAGAGAAAAAGGAAATAATCTCAGTCTAATTGCATCATCAGAAACACCATTATTCTTAAAGGTGGAGCAAATTTGTAAAAAATATTTCAAATGAGCATTAGGATCATCATTGATTGAACCCCCAAACTGTACAGAAGTTTGGATCATTTGGATGATGGCTGGTTTGATCTCGAAATTGTTTGCTTGAATGGTTGGATATCTTATACTCATCTCGAATCCATTCACTGTAGGCATTGCATAATCTCGAAGAGCCTTGGTATCTGCTTCTTCCATGGTATTTGTTTCAACAAGGTCTTCTTGGTTCTCCTTCTTGATTCTTCGTAAAGTCCTTTCAACAGCTCATGCACGGTTCATGCACTAGGCCGATATACCTCACAAGAAAAACAAGAGAAGATATTAGTAACAAAGAGGGAGAAAAAGAAAAAAAATATTTGAATTAAAACTAGGTATGCTTGGTATTAATATTAGCAAAACAAATCCTTCAATCCCCGGCAACGGTGCCAAAAACTTGTTACCGAATTCTCGATGAGTGTACCGCAAGTGTACGGACGGTAGCAAGTAATAAAGTGATGAGTAGAGTATCGTTCCCACGAGGATTGAATTTGTGAATTGCTTACTAAGTACTAAAATTTCACACCCTAATTTTATTCAAACGATCGAAAGAAATTTTTTTTTCAAAACACTAATGTATTTAAAATAGCAAGAAAGTGAAAATAAAAAAATCTTATTTAAATAAAACTTCTAAAATATTTCAAAATAAAAACCAAAAGAAATTAGATGAAAACTTGAAAACAAAGAGAATAAAACTAAACTACTCTATATCCCTTAGTAGGATTGAATGCTCTTCATGGTGCTGAAGCTGGCTATTTATAGAGGCAGTGGGGATGATGATTAGCTCAAAATCTTGGCTGATAGGGCTCGAGCTTTATCTTCAAAGAAAATTTATCTTTTATCAGCTCCCTTGTTTATCTCTATCCTTAGCAAAAAGTCCATCTTGATAATTTATCTTCATAAAAGATAAATGCAACAATTTATCTTTCTTGGCAGCCAGTAGAAATATCCATGCATGAAGCTTTATCAACAAAGTCTTGTGTTTGAATGAAATTTGGAACTGAAATCCTTCACATCTTTGACTTCTTTATCAATTGGAGTTCCTACATCATTGAGAGAAATTTAACAGATAAATGAGGGATTTGAATCTAATAGTAATGATTTAGAGATAAATTATATCATTAAATTCATGATAATTCTATAAATTATAGAATTATCAGTATTTCAGTTGACACTCTGATGATATGTTTGATATTCATTGTTAAATAATTTTATGGCATAGAGATTAATAGTAAATGGAGGTAATAATAATGAACTTACACTAACATCGAATACAAACCAAATGTTAAGGAAGGTGAATGGTAATGATTGTATTAGAAAAGTAAAGTTAAAAGAAAAAAGTTAGTCTAAAATTTCACGATTTTTGGTGTGACATGAAACTCGACTAATGGTAGGTGTTTAGGGGCTCTGTTTAGGTAGTAAATAAAGAGAAACATGAGGCCATTGGGGTGGTGACTAGGTGCTAAAATAGAGTCTACATAAAGGCTGATCATGGCTTGGTTTTTAGTCAAGTGGAGGCTTTATTAGTGGCTTCATTAAAGGCTATGTACAAGGGTTTTACCGGTGCCCAAGGGCTGTTAAGGCAGTGGCTGAAAAATAGGGCATTTATAAGTGAGTTAGCTAAGTTTACACTCAGTTGTAGGTGCTGAAATAAGCCAAAATGGGAGCTGAAATTGGGTGGTTTCAAGAGTTGAAACAAGAACCTTGTAGTAGGCTTTTGAAAGTTGATGTTGGAGCTTTTGAGGAGGCTGAACAGAAGTGGAACAAGAGCTCTAACTAGCACCTAGAGGAAAGTTGAACAGCGGTGCATAAAGGACTGGAACTAGGGCTGGTGCATGAGCTACAAGAGGCAGGGATAAGTGCTTGTTTGGAAGTTTTCTTGGTCTCTGTTTCAGGAAAAAAAGTAGTTGAACAAGGTATAAAAGGCTGCTGTTAAGGGTTTATTAAAGGGGGTTGAAAAGGCTGAATGTGGCGTTGGAAACAAGCTGAAGTGCAGGGTATTTTGAGGTCACTTTTGTGCTGAAAATCATAACCTAAACAAGGCTGTTACAATGGCATGTTAAAGTGTTGTTTGGGGCAGCATATGGTGGCTGTGTAAAGTGGTTTGGTGTGGTTGAAAGGAGACCTTTAGGCATTAAGTTAGACAAGGGTGGCAATAGTTGAAAATGGTGGAAGAGTCGGCTGTTAAGGGATCTCTTAGGGTTGCCAGAACAGTGAGGAATCAAGACTCTAAAGGCTGAAAATAAAGGAGGAATATATATATATATATATATATCTCTCAAGAAAGAAAGGAAAAGAAAAGAAAGAAAAAGAAAAGAAACAAGGTGAGGATGACATTATTTATTCCAAGCTTTAGTATAAATATTAGAAAAATTTTATAGTTTGGCCTTGAATTTTTATATGTATATACACATAGAATTTTAGTTAAATGTTATTAAGTTGAATTTTAATGTTCAATATGTAGCACGATGAAAGGATGACAAACACGGTCTAGCTAACCCTGGTGCACACTCAAGCTAAGCTCACACTAGGTAAGACGTTTATATAATTCAGAGTTAGAATTATATTGTATGAGTATAGTTAAGATTGAGTGATGATGGTGATGATTAAAGGATGAGAATTAGTGATCGATAATGAATGATATGTTGATGGTATAGTGATAATTGATGAAATGATTGAATGTTATTGGTATAGTGATCGGATGATCTATAGAATAGGTTGTGATGAGTTCATTTATAATTAACTGATATCTTTTTTAGGTACAATCCTGTTGAAATTGAAAGTATGAATTAAGGAATTTAAAGTGAAATGTGTAAAAATATTGAGTTGGATTAAGTGCTACATTAATGTGTTTTGAGAGTAAGGATACTAGTGGGACTCGGCATTATGGTTAGTCCTATACCACATGATATTGTATTGACACATTACATGGGCACTACGTTATACTATTATAAACTCATGTTTTAAATTGCATAGCTTTTAAGTATACCTTTTACGACTTGAGATTTTGAAGGAAAGCACCCATTTGATGCTTATATGAATACCTTGAATTATTGATTAGTTTTGAAAAGAAAGTATATGGTATACATGTATATATTTCTATATATAAATGATCTACTATATACTTTACATGATTTTTGACAAGAAAAACTAGAGGTTTAAACTTTTTATGAGACTATAGGCACCCTAAGAGAGTTAAACTCAATAAAGCATAATGGAAGCCGCCTAATTGGAGATTATTCATTTGGCAAAGATGCTTGTCCAACAATAGTCTAGACAAGGCTCAATACATCTAATCAGTGGGGCTGAGAGACATGAGCTTTGTGGCCATAAATAGTGCCCTAGTTGGTTTCCAAGGGATGATAACATGATTTTCACTGTTAGCTACAGTGATTTAAGTCTTTATTGATAAAGTATTAGGGATTTAGCCTAGTCTCAAACAAATATGATATGCAGTCTAGAGTGTGATTTTATTTGATATGAACTTTGGACTTGACACGATTTTTATAATATATGAGATTTGTTTTGAGACTGTACATGTTTTAGACATGTTATAAAAGATGAATATGAGATATGTTTCGAAACTGTATATGTTTTAAACATGCTTTAAAAGTACACGTGATATGACTTGTGAGTTGTACATACTGAGTTGTACATACTTTATCATGTCTTAAAAGTAAATATGAAATGATTTGAGATTTTAAATGTTTTAAACATGCTTTAAAAGTATATATAGTATGATTTCTAAGACTATATATGCTTCGTATATGATTTTATGCCAAATGTTATATGATTTGAAATAATAGCCGTTTTATATAGTAAAACTTGCATAAGTTTGCATACTGAATCATGACATAACGATATGTTATCTACATGAAGGATGTCTTAATCTTATACTGTACTTGAACATGAGATGTATATGAAGAAATGTCATGACTTTTATACTACATGTGATCATATTTCTCCACATTAAAAGTGATATGACTCAATACAGTACAGAGTATACTTTCTAGATAAAAAATGACATGATTTCATATTACGTCTGAACATTATTTTTATATAAGATGCAATATGACATGAGATTGATATGAGCGTGAATTAATACCATAAGATGTTGGAGTTGTGTATGATTCATTGTTGCATGACATACTGTGGAATAATGACATAGGATTGAAAAATGATTAAATTGTTATGATAAAAGGCCAATGTGATAGACAGGTGCTAGGACGGATATAATGAGGTACTTCAAATTAAACTTCCTTTATTATCCTCAAAACCTTGCCCACTTAAAGTTCTTTAGGGTATGATCAAAGATGTTTTTTGAAAAACGATTTCAAAGAGAATATGATATTAGAGTCTTTACTTAAAAGTTTCATGCATTTGCATTAGAACAGTATAAGTCTAATTCTGTACTTATATAAATGACTTATTGAGCCATCACTCATTAAACGTTGTTTAACCCTTTTTTAGATTAAGCATAGAGTTTGGAGTGTATCTTGAAGCTATCCGAAATAGTCACAGGCCTGAAATATAGTCCTAACTCCTGAGGCGACTCTGGATGATTGTTATGGCTATATATACATATTATTTTGTACGTATTTAATATTTCAGGCTATTTTTATACAGTATTATCGGATGAGATGTAAACTAGGATAATGAATGGTAGATATAATATCTTGATGCTACATGGTATGTATGTGATATGTAGTTGTAGATATTAGGACTGTTGAAATGATACTTATTTGATGAGTTTAATATGGATTGTGGGAAAGATTGATGTGTTGCATTATGATTAATGAAATTGTATTGCAGATGGTTAATTGAGGAGAACCTTAAAATATAAGAGGGATATACAAACCGTAAAACAAAAATGAAAAATTTAATTCGTAAATTTGTTAACTGAAATAAGTGTAAGTATCAAGTGAACGTCACAGCTTTCGGGTCGTGACAAAATACTTTGCAAAGTTTATTAAGTTTGATGAGCTTTATTTACATAACTATGCTAAGCACATTATTCTCGTAATTGAAAAATAAAAAGTACCTCATATTGTTAATAACAAATAATAATATTGTATAACATGAAATAACAAAAATAGTATTTTTTGCAACTAAATATGTGAAATCCCCCAATTTCATGTAAATTCCCATATTTGTAAAGTATTATAAGCTGAAATAATCAAATAAATATGAAAGTTTGATGTATGAATGATATATGGGACATAGGTGGAATAATGAGATTGAAAGTCAAATGGTCATGTAATGAATTTGGAGAAAATGAGAATAACTGGATTATGAGAAGGTTGTATCAGATTTTATGGTAATTAAAATGACATGTGGCTGATATGATAAAGGGAAGAAGAGAATTAAATGGGTCAAAGGGGTCAATGGCTGATTTGTGAAAGAGATTAGCATGCATTAAATGAAATTGGCCCTGTCATCTCTTCCCTCTCCAAGTCGGTAGCAACATCCAGCCCTCCCTCTCGTTCCCTCAATTTCTCCAAGCTTCCATTCCTACTCACCTTGACAAACACTTAGCTTCTATCAGTGAATCGTTAAGCTTACTTAACGAAAATTGATCATTGTCACTAGCTTGAGCTATATTTGAAGTTTGGTGGATTGAATCCAAGTAATTGGAGAGATCGAAACTTACTGTTATTTTGGCTATAGACAAAGGTAAGAGAAGAAGTTAGTTCTTTCAATTATGTCTATGGTTTGGAGTTATATTATGTTGGTATAGTATGCTCATGGTATTAAAATGAAATAAAGTTAAAGTTTGGAATTTTGATGATGCTCACAGCTTTGAAGAAGTGAAAGGAAAGATGTTGAATTTCAGCCAAGCTTGTGGATTATTGGCTATTGAGGTAAGGGATTTATGTAACGGACATAGGGTGACTATGTCCGCATGATTTTAAATGTTTTGGAAAGAAGTACCTGCTGTTTTAAGTGTAGGAAATGTAAATTTCAGGTTTTACTCCTAGTTACCAAAATGCTAGGAGTAGCCGACTGCTTTAAGTAGCAGCCGACTGCCTAAAGACAACCAAAGCGTAGATTTCCCGAAAATCGACTCAAACCAGTCGACTGTTATTTTCCAGAAAGCATTCTGTTTCAAACCAGTCGACTACTATTTACGTGAAAAGCATTCTGTTTGAGAAACTAGCCAATTGCTATATGACCAGTCGACTGCCCTGTTTTCAGAAGCATTCTTTTTGCGAAACCAGTCGACTGCTATATGACCAGTCGACTGCCTTTTTTTCGAAAAGCATTCTATTTTAAAACCAGCCAACTGCTATATGAGGCCAGTCGACTGCCCCATGTGTTTTCAGAATTTTGAAATATCGAAATTTTAAAAGAAAATAATTTCGATAAAGCAAGATATGTAAAAGCAGCCGACTGCCCTACAAGACCAGTCGACTGCCCCTTTTGAAAAAGAGGTTTTAAAGCTTATTTCAGAAAAGTATGATTGTCATTGCAAAAGCTATATGATAAATGTTTTGAGACTTTGAAGTACTTAATGATTATGCACTTCTGTATATGTACATGGCTGAGGAGCTCTAGTCCGTCCCTCAGTGCCACAGATGTCACCTGACTAGTGTTCATCGTGGCCCACTGACATTTAGCCAATTGTCTCTATTATATGTTTGGCTAGGGGAGGATTCCTGGCCCCTACAGGTGTACGCCACCTGTTTATTCAGTGCATAATTCCGTTAAAATGCAAGTAGTCTCCCTGCTAATTGAAAGTATATGAAGTATATGATTTACTTGATTTTACTTGATTTCGAAGGAATAAAGAAATCAAAAGTATTTACATTTTCTTGATTTCACTTGCATATGACAATTGAAGAAAGTATATGAAGTATGCCTGCATATGCTATTTGAAAGAAGTATATGATATATGTTTTATAATGATTTTTCATGACATTATAGAGCCAAGTAGGAAAACTGCATATAGAGGCATAGTAAGCTCTTTTACATATGTTTCTTACTGAGCGTAAACTCACTCCTTTACAACTATTTTTCATACAGATTACCTGAAGTAAATTCCGCTCCAAATAAAGGAGCTTTCTTTTGAGATATCAAAGTGTACCTTCGAGATACGCTTCCCAATAACTATTGAAGGTATACTTAGTTGAGATGAAATTCAGCTATTGTACAGTACATTGCTACAGAAATGTTTATAAGATGTTTTGGGGATTTAGGTTATGTAAGATGTGTAAGATCCTGTGGTATGGAATGATATGTATATATATCATTATTTTGCTTTATTTGAAATTAAAATATTCATATTGAGCTATTAAATATCAAGCTTAAAAAGAAGAAGAATGAATGACATTGACGGACGAATCTAATCAAGTCATGTGAAAAAAGAAAAAGTTATAGGTGAATGTGTAGTGATTGGGATGTCACAAAATATCAATCGACTTGCAGGCTTTTATTAACAGCCAACTCTATAATATGTTATTAAAATTATTCATTTGAAACTCAATAATCACAAAATTCAAATCTAAAAGAAGAGATAATGTCATTTTCCAATTTGATTATTTTTTGCATAATAACATCGTGCATGAACAATTAATGTAGAGCTATTTAAGATTAAACTTTATAGTATCCTACTTACCTTAAAAAAAGAAAAAAACCCTCAATATCCTACAAAGGGCGTGTTCAGCTTTAGAATTTATCCTACATTATTTGAAGATCCCAAAATGCTTTTCCCGGTAAGAAAGAGGCTCAAGATTCGTAAAGAAAGCAGAGAAAGAAAAAAAGAAAAAAAAAGTTAATTGTAATCAAATCTCTGTTTCAAAATAATAATAACAAACTTATTAATATATAGATAAAAAAAAGTCAATTCGGAGCCGAAAGAACAAAAGGAAATTAGGCCTTTAACCTTGAAAGAAGGAAAGAGCATTCCAAGAAACGAGACATCAGCTCAGCCAATGGCAATTATATATAATAGTTTTGATCATGAGTTATGACTAAAAAGAAAACGAGAACACTAAAAACGGCTCGCAATGGGCTAGTCAATTAAGGAAAGAATAACTTTCATAAAGTACTTTATGATTTATATACATAATTAAACATGATAACTAATAATCAAGATATATAAGTAGAATTTTTTTCTTCAGATAATTAGATATGATTTGAATTTTAAAATTATTATTGTTAGAAATATTTTATCATTTATTATTTTTAATTCGAATATAATTAATTTCAGACCGTAAAATAAATAAAATTATTTGTAATTATATAAAATATATATAGTACTCATGTAATATACTTTTCATGTTATTATCTCTTTAATCATCTTTATAATTAATGCAGATGTAAGTGACATTGGTTACCCGTAGAACAAAGTTTGAAGAAGATCAAAAGAGAAAAAGAAAAAGAGATCCATTGCTTTCCATACAGTCGATTGCAGATAACTTTTATGATTGGGATTTGAGATTTTCACTATCCAATTAATTGTTAATTATTGCTTAAAGGCAACCAATCAATATTGGAACTCTTTGCTTTGGCGCATTTTCAAAATTAATGTTAATGGGATTGTGTGCATTGTTTTGACAAACAGATAAAAGTTAAAAGGTCTACTTATGAAATAAAATTAAATAAAATAAAACAAAATTTAAAGGTTAATTTGGAAATTGAACATCTTTTTTCATCGCTTTTTCTATAGTCCCAACTGCTCAATTTTGATTTTATTGTCAGGGGCTATGAAAAAATTATATATTATAAAAAACGTATAATATATCTATTTATGCTCGACAAAACATATTTTTTAATCATTCTAGTTCATTATTTCATCTATAAAAAAGTATTTGTGAATCGAGCAGCATTAAATTCGAATCAAACTTAGATAAGGTAAAAAAATTGAAGATGAAACTGAGCTTGACCTAAGCCAATTTTTTGGACCTAATATATATATTATATATATATATATATATATTATATGAGGGATCTAGTTACACATGTGTAAAACAAATTTAGTTTTACACACTTTCATATTTTTTTATATGATTTATAATTTTTTAATCCGACCGTTGAATTTTATGTTCTATTCACATAAATCATACATGCCAAATTTCAAATTAATCGAATACGTCTAACTATATATTTGGTAAAATAAAATTTCAACCGTTTATATATATTGAAAAAAATACTACTCTCGATTAAAATGATAGAAATAGCATATTGATTCAAAAATTTACACACATAATAAATATGAGTAGGTTGTTAAATCCAACGGTTGATTTGCAAAAATATTAATCTTATATGAAGAAATAAAATTGTGTAAAACAAATTTGTTTTACACACGTATAAGTGAATCCCTACTCATATATATATATATTATATATATATATTACTTGGTAGTATTAATTTAAAATGCTTGCAAGGACCCACTTTCAAGAAAATTTAATAGAAATATTAAGTGTGGCATCAGCATCATTATCAGCATTGCATCATCTTTCAGCTTCTTTAATCCGTCCATGATGCAAGGTATAATCCAACCCATTCGTCATCTAGAATTTCTTAAGTTTAGAGAGGAATTAATCATGTTTACTTAAACTTTTTTTTAAAGAAAAAACAAAGAACAGAAACAATAGAAGATATGTATTACAGTGGGGTTCTGCAATTTTATATTTTATACATATTAGAATGCCACCCACGCAATGATGTGGGATGACATTTATTTTTTTATTTTATATGTTTAAATATATAAGCGTTTTTGGTAAAGAAATAATCATTACATACTTCACAGTTTCAATGTTTTTGTTTATTGCATTAATCCACCAAATTTATCTACTAAAAAGTGCATTATTCCCACAATTTACATCTTTCAGTCAACAAAGTTACTTTTATTGAATGCTCCATTGATGCAAATCAAACTTGCAATAGAAAATGTATAATCTTGGTTTATAGCAATAGGCCAAAACAATCCTCTAAGACAAAGCAAGTAGCATGGGAAATAATTACAAAAGAAGAGTCCTGATAAGGATGGAATTGTGCATATATATAGAAAGAGCAAAGAACAAAATAACATAGATGCAGAATTTGAGGCAAACACCACATGGAGGCATAAGACACAAAATTCGCATATAACCATGAGGGCAAATTAACAGTTCAATTCTCAAAGATCTATCTAATGCCTAAGACCAAAAGAAGGCATAAAATAAACTAAGTTACTATATCCTGTACTAAAATTCAACTTAAAATGCATATAAAGGGCATGAAGTATCACATTATACATTTTGACACTGTTCATTAGCGTGAATTTGAGAACATCAAAGAATGAGAGACTAAAAGAACATACATTTGTAGTATGCAGTTATTGCCTCATATACCCATTCTCGCAAACTAGCTGAGACACCTGTTTTTGCAATTGGTCATTCTCCTCCATCAACAATTTGTTCGTTGCTGCTAATTCTCTGTTCATAGTCTGTAACCTTGAAGCCTCTTTTCTTTGCCTTTCTCTACATCTGCACACCACAATGAAAACTTCGTAACAAAAATTTTCTAACTCAAAGAAATATAGTAAAACTACTCATCGAAAAAAGACCAAAATTTTCTAGTTTATAACAACTACAATAAAGAACAAAAAACAAAATCCAGTTTTCCTACCTGCCATTTTGAAACCAAACTTTGATCTGCTTAGGTGCAATGTTGGAAAGAATGGGCCACTCCCTTATCAACTGTTGCCTGCAAATAACTTGGCTTGGGGCACTCAACATAGCTTAGCTGTGTACCTAACATACTTGCCAACGTCAAGATGTTTATTGATGCTACCACCACTGCCACCGGTGCTCTCCATGTGTTGGGCCAACCCATAGTCATTTCTTGCTTAAACCAAGATTGCAAAACCCAATCTTTCTTATATTTGAAGAAGTGATTAGACATAGAGAGAGTGAGCAAAAGAAAGAAACCGTGAGGTGGTGAAGAAAATAAAAATGGCTTTCAAATTTGCCCCAAAGATCCTACTCTCAAAACATTTTAGAAGAGATGTCAACTGTACAAATGTAATCAAATGATTAAATCATTTAAAATAAAACATTGTATGATCGAATAACGATTGTATGATGTATTAGTAATTCTAGATTTTGGTTGAAAGGATCATAATGGAAACATCTCCACATTAAAGTATTTTTAAACAATATAGGCAAAACTAAAACATATTACCTTAACTTTTAAAGTGCTTATCGATGTTAATCTTCCTCGTCTATCACCAAACATTACTTTTCTCTTGGTAGTGAAAAGCTCCAGAAATATGACTGTCATGATTACTGTAGCAACAATTCCAAAGGGCTTGAACATGGAAGCATACACTGGTCCTTTCTTCTGTCACACCTGGAAAATACGACAGTTCGTACATTTCTTCTATACGTATGCAGAATTCGAGAATTACAAGGTAACTTTTTCTGATTTCTTGTTACACTGGTTTGTCACGTGAGCAGTTTTTTTTTTTCTTAAGACCTGTAGCTAACCATGTAAATCATTTTAAGGCATTCTACTTAGGGTCCCAATATGATATCAAGTCATTTAAACATCATATGAACCATAATTGTAACTCCCGCCTAAAAGCGGTAAACGCTAGGTTTAACACATTTCGGATCATAGTTCGATTTAGTTGTCAAACATGGTCAAATACTGACTTTAGTGCCTTATTGCACTATAAGACTTCATAAACTATCACTTGTCCAAGTTTCATAATTTTCAAGGTACATTAAGACCTTTAAAAAAATTCTCAAAGAAATATTATATTATTTTTCGATTTTCGGCATTCTTTACAATAAAAATTTATTTACATTCTATTTTTGCAAATTTGAACATTACAAACATATACAAAGTTAAGAAACATCCCATATCGTATTCCCGAGTCTAGGATATTTGAACATAAATTGATGCTTTATCCTTAGTTTAAATAGGTGACTAATTATGCCTTAGATAGAGAACTAGTAGTGACTCCTAGAGTTTATGTCTAGCGGTTAGGTTCACAGACTTAGACATTATGATAGTTTGGCGACTCCGTTAGAGAATTGAAAGAGTTAGGCCAATAATTAGCCTTAGGTTAGATTAAGTTTGATTAAAAATTTTGACATGATTTAAGAAAAGATTAATAAATAAAGCATTGATTCCTTTGCACATACTCACTTGTGCATACATAAACCTTCTGCCCAAGCTTTGTCCTTTCTAGGAGGAAGTGGAGTACTTATTGCTCTTCTGAGGTGATAACCTCTACCTGGGCTAGCGAAACACTTCCACCCAAATTGAATCCTTTCGCTTGTAGCACTTAGGCAAGAATCGAAGTGCCTTACTAATCTTGTGTGAACGTCAATGAAGAACAATTTGAGAAACTTTAGTTCACTTATTCCAAAAACAAGCATGTAAAGAGCTTAAGAGGCCCACTCTAAGTTAGAGCCATGCTAACCTGTTTAAGACACATGAAAGAACCACAACTATCATTTTGTCTGAAAAAATAATACCCAAAAAATAAAAAAATTTTAAAAAGAAAAAGAAAAAAATGGTTTCTTATTTTCATGTTTGCAGTTTTTTGTGTTCCCAAGCAACTATTATAGAGATAAAAATTAATTACATCCATGGATAAGCCTAAGCTTATTTCTAGCACATTTTGATGATGAGGTCAGAAGAAACCCAACAAAAAGAATGTGACTATTTGCCCAAAGATTACGTATCCACCCTTCCCAAGAAAATACTGTTGCATTTAGTTGGAAAACTGATTCAACCCCTTCTCGGTTTATTTGAGCCAATAAGTTGGTTCGAACAAGGAGTACGTAAGATGTAATTTATACTTTTAGTTTAGGGCATGAACTACATTAACAATTGGTTTGTTACATAATTATCACACACCTATTTCACAATGTGTAGATTGTAAATGAGTTGATGACAAATAAAGATGGTGTAGTAGAGTAGGTAAGATGGCTATCCATTGACCTTGTTTTGAAGTTATAAAGTATCATGAATATGTGATCAATGGGGTCAACTTTTACACTAAAGAGCATGACAATAATCAATGTGTGCAAAAAATAGAGTGAGTTTAGTTGCGAATACAATGCAAATTTCAACTAGTAAAAACAAGAACCCTATATTTGGAGATGTTTCCTTTTATGGAGTCATTCAAGAGATCTAAGAGCTAGATTATAATGTGCTTAATGATGTAGTCTTTAAATGTGATTGGTTGCATTGCAATGGTATAAAACACAATGGAGTGGGTTCAGCATAGTTGATCTCTCAAGAATTGGATACAAACCTAACTACCTCATTTTGGCTGATCATGTAAAACAAGTGTTTTATGTTGAAGATCCAAGTGATGTGCAATGATCTATTTTTTTATTACCCACACAAAAGGACAGGAATCATTTGAATAATGATGTGGAATATATTGTGGTAGAACATCATTCCATTAAAAATCACTACCAATAATTTATCCATTTGATTTTGATGATGAATCATACTTTAATTATATAAGGGATGATTGTGAAGGAACTTGGCTTAGAGTTTTCACTTTAGAGTTTCTATTAGCTTATGTATGTTTACTTTAGAGCATCTATTCAATATGTATTGTTGATTATTTTTTATAAAATTAGAGTATTAATTTTGTGCTAATTATTTTGAATAATTTTATTCTTAATGAAATATGACATTTATATATTTTGACAAACAATATCTTTTGTTTCCTAAACTGTATACAAATATCATATTCTTTAACTTTGTTATGCTTGAGTGATCAATCTCTCACAAGAGATTTTAAACTTGCTTGAATATCTTATGTGATTTTCTTGTGCTTAGCTTCTTTATGACTTGCTTCACTGATTATAAATGTCTCTTGATTGTGCTTGAACAGTTTGATTGCTGATTGGGTGGTAATTTAATATTACCATATACTTGTTCACTGTGTTTGAAAAATACTAAAATGCTTTGAGTACTTTTCTAATAGAATGCTTTGATTGTTTGATTGAATAGTGAGTATCACCATATACTCATTGACATAAAGCTAATTGTTTGTTTCCATTGAGCTTAAACAATGACTACTTTGTGTGATAATCATTGAGTTTGTTTGCATGATTGAGTCAATTGAGCATCTTAAGTGAAGTTGTGCTTCCTAAGTTCGTTTACATATCATATTGCATCAGTCCTTGTATTAGTATAAGCCCTTGTATGTGTTTGATCTGTCATATTGCATACATAACATATTTATGCTTGTCAGCATTAGTCAACTTGATCTCAACTAAGTATTTGAGCTAAAAGATTAATATGAGATCTTTTGTTTGAAAATCTTGTATTTACTCTCAATATAGTTGTCATCCTTTTCTTTTGGTTATAAGAAAAATATTTGATAATTGGGGATGGGGATAGGGATAGGGTTGCTTAGATTCAAACCCAAGCCTTATAATATGTAACAACTCTTCCTTAGCCACTTGGTTAAAAAGGTTATAGACATATCCTTATCATACTTTGAACTTTAAAATATATTTTTTATATGATGAAAAGGGGGAGAAGTGGAAAGAGAATTAATTGTTTAAGAGGCAGAAAAAAGAAAATGCTAGTAACCTCATGCAAAATCACAATTATGCTTGACTTTAGGGCAAGACATGATTTTGCAAAACTATATAAAGTTAAAAATTAAACTGAGGGGGAGAAATTAACATTAAATCATCTTAAGTTTTATTATATCAAAAAGGAGAAGATTATTGACTTTGATATACTTAGGATTTTGATATGACTTCTCTTGAACTTAAGAAGAATGTAATTTTAATCATAAACACGAAAGCTTGTTAGTTTAGATCTTGTTTAATCATGCTTGATGAATGAGCTGTCAAATATGGATGTACTTAAAGAAATAGCTTATCTATGCATGTTTAATTATTTAGATAAAGATGAAATCCTGTAATGAATGCCATCCAATAATACGTGTTTATTGATCTTAGTGTTGATACACTTTGAATATGTATCGATACCTTATGTTTAAATCTTGGTAAGATTGATGATGTATTGATACCCTATCTTTATCATGAAATAAAAGCTTCATGCTCTGTGGTAGTACCGATACTGTTAAGTTTAGTATCAATATATGTGTGTTTAAATGTGCAGGATTTTTTCATGAAGTGTCGATACACAAAAGGAATGTACCGATACCCTTAAGTCTAGAAAATCCCAAGGGTCAAATTTCTGAGTTTACCAATGAGAAAAATCTTGAAACCTCATCATAAACAGCCAGTAACTTAAGTGAAGCTATTTAAGGAAGAAGATAAGAGCTAAACAAGAGAAAGCCAAAGTTCCAAATCTATTATTATGCAAATATCCAAGCTTTATCTAAGAGGAAAAATAATAGAGACAAAGTCTTCATACTCTCAACCTTTTGTCTCACTTGTAATTCTCTTTGTGTACCAAATTGTATTCACTAAACCTTGTAGAGGTTTTTAGAATACCAATTGTAAACCTATTCCATCTTTGTAAAAAGGGATAGTACCTAGGGAGCTCAACATGGAAGTGAGGATTGGGTAGAATTAAGGTTTTCTTTTTAAACCAAAAAAAAAAGTCTTTGTAAAGGTTGCTTCTTTGAGCCTGGAAAAGAGAAGGTGTAGGTTTTCTTCTTTAGATTATGAAAAGGGGGAGCTTGTGGGTTATCCTTTAGCCTAGGGAAAGGAAGGTTGTTATTTAGCCTACAAAAAGGAGAAGTGAATAAACCAATTTTAATAGTGAATTTGGTGAAACTCTTTGTGAAAGACTCAAGGTAGAGGACGTAGGAAAAGGAGTCAAACCTCTATAAATCGATTGTGTACTATCTCTTTTCCCTGCACTTTTACATTATTTATTGCTTTATCATTTTACTTAATGATTACTTAGATATTGTTTAGCTTATGTGGGAAGAACTTTAACGAGGAAGGAAAACTTGAAAAAGAAAAATCAAACTAATTCACCTCACTCTCGGCTTATTAGTGAGCTAACAATAAGGAATAACCTATAAGTTTCATTGAAGAAGGTTAATAGCACAAAGTGTGCAAATTAAGAACAATTTATTGTCCTAAACAATCTTCAAGGTAGTGGGATATTAGATTTCATCAAACAATAATTTCATATGACTTTATCATGATTAATGAAGATTATTAGGTATATGTCAAAAGATCTGAAGACATGTTTGTAATCTTTTCACTTTATGTGGATGATATACTGTTGGTTGAAAATAACTAGGAGTAGTTGTCCTCAAATTTTGAAATAAAATACATAGGCGAAGTATCTTATATACTTGGTGATAAAAGTAAAAGGGATCATTCCAAGAAATTGTTTGCTCTTTCTTGAACAATTCCATAAGTAAGATTGCAATATAAGAAGAAAATTCTTGAACAATTCCATGTGTAAGATTGCAGGCCAATTGATACTCCTATTGCTAACGGCAGAGGCTTGAGTCAAAACAATGTGTCTTAACCCCTCATGAAAAAGAACAAATGGCAAGAGTTCCTTATTCCAGTGTTGTTGTAAGCCTTATATATGTTATGAAGTGTAAAAGAGAAAATAATTGTTATGCAGATACCAACCCAACCAAGGACAACTCCACTAGAAAGCCGTCAAAAGGATACTAAGGTATCTTAAAGGCACTGTAGATTATTCGTTGTGCTATCAGAGAATTGATCTACATCAATTGGCTATACAAACATTGATTAAGGAGGAGATTTAGATGAAAGGAAATCTAACTCATGCTATGTTCTTACTAAATAATGGTGCAATCTCATAGAGAACTAAGAAATAGACATGTATAGCTCTTAACAAAATGAAAGCTAAATTTGTAGCATTTTTTGTAGCAGTGCAAGATGCTGTTTAGCTTAAGAGATTTTTGAATCATTTGGGATTTAATAAAGATGCACCAATGTTAGTAACTTGCGATAGTCAAGCAGCAATCACATTCACTAAATATCCCAAATATAATTAAAAAAAAACACATAGATACCAAGTATAATTTTGTTAGAGATATGGTTGCATAAAAGGAAGTCAACATGCAGTGCATTTCTATGCATAAGATGATTACAGATCCATTTACAAAGCTTATACTTAGAGATGTGTATAATGGTTACATTAGATATCTAGGATTATGGAGGTTTTGATGTACTTGCTAAGATGTTCTTAGTAAACAATTTATGATTATTTCCCCATTTGTAGTTCATGTTGACTAATTTTAGTCTCAATTAATGCTTATAAAGTTTAGTATTTTATTTTATGAAGCATAGTAACACACACACACAAATGTTAAGTACATATATAATATCATGTTAAAGATATGTCAGACAAATGATTATGCTTCTCACATAGGCAATTGTCTATATGGTTTAGTGCCACAAAGATGAGATTAGTTTTAAGCTATAGAAATTTGAGAGCTCAAGCTTAAAAAGAAATCACTTTGACGAGTCAAGATGAGGTCATATGATAATGAGATTTGTGATTGGAAGTGAATAATCCAACCATTGAGTTTATCTATCTCAATATGATAGGCGGAAGTCCTATTGCTATATTTTAAAGAAAATAAAGTTATGGACTCTAGTTAGATGCTAAGTACATTTGAATTGTCACCTGTACGGTATTTGAATTATGATAAAGACATACGCTCCATGGGCAATGAGAGTAATATCATAGCATGTGTTTCATACCAAATGTGTGTTTTTTGATCAACAAAGGTAACAAAAGTATTGATCTTTGCTTTTAAGTTATGTGAGGCCCATGAGGTCAAAAGGATCTAAAATTAGTACCATGTGACTTTTGACTATTTCTCAAAGTTTAAGTTTAGTGTTAGCTATCTTGGAATGTTCTCAAATATTATGGATGATTCAATCTAATAAAACATATCTAGGGAGCACTTGAATTGAAATAGAGATGTTTTAGAAGAAGGGAAAACCATTTTGGTGTTCCACTTAATTGCATTCATTGGTCGACCAATTATGTTTAAATAGATAAACATAATTGTGAATACAAAAGTACATTATATAGTTTGATATAAGAGAGATCATGAGAAACTTAAAGTGTGATTTAATGGATCTATGGTAATGCATACTAACTCTACTTATATACCTAATTGTTGCATAGCAACAATCTCTTAAGACGATAAAGTATGCTAATAGCACAGTCTATTTTCTTGTCTGAACTTTGTAGAGAAAAGTGATACTGTTTTCTTGGAATTGATATGAGAGTAACATATCCATTATGTGGAGTGAGAGATGTTGGGTGTTGGGTTCGCCCATAATGGGTAAAACCCAACAATTGTAAACTGCCATAGGCAATTTCTTATTAGGGGTATAAACAATATACTGGTGTTCACAAGCTACTTAGGCTCAACTCGAGAAAACCTCAAATTCGGTTGGATTCTTGTCGAGCCGAGCTCGAGCTCGAGCTACTCGAGCTATTGCCTCGAGCTATTGAGTGAGCCAAGTTCGAGCAACAAGATACTCAGCTCGAGTGGCTCGCAAGCCTAATCGAGCATTTAATATTTTATATATTTTTTATTATAATATTATAAAATTATATATATAACCTTGAAAAAACCTAACCTAATTTGTTTTGTTCCCTTTTCCATTTCCCTTCAAACAGATAGCAGCACATATTCCTTTTCATTTTAGCCCACGCCGCACCCTAGTCCCATTCTTCTTTCACTTTCAGCACTCTGGCCACTAGCGATACCCCCTTCCTTAGCTCTGGTAACCATTTTGCCATCAAATATGACCTACCCTCACCAGACAAGCGCCGTCCACATCAGATTCGGCACCATTGAACCCCTTAACCCTCAGATTAGTCTAACAATCCACTCAGCAGTTAGATCCAACACCAATGAGACCTTTGGCCCTCAAATCCAGCTTCTCTGTGACCATCTTCCTCATTCTTTAGCAGCAAAGCCCCTCGGCTAGCCTCATATAGTCACGCATATAGTGACCTCACCAATACACAGTTGTTGCCCTCTCCTCCCTCAGTAGCCACTAGCCAATCCACGCCTCTCCTTCAGTGTAGCTAGCCAATCCACTAGTGTACGCAGCTCTCCTTCAGTCATGCACGTAGCGATCAAGCAGTAGCGAATGGCTCATGCACGGTTGTTAATGTCTGTTTTCTTTCTTTTATTTGTTGTTGATATGATTCTAACTTTAGTTTTGTTGTAGTGATATGTTTCTTGGTTGTATGTTTTTGTGGGTTTTAGTACTCTAATTGACGGTTAGGTGTTAAGTTGGTCTTAGTGCCTAAGAGGTGTTTGTTTCTTTGCTTGTGATAGTGGCAGATTATATGTTTCTTTGCCAATCTTGCTTACAGTAGTCAGGTTTCTGGTGAGTTCCTCACTTGAACCCTGAACAGATTTATGAAATAAAATTACTCTGCATATATATATATATATGAATTTTCCAGATGATTAATGTTTTGTGTGGTTTTAGTTACTTTTATTTTTGTGCAAGGTTTTTATTATCGTTGATGTTGTATTGTTATTATTATAAAAAAAATATTATATTTAATCGATAATATTTTTATAAATATAAATATATACGAGCTCGAACAATCGAGCATGAGAATCAAGTTTGAGCTTGAACAGTCAAGCATGAGAAGTCAAGCTTAATTGAGCGAGCTTGAGTTGCTCATTTTTTATCTCGAGTCAAGCCTCAAAAATAAGGCTTGATCGAGCTCGAGCTAAGTACCGAGTCGAGCTTGAGCTCAAGCACCCCACTGTATCTGCTCGGTTCGGCTCGATTACACCCCTATTTCTTATACTACCTAAGGCAATTATGTCTCAAGGCAATTTTGGTTTTAAACCAAAAACTGCCACCCTCTTTGATAGAAACAAAAAATATGGCAAGTAGTCATATTGAAGTATGTGAAGAAAAAGAAAGAAACAAAACTAAAGGCAAAAGAAAGAAAGAAAGATTTCATATTAAGCCCTTCTTTGCAATTACTAAAGAATTTAGGTGGTGGAATTTGTGCAATTTTCATTTTGTGATTTTATGCCAGACCAGTAAATCAAGCATACAATATCACCCGAAACAGTAAGTGTTCCAAATTTGCAATTCATTATAATAATGATTATTTAATTTATCATTCAAATATTGTATGATCAATTGTATATCAAATTATTCTTGATATTTCGATTGTGATCATAATGTTATTATGAAATATGTTTTCTAACACTTTTGTTTGGGTTAGGTTGTGACTCAACTAACTATTTCATTCATTTCATACTTGGAAAAAATGAGAAATCTCATTAGATTGAGATATATTTTTTACTTATTACTATGAGATTAATGTAAGATCATAATTTATTTTAAACGAATTCAATGTAAAATTAATTTTGTTTTTATCGAAACAAAATTATTTTACATTTTATCAAAAAATAAATTTTATTAGACTTGAAATTTTTTGTTTAATAATAAATATTTGTGTTTTTTTGTTTAAATAGTGAATTTAAAATTTCTTTTTTAATATAAAAACTTCTTGAGATTGTTAAGGAAAAAAAAGTAAAGATTTGAGTAAAAATCTTAGGGGAATTCTATTTACAACTTACCTTTCACTAGTCACACCCTTTTTGCTAAACACAACCTACCTTCTCCTAATTTTTTCTACACACAACCTATCTAATATAATTTCTATCCAAAATACCCTCTCCATTCCATATAACCTACACAACCTATTCTCTTTTCTCTTCATTTCTCATTTCCTTTGTTTTTTGTTTTCCATTCTCTTTAATTTCCACAAATCTTTGAGTAATCAGCAGTAATTCGGTGTTCCTTCATCAATTGTATAGTAAAATCCTCTACATTATTGTGTGTATTTGTGAATTTTTTACGTTTGTAGTGAATTTTTGATGTTAGGGTTCAGGATTGGAGGGTTTTGGGCTTTCTCTAAGCCTATCCATAAGGCTTTTTTAATTTTTATTATTAGAAATAAATAAAATTAGTTTTTATTATTAAAAGTTAGTCTTGTATGTTGTAATGCATTATGAAAACACAGAATGTTGTAATGTTGATATTTTGAATGAAAATATGAAACCCATGTTGGTTGTGTAATTGTTTAATTGTAGGTGCAATTGTGTATTTTTACAAATGGCACATACACGAGGAGCCGGGTGGTGATAGCAACCGACTTGATCTAATGAGGTGACGCGTTGCATCCGAGGCTGCAAGTGACCAGGCCATGCAGCAAGAAATCGTACCTGTTGAGGCAACTGCCGAGCATATGCAATAAGTGCCTATATCCGATGAGGCAACTGTTGCTTAAGAGATACGGCATGCCGTACTTCTAGTAAGGCAGTAGCCGTCGAGGAGAGGCAGCAGGTACTTGTATCTGATGAGGTAGTTATTGCCTAAGAGACGTAGCATGCGGTACTTCTAGCGAGGCAACAGCTACCGATGAGAGGCAGCAGGTGACCATATCTGATGAGGCAGCTACTGCTTAAGAGACGTAGCTAGCCAATACTTCCAGTCAAGGAGTTGGTACTGGTGTTCCAGTTGATGCGTCCTCTTGAGGATCTTCAGATCTCATGTTGCTGCAGCTATTTGGCAAGGAAAGGTATATTTTGAAAGTTATTACATATTTATTGCTATGAAAAATATACTTAATTATATGCTAATTATTTATTTATTTTAATATAAGAATGAGGAGAGGTTAAAGTTATTAATCATGGTTCGAAAGTTGGTACATGGCCATTAGGTGTGAGTCAGTCACACATATGGTCGGTCATCCAGCAATCAGGGTTGGCTCCAATATTGGATTGCAATTATTTGATGTGTAACAAGACCATCATTTCTGCATTTACTGAGAGGTGGTAGCCAGAGACCAACACGTTTCACATGCCATTCAGAAAGATGATCATCACTCTAGATGATGTGTCTACGTTACTTGGCATTCCTCTGGTTAGTCAAATTATATCATTTGCTAATGTCTCCATTGATAAGGCAGATGAGAAGCTGGTGCGTTTGCTTGAAGTCAACGCAGAGAAGGCATGTGCAAAGATTGCCGCCTTTTAAGGACCACAGGTTAGGTTGCAATGGTTACGAGATACATTTTTTGGTGTGATTGACTCCGATGACGAGAAGCATATAGAGTACGTGGCTCGCGCATTCTTATTATTTTTACTTGGTTGTACTCTTTTGATGATAAGAGTGCAACCAAAGTACCAGTCACGTATTTATCATTTTTGGAGGATTTGACGGTCATTGGCCAGTTTGCATGTGATACGCACGGACAAGAGAAAACGTAGATTGGAATTTAAAGGAACTGAAACGCAACAGGACAGAAGCAAAGATGATGAATGATACCTTCTGAAACCTAGACCCGAAGCCTAAAGAGACTCGAACCCAAAGGTATTGGACCTTGACCCTACGAATAAGAATTCGAGAACCTAAGGTATAGCAATGGTGGATGGTGAAAAAGGAGACGCCATAAGGAAGAAGACCTTGATAAGCCTAGTTGAGAGGGAACCCAAGAGAAAGGCACACTCAAATTCTGAAATTCAAAACTGATCTGTCCATCAATAGCGTTTACAAGGTATTTATAATAATACCTAGACCTAGCACTTAAGCCCATAAACAAGTGGGCTAGAATTAACACTAAACAGAAAATAAGACTAAACCCAAATTCATGCCTAAACCTAGTTACATAAAATAAATAGTCCAAGACACAATAAGACTCAAATGTGGGCTATTCAAACACTTAACCCATCTTATCATTAAGCTAAAATAAGACAGTAAACCATGCTCATGTCGTTTGGGCTTCCAAGCAAGTATAGATGTCTTCGGACTCTTCATGGAAGCTTCCTTGACGCTTCAATGAGGCCAGAGCTTGTTGCATTAATGAGGCCAGGGCTTGTTGCATCTTCTTGGCTCGAGCTCGGGTAATTGGACCTCCTTGGATGACCAATGGATCCTTAGCATCACAAACATCACGAGCAAGTGGATCTCCATCAGCATGGGTGCAGCTTACCTTGTGTACATGTACAGACAGCTAGGTATTGCCAACAGGTTCGACTGCCATTCGATAGCTAGCTACATGACACTATTGCAGGTATTTAAAATTTATGTAATAAATTTCATATTGTTTTGTTTAATATTTAATAGATTATGCTTTTATTATAAATGTTGCTTTTGTTTAATACAAGCATATATTTACATGCATTTTCCATCGTTAGATCTAATATAGGATTTGTCATACAGACAAGGATTGCCACGGGCCCGTAGATGGAAGATACTCAGCTGCAATTTGCAACTTCGAATACTAAAGGAGCAACTTGATGACCTCAACTATCATTAGGTCTGCTGGGATTCGTACGCAGATATCAGAGCCCATCATCCTTTGTCGTAGATTACTTACTTTTTCGGATGTATTAAGTTTGATCAGATCATAGAGCCTTACCATCCAGATAGAGTTCTTCGGCAGTGGGGTTATGTATAGACCATTCCACATCTACCTCTCACTTCTTATCATGAGGAATGAGGTTCGAAGCTAGTAAATTATGACGTGAGGTATCTCTTTCAACAATGCTACTGGGATATGTGGGATTGCTATTTGCTCAACTAGGGGAGGAAAGGAAGACAAAGCAGGATCCCTGGACAGTGTACGGTAGATTATATGACTTGGTATGCCACGATTTCTCATTGGTGTGTGCAAAATTCTAGATTTAGATCGAGACCCCCGCCCCCCGCACAAATTGATCAACTATGAGGTAAGCCATTCATTTCTTACGCTATGTCAATATTGCGTTTGATCTATTTGTGTTATTGTTATTTCATAGCGCATAGTGTCAACCGTACGGGATCGGCTTGAGTCAGTGGTGGCAAGTAGCCATGATCAGCATATAGATGTATGGAGACAAGCCATTTATATCGTTTACAGCATGACACAACATTTGCCTTCGACTCCACCTTGGACTCCATGTCCTGATCCCCCATCAACACCAGTTCTTCCGCTGGCATTAATCCCAGCATCATCTCAGCCTCTACTAGCAGCTTCATCTTCAGTAGCTCCCTCCCCAGCTGTCCCTACTTAGCATCTCCTAGTGCGCTTGCCTTTACCAACATCATCAGCAGCGACATCTCCTGCACCTCTTACATCACCACCAACAGTGGTACCTCTTGCACCTCCTGTAACACCACCACACCACTACCTACAGCACCTCAGCAGCACCACCAGCAGTAGACATTATTTCTTGTGCTAGGTATAAGAGGAGGCGGAAAGAGTAGATATTATATTTTATATATTGACAATTACTTTTTGAATGAAATGATAATTATGTATATAATTGTTAATTTCTTATCATTACTTTATCCATCGTCAATTTTTTTGTTTTATTTATATATTTTGCAAATAACAAGTTTAAATAAATAAATTATAGATGATTAAATAAATAAAATTAAACAAATAAATAAATTCGATCATTCTACAAAAATTATATAATTTATTAGTTTTAAATAAATAAATAAATAAATATGACTAAAAAAGGAATTAAATAAATAAATTTAAAAAACAAATTAAAGCTGTCGGAAGTCAACTTCCGAGAGCCAGTTATAGCTTCCTGAAGTTTACTACTGGGAGCTAGTGATATCTCCTAGAAGTTTACTTCTGGAAGCTCGTTACATCTCCCGGAAGTGAACTTCTGGGTATTCATTACATCTCTTGGAAGTGAACTTCTAGAAGCTAGTTATATGTCCCGGAAGTTTACTTCCTATAGCTTAAAAAACCTCTCAAAAGTGAATTTTTGGGAGATCCACTTTGATGCTGGAAATTTACTTCCAGGAGGATGAAGAAACTATTAGAAATTCACTTCCGAGAGTTTCGTGCACCAACTAAAATTGGGCAATATAGTAATTTCATTTAAAGGTAATTTTGGAATTAAAAAAATTCATTAAACATAGGGTGTGACTAACATTTTTTTTGTTGTATTTTGTTGCTTTCAAAATCTTACTTTAAGGCTCCATTTGGTTCACCGTTTTCATTTTTCAAAAAATGTTTTCCACATTTTCAGAAGTTTGGTTTGCGTACAATGAGAAAATCAATGGAAAACCAATTAAAGTCAATGGAAAATCTATTAAAGATTTTTGTAAATTGTCTTCCCATTGTCTTCCTCTTTTGAAAATGGGAAGACAATTTACAATCTTAAACACTACTCACACCATCTTTGAAACAAAAAACACTTGCTCAAATCTAAACTCATCTATTATTATTATTATTATTATTATTATTATTATTATTATTATTATTATTATTATTTAGAAACATTAGTAGTAGTTAATTATGTGATATTTTACCAGAAATGTAAATTTTTTGGAAACAACCAAAGAACAAAAATATTTTTCAGCATATCAATCAAATAACAAAAATATCATTTTTTTCAAAAAAAAAAAATTAATTTTTAAAAATCATTTTCAAAATCATTTTCAATGAACCAAATAAAGCCTAAATCTAGAATTCCAGTGTTTTATTGACAATTTATTTTTATAATAAATAAAAAATGGGCAAGCAAATACAAGGACCGTAGTAGTAGATGTAATGATGGCAGGGATGAAAGAGAATATGTTACTCTTTGATGGGGGTTTGCTTTGTCTCTTCCTCCGTGCGGTGGACATCAAAAAATTATACACACTACAAACCATAAACAACTCTTACAAAAGCTGTCCTACTCCATGGCCCTTTTAACTACCGAAGAAAACCGATAAACAAAACAAACCCTTCTCTCTCTCATGTGCCAGCCCCCCCTCCCTTATCTGTCTAGATTCCTAGCTCGACACACTTGAAACATCTGTTTTGAGTAAAATAATGGCAAAGCCACATCAAAGTCACGAGGCATCCACTATATTTGTGGACTGACGATATTATCATTTAAGTAAAACAAACTAAATAATTAGTTCAGTAGTATAAAATTTTTTTAAATTTTTGAGTGAAAATAATTTATAGTGAGAAGTTTCGTATTCAAATCATCATCAAATCAAATATTTTTAATCAGCACCAATCACGTAGTATAAACAAAGATTAATTCTCATTCGTGATTTAAAAAAAATCATTTAAGTAAAACACTCTTAACCCCAAATCATATTATTATTCTCGCTAACACCACCACGGTCACGTGGTGCCTCTACTTCATTTATTCTTCTTTTCTTTTCTACCTTATAGAAAGAAAAAACACCTTCATCTGAGATTTGCATAAATGAAAAGGGTATCTGATTTTGTGGGTATCTCTGATTTTAATTTGTTAATTTTTTTTATATTTTTTTGCAGCCTCTGCATCTGCTCCCTAATTCTGGTCATGGATTAGATCTTGAATTTGGCTTGGATAATATAATTAATGGTTTACAAAATTTGATTTGCTGTGTTATATTAAATTAGCATAAGTTTTTCTTAATAATATTATAAGATTCATAGTACAAATTAATTAAAGGAGGCGGACCATCTCATAGATCTCATCATGAATAAGTAGTAGAATTTTGGAGATGCTTAAGTTTTGCATTTTAAAAAAAAAACACACAGAAATGTGTACGCATTTGGATTTGGATCCATCCCAATAGTCTGAAAATTTTGGTTTAGATCTGAATGTAAAATCATTGTTAACGTCTATTTGCTTATGAATATTTATATATATAAATGTATGTATTAACTCAAAAACACATCTAAAAAGCCTCTTATTGCAGCTTTATTCTTTTAAGCAAAATTTTTGCAGCTTTAGAAAAACTTAAAGTGTGATTTTGGACATTAATTAGTAGCAAAACCTGTTACACTCGAAGAATGCAGCCATTTCATTCATTTACCTAACATGTTGCGTCTGTTCTAATAAAATCAGTATTATATCAACAAAACAGGAACAGCTGCAGTGCTTCAGTTAATGCAAAAATGACTTCCCACTTTTTTTTTAGTTCACTGAGAAATACAAAGAGGAAGGGAGATTTAAACATTAAATTTAATTTTTTTTTAAAGAAATGTAACTATCATTAAGTTAAGTTTTAATAGTTGATAACCATTTTCACTTTGAGTATAAATCATTTTTCACATTTTCTCAGCTAGAAATTTTAGTTCAACAATCCATATGTACAACTTTTTAAACTGAACATGGGGTTTCATCTCCAACGTCAATCAGTTGACTCACTTAAGACTGTCATGAGACAAGCTGAGTCAGAATCCTCAAACGCTAATTGGCCAAAATGGGGGCAGCTAGCAGTACCAATCTATGAATTTGCCAAAATATTTATCCAAGCATTCTCGTTTGTTATGAAACTTCCAAGGGAAAGTTAAAGGTAATTGCACAAGGTCATATAAAAGTGCAGACAAAGCCAGTCACTCAAACCACTTTTCTCCCTTTCATTCGAATTAAAAAACAGTTATCCGCCTTCCCCCCACCTCTCCACCGTAAACAAATGCTAAAACACCCATCTAAAATTCCATTTTCTCTCTGCAGAACACAGCGTGGCCTAGCTGTTTCTTGGATCCGGAGATTCTGGGTCTTGCAAATTAATTTATACATGCATTCAAAAACCACATAGCCCACAAGACATGATTTGGTTTCTCCCATTGTCCCTCCCTAGGCTCAAACCCTCCTTTCTGTTCCTCTCATTGGAGTTTATAGCATAGTTGTAATGCCTGTAAATCCATGGCCCCTCCTCTCCTCCCTAATCCTCTCTTTTTCTGTTCTGATTTCCTTCTCTTACGCAGCTTTCGCCGTTAACCAACAAGGTGAAGCTCTTCTCTCTTGGAAGAGAAGCTTCAATGGATTGCCGGAGGCCCTGAGCAATTGGGATGCCGGGGATGAAACTCCATGCAAGTGGTTTGCTATTATCTGCAACTTTAACAATGAGGTTGTGGGACTGGAATTGAGGTATGTTGATTTGTTTGGAAAACTTCCTACTAATTTCACCTCTTTGTCAACTTTGAATAAGCTTGTCCTCTCTGGTACAAACCTTACCGGTTCAATCCCAAAAGAGATAGGCACTCTCGCCCAACTGAGCCACTTGGATTTGAGTGAAAATGTCTTAACTGGTGAAATCCCAAGTGAGCTCTGCAGCTTGCACAGGCTTGAGCAACTATATCTCAACTCAAACCAACTCAAGGGCTCCATTCCAATCCAAACTGGGAACCTCACAAGTTTGAAATGGCTAATCCTATATGACAATCAACTGAGCGGTGAAATTCCCAGCACCGTAGGCAACTTAAAGAATCTTGAAATAATTAGAGCCGGTGGCAACAAGAACCTTCAAGGCCCTCTCCCGCAAGAAATAGGCAACTGCACCAATTTGGTCATGCTAGGCTTGGCTGAAACAAGCATCTCAGGTTTCCTTCCGCCAACTCTCGGCCTCCTCAGGAAGCTTCAGACCATCGCAATCTACACAGCTTATCTATCCGGTCAAATCCCCCCGGAGCTCGGGGACTGCACCGAGCTTCAAAACATTTACTTGTATGAAAACTCCCTGGCTGGATCAATTCCAAGAAGCCTTGGCAATCTGAGAAATCTTCAAAACCTGCTGCTATGGCAAAACAACCTGGTAGGTATCATTCCTTCCGAGCTTGGAAACTGCAACAAACTATTAGTCATTGATGCTTCAATGAATTCATTAACCGGAAGTATTCCTGAATCATTCGGGAACCTGACATCGCTCCAAGAACTTCAGCTGAGCGTCAACCAAATCTCGGGAGAAATTCCTTCCACACTCGGAAACTGCCATCAGATCACTCACATCGAACTTGACAACAATCAGATCACTGGAACAATACCTGGGGAATTTGGTAACTTAACGAACTTAACGCTGCTGTTTCTCTGGCAGAATAAACTGGACGGCAACATTCCGGCGTCGATTTCCAACTGCCAGAACTTAGAAGCAGTTGATTTATCTCAAAACAGCCTCACGGGTGCCATCCCAAACGGAATCTTCCAGCTTCAGAAACTCAATAACTGCTGCTTCTCTCCAACAACATCTCGGGGGAAATCCCGCCGGAGATCGGAAACTGCTCATCCTTGATTCGGTTTCGCTCTAGTAATAACAAGATAACCGGATCCATTCCTATCCAGATTGGGAGCTTAGAGAATTTGAATTTCTTGGATCTCGGGTCGAACCAATTAACCGGATTTATACCCGAAGAGATTTCCGGTTGTCGGAATCTGACTTTTCTTGATTTGCATTCCAACTCTATTGCCGGCACCTTGCCTGTCAGCTTAAGCAAGCTTGTTTCACTTCAGTTCGTTGATTTCTCGGATAACGTAATCCAAGGGACGCTGAGTCCGAGTCTCGGTTCACTGAGTTTACTCACCAAACTCGTTCTTGGAAAGAACCAATTCTCCGGTTCAATCCCGAGTCAACTGGGGTCCTGTTTAAAGCTACAGTTACTAGACTTGAGTTCAAATGGGCTAATGGGGAATATTCCAGGAAGTTTGGGGAAGATTCCGGCCCTGGAAATCGCTTTCAATTTGAGCTGGAACCAGCTCACTGGCGAGATGCCGGAGGAGTTCGCAGCATTGGATAAGCTTGGGATTCTGGATATATCTCACAATCAACTTGTCGGAGATCTTCGATATCTCGCCGGGTTGCAAAATCTCGTGGTTCTTAACGTGTCGCATAATAATTTCACAGGGCGAGTTCCAGACACGCCCTTCTTCTCAAAGTTACCACTCAGCGTCTTTGCAGGGAACCCCTCGCTCTGCTTGCCCGGCGACCAGTGTTTTACAGCCGAATTCGACGGAAAAGGTGGCGAATCCTCTTCTAAGCGCACGGCGGCGCGCGTTGCGATGGTAGTGTTACTCTGCACCGCTTGTACTCTCCTCCTGGCGGCGCTCTACATCATCATCAGCTCCAAAAAGCGAAGCCGTGGTCCTCACCATGATTGCGACATTGACGGGGAGGCTGACCTGGAGTTGGGCCCACCATGGGAGCTGACTTTGTACCAAAAACACGATTTATCAATTGCCGACGTGGTAAGATCCCTGACTGCTGGCAACATAATCGGCCGCGGCCGAACTGGGGTTGTTTACAAAGTCACCGTCCCGTCAGGATTAATCATCGCCGTTAAAAGATTCCGTTCATCGGGAAAAAACGTCGGCCAGCTCGTTTTCATCGGAAATTGCGACGTTAGCAAGAATCCGACACCGTAATATCGTACGATTATTAGGATGGGGAGCCAACAGAAAAACAAAACTGTTATTTTACGATTATATGGCGAATGGTACTTTGGGTGCGTTGTTGCATGAAGGTTGCGGAAGAGAAATGTTAGATTGGGACATAAGATTCAAGATTGCGTTAGGCCTGGCAGAAGGATTAGCATATTTGCACCACGATTGCGTGCCCGCGATCTTACACCGTGACGTGAAGGCTCATAATATTCTGTTAGGGGACCGTTACGAGTCCTGCTTGGCGGATTTCGGGCTGGCTAGATTGGTGGAGGATGAAAATGGCGGCTCTTTTTCGGCCAACCCGGAGTTTGCTGGGTCCTATGGTTACATGGCACCAGGTGAGTTTGATGGGTCCTATTCTTTTGGAAAACGTTTATGTTTCTTTTTTTTAAATTAAATTAAATTAAATTAAATTAAATTAAGCTTTATTTCAGAATTATGGTTAAGATGCTAGTAATAGGGACCGAATAATTGTTGATTATGATTGTACGTGGGACTAGGGGATGAGACAAATATCGGATTATGTTCAAATCCATGGGATTGATGTAGACTTAAAGACTTAAAGGGAAGATTCACTTTGATCTTTTTGTTATTAGGAGTTTAATTAGTGTCCAAGTACTTGGAATTTAGGTGTTTTAGCATGTCTGGCTATATGCAGAAATTAAGTTTTTTATAGTATACAGTGAAGAATTAGAGATAAATAGGTGGATTTCGCAACTTTCTTGTTGTTTTTGTATGTTTTGGTGTTATTTATGATAATTGTTGCCACTGTTAAAGGCGCACGCTCCTTTGATTGGAAGTTCATCGTACAGTTTACATGCGTGAGTGAGCTTTCAGCTTTCGTGGCTTCTGTTTGAAAACGTAAAAAGTGACCAGCCAACCAACATTTGCACTGTTCTGTCTCAGCTGCCACTGTTTATATGCTTTTTAACGATGCTATCATGCATTACATCCTTTTTCCTGTTTTATTTGATTTGTCGTTCCCCATAGAATACCGGATTGAGAAAGACTTGAAAACCTTTGTTTATTTAACGGAATAATTGATTACTTACTTAACTTCTAAATGATTCCTGCAGAGTATGCTTGCATGTTAAAGATCACAGAAAAGAGCGACGTTTATAGCTATGGAGTAGTCCTGCTGGAGATCATAACGGGGAAAAAACCCGTAGACCCATCATTCCCTGACGGTCAACATGTAATCCAATGGGTCCGAGATCACCTGAAGAACAAGAAGGACCCGGTGGAAATCCTGGATCCGAAACTCCAAGGTCATCCGGACACTCAGATACAGGAAATGCTGCAAGCTCTAGGAATCTCATTGCTGTGTACAAGCAATCGCGCAGAAGATCGTCCGACAATGAAAGATGTGGCGGCATTATTAAAGGAAATTCGGCAGGAGCCCATGTTAGGGAGCAAGGCCCACAAGCCAACTAGCAACTCGAGAAGGACAGAAACTACTCCTTCGTACTCGTCATCATCCGTGACCCCAGCTCAATTGCTGCTCCTCCGGGGGTCCTCTCAAAGCTCACTTGCTTACTCCTCTTCCTCGGCAAATTATTTCCCAAGAAGCCAATAACAGTACACTTGTCTTTCGTAAAGTTAATATTCCATGTATAAAGGTAGCAGTTAATGGTGTTCCAGGGCTAGGTTTTGATAAGAAGATGGCACCCGATGAGAGTGTATAGCAACTTGATGACTTTCCTTTGCGAATGAAAGCATTTCTCATATTTGGATTCTCTTATTTATTTGGCAAAAGGTAAAACAAAAGTTAAAAAAAAAAAAACCTCAAAAAAAATAGTTTTAACAATTGAGTTATTAACTTTTTTTCAAAATCAATTAAGCCTTTATATTTTAATTTTTACTCAGTTAAGCTCTTTTATGAACGGAACTGTTTTTTAGCCACGTGTAAGGTACAGATTTAATAGTTTCCATCCACGAAAGAATTTAATTGAGTGAAAATTGAAATATAAATACTTAATTGATTATGAAGAAAAATTAGAAGTTCAAGCTCTATTTGGTTCACCGTTTTCATTTTTTAGAAAATGTTTTTCCACATTTTCAAATGTTTGGTTCATGTAAAATATGAACGTGAATAGAAAACCAATTATGATCAACGAAAAATCTCTTGAAAATTTTTAAAAATTGTATTTCTCTTTTGAAAATGAGAAGACATATTACAAACTTAAACACTATTTACACCATCCTTGAACAAAAAATACATACAAAAACCCAAACCCATCTATAAAAATTTCATCTTTATTATTATTATTTAAAAGCATTATTAGTAATTAATTATGTGATATGTTAACAGAAATGTAAATTTTTCAAAAAACAAGCAAAGAACAAAAAATATTTTTTAGCATTTCAACTAAACAACAAAAAATATTAATTTTTTCGGAAAATGAATTTTTCAAAAGTAACCAATCAATTGCTAAAACTTTTTTTAGGGCTTTTTAAACCTATTAACCTATTTATTTATTTATAATACCTAATCAAAGGGCATGTAGTTCACTAAAATGGAAGAATAAGGAGGCAGATAATGACATGGGGAGCAAGGAAAATGTTGTGTAGATGTGAAGTCATTTTCCTATAATTTATGTGGAAACCCAACAGGCAACAATATCTTGACGGACTTGTGTTGTGTTGTGTGGCGTCTGTAGTTTTTAGAAAGCGTTTTCGAGGATGATTTTTCACTCCCTCGAAGAATGTGAAAGAGAGAGAAGGAGAAGGGGATCTGTGGCTGTGAGCAGAGGCGGAGCTCCATGGGTGCGAGTGGGGGCTCAAGCCCCCACTGACTCCCAACATATAAATATATATATGTATATGTATTATTAAATTTTATTCAAAATTCTTTTTTTAGTGAAACATTTATTAGATAAAGTTTAAGTTCATGCATACTTGCATTGAGTTTTCAAAGTTAAACAGAATTAACAATTTTACGGTAAAAATGGTGGAGATTGAAACGGAAAAAATGTATTCGCTAGTTTATTTGTTGTAAATGCTAACATTAATTTTATTAGTTATTATAACAACATATAATATATTTTTAACAACATGTTGAAAACTTATTTGTGTAACGAAATGAGAGATTAATGATTTAATGAAAATTAGTTGTGTATTTTAAAATATATGTGTTTCAAAGTATTGGTGACAAAATTATTGTACATAATTTTGAAAATATAAAATCGAACAAAAAAATAATTAATTTTTTTTTTACAATTATGATTATGTACAAAAATTTTAATTTTTTAATTAATACTATTATCAATATTGTTGTTATTATTTTTTTATAATTTAATATATTTGAGTGAAGTCCCAATAAATAAATTTTTTGGCTCCGTCATTGGCTGTGAGGAAATGTTGGCAATGATTAACCGTATGAACCCACCCCTTCCTTCTGCTCTTTCTATTTCCATGTATAATTCTCTCTAAAGATAAGTGAGAGGCGCCATTGGGGTTTTTTTTTTTGGCATAATGGCGCCCTTGGGTTGAATGCAGCCATTTAGGTCCCCACCATGTGAGATAGATGACACGTGATTGTTCAAAAATCTATCAACATTTTGCTAATGGACTATCGGATGTGATCAATGATGGAGTATGTCTAAAAAGTTAGTTGTAACTGTCTTATATATTTACGTTTGAATATGAATTTTATAAGTTTTTATTTACATTGTTATTGGTGTTTGAAGATAAAGTTTTGGGAATAAATAAACAATGCAAGGTAATTATATAAGTTAATTACGGGATCATTATAATTGCATTAAAATTATATTTAAAACTTTTTAGTAAATACTTTATTAAGAAAAAAATTGATGAAATTGTTGAGACTAGAACATATATGGTTATACTTTTGTTTATGAAGTAAGGAAAGGAACATATCTTATATGTTTTAAAGTTTAGATAAACTTTGAACTAACAAAGGGAGTGCTTGTTATACGAAAGTTCACTCAAATGGCCTGATATAAAAGTGACAATTGATAAATCATTTAGCCTTCATAGCAACATTTTTATGTGATTTTTATATAAGTAATCATCTAACTTGAGATTGCTAATGATTTTATATGAGGAATCATTGTTAGAAAAAAAAGTTCAATTACTATGATAACGTAAAAATATATACTATGGTTTTCAAATATGTGTGCAGATTGATATCATTAATTATGCTTTTAAAATCTTAGTCGCTTTTCAACTTTCAGACATCACGGATCTAATTACATTTATTTAAAAAAACGTAGCTTAAAATAATAAAAGACCATATTTACTTGAACATAATTAAATAAAAACTATCGTTTTCAGCAAACTGTAGTATTTTAATATTAGAAGTATATAAATTTACATTTTTATAAAAGTTATTGTAAAAAAATACTACGGTTTTATTAGTAAGTTAATAATATTAATTGTACAAACACAATTTTATTGAAAAAAGTTATTTCTTAATAGAACATGGAAATATTTTTTTCTCCATTAAACGTCATCCTATTATATGTGAATACACTACAATTTTGTGTTTCAAACATAGTGTCTTATGACTCGATGTTCATCTTCCAATATTGCAATTCAAGTATATTGGAAATCATTTTAATTTTATGTTAAGGCTGCTACAACATCATTTATGAACAGTATCTTTTTTTGAATAAATTAAACTACAATTTTTATTTATTTTTTTGGTCTAGACCATCCGGTATCCCCATACCTTTGGTATAGAACTAATCGGATTCGAGCCGGGCAGGACCCAAAGGGCGGCAAAGCTCTCCCTCAAGAGTTTTAAACACAGCTGCATACCCAGAGACTTGAACTCGAGATGACTTGAGCTTTTAAGCGCAGTCTTCTGTATTTGATACTTCGTCATCAAAGATTCACATACCTATAATATTGACAAGGTAAATTTATAAATCTAGCGTTTTCAAGCCAGCATGCTTTAATACTTCGAAGAGACATTCATCTTCCATCACTTTTACTTTGTACTTTCTCTTTCTCTCTATCTTTTTCTCCAACAATATTGGTTTTCTTCCTTCTTAATTTCAAAATCGTAAATAATAAAACTATCAAGCAGTGCACTCTTCTTAATCTCCAACTGTCAGAGCCTCCCCCATTCCTAGGTCGTCAGCGAGCATCCTTTAAGCGCCCTACGCCCCAAGTTTACCCTGACAACATGTGGTAGGCGATCGCCTACACTCACTTACGTATTGTCTGCTTCGGCGGTCTCCCACCTCACGGCTTTGTCCCAAGGGGCCTGGAGAACCCAGAACATAATCCCTTAAGCGCGTTTTCTGAGATTCGAACCCTAGTTACCTTGGGTACCTAAGCCTTACACTCATCATACAATTTGGACAGGCTTAGGTACCGAAGGGTACCAGGGTTCGAACCTCAAAAAACGCGCTCAAGGGATTATGTCTTGGGTTCTCCAGGCCCCTTGGGACAAAGCTGTGAGGTGGGCAACCGTCGAAGCGGATAATACGTAAGTGAGTGTGGGCAATCGCCTACCACACATTGTTAGGGTAAACTTGGGGCGAAAGGCCCCTAGGGGATGCTCGTCGACGGCCTGGGAACGGGTGAGGCTCTGACACCAACAATATTGGCTTTCTTCTTTCTTGTGGCTCATGTCCTTGTCTTTCTTCATTAGCTGAAGGTGGTGTCCTGGCTATGTGATTTTAGGGAGTGGAATTGAGTCCACTTTTCTTCTTAAGGTGCATAGGTGGCTTCCCAACACACAACCCACCTCATTCTGTGACTCTCTTTTTAGGCGGCATTAAGAAATGAAACTGAGTGCCGCAAGTTACATTGTCTTAATCTTAACTCCCTTCTTTGAACTAGTGACAATCAAGAGACTTGCAAAGAGGAATTACCTGAATTCAACTCTCAACGATAGCACCAATTGTTACAATGTCATGAACAATGTACAGTAAAGAGATAAACACTGTTGTTTACATGGTTTGATAATGTGCCTGTGTTTATAGAGGTAGCTGCAAGTGTGCTACTAAGCAATTGGTATAGATGAGACTGTTCACTAAGTACAAGCTCTTGACAAGACTAGTTAAGTGTCTTGGCCTGACTACAGTACAAAAGAGTAAGAAAGAAATAAAGTATAAAGTAAATATGGCAAAGATTGGGTAGCGTAAAGAGCCAAAATATCCATAAGCTATGGAATGAAAGGCTTTTATATAGGCAAGTGAAGAGCATTGAGATTGTGCTAGGTGTCACCATATGGTAGAATTTGATTGTCTAAGCAGGATCAGTTTATCTTCATGCCATTAGATTGGAGAGACCAAGAGACTGAGTAGGATCTAGATTGGCAGGCGATTTGTAGGTTGGGTGATCAGTCTTTGGGCTAAGTCCATCCCTAACAATGTTAAATAAACTTATTTCTTAATCAGCACTCACATGTTATCATTAAGTATCTTACATACTTAAATCCATGAGATCAATTACTTCTCAAATAAGGAAGTTTAACATGTTATAGTCTTTGAACATTGTCAATATTTGTTTTAGACAATACAATGACTAGAAACATTTCTAGGAACAAGGTTTCGATATATGAATATTGCACAATTATAACACTTTATAAACCCTTTTGTAATGCCCATATTGTTCCATAGGCCTCACTCATTTCGCATTTAATAATTACATTGCCTAAATATAGAATGATAAAAGAAACTTTTATGTCACTTACCGTAACTGACTGTGTGTGGTTATACTTTTATGCTTCATGTCATGCTAGAAGATTTAGCTTCGAGGCATATACTAGTAGGCAATGTATAGAATTTATTATTAATGCACCAAATATAAATCAACGAAAAAAATATAAGTGAAATGTGCATATTTACAAAATTATCTTTTATTTTTTAAATTTTAAATTTAATTTAGTAATGATATAACGACGAAGTAATATTTTTTAATTGTATAAAAATTTATATTACATTCTATTTTTTAAGAGTATATTTTCATATTTTCATTTTTCTTTCTTTCAAAATTTTATCCTTCTGCTTTTTAATCATTCGAGCCAGCAAAGCGAATAGATGCATCATACATGCCCTAACTGTCTCGTCTCAAGCCAAGAAAAACAGAGGCGTGAGATAAAAAATCATGGGTGTAAAAATTGGAGGGAAGATAGAGAAGGTGAATGGACGAGAACTTTCCTACACTGAATTTGCTGAAAAATACTTAGCCAAAAACCAGCCTGTGGTTTTAACTGGTTTGATGGATGATTGGAATGCTTGCAAAGACTGGGTTTCCACCAATGGCCAACCTAACCTGCATTTTTTTTCTACCCATTTTGGTAAATCCAAAGTTCAGGTATTTATTTGTTCTTTCCAAATTTTGCATCTACTTTTTCATTGTTTTTAGATCAGGATGGTTTTGTACTTTTATTTTCACTCTCTTTTGATTATTTGTAGACCAGGGTTTTGGGTTTTTCTGTTTGATTGAATTCCCCTGAATCTATGTACTTCTATATGGTATTTATAGGTTGCAGAATGTGGTACAAGGGAATTCACAGATCAAAAAAGGATAGAGATGTCTGTTTTGGAGTTTGTTAATCACTGGCTTCAGGGTTCTGCGGAGAAGCTTGATGGTAGTGGCAAGCCCGTGCTTTATTTGAAGGACTGGCATTTTGTGAAGGCACGTTTTTGACCTTTTAATATTTCATCTGGCATATCATCACAGTTTGTTAAAATGCTAAGCTTTTTGGACTGTAAATTATTTTCCCTTTTTATTAGAAATTGTTAGTGGCATTTAAAAATTTCTACGTTTGTAGTAGAGTTTCATTTTAATTACACACTAGTTCAGTTTATTTGAAATCAATGCACTCAGATATATCTATGTCAACCATTAATATTTACTGTTAATTCTTAGGATACAGTAGCATATGAGTTAAGTCTTGGAATTCCTTGGCAGAACAGAATCACATATATCCAGTGTTTTTGCCTGAATAATTTGCAAAATAAAAGAGAAATACATGTAAACTTATGATACTATTTGCAGTAAGGCTTGAAGGGACGAGGTTTCTCGAACTATGAAAGATGTCAATGTGTCATTTAGGTCATTGTTTTTCTGACATCATGTCAAATTGTATGTATGCCCTTCTTTTTTTCTTTTTTGTTTGTTTGTTTGTTGTTGGTGATTCATTGGTTTTCTTTCTTTCTTTTTTTTGGTTCATTTTGTGTTTGCTCCAACTTTACATCTTTTATTTTTTAAAATCCTGTTCTTAACAAAAGTAATGATTATAACCAAAAGAAGCCAATGTTGTGGATGCCTTTCTGATTTTCTGTTATGCTTTGTGATACATTTGTTAGGACATCAGCAGCTTAATTGTCTCAGTTATTCATATCCTTTCCAATCTCTATGTCAGGAGTATCCAGAATATCTAGCGTACAGAACTCCGCTGTTTTTTACTGATGATTGGCTGAATCTTTATCTTGATAATTATCGCATGCATGATGATCCGGGCACTTATCAAAGGAGTAATGATATATGTTGCTCTGACTATCGCTTTGTGTATATGGGAGCAAAAGGTTTGGGTATAGATGCAACAATTCTTCTGTGGTTGTATATAAAATTTAGCTATATACCTTATCAATAAATGTGCTTTGTGACCATTCTGTGTCTATGAATATATAGCTTAGAGCTCATCTATTTAAATCTTTCGTGCAGGATCCTGGACACCTCTTCATGCTGATGTTTTCAGATCATATAGTTGGTCAGCAAATGTTTGTGGCAAGAAAAAGTGGCTTTTTCTGCCTCCTTTGCAATGTAATCTTCTGTTCGACAGGCATGGACAACTTCTTCTTACCCAGTGTAGTATTAGACAGGTGTATCGTTGGAGATTTTAGTATTGTAGCTTTCTTGGACTTAGTGCATGGACTTGATTAATTAAAGGACATTTGGTTACTATCAGAACTAGAACATCTCTTTCTTTGGCATTTTTTGTTGTTGTTTCATGAATCATAAGGCAAGAACCAGTTGAGAAATTTGATAAAAAAGAAGTGACTGAGGACTTGCTGGGTTTGTCCTGCTCCACTTCATTGTTGATGTCAACTAAGGTGCTGTAGAGGCAGAAGAGTAAAGAGTCTGAGAAATTCCTTTTCTCAGTGGGATGTGGCCCTTTACATAAGATGCCTCAATGTACTAAGAATGAGGTGGTGATGCGGCGAGTGCCACCTCTATCCTATGCATGGTGGCATTAGCCTATTATACTTTCCTGAGCTACATATATCTTGTCGTAGATGGACTTGGTGGACTGTGCAGACCCATATCTATCATCATCTAAAAAGTAAAAATGACTAGAATAAGGCAAGAGAAAATTTGACCTGCATGCTTTTTATGGGGTTTGATGACAAATTCATTGGATATTACCATATTCTCGCTTTCTATTATAGCCAATTAGAGCTGACTGCTTTATAAGAAAGCACTTTCTACTCGTTACATGCCTTTAGTTTCATTATTTGTTGACTACTGTCATATTTTACCTCAGGAACATGAAAAACTCTGTATATAACATCTTTGATGATGTTAGTGAAACTAAATTTCCTGGTTTCAAGAAGGTAACTAGTTATTCTAGAGCTTCATATTGTAACTGTAATTTTTCTCTTCTGTACATCTTAATCAAATGTTCTTATTTTCATATTTTGTGCAGGCTGTCTGGCTGGAATGCAAACAGGAACAGAATGAAATTATCTTTGTGCCTAGCGGATGGTACCATCAAGTCCATAATCTGGTAACTTTAAATTCTTTTTCCTTTTCCTTACTTTCCAATGTCTCATTTTGAAGGTTACCAATACTTCGAGGGCATGCAAATTCAAAGTGTCCCCAGCTGAGGAAGAATAGACTAGAAAAATTATAGATAGAGGAAGGAAGGAAAGGACATTTGCTGATGTGGTCATTGGATTCTGAAGAAGATTTTTTTTATGGTGGTTCTAACGTATAATGGAGGTAGGGGTGCAAAACGGGTGGGGCGGTGCGGGTCAAGGCAGGTATGGGTATAAATGGGTCAAACCGTTTAAGCCCGCATTTAAACAGGTCAAAATTTGCTAGACCGGTCTGGTTTTAATGTGGGCCGGACTGGCCCACGGGCTTCATCAGTAAAAAAAAAAAACTAAAGCCGAAAAGCTAAAAGAAAGAACCAAGCCATTCTTGCAAACTTCAGCTACCTCTTCTTGAAAGTGGGATTGCCAATCTGGGTGAATAGCCAGTAGCATCAAACACCAGGAGGCAGTGATGGCAGTTGTTTCATAATCAGCGAAGTATATGTTCTTGCAATTAATAGTTGATAATTTGCAGATTTCTTCCCAACAATAAGAAGATCAGCACTTTAGAAAGGGAGGTGGAGTTATTGATTTGGGAGACAGTCAAAGGATGCCAACAGGAATGCTTGGATACATCCTCATGTCAAAAAGATTTAATACAGCTAATATTAGAGGGTGCCGTCAATGATGCCAGTGCAGACAAGGCTTCGCCAGGTGAGCGTGAGGCTTGTGGGTGAAGGCTACTGTGCTGCCGAGAGAGGCCGATTGGTGATCGACTGACTGTGAATGATGCGGCGACTGAGTGAGATTCGCCGTTCGCGTGCGTGAATGATGATGATCGATGAATCACTGTTCGCCGATCGCGTTCACGTCAATTAATGGGGGGAAAGAAATGGGAAATTGGGAATTGGTTTGGGAATTGGGAAAACTGGAAAAGAAATGTCGATTTGCAGCCAGGCCGTGGGTGGGACATTCACATTGGGAGGGAGTCTGGACTGTGTCAACAGTCGACTGAGGAGGGGAGCGCCGGCCGGTTGCTGTGCTGGCTTGCTTGCTGCTGGATTTGGCCCATTGGCAGTCCTTTGGGCTTGGCATAATGGCATTTGGTTTGGCTAATTAATTGGATTCGGCTTTAGCGTTTAATTGGATTTGGACACTTTTTTAATTGATTTTTTTTTTATTTTTTAGGCTGGCCCTTATCCGTGCGGATTGCTAGCCTGCCGGCCTGAATCCGTTTAGGCCCGTTTTTTAACGTGCCTAATATTGAAAGCCCAATCCTTTTAAAGCCCGCGATTTTAATGGGCCAGCCCGCGGACTGTTGCCCGTTTTGCACCTCTAAATGGGGGGGGGGGGGGGGGGTTTGGTAAAAAGCAATCTTGTAATCCCAAGTTCCGAAGCTCCTGTATAGCTGTAGTTTTGCCATCAACTTTAGTCTCAAGCCTTGCAGAGGTATCTTTAGAGTTAACTTTATTGCTGATGATGAATGGTAGATTCTATTTTAACATGTTCTCATTAAGGTTTTCAGGAGGACACAATATCAATAAACCACAACTGGTTCAATGCCTACAATCTTTCATGGGTGGTAAGTGCAGCTACTTCTGACTGGTATTTCACAAATACAAGAGAAACCCGGTTCTTTTATGGATATGAGGTATGTCTTGTTAATTTATTTTTTCTTTCAGTGGGACCTACTAGTAAGAGACTACAAGGAGGCCAAGGAGTACATAAAGGATATCAAAGATATCTGTGATGATTTTGAAGGTCTCTGTCAACGTAATCTTGCAGCAAACACAGGTATATCATTAATCTTAACCAGAATGATAATTTATCGCTTGTACAATATCAAAATTTTCTTGGGCCAAAATTTTTTTCTTTTTTCCTTCCAGCTTGTTTCATGGCTGAGTCCAGACCTTAGTGGAGGGTCTTATTTGCTTGTTTGTTTGTTTGTGTGTTTGTTTATTTATTTATTTATTTCTTTTTGGATAAACGGAGGGTCCTATTTATTGTACACTGGAAGTTAACTACATGGTCTAATTCCATGTTATTAAGTAAATTTTCTTAAGTCCGTGTAGTTGTCAACATTAAAGAATTTCAAATTCCTCACACACACACACACACATATGTATATATATTGTGTGTAATACTATTGAGTTGATTTTGCAACTTACCAGAACTCTTTCTATTACACATGCCATGATTTTGCAGTATACCAGAACTTTTTCTATTACAGATACCCTGAGGCTAATTCTACTCGGACAATAATAATTGCGAAAATAGATATTCTCTTTATCGCATCTTGTTTACAAGTTGCTCATCATTCTGCAGGCATGAATTTTAATGACTTCTTCATCTTCATATCGCGCTTGTCGCTGGCTAATGTGGTGGAATTGTATTATCTACATGGTGAATCAAACTCTGAAAGTTCAATTTGGCATTCGTCTGCTACAGCGCAGCATTTTGCTCTGAACCTTGCATATATACGGAAAATAGCATTAAAGATGAAATCTGAATGTGGTGTGCAAGGAAATCTTGGCATCCTGGATTTGAGGGAATCTCTAAGTGATCCTAAGTTTCTTAAACTATGCAGTGGTTTAGGCAGAATATATGCAGGGACCCACGAACAAGAAAACTGGAGCTGTTCTATGAAGAAAGCTTTGATGGCTGATTTTGAGAAGTATGAATCTCATGTTTGTAGTCCTGAAGATCTTGTAAAATTTATAGACTATATCGTTTCAAAACTAAGTGGCAATTGCGCTGAACCAAACACTTTGTTGTCTGTATTATACAATGCCCAGCTACATTAACAAAATTAGCATTTGTGAGATTCCTTTATAATGCAGTTGCTGTCTGCAAATGGCTGGTTTTCTAAATTGCGTAGACATGTATTTTTGTTGCATTTTTTCGCGGATCAGCAGCTGCTGGTAATCATGTGTGCGCTCAATTGAAATGTGAAGCTGAGAACTGAGACTCAAGCATATGGAAGCAAGCTTGTGGAATGCTAGTGTATGCAGAAGAGGAAAATTATCCTGATTCAGGGTAATACAGCAGGAAACTTGACCCAGATAAAGCTGTCTGTTGTGTTGTACCTTGTGTCAATATTGATACATTTCATTTGTTCTTTTTTATTTTCTTTTGGTATCCTTGCATGAAGGTTTATGTATTTATGATATTGAACTATGAAATTTTGATTCATACATTTTTGAGTGTCAATATCAATATGATTAAAAGAAAAAAGAAACAGTCTCAGATGAGGCAGCAGCTTCTGTGATTTTTTTTTCTTTTTTTGTATAACTACATGTATTCTTATTCGTTTAATGGTTTGAGATTAATTCTGTTCGTGCCGGGAGTGGTAAACAGTAAAGTTTTTTCTAACACTGGCAATTTCAAGATTCAAAATCTGTTCAAATGTTTGAGTAAGAAGTTCACTTTCACTTTTTTTAATTATTTGTTAGTTTCCGTGATTCTCTTTCGTTTCTCTGGATAGTTGCATAAACCTTTGTTTTGTTTATTTCGCCAAAGCAAACAAAGCATCATTTTAATTTTCATTTGAAGTGATCTAGGTAATAGCATTAATATAGGTAGCATGTTTCGATCAAAAAAAAAATATGGGTAGCATGTGGACATTGACTTCCTAGAGACAAGGATATCTGCCCGAATGCTTGCCCCGAGAGAGGGGCCGTGGTTCATTCTACCAAAGGAAAAGGACAATATGAGACCGTAAAATATACTTCCTGATTGAACATTCAGTACATTGTTAGCTTCAAATCCACGTTAGTCACCTGAACTTTAGTTGGACTAGTTTTTGGCGGTGAATTTGATATTCAATTTGGCTGCTTTGGACCTTGTTTGTATTCTTAAATTGGAATTGCAGGGGCCACTGAGATTCATCAATGTATTTTATTTTTCATTTGGCTAGCCTAGATTTTTTTTTTAATACCTGTAAAGGGAGTTTCGTTTGTTAAGTTTGCTTGAGAATTCTTTGCACGCACAAAGCCATCTACATCAAAACTGTCTGTCTTCTGATCTGACCATTGAGGATTCCTAAGCAAGGAAAGATTTGTGAAGTTTTATGGGTTTTCCAAATGGCAATAACCATTGCAGGCTTTAGTTCAGAACATGTCGCAGGTTTTAGTAAGGATTTACATTGGATTTACGGATCACTTCCCAAAAAAGGCTTTAATGAAAGTTTACATTGTATTTACAGATCACCTACCAAAAAGAATTATTGGCAGCAGAAGTTGAACTTAAATTTTACTAGCGAAATGAACAATTTTTATCAATTCTGAACAATTTTTATCAATTCAACCAATCTTTGTTGCGATAAGAGTTTCTTTGACCGATACATGAGTTTTCTCATTAGTAAATGCCATTAAACCTAATGAAATTGAGATATGATAGCAAAGGTGGAAAGAACAGGTAGCAACTCAGTTTTATTAACAGCTTGTAATGTATTTCTCCCAAAATTTACCTATATAGTCCCCAGGGAGGGAAACCCATCAGGGGCAGAAAAATATACTTTGATAAAAAAAAAATCTAAAAATAAAGCCCAGGAGGAAAACTAAATGCCCAAAAAGAAAAATTGGGGTTGAGTTGAGGGTAAAAAATAAATAAATAAACATGGAAAACATTTCAACCCTCTATCCTATGCTGTTTTAGCTTTACTCAAGGACACCTTACATTCCTTCCGGGGCCTCCATAGTAAAAGTAAGTTCCCCAAACATTGTTTCTTCCTTGTCTGATGTCATAACAATTTGAATGGTCAGCCAACAGGCGAAGGTTTGTTAGAGGCAGCAAATTGTTATCCCAATCGACAGTTTGCAAGTTCCGGAAATAAGCTGCTTTTCGAAAGCCTTCTTCGGCAAAACGGCCACTGCCCATTTGCGTTGCTGTGTGGAATCCTGAGGATTCAGTGTTCACAATTTCTCCTCCAAATTGTATCATGTTCGCATGGCTTCTCAAGTGACTGAACAGAAATGCAGGCCAGTATCCAACCAGAACTCCTGATCCAAATTCTAACCACCAATGTCCATGTTTTGGATCCTACAAAAACATTTTGGTATTTCAGTTAGATGTTGGACGATGTTCCTATCCATTTAAATTTAAGATAATTATTCAATACACGATCAGTAAAGTTTTTTTTTATTCTGTAAGTAAGATTAAAATGATTGTATATATTTTTTAAAAATAGTAAAAAAATAAAAATAAATAAAATAGGACATATGTAATCATACCAATCTTGCTTGTGAAGTAAAAAAATGATGGTGTATTAAATAATTATCCTTAAATTTATTTGTCACAACCTGCTGAATTTTTTCTGGAAGTTCTTGTCTGCTTGGAATGTCTTATTATCTACAGATGGTGAGATGTAACATAAAGAACCAAATTTTAGCAGCATAAGCCTATAGATTTTCCTATTAAGCTGACCAATAAGAGTTAAATGTTGGTGTCAAAACTAAAACAGAGGTGTTTGTGTTTTCTTTTTTTTGTTAAAAAATATATAAGGAATTTTTGTTTGGTGACACATCAATAAACAGTTTGAGACAGTCAAGGGAAGAGAATCTTACATTTTAATATTAGCACCGAAAAAAAATCCAAGTTAAATGTCTAGAAGGGTATTTAGTCATTAATCATTCAAGTCAATTTTATCGATTATAATAGTTTAATGCAGCACGTTTAGTGCATTTATTAACGGTGTTACTCGAGACATTAGCCTTAGTCAAACATTGAAGCTGCAAATGTGAAACAGTAAAACTGCCTCCAAGCTTAAAATAGAAATAGAATTTCATTTCTTGAAAATTATGCCAGATTGTTTGTTTTACTCTGTTAATAACTCGGTATGGTGCTATTTTGGAGAATGGTGGCAAGCACTCACCTTCCAAATCATTAAGCCGATATCAAACTGTCTGCCATTGTAGGAGGACCTTGGAGAGATTGCCGCTCCAATGGCAATCTTGCTGTTGGTCTGGACAAAGCCAGAGCAAAGCAAGTTGTAGCATCCAGTGGCTCGGTATGCATCAGTCTGTAAATTCGAAGTCAATTAGCACTTGTTCTTTTAATTTTTTGGATTAAAACTTGTTTTCAAGCTTGGAAAGAGAAGAAGATTGCCAGATATTATACTCACTGTCCAGTATGTGAAGAACCGCGGGTAATTATCTCCATACAGCTCAGGGCTAACCTGAATAAACATGAATGCAACTGTTCATTAGAAGCATATTGAGAACAGATCGCAGTTCAACACCAAAAATCATCTCATGTTTGTGACAGATAAACGAAATAATTACACATGTTGAGAAATTGAAAGCAACTTCAAAAAGGATTTAACAGAAAACTCATGCTTCATGCACCATTTTGATGTTTCTAGGATACTGTTTGAAACTTAAAATATCATGTCATAGCGACTTTCCTCTCAATATATTAAATAGAAGATAAGGACTTCTCAATGCAGAAATTCTGAATATGTACTAAAAATTCAAGGACTTGCCTGCCAACCGGCTTCAATGGTATTCAGATCATTGCCAAAAGAACCAGAGATAACCCATATCTGTGACAAGCTAAACTCGTATTCGTTAGTCACACGAGGGGCCCACACGTTTAAGCTTGCCTTTGCTCCATAATACTGATCTCCATTCACAAACACAACTGCATGCTGCAGTGAGAAAAAAAATAAAGTTGTCAAGACTTTTGCATCATTTCATATATTTCATCTTGATGATAAAAGATTTGTTGTTATGAAATGCAAAATTCAACTAGTAGATAGTAGTCCTCTATAATTGAAAATCAACTTTAGAGGACAATGTCTTTTCGCTGTGTGCCTTTCATCTATTTCCACCAACTAACTAACGGTGAAGTGTTTAATTACTGTTAAAACAGCGGAAAATCAAGTTAGCCTTTCTAACAGCAAAATAGCCTTTTGCTGGAGAGGTTCCAGGACTAAGAATGGAGGCTAAGGATAAGACGAATTTTCTGCTTTACTCATCTCAATCCCGGGTTACTAAGTCCAAATGAAAACAAACCACAAAGAACTTTAGGAGAGAATAACCAAAATCCCAATTCGGGTTTTAATCATTTTCTTTTTTCTGCCGGAGACTGATGAGTATCAGTTAGAAGGATGATGAATTATAGTGCTTTTATTGCTTAACGTGACTTAAGGATCAAGGTACTAACCTCATGGCCGCTGCCTGTTGAGTCTCTCCGTACACGTCTTCTTCTTCCATATCTCCTAACAGAACCTGCCCTCAAAATGTCTTTCTCTGTAGTTCTTCTGATCGGAACAGTCCCTTCGGGGCAGGATTCACCGGAGTCTGTCCATAGCTGGATGCTTTCAGGGACTGCTTCACTAGAGTTACGACCTTTTGGGCTCGCCGGTGGATCCTGTCAAAATGAGCTTAAATTAATGTGTTTTTTGCTCCAAATTGCAATGTTTCAGATGCTCACCGGCACTGAACTATATTTTCTTTAAACTTAATGCATTTATGTCTATTTGTAAAGAGAAGCTCAACTGGTAAAACAAGCAGAATTTACCAATGGTTTCTGCCCTCTAAGCTCAGGGTGATCAAAAGCAGGTTGAAGATGAGATAGAACACAATCTATGACATCACCATCTGGACTCTGCACAAAGAAACCAAGACAATATATATAATTATCCAGCTAACAGAAGAAGCAATACTCTTAAACAACTCTAGAAAAGACTAGCGGAAAATTTTAAAGAAGAAAAGACAGAAAAGAAAATGCCTGAATTGTCTTGACAGCAGGTTTATTGATCTTCTTGAGATAAGCATTTATTCTCCTCAGATTCTGAATCTCCTTAGCAGGCTTAAAAGTATGGTTTGCCATTTGCCGGTGACCGGAATCTGATACCAATGGTGAAGACAGGACAGGGCCAAGAGAGGAAGCAACAAGAAGGAAAGCAACAAAAATAGAAATCATTGGGAAAGTGTTGTGGGAAACAAAAGAAGCCATATTTGTGGAATGTTTTTTTGCTATTGTTGTTTGTTTTGATAGGAAGGGTAGTATTTGTATACATTTGTGTTGTCTTGTTGTGTTCACAACACAACTTGGTTTACTACAAGCTTTGTCCATGGAAATGAATCTCTCTTCATGTCCTTACAAAAAAGAAGAACGATAAAAACACCGCTACTCAGGCCTTCTACTTCCACTGCCTCTCCATTTTTCAAATATAAACAAAACTCTCAACCCTTGTATTTGTTTCAGAGATTCTAAGTGCCTTGGTTTTTTGAGGTTTGAGGTTCTGACACACAAGAAACTTCAAGCACGAGCGTGTTAAAATAACCTGAGTCATAAGTGGTAGTGTACTATACAAGTTCTACCCATAACGGGCTGTGTCTGTGGTCAAACTAGACATGGGTTTTCTTTTTTTTTAATGGGAAATCCTGTCTCTGAGAAAGAGAAAGATCGAATTTAAGGAAAGCGAGGACTCTGAGTTGAGATCTGAATTGGGATGAACTGGGCCAGTGAGAACCCATTTCTTTATGTATTCTTTGCTTTGAATTTGAGGAAAGAAACAGAGGGAAAGATTTTTTATACAGTTACACTCATTCTTTACAAGTTGTTTTTTTGTTTATTTCTCTTTTTTTTTCTTCCTTTGTTTGTCAAAAGACATTCATTCTATACTTCAGATTTTTTCGCTATTCTACAGGCTACAGCATATTGTTTTCTGCACTTTTTTGTAATCATACTGTCATCTCCTTACAGAATGTCATTTGACTGTAACATCAAATTTCATATCTCAACGATTTTCAGGCATTTACTGTGTTTTCTCTATTACTCTTTTCCAATGATTGACTTGGTGAATTGAGTTTTGTTTGCTTAGGTTTCCTGTATTGGCTGTTTAATACATTTCTGGCATTTGAATTTCGATATAAGCTTGTTTTTATGTATAGGCATAATTGTACTGGACAAGAAAAAAAGAATGACACCATACTGTCTGCAATCACTACGAAGTGGGAGTATATGTAGAGAAATTTGTACATTTTAGTGGGGCATGTGTAATCATCATGTCAAAGAAATCATGATGACCGGGAAGCAATTTAATTTTTTTTATTATATTATTTTTCTTACTTTTCAAAACCCAAAAAATTCCAATTTCCTTTTTTTTTTTTAAATTTTTACTATTACTAGTGCAGTTCTAAATGTAATGATGATACCTAAAGGATAATCGCAATGATCTATAGGAAATTGTAATAGCACCAGATACAGCAGCAACGAACTATATGTGCATTATCTGCAGATTGGGGTTAAAGAGAGAGATATTATCACATGCATGGAAATGCCCATCTGATGATGCCAATTTTTATGTCTTACTACGTCAGTTTAGAATTTCAGGTGGTAAAACATGCATGTTAGTACTAAAGTTTGTTGGGCAAAGTGAAAGGAATTTAATATCTTTTAAATAAAGTTTTGAGTTCAAATTTTGTGGATAGAAAAAATAATATTGAAAGAACTCTTCTGAATAAGATCTGATCCGATTCGATTCTGAATTAATCGAAATTTAAAGTGATTTTTGGATATTGAAAGGTGTTTAAAAAAAACATGCATGTTGGTGAAAAAACAGGTCCTTTAATTCTTTCTGACACCGGGATTAATGGTTTTTAAGATGGCAGTTGGCTGATTTGATGAGCCACTTAATGCATGGTGGTATCCTGACCTGGTTTTTGGCAGTGGGAGACTAGGACTGCCAACATTCAACTAAATCAGATTTATAACACATCACATTCTATCAACTCCATTTCCTAGGCATGATTTGGATTCGAAACCTTACTAAATTTTTTTAGGACTGTTCATTTTAAATCAATTTTATCATTTTTATTTTCATTGAAGGAGATAAAATTACGAATAGAATACACAAACATCCTCATTAACTTAAGGTTAAAAAGAGTAAAAGAAAAAAAAAATTCAAGTATTTGAATATAATTTAAATCTAAAAATTATCATTATTAAAAATATTTTATCATTTATTATTTTTAAATTAAACAAATTTAATTTTATATTATAAAATAGATAAAAATATATGTAGTTAAAACAAAGACAAACAAACACTGTCATCACATCCACTGGTGGCACTGCTGTCACATCCTAATTAGAGTCTGGGCCTTCCATCCAGAAAATTAGCAACTAATTTCTCCAAAACCACTCGACACGGCCACACTAATTTTTTCAAAGCAGTGGTCAAAATTATGATATGGCGGTGGGATCACAGCCTTTTATCAATCTTCATGTGTGGAAACCAAATTCAACGTTTGAAGATGTCGTGTTTAAGCAGGACAAGCACCAAAATGCCACAATACCTGATCCTTTACCTAAAATTAGTCATTTTACTGAAAGAGGTTATTGTTAAGCTTACGCCCTTAGTGGGGTGAAGGTGCTCTACTGCTTGTAAAGCCTGTCGCAAACCTAGTAAAGTGTAATAAAGACAATTCTGTCATGAATCCAAGAGAATTTTAGGGGGAGAATCATTCCCACAGTAATCTAAAAAGTAAAGGGATCTTTATTACAAATACTAATAGTAGATTTTTATAATCCTTTGGATTGTGGTATGATATTATTAGCCTCTGGGTGTGGGAGCACAAAGTTATGGGCCCTTGTCCTGGTTAGCTTTTAGGGTCCTGGGTTAGGGTGCTTGCCACTTCCAATATCTCCCTTTAGTCACTCTACATATTCTTTTATTTTTTCTCTCTTCTTTTCACAAATGCCCACTCACAGTCTCACCCACCTCTGCAACAAATTAAAGAAAGCTAGCTGTTGAGGAATATTGGGCCACTGAAGTCACCCTCAGTTTATAAAACAACTGGCATGGCCATGGGGGGATTATTAAGGTATTCTAGTGCAGCCAACATGCCTTCTTCTTCCTTTTTTTTTTTTGGTAAAGTTGGTTTGAGAGAATTGATTCCAAACCCCACCCCTAGAAATTATATAGTGACTGATGGTGTGCATTAACTGATATTTGAATTTTTTTTTGAAGTGCTACTCTCATGAATATTTGTGTTTTGTAATATACTATTAATACTTTGCTTTTATGGATAAAAAAAATGTGATTTGTCAATAATATTTTGATAGAGTGATAAAAATATTTTGTGACGTATTATAAAATTTGAATTTAAAAAAATTCTATTTTCATTGATAAAGGAAATGTGATTTAATGACATAGTAATTATTATGTAAAGTTATACTTTCTCTGACAAAGGCTGTCAAAACCATGCTTTTCTAAAGGATATAAATATCAAAATGCAAATGTAAAAGGAAAGCAATGTGAAAAAGAAAGAAGTGGAAATGATGTTCATAGAACTTAAAGATGGTATTTTTTTTTTACAGACTGTTGCTGTAATAAATTGTTCTGGCTGAACCTAATGGCTGGACCACTATTGATTTCGCACTATTTATCCCATCTGCACTCCATGTTTTACATAATAAGAGTTAAAGCCAAGCATGCATGTCTCTTATGACAGTAACCCTACTAAAAACAATTATTAAAAATTAATTAATTATGACGAAGACATAATAATTATCCAATGATAAGGCTTGTGGATATCATGGATAACATTGAAAATACTAGAGTTTTGACGATGTGGGATTTCGAAGTTAGATAGAACTAAGATTATCTCATGGACATTTGTCATGAGATCTTAAGAATAATACCAGAATTAAATGCTTTGTAAAGTGTCTACTCAGAAATTAAACTATGATAATTCTTTAGATGTTGCAGAGGAGTGATTGAGTCTCTTTGAAGAGAGCAAAAAAAATAAATGCATAAATTGATATCAAGGCCAATTGGGACAAGTCCTTATCAACCCAAGTTACAGTATTTGAGCAATTAATATTTGTTGTCGATTTTCTTTACAAGGCTGAAAAGGATAAATTGTAAGTAGTGTCAGAAAATGGGCTCTTTCAACTTTAATTGGTTTAAAAAACAAATAAAAAAATTAAAGGAAAGGAACAAAACCAAATTTTGAAGTTCAAGAGACTTTATGATGAAATGACAATCCAATAAAGTCCAAGCACGCGAAGTTTGTTGGATGGTGATGCATGTTTGCCAAAAGCACAATTAGATTGCCCTACAAATAATAGTGATTGGCTGCAGTGAAAATGAAAATGAAAATAGAAATAGAAATAGAAAGACCACCACATAACTTAGTGCCTACTTTAGAGGTGGAAGATGGTGATGGGTCATCTGATTGGGATGTGGAGACCATGTGATATAAATATTTAAATATCCATTCTTTTCAGTTTTCACCATCTTTACGGAAAGAAAAGCTGAAAATATTGTGAACTTTCCAAAAGCATGGCTACAAAATCCATTAAGCTTGAATGTTGAAACTGCTAGGCTATCACATGGGTGTCAACGATTGCTCAAACATTGCTAGCAAGGATGTTTCTTTAATAGAGGCCGGAAAGTTTGCAAAGAAAAACTTACCCCAGCTTGGAATGTTGAGGCATAAGGTCTTATGGGGCATAGACAAACCTTCTCAGGTACTCAAAAGCACTGGAGAAATTACTTTTGTCGCCAAATTTGACCATCATAACGAATCAACAATGATGCCTAATTGAAGAAAATTGAAAATTGTTGACTAATATGGATTTTTTTCTGTCATGACTCATGACATTGGGCTTTAGTAAGCACTATGTCATTAGGAAGGGGCATCTATGTCTTCCACTCGATATGTATCCTATCTCAATTGATCTAGGCCTGTAAACAAATCGAACACGAACAAATAAACTGATATATCTGTTCGTTCGTGCGAACTGATAAATCTGTTCGTTCGTTTGTTTTTTAGTACCGTTTGTATTCGTTTGTGTTCGTTCGTGTTTATTAAGGAGTGCGTTTGTGTGCGTTCGTGTTCATTAAGTAGTGCGTTCGTGTTCGCTCATTTGTTTAGCAGAGATTGTTCGTTAATGTTTGCGAACATGTAAACGAATACGTTCGCAAACATATAAACAAATGTGTTCGCGAACATGTAAACAAACACGTTCACGAACACATGTTCATGAACAAGTATTCACGAGAACAAACTAAATATTAAATATTAAAAATCTTACATAAAGATTAAATCTTACATAAAGATTAAATCTTACATGCAAATTAAAACAATCTAACACAAAATCTTAAATATAACACAACTTAAGTCAACAATGCTTTATTAAAATTGATAATTACTATTTTAAGTACAATTTGTATCATATACATATACATATATTGGTATACATATATTAAAGTATCATATATATATATATATGTGTGTGTGTGTGTGTGTGTGTGTGTGTGTATACACACATATGATTAATATATATATATATATATATATATAATGTAAATGGCCAATGGATAAGATCATAAGAATGAGATCTTAACTTATTATGAGACTTTTATTAATTTTATTTTAGTACATTATGTTTAAAATTTTTAAAAAATAATTATTTTAAATATAATTTACTAATTTATTTATTTTATTATTATATTTTATTAATTTTTTAAGCTAACAAAATTATATTGTATAAATATGTTTAGAAATTAGGTACTAATTTTTTAGGTTAATGTCTTAAAAATAGGATATATATTATATAACTTATATAATATAAGTAATTTTAGTATTTTAATAAATAACAAACGAACAATAAATGAACAACAAACGAACAATAAATAAAACTTTAAATGAACAAGTTATAAATGAACGAATAACAAATGACACTTTAAACGAACGAATAATAAATTAACATAAATGAACGAACAAAAACGAACGGACAATAAACGAACATAAACGAGTCTGTTCACAAACAAAAACAAATGAACCAAACTTATGGTCATATTCGGTTCGTTTAACAAACGAACACTAAAATATTGTTTGTGTTCATTTGTTAAGCTTAAAACGAACATAAACAAATAGAAACCGAACGGGTTCATGAACGGTTCGTCAAACGTTCTGTTCGTTTACACCCTTATACTGATCCTCACTTTCACTATTACCTCCAATTTACCAAGACTAAAACACCGTAAATCTTTGGAATTAGGGTTAGTTTATATGGATAGTGATATTGATTTCAGTAAAATTGAAAATAATGAAAAAATCTTAAAAATATTTCTTTTTTAATAAAATAATTAAAAAATTAAAAGTAAGGATCAGAGAAAAATTTTATCTTCTTGCATTTTTGTCATTTTCTGACCGACCGCCTCACACCAGAGCTGATCGGGCTACCAAACCCAACCTTAAACTTACGTTCTTGTATAGTCCGAATGTATCCACTATTGTCCAATTTCAGGACCAATTAACCATTAAATTCAGTTATTGATAACAGAAAAGCTAGATAAAGCAACAGATAATTGCATATGGTGAGTGATCCCGTGTACAACTTTAGGCATACAATAATCATTTGCTGCTGATTCATCTTTAATCTTGTCATGTCTTCTTTACGTGGCTTTAGACTGGATCAGCGGACAAACTACAAGATTTCCATCACCCGCGCAATTCACTCTGCAAACAAAACAAATCTTTCAATTTATTAGAGAACTTTGAACAGTCTGCTTTAGCTAGAAAGTTTGCATAAACATATAATAGATTCAAATTCTAATTAAACTGCATGTTACAGAATGGCCTAAAAAATTTGAGAACCCATGTGTTATATATGTTTCCAAAGAATATATTTTTTCAAGGGAAAATTATGTTTTGAATTCATTTATATTGCATATGTGTCAAAGAAAATAAAGTTTTGGAAGTACAAATTCGAGTCTGGAATGAAAATGCTTGGTTTGACGATCAGACTTGTTCATCGACAAAGTTTTACGGCTATCAGCCTTAAGGCAACCAACCTTAAGCCAACTAACCTTATGGTGACAAGCCTTGTGGTGTCTAGGCGACTAGGCTTGTGGCGTTTAAGTCGTGAGGAGATTAGCCTTACGTGGATCAGCTCTATGCCGATTTCAGGTAACTGCAAATAGTGACTAGTCAGGTAGCTGAAAAGTAAGCAACCAATTAGAAGACTGGTTAATAAGCGGTCAAAGCAAGTGAGCATTGCTGGCGAGTGGCGCTAGTGAAGACGAGAAGTTACCTATAAGAGCGTCCAGTTGACAATGATATTAGCGAATGTTGATACGAATTCTCTACCTAAAGCAAGCCAAGTGCCCTATAGAGTAGTCTAATTCTTTTTTTTATGTAAATAACATATATCCTCATCCATGTTAACCGTCCGAGACTAATTTTACTCGAAATTTTATCACAGTTAAAGCTTCTCACCTCTTTCCAAAAATGTATTTAATGAGAATCGAATTCGAAAGTTCTTTTCAGAAATTTAGATTGCGTTGTTAACTGAACCACAATCCTCAAGTATTGAGTAGTCAACTCTATTGAAGCATTCAACGACCCATTTTGAAACTTTCAATAGATGGTTTATTGGCCACACCTCTTCATTCTAAAAAGCCATGGCTGTTAGTAGCATCGATTCATTCCAAAAGCCATGACTGTTGGTCATGTCTGTTTGTTTCAATAGTTGTTTTTCATCCAAAAGATGTCTAATTATGAAGGATGTTGGAATTTATAAATACTTTCATAAACATTCATTTTCCCACACAACCTTTCATATATTTCTAAAACCTGGAATTTTTTTTGAAATTTCTTTTTGCACTTACTTTCTGGTTCTGATTCAAAAGAAGAATTCAAAACGCAATTGAATTCTTTTAAAAGTAGGCATTGTATCTTGATAACAATGTTTCTTAAACTATTTACACTAATATGAAAAATTTTTATTATTAAAATAACTTCATGAAAGTGTAAGAATAAATATGTTGATCTTGAACATATTTCTAACAATAAAAATCAAGTAATGCGGAAAACAAATAACCATACCTCCAGCCATTGTCAAGTGGGATATATGTATTCGATTTCTCACTAATCCTCTTCTGACTTAGATGGTATATCGTCTCTGAATTGAAGAGATTAGTCAGGACCAAGTACAGCTCTTATATAGTCGTTCTTCCATCAAGAACGGCTGTCCGTTACCACTGCATTAATGACTGTCATTACTATTGCATTAATGTCTGTCCGTTACCATTGTATTAATATAAAAAAACGTAACGGCTGTCTGTTACCATTGCATTCAATATCAAAACGTATTGGACCATTAATATGCATAATGACCATTAATATGCATAATGAAGAAAACGTTACAATCTCCCACTTGGTCCATACGTTGAATTAAGCATTGAATAACTTACTTAAGAAACAAACACATGAATCATAGTGATAAGTTCTCTAAGAACGAGTATTATCATCTATGTATTACAATGTATTTAATTTCTCAAGTACTACACTTAATGTGGCAACAATTAACTTAATGAATAAACCCTATGTTTATTCTTGGTCCAGAATAAAATATATATTTTCTCAAATAAATTAAGGTGCACATGAATATGAGAAAATATCTGAATGCATAAGAGTTTCATTAACATACTGAATGTATATACAAATTATAAAGAGGAAACAATCCCCATTTTATCCACAAGATCCTTGTATTTCGTTGGTGGCATGCCCTTAGTCAAAGGATCGGCAATCATTAACTCAGTGCTAATATGCTCAATGACCACTTTCTTTTCCTTAACATGTTCTCTAATGGCTAAGTACTTGATGTCGATGTGCTTGCTTCTACTTCCACTCTTATTATTCTTAGCCAAGAACACTGCAGCTGAGTTGTCACAGAAAATTTTCAATGGCCTAGAAATAGAATCCATAATTCTAAGTCTAGAAATGAAACTCTTAAGCCATACACCTTGTGAAGTAGCCTCAAAACAAGAGACAAACTCGGCTTCCATAGTAGAGGTAGCAATTAAAGTTTGCTTAACACTTCTCCATGAAATAGCTCCACTGGCCATAATGAAAATGTACCCAGATGTTGATTTACGAGAATCAACACAGCCAGCAAAATCTGCATCAGAATAGCCTACCACACCCAAATTGTTCGTTTGTCTATACATAAGCATGTAATTTTTGGTTCCTTGGAGATACCTCATGACTTTCTTTGCAGCTCTCCAGTGGTCTATCCCTGGGTTACTTTGATATCGCCCTAACATTCCAACTGCAAATGCAATGTCAGGTCTTGTGCAGACTTGAACATACATAAGGCTTCCAACTGCAGAAGCATATGGAATATTCTTCATGGATTCTCTCTCTAAATCATTCTTTGGACATTGGTTTAGACTAAATTTATCACCTTTCACGATGGGAGCAACACTTGGTGAACAATCCTTCATCCGAAATCTCTCCAAAACTTTATTGATATAAGTTTCCTGTGATAGACCTAATACACCACGAGATCTATCTCTATGGATCTTAATGCCAATGACATAAGATGCCTCACCCATATCTTTCATATCAAAGTTTTTAGAGAGAAATTGTTTCACTTCATGTAGCATACCCTTATCGTTAGTTGCAAGCAAAATATCATCCACATATAAAACAAGAAAACATATTTTACTCCCACTGATCTTCTGGTATATACATTGATCCATGGGATTTTCAACAAAACCAAAAGAAGAAATTATTCCATGGAATTTGAAATACCATTGACGGGATGCTTGTTTCAGACCATATATGGATTTTTTAAGCTTGCAAACCAAGTGTTCGCCTTCATTAGAAGAGAAACCTTCAGGTTGTTTCATGTATACCTCCTCTTCTAGATCACCATTAAGAAATGCTGTTTTCACATCCATTTGTTGCAACTCAAGGTCGAAATGTGCAACTAATGCTAAAATTATACGCAAAGAATCTTTCTTGGATACAGGAGAAAAGGTCTCCGTGTAATCGATTCCTTCTTTTTGAGTAAATCCCTTAGCAACAAGTCTCGCTTTATATCTTTCAATGTTGCCTAATGAGTCTCTTTTGGTCTTAAAGACCCATTTACAGCCAATGGCCTTCGCCCCATTAGGCAACTCTATAAGGTCCCAGACTCCGTTGCTTTTCATGGAATCCATCTCATCCTTCATAGCATTATACCATAATTTAGACTCTTTACAACTCATGGCTTGTGAAAACGTTTCAGGATCATTATCGGCTCCAATATCAGTTTCTTGTAGATACACAATATAGTCACTAGGAATTGCCGATCTCTTTTCACGAGTAGATCGTCTTAATGTTGAATCACCTTCTCATGAGGAGCTTGTGGTTCAACTATTTGTTCAAGATTTTGAGATAAGTCCTGAACTTGTTGATCCACTGGAAGGTTTTCAACAACTTGTGGAACTTGAACGATTGGTTGTTCTGCAGCTATTGGAACTTGAGGCGTGCTATGAATTATAGCCAATCTATTTGACAATGACGATGTAGAAGGTTGTTTTTCCTTATGATCATGAGCAGGAATTAAATCCCTGAACCGATCCCTTCCACTAATCATGTCATTTTCAAGAAACTTAGCGTTTCTAGATTCCACAAACCTAGTAGTATGAGTTGGACAATAAAATCTATAACCCTTAGACGTTTCAGCATAACCAATAAAGAAACCACTAACTGTCCTTGGGTCAAGTTTCTTCTCATGTGGATTATAAATTCTCACTTCTGACGGACAACCCCAAACACGCATATGTCTCAAACTCGTTTCCAACCTTTCCATAATTCAAAAGGTGTCTTTGGAACAGCCTTAGTCGGAACACGGTTTAATATATACGTAGCCGTCTTTAGTGCTTCAGTCCACAAGATCTTTGGAAGATTGGAGTTGCTAAGCATACTCCTCACCATGTCCATTAATGTACGATTTCTTCTTTCTGCTACACCATTCTGATCCGGAGAACCAGGTAAGGTGTGCTGGGCAACAATCCCATGATCTTGAAGAAACTTAGCAAAAGGACCAGGTGCTTGTCCATTCTCAGTGTATCTACCATAATATTCGCCACCTCTATCAGATCTCACTATTTGTATTTGCTTCCCGCATTGATTCTCAACTTCAGCCTTAAAGACTTTGAAGGCATCTAATACGTCATTTTTATTATGAAGCAAGTACACATACATGAATCGTGAGTAATCATCAATGAAGGTGACGAAGTATTTCTGACCAGGCATGTCCATGTCCGGACAACATATGTCAGTGTGTATGATATCTAATATGGTTGAACTCCTATTGGCATATTTCTTAGACTTGTTTGTCTGCTTGCCCTTAATGCAGTCTACACAAGTCTCGAAATCAGTATAATCCAAAGTACTAAGTACTCCTTCATTGACTAATCTCTTAATTCTATTTATGGAGATATGACCTAATCTCCTATGCCACAACATAGAGGAATCCTCATTAATATTACACCTCTTAGTACCAGTATGAACATGCAGAGAATTATTAGTGGCTTCATGTTGCAAAGAAATTTTATATAAACAATCAGATAAAATTCCAGAACCAACACAATTAGATTTATAAAACAAATTAAAAATATTGTCTTGAAAATTAAAAGAAAACCCCAAAGGACAAAGTCTAGAAACAGAAATTAAGTTTCGAGAAAAATTGGGTACATAAAAAGTTCTTTCTAAAATTAAAGCGAAGCCACTATTTAAAATTAAAGTGCATGTTCCAATAGCCTCAACATGTGAGCTTATCTTATTGCCTGATAAAATGCTCAGCTTACTTCTCATTGGCTTCCTTAGGTTTTGCATACCCTATAAAGAGTTTGCAATATGGATTGTAGAACCAGAATCAATCCACCAGGTGTTAATATTAACATTAGCCATATTAGATTCATAACAAACAAAAGATGATAGAATATTACCTTTCTTCTCAAGCCACTTCTTAAATTTAAGGTAGTCTTTCTTTACGTGTCCCTTCTTTCTTTACGTGTCCCTTCTTTTTGCAAAAGAAACACTTGTTTTCCTTCTTAATATCAGCTTGAGGTGGTATTTTACCTTTCCCCTTCTGATTTCCCTTTGAAGTGGAAGCTTGAGATTTGTCAGCCTTCTTTGTAGAATTGTAGCTAGCATCGCACTTTCACCCAATTCCATAACAAGCCTCTTCTCTTCTTGAACGCACATGGTCATTAATTCATTAATTGACCATTTGTCCTTATGTGTGTTATAAGAGATCTTAAAGGGCCCATATTGCTGAGGAAGGGTGTTAAGTATAAAGTGCACGAGGAAGGAATCTGACATATCTACCTCTAGTTTCTTAAGTTGGGTCGCAATGTCCCGCATCTGCACGATATGCTCACACACACCCTTAACGGTTGTGAGACGCAAAGAGGAAAACTTCAATATAAGGGTGCTTGCCAAGGCCTTTTCAGAAGTGACAAATTGATCGTCAATGGCCTTGAGCAATTCCCTAACCTTCTCATATTGCTCCACGGAACCCCTTATACCAGCAGTAATTTTAGTCTTTATAAACATTGCACTGAGCCGATTGGATCTCTCCTATCGCTCATATAGTGCAACTTCAGCAGGACTACTTTCTTCAGTTATTGCTGGTGGTTCCTCTTTCCTAATAGCGTAGTCTATATCCATCCATCCTAGATGTAAGAGAATCCGTTCTATCCATATCTTATAGTTGTCACCCCTAAGTTCTGGAATCTCTAGGCGCATATCGGTGTAACTAGCAGGTTGAGATACTGAAAAAGTCTAAAAGCTTATATTAAATTTGAGACTTACGTATTTGAATTATATGTTTTACCAATGTAATACATATAATAAACTGTATCTAATTTAATAAAAAAATTGCCTGTGGGCTAAATTTTTTTATTCAAATAGACTATTTAAACTTTATGATAGAAAAGTCAAATTATTTTCTTCATGGGTACTTTATTAAAATAGTTTGTTTTCTATCCTTTATGATAAAACTACCAAACTATGTTCCAATTCATAATTCCTCTGGGTAGATTATGAAAATAATCTGGTATTTTATCCTAATTAATTATATAAATATAACAAAATTTTCTGTAGGATAAATCTTATTATATTAAGTATAATTAATTACAATTTTATGTCTTATTCTTCATGTAATCTTAATCTTTATATACAATTTTAGTTAATTAAAGATGCTGTGGCTACTCCCTAATTAACTAAAATAATATTGATTACTAGATAATTTCATAAATTATTTTAGGCTCTACAAATATGCCTAAGAACAATTATGCAGCATCGTGATAGGCACAAACCAAGTATACTCCCAGGAAAGTTGGTCGGGCGAAGCCTCATTAAAAACCAACTCCTTAGACAGAGTAGCGTTCCCAGGGAAACTAGTGGCACTATGGCATATCTGGAACTAGTCTGTGTGGAACTTCCTCAGTTCATGCTTTCTCATATCAACTACACAATTGTTTATGCGTTATTGATATCCTAATTGTTCATCTAAATAATAACCTAAATATATTTAGTGAACATTATATATATCTTAATGTGCTTTAAAATTTAGGTACTAATCCTAAGTTTTATGTATAAATTAAGTTTTATGAGAAATTAAGTTTTATGTATAAATTAAGTTTTATGAGAAAGCCTAAATTTTTCACAAATTCTAACAATATCAAAACCAAGGGATATGTTATAATTTGTAAAATAAAATTCTCATAAAAATAAAATAAAATTGCATAATAAATTAACCATAATATTATGCTAAACATCAATTGCAAAATTAATGAATATTATGCACTTCATGATTTATACATAAATCTTTAAATAAGCATGGAAACATACCATAAAATTCTTGCTTACACTACAACAAAATTTTAAACACATAAATAAAATAAATAAAGTGTTTAAAATTTTATTTATTTATTTATTTATTATTTTTTTTTGCAAATAATCACAAAATGTGCAAAATCTAATAAAATAAATAAATAAATGAATGATTGAATGGAGACAGCATTGGTCGTTCACAGAAAGTAATCCCAGAAACAAACTTTTGAACATACCAAGATTTCGTTATTTTAATTATAGGAACACTTAAATCTTGAAAACTTCTTATAATCAAACTTTTAAGACATTTTAAGTCATTTCAATAATAGAAACGCATTAAATCAGATACTATTTGAAGTATCAAAACTCAAATAAAAATTCAATGACAATATACCAAAAAATTTTTTTTACATACATATGTATTATAATAAAAGGACAAGACAGAGGTTAATACCTGCTCTGATACCAAATGTAAGAATAAATATGTTGATCTTGAACATATTTCTAACAAAAAAAATCAAGTAATGCGGAAAAGAAATAACCATACCTCCAGCCATTGTCCAGTGGGATATATGTATTCGATTTCTCACTAATCCTCTTCTGACTTATATGGTATATCGTCTCTGAATTGAAGAGATTAGTCAGGACCAAGTACAGCTCTTATATAGTCGTTCTTCCATCAAGAATGGCTGTCCGTTACCACTGCATTAATGACTGTCATTACTATTGCATTAATGTCTGTCCGTTACCATTGTATTAATATAAAAAAACGTAACGACTGTCTGTTATCATTGCATTGAATATCAAAACGTATTGGACCATTAATATGCATAATGACCATTAATATGCATAATAAAGAAAACGTTACAGAAAGTACCTTGTCTACCTAGATTTCTTTTTCTTCAAGATAACAGTAGATGGCAGTCGCCAGCCACACTCAAATACAAAACTAGCCAACCACACTCAAATACAAAACTATGTCTGCACGTTTTAAGATTCATTGCTCAAAAGCAAAAGAAATAAATCCTAGGGCGTACAGGGACACTTGGCCGGATGGTCCATTACAACCCTTCTAGAGGAAGCCTGGGATATGTGCTTATGAGCATTCCTCAACTTCTGAATGATAAATGAGAATATTGTTGCACGATGGGAATCTTATCCTCCATTAATTCACTGTGGTCTCTGTCAATCAGGTTACCTTTTCACATAAATGGCCAACAGTTCCAAGCATCCTTTTCAAAATTAACGGTGTATTCTGTTATAAGCAAAGCATCCTCTTTGAGTTCTGTAGAAATGGCAAATCTGAATTAGTGCTCGTTAACAAAGATGATTATGACATAGAGTATCCAGTGCAATATGTCGCCTTGTGGAATGAGAAATGGGAATTTTCCCAAGGGAATATCAACAACTTAGCCGTCTAGCTCCTTCTAAGATCTCCAGCTTGCATGGTAGGCAATTCTATAAATCACAATTTGATCAGTGGCCAGCGTTCTTGAGAGCAAACGGCAACGGTGAAAGTTCTTTCTTCTTTTTTTGTTTTTAACCTTGGGTTTTCAATTTAATCTTCTGGAGATATGTCCTGGACAATAAGAGGAAGTGTGAGAGCAAGAGGGCAACCCTCTTGCAATGGAATTTTTTGTCGGATGGTATGCCTTCCGAGATGCATAATAGGGGGGGTTTCGAGAGTAATGGGTAGAACAAACCAATACCAATCACCGAACTTACAGCTGCAACATCCACCTGTTCCGGACGAGTGGGCTTTTCTAACCAGCTTTGAACAACAATATGGCACCAAACATCCGATTTTCTATGCCTGTAGTTTCATGCAGGCTCTAAAGATAGCACAGGATGAGCACAAGTTCATGTTCGTGTATCTCCACTCTCCAGAACACCCCTTCACGCCCTCTTTTTGCAGGGGGAGTTTGTGTTCAGAGCTGATAGTACAGTTTCTCGATGCAAACTTTGTGTGCTGGGGAGCACTCGCTGATAGAGGAGAGGGTTTACAGATGGCCGCAACGCTGCAGCCTTCTAGCTTCCCTTTCTGTGCAGTGATTGCCCCAGCAGCTGGTGACAGCATAGCAGTGCTGCAACAGGTTGCTTCATTTCCTAATTTTTCGTTGGACCACTAGCATGCTTATCATTTAATTCCAATCGTCAAGTGTCCACAATAAGTTGTGGCTTGTCTTTGGGGTTTAATAACTTGCATGCGTCTGCCAAAGAAGGCAATGATTTTTCATTCGTTTTCTGACTTAATGATGAGACTGATTACATGAGTAGACCAAGAAAGTAATGTGACTCTTCTTCTCTCTACCTTGTTTATGGTTAGATGGAAGGCCCGATTGATCCAGCTGAGCTGGTGGAGATTCTGCAGAGGACAATGGAAGAGCAAGGGTCGGCTTTTAGCAGTGCAAGAGTGAGGGAGGAAGAACAGATGAGAGCAAGGGCTAAGGAGGAGGAAAGGATGAGAGCCAGAGCTAAGGAGGAAGAAAAGTTAAGGGCGGATCGTCAGTTGAGAGAAGAACAAGATGTTGCATACTTTTCTGCTTTACAAATCGACCAAGTGTGTGCCTGTTTTGTTTGATTTGTTTCCCGTGTTTTGGTCTAACGGGGACAGTGTGTTTCTTTGTTATAGGAAAAGGAAAGGCTCAGGAATGCAAGAGCTCAAAAACCAGTAGAAGCATCAAATCAAGCAAATTATGAGAAACAACTAGGTAAATCAAGGCAGGCCTCATCTGTTAGAAAAGCTCAAGGGAAGGATACTGAGGTTACTCAGGTGCTTGTTACTACCAATCACTGTCTTAATTATGCAAACATTTTTCAGAACATGGTTCTTAACATTCAAAGTCCTATTGATTTTCAGATATTGATTCGGTTTCCCGGTGGTGAAAGAAGAGAGCACAGCTTTTCTTGCACAGATAAGATCCTCTCAATTTACAGATACATTGATTCCTTGGGACTACCAGGAATTGGAAACTACAGACTAATATCAAGCTTCCCAAGAAGAACATATGGCGTTGATCAAATGGGAATGACATTGAAAGATTCTGGTCTACATCCTAGAGCAAGCCTGTTTGTGGAGCTTCTTTGACAACACTACTGAGTACTTGAGTAATGATGGTGCACCAAAGCACCATGCACCATAAAATGGACACAAACATTGTACATACGTGGAAACCATTACTAGATGTCCTCTAATCCAATATCTATCTATCTATTATACATCATACTTTCTTCACCATGATCTCATCTCATAACCGATGGCTTATCAACGCTAAGACTCTCGTTAGGAGAGAAAACAAAGACAAAAGACAAAATGAGATGAGAATATATATTTTTTAAATATGCTACCATGAAGTTTAATAACCATCACAAAGACCAAAGACCAAAACCAAGCATTAAAACTTCAGGCAAGGAGGTCCACGTGGACATCAGAATTAACTGGCATAATTAAGCAGACTATGCTACCAAAATGCTATCTTTTGCATGGATTAATTGTATCATTACAATTACATGTGCATCAGAAATAAGATTTGCTTGATTCATACAGTATCCGCAAAGATACAACCTGATTGATTCTGTGGAAGAAAAAAAATTTTGATCAATTAAAGGATGGCACACATCTTTTAAAAAAATTTTCTTTTAGTTATATTTAGTGACCACTTAAATTTTTATGTGTTGCTAAATAAGTTAAATGGAAGATTTATCAAAGTCATTTGAGGAATCAAGATGAAATACGCGGTTTGACTAATTAAAATTCAAATACTCATAATTCAACCAATCAAAATTCACATATGAATCATCATTTTTATCTTTTGATTAATTAAAATAATTTATAAATAAAATCAATGTTTAACCAATCAAATCTCCAAATTTTCATCGAATATTCAATTAAATACGATTAATAAAACTTTTCAAGATCATAAATACATATATGTTTATCATACATGCAACATCACATGACACGATTAGGACATTAAAACAAATTGATTTAAACTTTATAACACACAACACGAACTAACATGATTATTAACTTATTAACTTTTTAAAAATTAAACTGTTTAAACCTTCCAAAAGTTATTTTGTTAATATGAATCATCTTTTTTATCTTTTGATTAATTAAAATAATTTATAAATAAAATCAAAATTTAACCAATCAAATCTCCGAAATTCATCGATTATTCAATTAAATACAATTAATTCAACTTTTCAAGATCATAAATACGGATATGTTTATCATACATGCAACATCACATGACACAATTAGGACATTAAAACAAATTGATTTAAATTTTATAACACACAACACGAACTAACATGATTATTAACTCATTAACTTTTTAAAATATAACCTGTTTAAACCTTCCAAAAGTTATTTGTTAATAATTTAATTTTAGCTGGCATACAAAGAAAATTGTAACTCCATTATTCAAATTTAATACTGATAGTTTTAAAATGATTCTAAAAAATAATCAGTGTCCATATATGAGAATTCAAATTGACGATTTAGTGTGAGATCATATATTGGTTCATATAGCCTATCTTAATATTGGAATAAAAGCTTCAATGATGATAATGACTATCAAACCATAATAAGAAAATTATAATAAATCCAAATGAGATCCATCAACATTGAATACAAATATGATTAATTAAACATGTTAAATATGTCGTAATCGTTTTAATTATGTTTAACATGTTTAGGATATGAAATTACCACGTCTTAGATGTGTTGACACAATTAGGTTAAATTCAAACACAATTTTTATTATGGGTTGTGTTTAAAATTATTAAGTCTTATTCTAGACAAGATTGAGTTTTATGACTAATTCTATCAAATTTAAGATCTTAACTTTTGAATAACAGAGTTTACAAATTAATACTGTTGTTGCCCCTATACAACAATAAATTTATGTGATATAATAATCTCGATCTTCGTGTCCACGCATCTATTAAGAACTTTGTAGAAAAAATAACAACTAGAGAGATGTAGGGATCTGTCCTTGCATATGCACTCTGAAGCTTAAGTCAAAAGTTGAATAGTCTTTATCAGAAAGATCATAATTAATTAAATTTGAGAACTCTCTGACCTGTTATTTATATAGGTAGATTTGACTACAATTACCCTCCTATCTTTTATCCAAATCAATTTCAAATATCACTTATAGGAGTCATTAGATTACTAAATAATTAAGGCCTGGGAGCGCGTCTGGGCCCAAAAAGATTGGGTCATCTAAACTAACTTCCTACCCCTTGGGATAATAATCTCTCACCGGTCAAGAGATTCGTCTGGTCCTTGTGTGGTGTGACAAGGGTTTTCGAAAGCAGGTTAATGATCTGAAGAGAGATAAGGAAGAGTTGAATCTTGAGTTAATTCAATTCAAAATTGAACTAGATGCGGAGAAGGCAAGGATAGCTTTGTTGGAGCAGTATAAGGAGGTATTCGATAACAACTTCTATCGAGTTGAACTCGTTATTGTCCAAACTATTAGAATTTTCCAATTGGTGGACTGCTTTTAATTGGTAGTTTTGAGTTTTAATAAAACAGGCTGATATAATTTAGTCCTCGTATGAAAACATGCAAGTAAGCCCAAATAGTTAATTGTGATCAACAAGTATGGGCTTTTGCGCATCTTATTGGGTTAGTGTGGTATGGTGGTTGTGTAGGCCTGGAACTTAATAGTCTTTGATGGGGGGACTATTAGGTTTAACTACCAATATAAGGCTAGGTCCCCTCTTCACTTCTTAACGTATTGGTATCTACCCATCGAGAGCCACCTTAAAGGAGAAGTAAAAGAGGAAGATCTGCATAAACATAATCCTAGTGATTATGCTTCCACTTTCGTTGATAGCTGCTTCAAACAGGTACGCCTAATTACATGTTTAATATCTCTTGTATTCTAATTATTGCATAAGATAGTTGTTTGATTGATCTTAAACGAACACCAATCTCCCTAGTCAGAATATAACACTCTTTATGTGAATTAACATAATTATTGCTCGAGAGTGAGATCACTAGTTTACATATCGTGAACCTTAACTTTATTCTTTTAGCCAACAAGAGTGGGTTAATATCCGTGTTGAAGCAATGAAAGAATACTACTTGTTTGAAGGTGGTTTACAAAGAGCCACTTACACCATTCCTTCACCACACCAGAGACCACATGGGTCTCTCAACTGGCAAGGGACTATTATTTCGCTCAGTGGGAGACCGGTGGAATAACCCTTAGAGATTGGAAGTCAGTATAAACTAGCGCCATTTTATCGGGTGCAAACACGCGCTTGAACTTTAATTATCGAAAAATCTGCAATGAAAGTCATGTTTGAAAAAAAAAAGCTAAAAGTGAAAAATGCATGAGGTAGGCTATGCATGAACTTGAAGCGAAAAGTGCACGAGATAAGTCACGTATACAAAAAATAAAAACAAAAATCCTTATATACTCTTCCACAGGGTATACCTGCGAAAGAGTGTGGAGTAATTGATGAGACTCATACTAAAGGTTATTGGGGCTTGATATGAGTCAGGCTAAAGAACATTGGGTCTAAAAGTAGTCTGAGCTCAAGAAAAAAGATGATTCATAAGGGCCATGAAAGATCCACTTGGTAATCATTTAAGCGGTGGGTCTTAACCGTTACTATGCACCAAATAGCTCCCATAAATAGGTCATAAGTATCATCTCTACATTTTAAGCTCGATTTGCTTACTAAAACTCTGCCAAAATTTCGTCTAACTTAAGCATTGAAGTGCGCATGCAAGGGAAAGCTCCTGTGCCCCTCTAATCATTTTCATTCTCGCAAAAATTCTTGGATACAGGCTAGCGCAGAAAATCAAGACTCCTATGTCATCAAAACTTGTCATCAATAAAAATATAGCTCATTCCTTTATGTTTGCTTAAAACTTGTTTAAAACTCATTCACTTAAATGAAATATTTAGTGTAAGTTACTATTCGATAATAATAAAATTTTAAATTATATATTTACTTATAGATAATTTTAATATGTAATTATTAAATTAAATATTTACGTAGAATTTTTTAATTCGGCATAATATATAATAGAATGAATATAATTTGTTCCTATAATTTTTTTTTAGTATTCACAAATATATTCGTTTAATGTTCACAAACATGTGTCTGTGAATATGTCTGTTGAATATTCACGTTAGTTAATGTTCATAGGCAAGTTTAGCAAACATGAACAAAATGTGAACAACATTAAAAAATAAATGAACGAACATAATAATAATAATAATAATAATAATAATAATAATAATAATAATAATAATAATAATAATAATAATAATCAAAAATCCCTAAAACAATTAGGAAAATTAAAAGGGCCATTAAAGGTGTCAAATGAACCGTGTTGAGCTAGCACAACCCATTTAAATATTAATCCATGTGTTAATAGATCGTGCCATAACACTACTTTTTAATTGGCTGTGTTGACACAGCCCATGAAAATTAAGGGCATGACCTAGCACGGCACATGGCCTATAGCGTTACTCTAGACCTGGCAATCCTAGACATATTACGGTGACACGACACGAAAATGACACGAATAAAAGACACAAAAGTGACATATGATTAAATTAAGTAAAAAAATTATATATGAATTGGTTAAATGCTAAAAATAAGGTTTTTGATTTTTTGTGTCAACACGAATTTTAATACAAAATTTTTGCATTGTACATAACATTAATACGATTTTACATGACACGAAAATGAATTATATACACGGATTGCTAGGCTACCTTAATGGGTCATGCCAAGCTAGGCATGACATTATTTTTCGTACTGTGTCGTGCCAAGCCCAACCCATCAATAATTTTTTTAGATTTTTTATTATTTTAAGAGCTTTTTATTTATTAATTTAAATAATATTCACATTTGACATTACCATTGCTTGATGGCTTGATTTGTGGACGAAACCTTAATCATTACTAATTTCTCATTAGTTGTGTATTTATGTTTGACTTGGAATATAAAAATATTAAATTACTTTACCGTTGCTAGATTGATGATTTGATGGATAAAGTCATGATAATTTTGCTAATGTTAAATAATTTGGTGGACAAAATTCAAAATATTAGTTGTGTATTGGATTTGTATTTATCTTGTAAATTTAATTTAATTTTACTAATCATTAGTTTATTTTAAAGTTTTGATATTCAATATTATTACTACCACTAAATCAAGTGGCAATTTTTTTCATCTTCATAATTTTTTTTATGAGATTATATATATATATATATATATATATATATATATAAAACGTGACAGAATGTATATTTTGTATTCAAAATGAAAGAATTATAAATCTATTTATTAATAATTCAAATATATCATAGTTAGATTTATTAAATTCATAATTTTATTTCTATAAATTACCAATAAAATATAAAAAATATAATTTCATCTTAAATAAAAAATAACATGAATAAATTTAAAGGATCAATAAATTGAGTTCGGAGTCCCATTTATAACAATTATGAGCCAATATGGCACGTCATATGGGTTTGTGTGTCGTGCCCTACTAGCTCGCGTATCATGTGCTAGCACTAGCCATTAACTCATATTGTGCCAATCCACGTGCCTTAAAACTTGTAGCTCGAAACAACACATGTATATATACCATGCTTGACCTAACCCACTTATTTAACAACAAATCATGCCGAATATGATCTACACTATGCCAAACCGTCGCGTAACATAGGACGCTTAGCCCGTTTAACAGATGGGCCATAGATTATGGACCAAAACCCTAACACTTTCATTTTCAGTTTTCTCTTTGTTAGCTTTAAATTACCATATATATTTTGAAATGACAAAAACTTAAGTAAGCTTTAATGTTTTAATTCATATTGTAAATTTGCCTTATCACACATGATTTTCTCAATCCATTTTTAAGTGTTCATATCAAACATTAAGACCATGATTTAATGATATATTCTTATGGGTCTTAATACTTTATAAAATGGTTTTCAATATTAAGTAATTTTCTCAAGAATTATTGAACATAAGTTTAGAAAATTACTTATAAGTTTTTGGACAATATTTTCATTTGAGAAGGTCAAGAAAAACTCCCTTAAAGCTTATAAATGTTTTGGGTTGATTTAGAATCAAAGGCTATATCATTTCTAGCCCAAAAGTACAGGAAAAATGCCCTCTGGAAGAAAAGGATCGATCCCCTAAGGAAAAGGATCGATCCCTTTTTGGCAGAATGCCCTGGAAGCTTAAAATGAAGAAAAGGATCGATCCCTTTGGTAAAAGGATCGATCCCTTTATGTCAGAAAGTCCCCAACGGCTAGTTTCTGTGAGATACAACGGCTAGTTTCTGTTTTGGCTCCAACCAACGTCCACAAACCATCCAAGGGATTATAAATAGAGGCTTAGAAGCTAAAGGAAGCAAGAGGAACTACTCAATCAACTCCAATACTCATTTTCCTCAAATCCTCAAGCCTCAACAACAAATCAAGAGCTACAAAGTCTTCATCTTCCATCATACACATATCTCTTGTATTGCTTAGCACAAATCTTGTATAGGCTTTTTCTTTGTGCCTAATTTCTGTAATCATTTGCCTACTTAGAGGCCTTCTTTGATTGCACCACTTGTAAACAAATTCATACCTTGTAAAAGGGGAGGTTTCTCTTTAGCCTTAGAAAAAGAGGGAGGTTTCTCTTGAGCCTAGAAAAAGAGAGAGGTTTCTCTTTAGCCTAGAAAAAGAGGGAGTGTAACAAATTCAAGGATAGTGAATTTGGGAAAATCCTTGGGAGCGTCTCAAGGTAGAGGATGTAGGCAAGGTTGCCGAACCTCTATAAATCGCTTGCGTACATTTCTCTATCCTTACTCTCTTTACTTATTTGCAATTATATTTGTGTTTATTGTTTTGAATTTAAATTGCATAATTGAGTAGCCTAGAGAACTTAGAAAATATCAATATAGGCTAGAGAATTTAGAGGAACCGAAAAGTGAACTTAAAGTTAGCGAAAAACCGATTCACCCCCCTCTCGGTATAGACTATAGAGCCAACACTCTTCAATGAACAGAGCACAAGCACAAGCCCAACCTGAGCGCAACCCCGACTTACTTGACACTTAGGAGCCATTTGGTTCACGGAATTTAGGATTACCGTTGGGAATCATTTGATGAAAAATTATTTTACTTGACGGATTCCTGGGAATATTAGATTCTTGTGTTTGGTTGTATTTGTGAGAATATAAGATTTCTGTGTTTGGTTAAAGAAAAGTAAGATACTTAATTACTTATTTTACTATAATATCCTCCGTATTATTAATTGATGTAGAGTGAATAATACTTGATATAAATTATATTTAAATTAATTACTTATTTATTTATTTATTCATTTAAGATACTCATTTATTTATTTATTTAGTCCCTTTTTTACAAGGTTTTTGTTATTTAAATTATTTTGATTTAACAAACTATTACTATATTAAATTGATTTTGATTAATCAAAAATCATAAGGTCCATCTTATTATTGATCCATTTGATTTTAAATTCATTTTTCTCTTCATCAAAATAAGAAAAAAAATGGTTGTAATATTATATAGGTTTAGGGGTAAAATGGAAACAAAACATAATTATTGCAGGGTAAAATAGGCAAAAAAATGAATTCTTCCTTAAAAAAATACCTCAAGATGAGGGGGGAATCATTTTCTCCCCTGTTTCCCTCCTCTTTTGCACCGTTGGTAAAAAAAAATTTTCGGTGTGAAAAAATTACGCAAACCAAACATGATAATCATTTGACAGAAAAAAAAAATTCTCAATAATCTAAAATTTCCCAAACCAAACGGCATCTTAGGGTAACTCACGCCATACCTCTGTCTTAATCTTAATTTTGGATAACTAACTCTAACTACCCATCATATAAGTACTAAAGAAATATGTTTTCACATTTCATCCCATTTTCTACATCCATTTTCCCTGGAAACAAACTAACAATCATCGGAAGCACCTGGCTGAGGAAAAGAGGTGAATTCAGAGGAATGAAGATCCACACGTGTGAAGCTCTTCGAGCGTGTGGACCTCCCTTCTTTACCTCGTCTAAGTTCACCCCTCAACGCGCTCGAAACTGCAGATTCTCTGTTCAAAACTGTATCATAGACGCAAATAACTCACGAAAGGTACTAACTTTTTACTTCATTTTTTCTTAATAAGTCCCATTGCAACTGGGTTTTATTTGGTTTCTCTGAAATCTCAGGAAAATGAAAGAAAATGTTGGAACTGTATGAACTTTCATTTTGAGTCAAAACTGATAAAGAAATACTTTCCGTGTTTAGTTTTTTTTTTTTTAAGTTTATCTATTTGTTTATGATGGTTTAGTCTTACTCTTTTAATGAGGACGTTCTATCATTTTGATGAATTTCATTTGAGTTTTGACTATATGTTTTATTCAATTGTTTAACGTCTTCACTTCATTTTTATTGCTTTGAGACTAAAATGTGGTTTCATTTATGCTTGAAATAAAGGCAGAAAGAAGAAAAGAAAACACTTTCAAAGTGATAAATCTAATGCATTAAGCATCATATTAACATGTTTATGCATTGTTGAAATGGATAATCAACTCTTGATTGGTCTTAGAATCCTTGGCATAAACCTTGCAGTTAGTTTTGGAAGTTAAGAAGAAGCTTGAAAAGGAGCATTATAGTCTGCCAGTTGGAAAAAATGGAAGAGATGATGAAGACATGATTCTCTGGTTTCTAAAGGACCGGAGATTTTCTGTTGAAGAAGCTGTCTCTAAGTTGACAAAAGCTATTGTATCCTTAACTAACGCATTCATATTCTTGTGTCTCTAGAACTTTAATTATGTTCTAATAGCAATCATCAATTTTAGTTTGAGAAAATATAAAAGCTCATGAGCTGATGGGACCAATAGTACATGTGTATTCTTTTTCAAAAAAAAAAAAACCCTGTCTGTTTATTTCCTCATTTTTTTTTTTGGGGGGGGGGGGGGGGGGGGGGGTGTTCAAGATTGGTTTATATCTCTGAATAGAACTGCAGAAGCACACTTTCAGTTGCAATTTTTGAAATAGAATGAGGAAGAAATGGAGAACTGTAATTTTATTCTATACCTGAAGCCCTTGGCCATTTGTCCCTATAACTTTTTCTAGAGATGGCGCCAAGAATTTGGAGTTTCTGATTTGTCTGAAGATGCAGTGAAAAGAATAGCTAAGACAGGAAAAGGCTATGTTCATGACTTTCTTGATGTTAATAACCGACCAGTGCTCATTGTGGTGGCATCCAAGCACATTCCAGGAGTAAGTTTCGAAGGTCACTAGCATGTGCATGTACATCTATTCAAATTTTTGGGTTTGGATGATACTCTTGTCTTGTTTGGTACTTTTAAAGCACTGCAACAAAAGATTTTTTGTGGAAATTCTTGGAGAAAAGAGAAAGGAGAAAGAAAAACTTTGCTTACATCAATGTAGATAACCGCTAAATATAAGAACTAGGATGCTTTGATCCTGATTATGGTGATTCATGACATGTATGCTCTATTTCTCCTGCACCACTGGATATTAGACCATTCTTCAAATAATTGATCCCCTAATTAGACCATGGAATTGGAGTCTAAATGAGGAATGAGACATGCGTCTCTGCTTCATGCATCACTTTCTATTTTTTCTTTATTTGGGGTCTAGACACAGGTCTTCTAGCCTCCTTAGTATAAATTACCTTGCTCTCTCTTAGATGTTTGATAGACCCAATCTTGTTGTTTCCTGTATCATGTTCCGTACAGAAGAAGTCAAAACAAAGTTTATTTTGGACTGTTATACTTTAAATATCCTTCTGAGATGATTAAGCTTCCGACGAGTCATTATTTTCCTCATCACAGGAGTATGATCGTCTTGAGAATGAGAAACTATGTGTATTTTTGATTGAGAAGGCATTGAGAAAGCTGCCTCCGGGGCAAGAGCAAATACTCGGAATATTTGATCTCGGGGCTTTGGCACTGAAAACGCAGAACTCAGTTTTTTAACTTTCTTGGTATGCAGAATGTTATTGGAACTTCAATCATTTTATTTGTTTCCTTACCAATATATTAGAATTAAGATCTTAAATAGGTGTGTTTGACTGGCTAAAGATAAAGATAAAGGAAATCATCTGTCAACTTCTAAGTTTCTTACACTGGTGTCTAAATTTGTTTGCATGTAATAGAGTGTAATGATAAACATATCTCTAACCCTTACTATTATCAAGAGAGAGGGAGGTGGAGGTCATTATAACTCTTTTTTTTTTAATGGATACTAAGGTTGAGAAAGTCTTACTGCTGTCACATTAACTGATAAATGATATCACATATGCTCAATTTATAAGTTTAATTCCAAGGCAATATTTTTAAGAGTAAATAAAGTTGACTTGATATCTTCTGTTTTTGTCAGTTTGATGTATTTTACTATTACTATCCAAAGAGGTTGGGTGAAGTTCTTTTTGTGGAAGCTCCTTTTGTATTTAAGCCTATTTGGCAGGTAGCAAAGCCCTTGGTAAAATCATACGCTTCTCTGGTATGCACCCTACCTATGAACTTATTTCTAGAAAGCATATTATATTTTAAGTTTAAAGTTAATGGTCTTTAGTTTCAAAAAGAACTTTCATGCTGCACAAACTAGTTTTACTATGACCAAAATAATTTTTTTTCCATTTGTTTATCATGCCATTGTGGAGGGAAAATTAGATAAGCATGAATAGGATTATTTAGTGGTTGAAAAGAATTCAGACATGTATGCTCTATTTCTCCTGCACTCTTGTATGATTAAAAGCTAAAATTTATATGGTTGAAAATGTCAGTATGTTTCCTAGCCCTTCTAGCTCTCTATCTACTTGAAAATGACATACTTCATTTTTATAGAATTTGCATACGACTCATAAGCTGTTTCTTTGTGCTTCTTATGTTTATTTAGCTCTTTTTAAAACTCTTTATTATGCACTGTATTTTCCTGTCTTTCCTATTTACTGATGTTTGAAGGCCTCACTTTCTGTTATACTGTTAACACTATGCTTCCTTAAATGGTCCAAGTTTTTGCACTCCTTTCAGAACTATTGATAAGGCCCTGCAAGCTCAGTGTCAATATAATCCTGCTTGGAGAGAATTAACTGCAAGTCTTATTCATTTTATCTGTTTTCTACAGCTCGTGGTTCTTGTTTGGATACTTTATTTGCCTAGCATTTATTACCATTGGGCAGACATACATTCTTGTCACCAGATAGCTCCTTACACTTGACAAACTTCAACTTTGATATCCGTTAATGCATCCAACCTGTATAGGCATCTATAGCAACATCTCTACCACCTTAGGCCTCACAATTCAAGCCATTCTGACAAAAGCAGAACAAATTGTTTTTGCAGGTCTCTTATAGTGATATAATTTTAATATAAAGGGCACAAAAATTAGGGTTCTTAATTATGACTTGATGGGACCTCCCCAATCTTAGACTCTGTTTTTAATTGGTGAATTTTTTTTATTGTTGTTTCCTTTTCTACAATTTTCACATATATGATATTGATGCCAAATCTCATTGACTAAGCAATGATGCTTGAAACTTGAAAATATGTGATTTTAATGTATTCTTCCTGCCTTTATTGTCACTTGTGCATTTTCCGTGATATTTTATATCGATTTCTGTGTTTTGAAGGTGAAATTTTGCTCTGAGGAAACTGTCAGGAGAGAATACTTCACAGAAGAAACAGTACCAGTCAACTTTAGGGACTGATGCAACCATCATACATACATCCTTAAGGTATGTATACATTTTTTGGCAATCCACTATTTTGTAATATGGGAAATTATATTTTGCAAGTTTTGTACTTCTGTCAATTGAAAGATTTACCATATTTTGTCTTATTTGATTTATTGGTATTAGCTGGATTTTGTTTGTCTTACAATTAGAAATCTTCAGACCTAATTGTAGCTCCCAGCCTTCACAGTTGTCATTATAAGTATGAAAAGAGTTTAGTGTTCTTAAGCTATTAATTAAAATTTTGGAGCTGTTCTTTTCTTACGCCAACAATTGCAGGATTTTGAAGTGCTGAACTCAGCACGGAGTTCTGATTTTTCAGTTCTGATATACAAGAACTTGCAAAGATCCGAAAGGGGTCGGAAAGATCCTTGTCTGTTCCCTAGGGAGGATTTGATGAGTATCCCAATTTAAAGAAGAATGGACTGCTCCACAAGTTACAGAAATTGAAATAGAATAGGGGTTGCTTTTGTTTGCTATAGTTAAAAATCTATTTACCATGGCTACATGCAATTTGCATTAAACCATAAACTATAGCTCAGTTTACAGTGTTGGAAGAGACTGACCAGGACCCACACTTGTTTCCAAATTCATTTTAACATAGTAAATTCAAATTATGTATTTGTTCCTCTTGTTGCATTGACTCTAGTGATTAACTAACTTTTACTGCCCAGGTTCCGGAAAGGTATGTATAAGAAAATACGATGTGAAATTAAAAGAAAAATATTGCCCGTTGCTCATTTTCGTATTTAATCTGCAAAATAGTCTAAAAAAAGGAGAAATTTGATTATTATACAGAATAATGGTCACTGGAAAGAACCCAAAAACTGGATTTCTTTAAAGACAAACATGCATTAGCCAATACTACATAAAGTGAAAGTGCCTCTTGTAACTTGTAAGCGTTTATCCCTCAAACTCATGATGTTACAAAAATATATTTTTATATAGCTTACCCCAATCTATTGGGATAAATGCTCTGATGATGATGATGATGATGAAGTTAAACAATGTTAGAATTTTTCACTACTTTTTTTTCATATAAGCTTCTTCTTATTATTATTATTATTATTATTATTATTATTATTATTATTAAATAAGTTAATAGTGTTATACGAATATGCAACCAATCTTAAACTCAGATAAAGGAGGAAGGTAGGCGGTAGGTTAGGACAACCAACCAGTTAAAACTTATTCAATTCAAATGAAATGAACCGATATGAGAATTTCGTTGGGGCGTCCTTACACAATGTGTATTACATTTGAGCTTGTGTATAGTGAAAAGCATGTAAAAGTTGCCAGGTCATCATTTGAAAGTGACATCACATCAACGCATAGATGTAGTGTTAAATAGGCAAGGATCTCCACACAAAAATGAACGAAGGTAGGTAAAGAAGTTATTCTATAATCATAAGCTTAGATTAGGATCTTATAATATAATATGCTTAACGATAAGTTAGTTAATATTTGTAAAGTTATATATTGGAGGAAGGTTAATATCATGTGTCTCAAGGATATCAAATGGGTTCGGAAGAAGGCTAGGGAAATAGCACATTGATGGTATAAACTTTGGCATACAGAGAAATATAGAGATTGTAATGGTATATGTATCATCATAGACAATGAGTACAAAGATGATGTTGTATAGGTTAGGGGACAAGGAGATATTGTTTTGGTTAAACTAATTCTAAGAGGAGAGATTTTGAATATTACTTGTGCATATGCACCATAGAAAGGATTTAATGAGGCTAGTAAACAATAATTTTAGGAGGATTTAGAAGTGCCTATAAGAGAAATTTTTTTGTTAGCGATGGCCTTAATGGCCAAGCAGGTGCTAGTAGAGGATTTTAATAGTGTACATAGGGGCTTTAGTTAAAATGTAAGAAACGAGAGTGAAGATGCTATATTAGATTTTGCTTTATCTTACGATTTAACCCTAATGAATACACTGACTAGAAAAGAGATTCTCACTTTATAACCTTTAAAAGTGGCCTAAACGCAAGTCATTTTTTTATTAGGAGAAGGGATAGACAAAATTGTCTAGACTGCATGGTTATCTTAGGTTAGAGTGTTTCCATGCAATAAAGACGTCTAGTCCTAAACATGGAGATTCATAAACAGAGTCGAATGAACCAACAGAAAAGAGTTACTAGTAGACCTACTCAAGGGTCGGTCTACTCGGCCAAACCCGAAAGTCTGTTCGATATTTGGTTGGGTTTGGACAAAAATATTGGATGCAATTATTGGGCTTGGGCAAAATTTTTATGCTAGTTTAGTCAAAGCCCGAGCTAGGCTTAGCTCGAATAGGATTATTAATTAATTTTTTTATATAATTACTAAATATAATATGTTATATGTATATAAAATATTATTGATTAATAAACATGATTATAAATATTTAATATGAAAATTGACATACAAATTTTGACAAATTAAATTAAATTTTAAAAGGAATAAAATAATAAAAAACATATAAATAAAAAATTTAAAATATAAAAAATAAATAAAATTATGTTTGGGCAGGTTCGAGTTCGAGTCTGTAGTATAAAAATGAAAATAAACCTGGACTAAAAATCAAGCCCGAATTTTTGAGCTAGTTCGGGCTTAGGCATACACACAAACCATTGTTATATGTCATGGGTCCGGTCCGAACCCTGCTCGGCTATGTCCATGATCAGGTTTAGTTACTAGAATTCAATAGTGCATGTTAAAAGAAAATTGTCATTCATTATGTAAAGATATTTGGAACTAAAAAAAGCACTTGATAATAGAGGAGAACCTAAATGTATTATGGAACAAAATGGTAAAATGCATTTAGGAGGTGGGTAAGTGAATACTAAGAGTATCAAACAGAAGAGCATTAACTAAAAAGGATGCAACATAATAGAATGTATCAGTTAAGGAAGGTATAAAGACTAAGCAAGATTATTATAAGACGATCAGGGTGAAAAATATCCAATAAAGCTTTACAGAATATATGTTATCTAGGAATGAGGCAAAGAAGGTGGTGGCAGAAGTTGAAATGAAGGTTGTGAAAGAGATGTATGATAAGTTAGACACAAAGGATGGAGAGAAAGACATACATATTGGCATGAGTAAGAGAAAATAGGAGTCGAACTCTTGGATTCATGATATGTATCAAGGATGAGTTCCAAATAACTCTCGTTAAGGACAATGACATTAAAGAATGATTGCGCAATTATTCTGGCAAATTATTCAAGGACGAATAAAATTAAATTTTGGACAATATCTTTATGCCGTTCAAGGATCTGAATCAGTACTTTATGCATAGAATTTGAGAGATAAAGGTAAATGAGGCACTAAAGAGGAAGAAGATAGGGAAAGCTTTTGGGTTTAACGAAAATCTAATTGAAATTTGGAAGTGCCTTGCAGAGATAGGAGTTAAGTGATTGATAGATTTTTTTAATAAGATTTGGCACACTAACAAAACCCCTAAAGAATAAAGGAAGAGTTTCTTGATACCGCTCTATAGAAACAAGAGAGATATTTAGAGTTGCTCCAACTACCTAGACATAAAACTAATGAGTCACATGATGAAACTATGGAAAAGAGTGATAGACCGGAGATTAAGAAAGACTATAGAGATATCAGAGAATAAATTTGGTTTTATGCTTGATCGATCAACTATAAAAGTAATACACTTACTAAGATAACTTATGAAATGTTCTCGAGTACAGGGTACAGATCTTTATATGGTCTTTATAGACATGAAAAAAACATATGATAAAGTGCCTAGGGAGGTGCTATGGTGGTTCTTAATAAAGAAAGAGTTTTCGTATAATATATTGAACTAATTACATGTATGGAGATGCATAAACACATGTGAAGATATGTAGAGGAAAAACAAGAGAATTACCTATGATAGTGGGAGTACATCAAGGGTCAGTATTAAATCCATTATTGTTTGTTGCAATAATGGACAAATTGACAAAATCCACCTAGGTTAAGATGCTTTGGTGTATGATGCTTGCAAATAATATTATATTGTATGCTTAGACTAGAGCGAGGTTAGCGCAAAGTTAGAACTATGGAGATAAACACTAGAATCAATATGCTTTAGATTAAGCAGAGTGAACACAAAATATTTTTAAGTAAATCTAGTTCAAACGAAGAGGAAGATCAAAACATGGTGTTTTTATATGGGTGGCGATACCTAAGTAGGATCATTCTCAATATTTAGGATCGATCATACAAATGGATGGATGTGACCTATAGGTTTTAAGCTAGCTAGAGCAAATGGAGAAGTGCTACAGTTGTGTTGTGCAATAAAGGAATTGCTATATGGTTGAAAGGCAAGTTTTACAAAATAATTGTTAGACCAATATTACTCTATGGTAGTGAAAGTTGGATGACTAAGAGATTGCATACGCAGATTAGTGTAACAAAAATGTAAATGTTGCGATAGATGTTTGGATATACGAGAAAATATAGAATGAGAAATGAAGACATTCATAAGAAGGTTTGAGCGGTACTTATCAAAAATAAGATAAGTGAAAGTCATTTATGTTGGCTTGAACATAAACAACGTACACCTATGAATAAAGAAAAAAAGTAATTAGGAGAATGGAGGCTATGAATAATGAAAAAAAGGTCAAGGTTAGGAGAAGATAAAAAAAGATTTAAAAAGAAGTCATTTGGAAAAATATGGTGGCAAGAGTTGGTAGAACGCATTGCCTTGGATAGAATGAGTGGAGGAAGAGATTTCATGTTAACGACTTAACGTGAGTTCATATATTAGTTAATGTAGCCTACCTCGATCTATTGGGATAAAAGCTTTGATGATGATGATAATGAAGATAATTAATAGTATCTACCAAATGCAATGGAAATATTGAATTTTAAAGTCGAAATCCCTAGTTTCATCAATTCAATTTTAAAAGACATTTGTAACTATTTCCAACTTTGGAATAAAAGGCACATGACCAAACAATTGGGTAGAAAGATTAGATCAAGTTGTTGAAAGCATTGTGCAAATCAAATTGAACATTTTAGAAGTACAAGAGGGTAACTTCCTCCTAATAGCCCAAATAACGAGAGAATTTCTTATAGGATTTCAAAAGCTTAACATACACATATGCATACACATACACTACACTAGTCATTCCAAAATTTTCCTCATTTTCTTTTACATGTTTAAGGCTTTTCAGCTTCTTTTCCTTGAGGAATGTATTTCAATACTTGTTGATAGGTAATAAATTTATGTAATTTGTTAGCTTTAAATTAACAAGTATTTTGAAATGACCAAACTCAAGTAAGCTAAAGAATAATTTTTCCAAAGTAAATTTGCTTTAAATGAACTCAATGGTAGAAAATATTTTAAACAAAATTTTGGTTGGTGATTTCAATTGAAAAAGTCAGTAAATATTCTTAGAAAAGTGTTAGAAGGTTTTGAACTGACTTAGAATCACAAAAGTCATCAATTTGTATCAATTTGCAGCAAAATAGGTGCAGGAAATTATGAGGGATCGATCCCCCCAGGAAAGGGATCGATCCCTAAGTGGCAGAATGCTTGGAAGAGGTCCAGAGAAGGATAGGAATGCATTCTGGAAAAAAGGGATCGATCCCCCAGAAAAGGGATCGATCCCTTTGCTCGAAATCTGACTCCAACGGCTAGTTTTTGAGGGTTTCAACGGGAGGAAATGCATTAAATGCTTCACCAACTGTTCCAGTCGTTTGGTGGGATATAAATAGAGGTATTTATGAAGTTTGGAGGTAGAACAAGCACTCAAAAATCTTCAAGCTTCAAAAGAGAAATTCAAATCTAAAAATTCTTATTGTGTAACTGCATTTGTGAGATTCCTTGTTGTTCTTCACCCATTTCAGTAAATGGGTGAAGAACAAATGGGTGAAGAACAACAAGGAATCTCACAAATGGAGTTACACAATAAGAATTTTCAGATTTGAATTTCTCTTTTGAAGCTTGAAGATTTTTGAGTGCTTGTTCTACCTCCAAACTTCATAAATACCTCTATCTATATCCCACCAAACGACTGGAACAGTTGGTGAAGCATTTAATGCATTTCCTCCCGTTGAAACCCTCAGAAACTAGCCCTTTTCTGGGGGGATCGATGGGATCGATCCCTCAACATCTGACTCGGGCTGGGAAGCATTCTGCCTGGAAGGGATCGATCCCTTCCTAAAGGGGATCGATCCCCTCGTACCAGAATGTATTTCGCGGGTCATTTTAAACGTCGTGCCCCCCACTCCTATCTCACTATTCCTCTTTCTCTTCACTCCCAACGCCCTTTCACCATTTTCTCTCACCCAAATCTTTTAGATCTCACTCATTTCTTCACCAAATCGCTTCATTCCTTCACCAATCTTCCTCATCTCTTTCTCTTTTTCATTTCCCCTCCTCATTTCCTAACAAAACTTCCTCTTTTCTTCTCTTCCTTCTTCTTCCACACCATGGTTACTATTCACCCAACATTTCAATTGTAATTTTTCTCATTTTTCATTAAATTTTTCGTGCATTTCTAGTTTATTTCATCATGTCTTGACTGCCCATTTGCATATCTTGCATTGATTTCCTTTCCATCTAGGTTTTCACTTCATTTGGCACTTATCTAATTTCTAGGGTCTATACTTAGAATATCTTTAGTTTTTCATCATTTTTTCATTGTCATCTTTGTTACCTGCATCTTGGGTTGTGGCTCTACGTTGTTGGTTAGATCTTATCTCTCCATACACTCATTCATAATTCACCAAAATTGTGCTCACAACCTGTTCGGTAAAATTCCTCAACGAAATCTCTTACTTTCTCCTACTCCATATGGCTCCCAAAGTTAAACATACTGCTCAAAAACGCAAAACCCGTCCTTCCTCCTCCTTTCCTCCTCCATACCAGCCACTTTTAATCGATGCTTTCGACATGCCAATGAGAAAACAAAATTTCTGGTGAACTTTGCAAATATGCCTATTAAGCTGGTCCAATTGATTTCGATTTCCTCGAATCAATTAACTTTCCCTGCTTGGCCAAATTTAATGAATATCATTGGCTTGAGTTTCTCAAAATCAAGACTCCGGTTCCTTCAAACATCATTCGCGCTTTCTTTTCCAATGCCGAAACCATCACGGATCCAAACGATGAATGTAGTGTTGTAGGAATTCGATCCTATGTCATGGGCAAACATATTGAAATCACCACACAATCCCTCTTTCATGTCTTTAGAGTTCTAGACGACGGTACTATATATGAGAATGTTGAAGTCCCCTTAGAGTTTCCCGTTACCAATAATCGTGCAAGTGACATTCCTGTCTTTGCCCGACTCCTACATATCATAATCTCCTGGAATCTCCGACCCCTTGGCACAAAATATTTTCAACTTAGGAAACTTGATCATTTTTGGCTCCATCATATTCATTCACCTGATGGTCTTCAGCCACACCTCCTTCACTTTATCCTTCAAGATTTGGTGAAGATTGTCACTGACAAAGTACCTCAGCCTCTCGCCTTTTACTTAATCTCTAAAGGTGTTGACTGTTCATGTGAGGTTGGTGTACTTTCGGACCCCAGCACCACAATCAATCTCGCCACCCTCCATAATCTTGGGTGGTATCAACGTCAACGGGGCGATACAATCGAATGGGTCAAGGGTCATGGACCGCCTGAATCTCCCGAACATGCTCCGGAAGAAGTCGGAGAAGAAGGATGAGACGGAGACGATGTCCCTGCAGCGCCCACATCTTCTGCACCCTCCGACTCCACGTCAACCTTTCTCGACCAGATCATGCTAATGCTTCAACAAATGCACACCTCTCAGCAAAATTTCTAGCAGGACGTCACTTAGCGACTTGATCAACTCGAGGAAACCCAAGCTACTTTGTACGATGAAGTCGAAGATGTCCGTATGCAGCAAGAGGATTTGATGGATCAGTACTACAAGACGTTCCTTAGGCGCTGATTATGATTGTTGTGTGGAATAAGCATTTAGTTTATTATGATTTCGCACCTTTTACTATGTCTGCTGTTTATGCTGTCTGTTTATGCCATTTTCTAGTGTGTTTATGATGTTTTAGTTTTATGTTTATAACTATGACTGGTGTATATTTCCATTGGCTTGATCTATATGTATGACTTTGGCTTAATGTCTATTTCCATTGGCTTGGTCTATATGTCTGACTTTGGCTTAATCTATATTTCCATTGGCTTGGTTTATCCCTTTGCTTGGTCTATATTTCCTAACCATTGTTGCTTTAACTTGCCTTATACCACTAACCATTTCTCCATGTTATTTATTTCTCTTATTGAGGGGGAGTATTTCTACATCTTCATTCTATTTTTTATTGCTTTGCTATGACAAAAAGGGGGAGAATTAATGTGGTAAATTTATATTAAAGTGAGGGGGAGCAAATATTGAGGGGGAGCAATGTTTTTCAAAAATTTAAGTAACCTCAGTTTTTAAACATATAAGCAAATTTACCTTAAGTTTTGTCAAATCAAAAAGGGGGAGATTGTTAGCTTTAAATTAACAAATATTTTGAAATGGCAAAACTCGAGTAAGCTTAAGAATAATTCTTCCAAAATAAATTTGCTTTAAATGAACTCAATAGTAGAAAATATTTTAAACAAAATTTTGGTTGGTGATTTCAATTGAAAAAGTCAGTAAATATTCTTAGAAAAGTGTTAGAAGGTTTTGAACTGACTTAGAATCACAAAAGTCATCAATTTGTATCAATTTGTAGCAAAATAGGTGCAGGAAATTATGAGGGATCGATCCCCCCAGGAAAGGGATAGATCCCTAAGTGGCAGAATGCTTGGAAGAGGTTCAAAGAAGGATAGGAATGCATTCCAGAAAAAAGGGATCGATCCCCCCAGAAAAGGGATCAATCCCTTTGCTCGAAATCTGACTCCAATGGCTAGTTTCTGAGGGTTTCAACGGGAGGAAATGCATTAAATGCTTCACCAATTGTTCCAGTCGTTTGGTGGGATATAAATAGAGGTATTTATGAAGTTTGGAGGTAGAACAAGCACTCAAAAATCTTCAAGCTTCAAAAGAGAAATTCAAATCTGAAAATTCTTATTGTGTAACTCCATTTGTGAGATTCCTTGTTGTTCTTCACCCATTTACTGAAATTTCTGTTATTCAAAGGGGTGAGCTGTCCTTGTAAAGTCTGTTATTGTAGAGTGTGAGTAGTCTTACAAGGGGAGAGGCTTAGAAGGTGAGTTCTAAGTCATCAAGAAACATTGTAAGAGGTCTCACCACACCTTGAAGTGGTGTGTAAAGATTATCAAGGAAGAGCTAAATCAAAACCTTGACAAGAGGATTAAGGAGAGAAGACGTAGGCAAGAGATTGGCCGAACCTCTATAAATTTGTGTTTGCTTCTCTTTCCCTTACTCTTTTTACTGCACTTATTACATTGTTGTTTCATTAGTTTTAATTGTGCATTAAGAGGTAGAAAAACCGAAAAGAAGTAGAAAAACCGATTCACCCCCCCTCTCGGTAGAGCCAACATAATTTCTTCCCATATGTAGGTTAGAAGGTTCTTCCATCATTCATTAATTAGTCACTGTTTTGCAATTTGCCAATAGTAGTTACTTTATTTATTTAATTATACCCAACACTGAAATTTAAACTTACAGCTAGGTTTAGCTCACTAGCTAACTACTTCATCTATCTATCTGCAAAAGCCAATGTATCATATGAATTTATTTTGAGTATCAATTATATAAGTTGTTTTTGAGATGTCTGATAGTTACTGGTAGTTTCAAATATAAGACTTTTCTTCCCCTTTTTTGATTTATTTTTTATTTTTTTTATAATGATTAACCTATCTAATAAACTCAAACTATGCAAAAACGACAATTATGATGTCAAAACCTTCAGTTGGTGAACTATCTCCTTTCCAACATGAATATCTGTAATTAGTTTCATGTACTATAAAATGAATAGCTAAATTTAGAGCACGATGGTTTTGCTATTATAGATATGTTACTTAGAGTCTTTCATCTTTTAAGAACACAAAGTACAATTTGGAATCACATTTCACAAATTTCTTTTATACATGTCAAATATAAATGGAATTATAGCTTATAAGTGTCCAAGCCTTACAATGTAGGCACTATTAATTTAAAAGTAGATAAATGTGAAAGTTTACATTTTGCAAGACACCAACTTGATTAGGAGACAAAGGAATGTGATTGTTTTGTTAGAGGAGGTTTTGAATGTTATTAGCGCATATGCACCACAAATAGGACTTGATGATGCTAGTAAATGAGAGTTTTGGGAGGATTCAGATAAGGTAATATAATAAGTGCCTAAAAGAGAAAACCTTTGTGTTGGTAGTAATCTTAATGGTCATGTAAGTCTTAGAAGAGAGGGTTTTGATAGCATATATGGGGGTTTTATGGTGTAAGAAATGAGAGAAGAGATGTTATCTTAGATTGTGTTTTATCCTACAACCCAACACTAGTGAACATACTGTTTAGAATAGAGAATCTCACTATATTAACTTTAAAAGCTATTCTAGCACAAGTTAAATAGATTTCTTTATTACTAGGAGGAAAGATAGACGCATAGGTTTTGATTGCAAGGTTATCCCAGGGGACAATGTTACCACACAATATAGACTTCTAGCCTAGACATGAAAATCCATAAATGACATCGATAGAACTAATAGAAAGGAGCTATAAGGATTCAATGGTGGAAGCTACAATGCAATATGTAAAAATAGTTGGATCCAAAAAGAAAACTGGACAACAGAAGAGAACCTAAATATATTGTGAATTCGAGAAGTGGACAAAGAGATACTAGAAGTATTAAATGGAAGAGCACCGAATGGAAAAGGTTCAACATGGTGGAATGAATCAGTTAATAAAGCTATAAGACTAAGTAAGATTTTTATAAGACTTTGAAGAAGCACAACACCAAATAGAGCTTCACAAAAAACAAGTTATGAGGAAGGAGGCAAAGAAAGAGGTGGCAGAAACTAAGGCGAAGATTGTGAAAGAAATTTATAATAAGTTAGACATAAAAGATGGAAAGAAAAAGATATATAGATAGGCCTAAACAAGAGAAAGGAGTTGCAACATAGGAGTCGTGAAATATATCAAATATGAGTACCAAACAACTTTAATTAAGGACAATGATATTAAAAAAAAGGTGGTGTGACTATTTCAATAAATTATTTAACCACAACCAAAGCCAAATCTTGGAGAATATCTCGATGCCTTTAGAGGATTTGAACTGATGCTTTATGCAAAGAATCAAAGAGATCAAAGTAAAAGAGGTGCTAAAGAGGATGAAGACAAGAAAAGCTATTGGGCCGATGACATCCCTATTGAAGTTTGGAAATGCCTTTAAGAGGTATAAGTTAAGTGGTTGACTAATAAGATTTAGCGTACTAACATGATGCCTAAAGAATGGAGGAAGAGTGCTTTGGTACCCTTCTATAAGAGCAAGGGAAATATTTAGAGTTGTTCCAACTACCAAAGCATGAAACTAATGAAGCACACAATGAAATTATGGGAGAGAGTAATAGAATGGAAATTAAGAAAGAATGTAAAGATATAAGAGAATTAATTTGGTTTATGCTTGGTCTATCCATTATGGAGACAGCACACTTGCTTAGACAACTTGTGGAGCCAAAATATTATTAGTTTTGGATGATTGCTTTGACTTTATAAGTCTACAAAACCACAAAAAGCATACTAAAAATTTTCTGAGCATTGATACTAATTCTAAGAATGTAATTATAATATATAAAATAAAAATAATAGCCACATTAGCTATTAGCAAAATCAAATTTCCTAGTTCTTATTAAACCTCGCTCTCATATACCATTTATATCTACAAATAACATAAACCCAGACCAACTTTTCAAAACCATTCAAAGTGAGCAAATTTTTAGCTCTAAACTTCATCTGTTCCAATTCCTGATCATTATTAAATTAAAAAAATCTATTTTTAAATTAAAAAAAAAAAAGAGAAAGCAAGTGATAGAAGTTTCAAAGCTTGTAATTGAAACCTTGGGTAAGTGGTAAGGAAAAAGAATCCTTTTGAGCCCGTCATCTGTAGAAGGAGAAGACTTTGAAGATGGAGGTGTTGAATGCATAATTATTAAGTTGGATGATGCATTCTATGTTGATACTTGATCCTCTTAATCAATTATTAAAGTCTCTGAAAATAAAGCTCTTCCCCACAATGTAAATAATAAAAGGCAGTGGAAGCAAACTTGTACAAAAACTAAGAACTCAATTTATGAGTTTAGAGAAATAAAAAAGTATTGACATCCTCTCCGTCGATGTTTAATTAAATCTCGATAACACTCAAAATTAACGAACTTTTCTACTTCTTCTTCTTCTTCAGACTTTTCTTGATTCCTAAAATGTTGTCCTTAGATCTCGAATGAAATCAAGCAAAGCTTGGCCATCAAATCTAAAATATAAACTACAATAATTGATTGTAATAAAAATCTTAACTAAAACGATATCCAAAAAAAAAAGAAATTAAATTATCTATCAATTAAAATGTCTTGTTTTCCATTCTTAGGAATCCTTTCAATGGAACATTAATAAGATGATTTATAAAAAATCGATTAAGTTACATACAGGCCTTGCTAGTCTTGGGTGTCGTGATAAAGAGCATCATTGTAATAGATATGACATGGAGAGCTGATGACTTGAATGGATTGTTGAGGATCTCCACGTCTTTTAGCCAAGAAGATGGCTTGTCTTTAGGCTCTCTTTCGAGCCATGTCCATCATATAGTGGATCTTTGACCTTTGTGCTACATCTTTGAGAAGACCCTCAAATAAAACAAAAACCCAAAAAGAGGATAATTATAAAGATCCACACAAAGAGATTAATTTGATTAAAAGAATTAAAATAAATTGAAATTACCTTGGTTTTTCTAAGAAATGCCAATATCAATTCATAAACCCATAAATCCATTGAACTATTTCTTTTTTCTCCTCAAGTTTTTGTTAAACCCTAATGATTAGTGTCAAATGATGGCTTTGGTGATGGAATAAGGCCGCAATTAGGGTGGAGGTGGGTTTGGGAGAGAAAGCTAAACTAGTTCGATGTGAGTCAAAGGGTGGGAGCTAGTGGAGATGGTCCATGTGAGGAGATGATAGTATTAACATCAGGAATGCAATAGGTGGGATAAATGAATCTCAATAAAGCAATAGGAGTATCCATGGCTACCTATTGTAGCAATTTTATGGCATATGGGTCATCTGAATCTATTTACCATTGTCTCAATCTTAATACTTTAACCAAATAGTGCAAGAAAGAAAGTAAAAAATAAAAAATAAAAGGGAGGAGTTGGAGCCTTCTAAGGTAGACAATCCTAAGATCTCCAAAGTCTTGCGATTTATTATATAGATTATCTAAAGTTCTAAATTATTGAAATCTTATAAATGTATTTTGATTTATCTAATTATCTTAATTTATATAAATTATCTAAATGAGATAAATATTAAATCAAATAAATAAATAAATAGACTATATACTTAAAACTAAATTTCAACAAGAGATTGGCCCATGAAAACCTAAAACTGACTTGAGTTTTTAGTTAAGGTCTAATTTACATTAAAAATGTTATGAACGAAATAGGGCGCCTACAGTTAGGGTTTTTTTTAGCTTAATCTTTGTTGGTTAAGCATATAGTACAGTTTCTATCTAAAAAAAATGAAAGGTTTAAAATATTGTTGTCCTTTCCACTTCTTGACTCTTGGTGAAATGTTAGGTAAAAAAAGATTCTTCATTTTTGCACTCTTAAAAATTAGAGAGAGAAATAGTGTGATTTAGTTTTTTTAAATGTAGTAATCAAGTTTTATTTTGATTTAACTTGTTTGACAAAAAAAAATATGAGAACTCTTCTTGTGACTAATTTGACTAATCGTTGTGGCGAGTGTGATTTCAATTTTATGATCCGATATTGATTACCAAATTCAATGTTGGACTAACGTGGTAAATTAATGAGTTCATGGGTTATGGTCTTATTGTTAAAAGGGACAAGATTTCGGTAGAGTTACTTAAGTGTAGTTTGAAGTCATGTATTAAAAATGATCAGATGAAAGTTTTATTTTGAAATGAAAACCTATATATTCAAGTTTGAATCTTATTTTCTAAAGATATGTTATTTAATGGAGCATTGTAATCAATATAAAGAGTTGTGTTCATTCATATTAATTACAATGCTGAATGAACATTAATATGTTGAAATAATTTGTAATTTGTTGTTGGTAAGAGTAGATGAATGAACATAACTCTTTGTATTAATTACAATGCTCCATTAAATAACATATCTTTAGAAAATAAGATTTAAACTTGAATCTAAACTTGAAAAGGTGTGATGATTCAAACTTGAATTTGAACATAAAGTTGTGGTAGTTCAAATCGCAAGAATCTTAATTGATCTATCTGATGTGTTAACATCATAAACAACACATCTTAAACCAAAATGTGGAATAAGATACTAAACTCTAGTCATAGATATATATATATATATATATTATATATATATATAATATTGAGCCGTGACATAATTTTGTTCTCTGTGTATTTTATCTTTTAATCTTAAGCAATCTCAATGGTGTGTTTTCAGAAGGCTCAGATTAGGAACCCTATACCCTATATTCTTTATATACGTCTTCCATTAAAGACATAATTGCTATTGGTGGACAGTTATCACTTGTAGATATGAGTGGATAATTTTAAAAAAAATTATGAAATAATAATAATAATAATAAAATATAGGATCATTATATAAAAGGTTTTAAGAGATTATGAAACTAATCTCTATTCATTTATTTCCCATGAAACACTACCAATGAAATGGATAAGTTACCTAAATAACTTACACTCTCCAACTTGCTCCGTATATTTTATTATACTTGCTATTCAATCCATAATCCGCAAATCCTTATACTTAAATTCAAGAAACAAAATACATGAATGATGGCAATAAGTCCTCTAAGAATGAGTAATATCTTCCACGTATTACGATGCATTCCATCTCTTTAATGTTAGCCCATATGTGATGACATAATGAATAAACCTTATGTTTATTCTATGTTCAAAAATGATGGTTATTCTCAGTAATCAATATGTGCACAAAAAAAATGAGAAAACAAAACAAATGAATAAAAGTTTCATTACATATAAAAGTTAATCATACAACAAAATTCACATATTTGCACTACATGATTCTTGAAACTCTTTGGTGGCATGCCTTTTGTTAAAGGATCTGCAATAATTAATTCCCTACTAATGTGTTCAATGATCACTTTTTCTTTAATACGTTTCTTTAGGGCTAAATACTTAATGTCGATGTGTTTACTTCGATTGCCACTTTTGTTGTTTTTAGCCAAGAAAACCATAGTCGAATTGTCACAATACAATTTTAATGGCTTTGAAATAGAATCCATAATTCTAAGCCTAGATTTGAAACCTTCAACCATACACCATGTAAGGTAATCTCAAAACAAGAAAAGAACTTAGCCTCCACGGTAGAAATAACAGTTAAAGACAGCTTTTCACTTTTCCAAGACATGACTCCATCAACAAACATAAAAACATATCCAGATGTTGATTTTCGCCAATCAACACATTAAGCGAATTTTGAATCAGAATACCCAAATACCTCCAGGTTATCAGTTTGTTTATACACAAGTATGTAATCTTTTGTCCCTTGAAGGTGCCCCGTTACCTTCTTTGTAGTTCTCTAGTAATCCATACCTGGATTACTTTGATATTTTCTCAACATTCTAACAGTAAATGCAATGTTAACTCTTATGCAAACCTGAGTATACATTACGCTTCCAACAATTGAAGCATATGGAATGTTTCACATTTGTTTCTTTTTAAGTTCATTTTCAGGCACTAGTTCAAATTGAACTTCTCACACTTTACAATTGGTGCTACACTTGATAAGCAATCTTTCATTTGAAATATCTCTAGAATCTTATTGATATAGGTCTCTTGAGACAATCCTAGGATACCTTGAGATCTGTATTTATGGATCTTAAGGCCATTAACCTAAGATGTCTCATCCATATCCTTCGTATCAAATTTCTTATAGTGAATTTGCTTCATCTCATGCAACAACCTTTTATCATTTGTTACAAGTAAAATATCATCTACACATAGGACAAGAAAACTAATTTTGCTCCCATTAATCTCCTAGTATATACATTGGTCTATGATGTTCTCTACAAAACTAATAAAGAGATGACATCATGAAATTTCACAGACCATTAATGAGAAGCTTGTTTCAATTCATATATGGATTTTGAGCTTGCACACCAAATGTTCACCATCATTAGAGGAGAGTCCTTATGGTTGTTTTATATAAACCTCCTCCTTTAGGTTTCTATTGAGGAATGTTGTTTTCACATCCATTTGATGCAATTCTAAGTCAAAATGGGCAACCAAAGCCACAACAACACAAAGGGAATCTTTCTTTGGTACAGGAGAAAAGGTCTTTATGTAATTAATTCTTTCTTTTTAAGGGAATTCTTTAGCTACGAGTCTTGTTTTATATCTATCAATGTTGCCTAATAAGTATTTCTCTGTTTTTTTAAGGGAATTCTTTAGCTACGAGTCTTGTTTTATATCTATCAATGTTGCCTAATAAGTATTTCTCTGTTTTAAAGATCTATTTACATCCAATGGCCTTTGCACTATTAGATAACTCAACAAGATCCTAGACTCCATTAGATACCATAGAATTCAACTCATGTTTCATGGCATTGTACCACAATTCAAATTTATTGCAACTCAACCCTTGTGAAAATGTTTCAAGGTCATCTTTAACTCCAAAATTATACTTAGTCTTTGGTAGATACACAATGTAATTACTAAGGATCGCTAATTTCTTCGTTCTAGTCAATCTTCTTAATATTGTGTCAACATCCTCGTATGGAGTATATATCACAACTAGTTGATTAATAATATTTGGCAATTGTTGAACAATTGGATCTATTAGTTTGTCATTAGTAGCTTGTGAAGTTGCAATGATTGGTTGTTCAACATTTATTAGGACTTGATATGTGTTATGAATAACAATTAATTTGTCCCTTGAAATGAGAGCTTGAACATCAAAATGATCATTCTCAAAAGCTAAGTTTTGAAATTGATCACTCCCACTGATCAAATCATTATCAAGAAAACTTTGCATTTCTTAATTTCATTATTCTAATGTTATGCGATGGATAATAAAATCTATAACTTTTATACCTTTCAGCATATCTAATGAAATGCCCACTTATAGTCCTTGGGTTTATTTTTTTTTTAAACTCTTACCTTAGATGGGCAACCTTTCCATAATTCAAAAAGTTTTTTTGGAACAACCTTAGGTGGAACTCGATTCATTATATACATTACCGTTTTAAGAGTTTCAGTCCATAAGGAAGGAAGAAGCTAGGAGTTGTTAAGCATACTCCATACCATGTCCTGATAAGGTTTAGTTTCTTCTTTTTGCTACACTATTTTGGTTTTGAGATCTAAGCATGTTGTATTGGGCCACAATCGCATGTTCCTCTAGAAACCTTACAAATGGATTAGGTGTTTGTCCATCCACAATGTATCTACTATAGTATTCTCTACCTCTATTTGATCTCACGATTTTAATTTGCTTTTCGCATTGTTTCTCTACTTCTGCTTTAAAAATTTTAAAAGTATTCAATGCTTCATTCTTATAATAAAAGCAAGTAGAGATATATGTATCGAGAATAATCATCTATAAATGAGATGAAGTATTTCTAACCATACGAGTCCATATCTGAATTACAAATATCTGTGTGTTTGATCTCTAACATGTTTGTACTTCTATTGGCACCTTTTTTTGTATTGTTGATTTGCTTTCCCTTTATGTAGTTCACATAAATACCAAAGTTAGTAAAATCCAAAGTACTATACTTAAAATCAAGCATTAGTGTTATATTCTAATTACCCAATAAAAAAAGGAAAAAAAAACCTTAAATAAACAACCAATTATCTATTAATTGATATTTAACAAGTTTATCGAAACAAAAATGTGGTTTAGCATAAGTATTTTTTCTTTGACTTATAGAAGGATAAAAATTCATGAAATCTTAGCAATGTATTCGCTAAAACAAAAGGAAAAGGAAATTAAACAATGCATAAAGTAATGTAAATTTTGTCCATTGATAGTATAATTTTTTTAAGTTTTAACTTCAAAATCTTTCATGGGTGGGGCTAAAAGCTGCATCAATGAAGATTGAAGATGAATAGTGCTTAAATTTTTTTTTTTCAAATTATAAAGATGACTTTTATTGCAATACCAACTTTGTGGTTCAAATTACTCTATTCTTTATTCAAAAAAAGTTGTTCCGCTGTAAAAAAAAAAAAGGTCATTCTTAGTCTCTCAAAAATCATTTTTAAAAACTTTTATATAATTGACTGATAATCAATGCAAACATATAGAAAAAGGACTTATAATTTACTTTGAGGATTTTAATTATTTATCTCAATAATATACACATTTATCTTATATTTTAAAAGTTGTGCTCGAATTTCCTTATGTTCAAAATTAAAAAAATAAAAATATTTTCATTAAGAATATAAAAAAGTTTTATATTAAAAAATTACTATTGATTGAATTATCCCTATTTCTGAAGTTTATAAGGGTTAGTTAAATTATGATGGTAGCACATTAAGTACGGGAGCGGAAAAGAAAAAAAAAATTAAGCTATGCCTATCACGCAGATCCTTAAATGCATAAAAGTGTGTTCTATTAAAAAAAATTTTTTTTATTTTAAAATAAATTCAATTGAATTGAAATCATTCAAAATCAAATACAGTTTAGCAACGTAAATAAAAAAATGAATATTCTTGAACTTTATATAAGTATATTATTAAAAAACATTTACATTTAACTGTCACGTGTTTTTAGTAGTGAATTTTTTTGTGTAACAATATGTATTTTCATTTGTTTTAACGGTCTGAGATTGATCCTGCTTAAAGTTTAGACTTAGTCACAATTAAGACTCTTCACCCATTCCCAAATGTGTGTTTAGTGAAGATCGAACTCGAGAACTTTTTCCATAAACTCAGTTTGCGTTACTAACTGAGCTACAAAATTAAAAAAAAAAGAAAAAAAAGTCATAATTTCTATTTTGGGAAATGTTAAGGACAATTACTTTTAACATTTTCAGTTTTATTAGGTCACATCATTTTCTAGTTTTACGTGAAAATAGGTATGTGAGAAGTAAAAAGTTAAAACATGAGTGCTAAAAAATATTTTTCAAGTAACTTATAATTGTAGGTAATTGCTCTTAATATAAATCTAAAAAATAACGTGACCTAATAAAAATGAAAGTATTAAAAGTGATTGCCTTTAACATTCCTCTTTCTATTTTACATTTTTTTCTTTTTTCCTTTTCATTTTATGATAGAATGTCTCTCTTTTTTTATTTTTGAGTACTGTTTTTTTGATTAGATATTTATTTTAAGAAAAAGTTAGAAACAATTACTTAACAGTTACTTTTAACATTCTTATTCATATTGGATCACATTATTTTTTAATTTTACGTGAAAATTAGTTACCTATAATTACAAATTACTTGAAAATGACGTAGTTTAATAAAAATAAAAGTGTTAAAAGTGATTGTAAAAAATGATTGTCTACTATCTCTAATTCTCCACTTTAAAATAACATTAATTTTCTTAAATTTGTTATAGTGTTATATTATACATATAATATTTTTTTGGCGAAATATTATTCCTGTAATATACATATATATATATATATATTTATGTATGTATGAATTAAAAACAGTAGTCACTTTGTAACAAAAAAAAAAATAGTGGTCACTCGTAAAATCCCCGAACTCGCTCCTTTCTTCTTCAGCTATTTTCTTAATTCTCTTTTTTTTTTTCTTTTATTTTTTCCTTTCTTCCTTTCATTCGATCTGAAGCCTATCCGTTGCTTTCGTAGCCCCCTCGATCGCCTTCTATATTCGAATAGCTTCTTTTTTCACCTTCTTGCGATCTCACGAGGCCCATGAGCTTTCGATCTTTTTCTCTTTCTCTCTATCTTTTCTTTTTAATTGAGGACTCGGCTGTTTGTTTGTGATTTTTTTCTCTCTCTAGGGTTTTCTTCAAGGGACGACCCCTCCAGTATCGCATCTTATCTCAGGCAGGTCATTCGCTTATATTTTCTGTCCTTTTAGATTCTATATACTGTTTATAATGTGTGGAGGTTGTTTCCCGAGAAACAATCATGGGACGACCAAGGAAATAATTCCAATAATAATTAGAGAAAACTAAGGTTTGCATATTTGTGCGCCATCTGATTAAATTTTTATTTTTATTGGGGGAGTGATTTGATCTCCTGGGGAACTAAAGTAATAGGGAGGCTTTTTTTTGGTATTTAGTTTAAGATTTTTATGCCTTAAATAATTTGTTTAGCGTTTTACTTAAACTGGAGATACTTTTTTTTTTTTTTTCATATAATTTTTATTTTCTTCTTTTCTTATGACATACCTTTTTAATTTTTGGGTATAATAAAACGAAGTAAAGAAGTTTTCTTATAAAAAGTGAGAGTAAAAGGAAATTAAGGGGTCGGTGATCAAGATATAGCTACTAGTGATATTAGTGTGGAAGCAGTTTATGAGACAGGTAGAGTGTTGAGAAATCAGGGTTTTTCATGCTTGCAAAATGCTGTAGACAGTGTTGAATTAAGAATGTTGAGAAGAGTGAGACATAATACACGGTTATGTTTTAGAGGTGAAGAGAATGGGAACCTACTCGACATGGTTCTGCATAACTTTCATTTGGTAGTGTAGGTGTTTGCTGGCCTAGCCTATTAAATGCAATATTTCAAGGAAAGAGAAAAAAGAAGTAAACCTTTGGAAGAGCAATTCTCTGCTGAATTGAAACTTGGAGTATGTTGGATATCCAGTTTCGTTTGGGTGTTACTAGGAGAAGAGAATTTAGGGTGAAGATAGAAGCAAAATCGGCAGCATATTCTTCAATTTTGGTTCACATGCTGAGTTAAAATGCTGCAAACGCCCATTGAAGATAATTTGGTTGGACTTGATGCATAACATTTTTTCTGGTGGTACTAAGATTCCAAGATTAAGTTTTAATGTCATGACCCTAGATCTTAAGGTTTGGGTTGGCTGCTTGGCCATAAACCTTTACATTTCTGGAAGATGTTTGCTAAGCTTGTTAATTGGGTTTCTTGTGAAGAGTCCTAGTGCTACCTTTGGAGCTTGTTAATTTGTAATTTGCGCTCTTTCCTACAGACAGGATTTAGAAACTTGGAAAATAGGTTATAGAAGTTGGCATATGAGAACTCTGGAATACATGATTGTGTCCCACATATGTGAATTTTATGGTGATTTTTTGCGAGAAGAATGGAGATAAATGATAAAATTATTTTTACCATGATTTGGTAGTGCACTATTAGAAAAATGAGATCTAGCATGTGAACTAGTATTCCTATGGTTAATGGTATGGATAATTGTGAAGGCCAGAAAGATAATGAAGTTTGAGTCTTATGCGAATCTATCTATTTCATTCGGTTTATTGCTTCCTCCATGTTTGTGATGTTCCAAAACTATGTTCTGTTCCATGTTTGTGATGTTCCAAAACTATGTTCTGTTTCTTTTTTTTCGTTTTTTTAACACCCAAAATTCTTACATTATATTCCATACGTAGTAAATGTCATGATAATTTGAACTTTTTACATTAAAACCTTTGAACGTCAATTTTATATAATATTTTAGATTTTGCTTATAATTAAAAAGTACTAAAGTCAGAACTTTTTCTTAATCTTTGTGTCCCATTATGAGCATTCAATTCAAGGAGGTAGTATTCTATTTTCTAAAGGAGTATCATCATCATCAGAGCCTTTTTCCCAAGAGATTGGAGTAGGCTATATGAACCAATATCTGAATTCATGTTAGATCATCCATATATATTCTCCTCCTCCAATGGGACCCAACGATGTTCTGATATTGGTTCATTTCATGACATTGGACTAGTTTTTAAGGTTGGTTGTCCAAACCAACCGCCACCCTCCTCCTTTACCCGGGCTTGGGATCGGCTGCGTTAACTCACACAGGCGGAGTTATTTTCTAAAGGAGTATGAAGCCAAAATTTCATGAGATAGATTTAAGTGTTTATGTTTTTAATTGATTTAAAAGCAGCATAAATAAATTATTTTCTCCTTTATTTTGTCATCATTACTGTTAAGTAGCTTGTGTGAAAAACTTTTACATAGTATTACTAACTGAAATGAATTGTGGAAGAGGAAAATTGTTCCAATTCTGTATTCTTATTAATAAAAACATCAATATGTATACAGTAAGCTTTCCTGAGTAAAACAGACTCCTATAAAACAGAGAAAATTTTGGATAAATAGAAAAATAATCTATAAAATTTAGGATTTGGATAAACTTTCCAACACTCCCCCTCAAGTTGGTGAATGAATTTAGAAGATGAATATGAGGAGATATGTCAAGAAGAACATCTATTTGTGTTTCGAAATTTGAGGCTTTTGGATGGAAGTTTGTTAATTAGGTAGGCTGCTATAAGAACTTCTCCCCAAAATGATCTTAGAGCATGACTCTTGAACATAAGGGAAGGGCTACTTGCAAAAGGCGTGGCTTTTTCGTTCAACAATTTTGTTCTATTTGGGGGGGGGGGGGGGGGGGGGGGGGGGGGGAAGGGGAATGTTATAGGTACAGGAGCTTTGACGAATGATGACATGTTTATTGAGATACTTGGAAAAATCATTAGCAAAATATCCCACTGTCAGTACGAAGAATATGGATAATGGATTGGAAAACGTTACTGACAAATTTATGGAATTGACGAAAGATGGTGAATGCCTGAGATTTATCATTGATAAGGTAAAACCAGCTAACTCGTGTATGGTCATCGATGAGTGATGCGAACTTTTTTGTACCAGTAAGACTATGTAACCTTGCAAGACCCTTGATATCATTGTGTATCAAGTGAAATGGCTTTGAGGATTTATGTGAATGGGTGGAATGATTTATTCTTGATTGTTTTGTATAAATGAAACTTTCAAAATGAAAAGAAGTCATGTCTTTATTTGAAAACTAATGTGGATACGAGTCTTTTAAGTATTTGAGACTAGGATTCCTAAATGATTATGCCAGAGTACTATATCAGAATGAGACATGGCTGAAAGGAAAATATTCCTAGGAAACCTAACAATTTGAGAAGAGTTTGCATTGCAGAGGTAATATAGACCTTTACGTTCCTCAGCACTGCCAATCATCTTCCCCGAAAACTTCTTGGAAAGCACAATGAGAAGGGTAAAGGTTTATGGCACAGTTTAGCTCCTTTATTAACTAGCTAACATAAACCAAATTACACTTGAAGTTTGGAATATGTAATATGGATTTTAGAGTAAAATTGGGAAGAATAATAGTTCCTTGGCATGCAGCTTTGGAATGAGTTCCATTTGTTATCGAGACCTTTATGTCATTATGACAAGTCTCATATGTCAAAAAAAGGGCAGTATTGGAAGCTCTTTTGTCTATCATCCATTGTTTTTCCACTGAGGTATGAGTCATGAGAGAGTATAGATTATTACCTTGTTGGGCCATGAAAGCAGTAGATTCAGATGTAGATTGTGAAATCTTTGCGTTCAAAACCTGTTGCAGAAAGTTCTACTTGCTCAGCAGAGAAATTGCCCTGATTTGATTTGTTCGAGCTTTGAGTTGTCTCGACAACATTGGCTGACCCATTATTGCGTTGATTGTGTGGTTTCCTGTTTGCTGGTTTTCCATGGTTTTCTCAATAGTTTTCCTTCATGTGGTATGGTTTATTACAATGTTTGCACCATAACTGTCCTCCTATCATTGGCTTTGAGACTCTGAGGGAGGTATCCCACCGTGGCTCACAGTAAGAGCCGAAGCTTGAGAATCAACATTGGATCTTGATTGTGTGTTAATCATCACTCTTTCTTCTTTCCTCACTTCTAACATTTACGAACACCTCTCGGATAATTGGAAGTGGCTTCGTTCCAAGTAGTTGACCTCATACCTTGTCCAGATCTCTATTCAATCCTTGAAGGAAGTTGAACACCCTCTTTTTTTGCCACATCCGATCATACTTCACCCCATCATCAGGACAATGCCAGTTGTTATCATAAAAGAGATCCATCCCTTGCCACAACTCATTCAAGACATTGTAGTAATCGATGGTGATCATTGTACCTTGCTAAGTTGTGCGTATTGAAGATCGAACCTCAAGAAATTGAGTTTTGCTTCCCAAGTTTGAGTAAATTTCCTATATTGCATTCGAAATCCCCTTGGTAGTTTTGTAAAATTAGTAAGTGCTACCAATTTTTTGTTCCATGGAATTTATCAACTAGGCCATAACAATAGAGTTCTTTGCGTACCTGACTTCATGTCTTGTAGTTCCTCTCTGTGGGGCTCTTTGGCACAGGTAGCCTCGGTTAAGTAACCTACCTTACCTTTTCCTTTCATCACCAACATCACGGACTGGAACCATTTATGGAAGTTGGTTCCATTCTGCCGGTGTTGAGTGATCTGAAGAGTGATTATCGATTGATATTGATTGGTTGGTTACTGCCATCGTCAGGTTGGCTGGAGTGATCAACGAATCTGCTGTTGTCAATGTAGTTACAGCACCCAGTTGAGGAACCCTTGCAATACCATGTTTAACAAAGCAACGACACTCTTTGGACAGTCAACTTCAAACGCATTAAAAGCCTTGCTCTAATACCATGAAATGAGAATTGTTGAACAGGAAAATTGTTCCAGTTTTGTTTTGTTTTGTTTTTTAGTAAGAATATCAATATATACAATATGCTTTCCTAAGTAAAACAGACTCAAAATAAAAATTTGGATAAAATAGGAAAATAATCTGTAAAATCTAGGATTTGGATAAACTTCCAGCACTAACATACTCCAATATGACATAACTTTTAGGTTATTGCTGCTTTTTTTTTTTTGGTTGGTCGAACGAAATGTTATACATCTTTTCCTACCTATAGTTCATGATCACATATCTGTTCTTACCATCCATGCTTCAAATGCCTCATTAAGTGTTGATTAATGTGTTTTCTTTGTGCCATCATTTAATACATGAGTGCTATTAGTATTTGGGGCCTTTACCTATAAAGCATTAATTTTAAAGGATTGGTGGTGACTTTCTGCTTGGTGCAACATTTTGGCTTCCTAGATAACGTACATACAAGCATGTAATAAACAATGTAATGCATGTGTTATAGACATATGCATAAAAATATTATCTAATTGTTGCATATTCCATATAGCTTATTATGCTTATTAACAGAATTTTATTGTTTTCTTTTGAAATTTGTCTCAGCTGATTGCAAGTGTCCGACTGATGGAATTTACTTGTTCTTTCTTTTCAGATTTTGTTCAATCTGTTTGAATGATCTTGCAACAAAATCTGAATCATGACATCAAGTATGCTATCTGGAGAACGGAGGTATTTTTTGTCTTTAGGAATCAACGTCCTTTCCCAAATACTAATGTGATTGAATTGATGCTTCCTTTTTTTATACTATCCTACTTTGCATTAGGGTGTTAGTATTGATAGCACTTGCTTAAAAAATAAAGTAAAATTCGTTACCTAGGCTTTGCTTGTTGCACAGGTTAGGAAAGAATTCTGCTCTAACTGATTAAAAATGTTATTGATCTATTTTTTTAGAGTTTAATTAAGTGCTTGTAAGCTGTGTTGAACTAATTAAGATTATTGTGCCCTAGTTAGAAAGCTATCTTAAATTCTTCTCCACCTTTGCTGTTATCTTTTGTCTTTCAGTTCTTTAAATTGTGAAATCTAAATCAAGAGGAGAAAACTTTTGAGAGGGTTTGCTTTAATGAATTAATTCTTTCACACGAGATTGGAAGACAGTCTCTGTTATTTTCTAAAAATGATCTTTAGAATGACCACAGAATTTTTGATGTGAAGGTATCCTTTTCCTTTTTTTTTTTTTATTGTTTTAAATAAACTCTATTTGGCTGCCATCCCTTTTCCCAAAGAAAGGGGTGGGTTATTTGTTGGTATTATCAGCTTTTGTTGCTCTGTGATTTTTGCATTTCCTGCTTCATCATAGTTCACATTAATGAACAGCTCTGAGATTATGTGTTGCTATGTGAAATGCTTTTTACTTAAAGATGCTAATCTTTTTGCAGATGGGCTTCTGCAAGACGAAGTGGCATGACTGTTTTGGGAAAAGTTGCCGTTCCAAAACCTATAAACTTACCCAGTCAAAGGTACTTTTTTCCATTTTGGATATTCATTCTTCAAGGTTAAACAAATCTAGTCCTTGGTGTTCTTCGCTTTAAACTCATATTTCTCTCTGTTGTTTCAAGGTTAGAAAACCATGGCCTAGATCCTAATGTGGAAATTGTTCCCAAGTGAGTAGTACCATATCTTAATGTCTTGTTTTCATCTTCCTCCCCTATTATGATTTCTATGACATAAAGGAGTATCTTTCTGTAGTGTCAATCTATTTGGATGGTAGAAATGCTTATCGGTAGCTTGGATTATTCTATACCTATAGGGGCACCCTTAGTTGGGGCAGTAAATCATCTTCATCAAATGCATGGGGCTCCTCGATGTTATCTCCAAATGCTGATGGTGGTGGCAGTTCACCTAGCCATCTTAGTGGCCGACCTTCATCTGGTGGAAGTGGCACACGACCTTCAACAGCAGGTAGTGACAGAGCACATGAACCTGCTAATGCCTGGGGTTCAAATTCTAGGCCATCGTCAGCATCTGGGGTATTGGCTTCAAATCAGACATCACTTGCATCTTTGCGTCCTCACAGTGCAGAAACAAGACCTGGTAGCTCTCAGTTATCCCGGTTTGCTGAACCTTTGCCTGAAAATTCAGGGGCGTGGGGTGCATCTGGGATGGCAGAAAAATTGGTACGGTCATGCACTTAATGAGTTCATTCTTCAAAACTGATATTAACTAAAGTTGCTTATATGGAAAATTTGGAACCCCTCTAAATTGATCTCCTTTTAAATTAATAACCTCTTGAAATTAATTAAAATTCAGTCCCAACTCGGGCCACTATAGAAAATTAATAAACCCCTCTATTGTAATAATTAATAATTTTGTTTTAAAACCTAATGTAAAATTTCAGTCCTAATTGCCGCTTAAATTAGTAATTTGATAAAACAATACATAATATATTACATAATATTTGAAAACTAGAAAAACACTTAAGATTTGTTTTTCAAGAACTAAAAAAGTATAAAATATATTCTATGAGATATATTTGCAAGGATATTTTTAGGGAATTTATTAATCAGAGTGTGATTTTCAAGGAAATTAATTGCTATAGAGTTATTAGAGGAGTCAAAAAAATTTTAACATTAAACTGACATGTTTTCAAAGATAAAACAACAATTTATTAGGTAAAACCCTTAAAATTAATTACCCCTTTAAATTAAGAGGGGTTCTACTGTACTTATTGCTACTAAGTATTCGCTTCATTTCATAGTTTCAAGCACATTGTAATTATTATGTTTGTGCTTTCATAAAACATTATTTATACCTAAAGGTGCTTGCCACATGGTATCATTGGTTTATATGTGTTTTATGAGTTCAGTGGGGTTGAGACGGGTTAAGGGTGAGATTGTTTTAGTATTTTAGGGTTTTGGCTAACTTGAACCTTTTTAAATGCTTCACATATCCAGTCCCAGTATGTCCAAGTTTCCCACCTACGAAATCCTATGTTATTCTCTCTTGCAGTTTTCTCTGTTATGTCTAAATGTGGCAATTACCATTGTACATTGCAGGGAGTGACATCTTCCAGTAATGATGGGTTTTCTCTCACTTCTGGGGACTTTCCTTCTCTTGGGTCTGAAAAAGATGCCCCTGGAAAGAATGCTGAGTTGCAAGGTTTTGAGCTTTCTTATTTTGTTAGTTATTTCCTAATTGTAAATTTATCCTTGTGGTTTAAAGTTTGATATTTGCTCAAAACGGTATGTGAGCTGTTACTATACTTTTCTGGTGTGTTCTCAAGTGAGCTTTTTCTTAATGAGAAAACTTGCTGCACCAAATTTTGAACTTATAGGTTTAAATATTTGTAGCTTAATCATCTTTATTGCGCGAAGTTTTATATTGAAAGGTTGATTTTTGATGACATCTTTTTATTATGGAACTGATTGCATCTAATATTGGATCTCATAAGGTATTAGGAACGCATATTTAGGTGGTTGTTATAGGGTGGGTTTGGTTGGCCGATTAGCTCCTGAGCAGGGTGGTCGGTCACTAAAACACAAAAATCCAGGAGGGTAAAATTACCCTCTGCCCCTACTTTTTATTATTTTTAATTATTTTATTACAAAGAAATATCTTTAAGCGTCTTTTCATTATTTTTAATCTCACCAGAGCCAATTTCACTGTCCATCCAAATTAGCCTATATTGGTTATTGGGGGTACTTCTTGGAATGGCAGTTGATTCCCCCTGTCCAGGCTGATGGTGATATTAATTTCTGTTAGTTATGTGTATTGTACTTTTGTTTTGTAAAGATAGGATAAGTTACGGGATAATTAGTGGGTTTATGTCTTTGGGTGGCTATTCTATGCAGTTCCTTTACAACTTGACTTTGACTGCAGAGCATGGTTCTCAAGGTTGTCCTGGCTCATACTCTGGAGTAGCACAAATGGAAGAGGGGACTGGGACTCCTATTGCTGGTCTGTGTGCAATTTTCTCTTCCTATATGTTTGATTTGGCATCAACTTTTGTTATATTGGATATTGGCACTCTGATATGATTAGAATGTTTATGCATGTTTTTCTTTTTTCAGTTGACGTTTCTGTAAATGCAAATCCAAAGACTGGAACTGCAAATTCTTGGAGAAGAGATAATTCTCCATACAGTGAAGATGGTGTCCGGCCAAGCATGGAGAAGTGGCATGCAGATCCGCAGGGACCCCATCCATACCCTAATACTGGCATTCCCACGCAGCATTATGATGCATGGCATGGCCCAGCAATTAACAATCATCCAGGTGGTGTTTGGTATGGAGGACCTCTAGCAGGTCCTCCATATGGGCCACCAGTTGCTCCTGGAGGCTTTCCTTTGGAACCTTTTCCTTACTTTCGACCTCAGATTCCAGGTGCTGCTCTTGCTAATCCACAGCCAGTTCCTCCTCCAGGAGCAAGACTAAGGGGACCTCATCCAATAAATGGAGATATGTACAGAGGCCCCATGCCTGATGCTTTTGTCCGTCCAGGTATGCCAATTAGGCCTGCTTTTTACCATGGTCCAGTGGCATATGAGGGCTACTATGGTCCTCCCATGGGCTATTGTAATTCAAATGAACGAGATATACAATTTATGGGAATCCCAGCAAGCTCTGCTGCTCACAATCGGTATCCAGCTCAAAATGCTCCAGATCCTGGTGGTTCCCATGCCAGGACCAGTGGTTATGGTCCTCCGGGAAAAGCATTGGCTGCAGAGCATTTGGAATCTGGCCATCCTCATGACACACGAGGACCGTACAAGGTTCTTCTGAAGCAGCATGATGGCTGGGAAGGAAAATATGAAGAGTACAGGTCAGAGGATAATGCAAAAGCCAATTTGGAGAACAGTGATCAACAGAGAACATCATCATGGGAAAGTAACTGGAAACCGGATCAGAGAAAGGAGCAAGAAGTGAATGTAAGGACAGTTGATGAAGCTTCCTCTCAGATTATTGACCACCACGGAGTGGATTCTATCTTGGTCAAAGTTAAATCACCTAAAGGTGTTGAAGATGCTAAGGCATATGCCGACATTTCAGCGAAGAAAATAGATCAACCTGAAGTCTCTGTTGCTGCGAAAGATCCCAGTCTGATTCAGAAAATAGAATGTTTAAATGCAAAGGCTCGGGCCACTGATGGACGTGAGTCTATTCCTATTTACAGTAGGGAGGGTCAGAAAAATAAATCGCAAGTGGTTAATGTAAAGGCTAAGCATTTTACTAATGAAGTTGCAACTAGTTCCCATTCTGTATTTCCTGATAGAATGCCTGCTTCTGGAATGACGGGATCTACCTTTAATGAAGGAGGTATTTCTGCTGGAGATAAGAGTCTTGATTTGCCAGCTGTTGGTGGAGTAGGCATCAACAGGTTGCTCTTTTCTATCTAATTTTATTTAATGATGAGGGTTTTTCTCTTTATGTTGAAGAAAATACTTACCTACGGATTTGCAGGAGATCTACCCATAGTATGCATGGTAGAACTGATCATCGAGGCAGGGGAAGATTCAATTCTCAAGATTTTGATGGATGGCGGAAGAAACCTCCATTTGCGGATTCATCAAATGTACAATCCACCATTCATTCTCAAAATCCTGATGCAAACATGCAAGGCTATATGTCTTTAGAGGCTTCAGAGAAGTCTGGATCATATCCCCAAACAAGAGATGAGGAAGAGTCCGTACTGCCTGGATATGATCCAAGTGATAGTGAAGCGCAGGTAGTTTTATTTAAACTATATGCCTGGTTGTTTTGTAGACCTGAAATTTAATGTACAATGTATTTGAACATTTTCTTCAGCGTGCCATGGTGAGGGAACTTGCAAAGCAGCATGTCAAACAACGACAAAAAGAGGAGGAAGAGCGGGATAGAGACCAGAAGGCTAAGGCTCTTGCTAAATTGGAAGAGTTGAACAGGCGTACACAAACAGCTGAAGGTTTGACTCAGAAGTTGGAATCATTTCCAGATAGTGCTGTCCAGAGTAAGCCAGAAGAATCCCGAAGTTTTGCAGAAGAACCTATCTCATCTAGCAGATCTGAAGCAACAAGCTCGGTTTCTAACCCAACTGTTATTGCAGCCGTTGGTCAAAGCAGCACTGGGGAACTAGAAATGCCCACTGTTTTCTCCAATCAACAACCTTTGGTGTCAGCAAAGAATGTCCATAAGGCATCTGGAGAAATGCATAACCATTCTTTGCCCTTGCAACAGAGAGTTAATAATGCTGATGCTGCTCTCCATAATCATCCACAGGTTAGCAATGGTAGCACTTCAAAGCAGAAGCGTGCGGGCTATAGAAAAAAGGATAATAATTCATCGGATAAGAGTGCCATTGAGAAGTATATTTCTACAAGTACAACTGAATTGCCAAATATTCATACTGATGCAGCAGTTGATGTGGCTCCATCCGCAGAGGCTGTTATAAATGAAATTGCCTTAATCTCTGAGTCTATTTCTACACAAAATGTTGTGAATGAGCCCTCAATGCACCAGAGAAAGAAAAACAACAGGAGTAGCAAGAACAAGCACAAAGTGGAAGAGGCATCATCTACGGCTCCTTTATCATCTGGGATTTCGAAAGAAGCGAATCTTACAAGTTCTTCTGCTGAGGGTTTGAAGCCAAAGTCTTCTGAATGTGAGTTGGATCCTAGCTCATTTCAGTCTCTGAATGATTCAAGGGATGGAAATCGGTCTTCAGAGCAGGACTCAACTTTTCTTAATGAAGAAGTCTATATCCGAGTCAATAACCAGTGGAAATCTCAGCACTCTCGCAGGATGCCACGAAATTCACAAGCTCATAGATCTGCAGTCCATAGCGGTGATGCTGTTGTCTGGGCACCTGTGCGGTCACATAACAAAGCTGAGGTTTCTGAAGAGGTCAGCCATAAGTCGGTAGTTGAGGCTGTTGCTCAACAGGTAAAGAATGATACTCAAGTGTCAAACAATTCAAGAAACAAACGGGCAGAGATGGAGAGGTACATCCCGAAGCCCGTTGCAAAAGAAATGGCCCTGCAAGTAACTACTCAGCAACCACAAGCTCCTTCAGACAATCAGACTGCAGCAGATGAAATTTTGGGAAAAGCAGATACTGGGTCTCATGAAGTTGAATGTTCTCAATCTGTGGGAACAGCCATGGGGAAGGTAGGGAACTCTAAAGTGTCGTGGAATGATGGTAGGCAGAGTAGGCAGGAAAGAGGAAAAGGATTGCAAGGCTTGCAAGCTGGACATCACTCCAACGCAAGTAAAAATGCTCAGACATCAACTGAGCAGAATCAACACCAGAAGCCTGATTTAAGCCGGGTTAAAGAGCAGCACAAGTATGATGAACAGATTACTTCTGATGACTGGAACATTCCTGAAAATCCTGATTTGGCTGTACCACCAGTAGTTCCTGTTGCAAGAGATCAAGGAATAACAGGCAGAGGAAAGCGGCATGCATTTAAGGGATACAAAGGTGGGGTAAACAATTATGATTTTGATCACCAGAAAATTAATAATGGTGAAGCTGAGAAACTTAACCCACAATCTTCAGTCTCTGAGATGCTTCAGTCAGATTCAACTGCTGCTTCAAAAGAAAATCGTGGTATTGGGGATCGAGCAACATCTCATTGGCAACCCAAATCTTCAGCCATCAATCAAAGAGGAAGCAGGCCTGATAGTGATCAATATGTTAGGGTTGATATTGGCAGGGCCAGCAAAAAGGATTCGACTCCTCAAGGTAGGACGTCACATCCATCTCAACCAGACAAAGAAACCAGTCAAACAGACAAAGAAACCGGTGAAGGTAGGACTCCATCTCTTAATGATCAAGACAATTCTGAAAAAGGGGGTACCGAAGCACATATTGTTGGGTATCATGACTCTAAGAGGGACAGAAAGATAGCTTCACATAAAGGACGTCCCTACTCCCCAAACCAAGGTCCTGGTCTTCTAGTCGAAACACCTCCATTGAATGTGGATACTAGAAATGAGCAGCAGCGCTCAACAGCTGCGTTCCGCAAAAATGGAAACCAAGATAACCGTCCTGGTAGAAGGCATGAATCTCGTGGTGATTGGGGCTCATCTGGTCAAGAAATCAAGCAGCATAACCCACCTGGAAACCGTGAAAGGCAAAGGCACAATTCACAGTATGAGTACCAGCAAGTTGGACCCCAGAATAATAGTAGAGCCAATAATCCTGAAGGACCAAAAGATGGTTCGCATGGTACAGGTGCAAGGTTCAGGGAGAGGGGTCAGAGTCAGCCAAGGCGTGGTGGGGGAAACATACATGGACGGTAAAGTGGCAGAGTTAGAGTAGATGGTGCTTATGATTAGTGAGGAAGAAATCCATGATTGGTTTTTTATTTGGTCAAAAATGCCCTGCCAAGAACAAAACTGGTTTGATCCCTCGTATTTTCAGGTATTCCAGATTAGGCAGCATTTTTCAGTTGTAAATACAGTTAAATCTTTTATGAACTGATGGTAGGTACATTGAGCAGGGCTAGGAGAAAAGCAGAAGGTGCCTAGGCAAAACATAATATCCATTGATCAGAGGCACTCAAATGAGGTCTTTTTCGTTTTTATTTTTCTAGTGTAATTTGGTAACAGTTTGTATACCGTGGAACCATGGGCACATTTGTTTGAGCCTTGTATTTGGAATGAAGTAGCAAAGAAGTTTTATAGCGTCCCACTTCTTTTTTATTGGCTAATGGTAGGACGAGCGAGAAGGGAGGTTGGTACATTGGATCTAAGCTTTTCTAAAGAGAAATAACTATCATTAGATCAAATTTTGGTCATAATTAGGTCAAACTTTTTTTTGTGTAAACACTTCCCAGTATCCAAAAATTACTTTGGCTTCCGATTAATCTGAAGTCGAGCAGAGTCGAACTCCATTTGGAGGGAAGTTCTTCCAATGCTGTTTTTTTTCATCCACAAAACTAGAACTTGAGATTTTGCTTAAGGGACATTAAGCTCTTTTCACTTGGTCCAACAAATATTGGTTCAGTAGGTCAAACTTTGATCATTATAATCTCTCATTTTATATATATATATATATATACATATATATATATATATTTATGCTATAAAGTATAAGGCATCTGATTGACATACATATTTTGTATTACACACACATGTATAGAGCGAGAGAGATTGTAAAACTAGCTATTTTATATATATTTTTTATAATTTCATGTAAGATTAATATTTTTACAATCTAATCGTTAGATGTAATTACTTGTATTTTGTATATAAATTTTTTAGTCAAATTAATGTTCTTATCATTTTAATCAAAAATAGCATTTCTTTTAAAAATATATTTATGGTTGAAATTTTATTACTGTGAAACAAATATTTAGATATTTTCGATACAATTGAAATTTGGCGTGCATAATTTATGTGAATAGAATATAAAATTCAATCGGATTAAAAAAATATAAATTATATAAAAAGATGAAAGTGTGCAAAAGTAAAATGGTTATACGTTGGTATAATGAATTCCTCATTTATATTTGTGTGTATGCATATATATAATTTATGAGGAGGGGTCTAGTTATACAATTTAAAACTAATTATTTTTACATGCTTTTTATAATCTTATATATATAAATAAAAGCCAAAGCATTTGACTACAGGTAAAACATCTTTTGTGGATAATCTGAAAATTTGACACGTGTAATATAAAAAAAAAATAATTTTTTTTCAAATTTTTAAAAGATAGGAATTTATATACATTAAAATTATGAAAAAAAATTAATTATCTTTTTAAATCAATTATTTATTTTGATTTCTAAAAGATAACGTGTATATTTATAAATATATTAAAATTAAAAAAATTCACATGTCATTTTGCAATTTCTTTACTCATCTTTTATCAATATATGAACTATTGCTATATATATTAAAAACGTATTCATAGAAATAATTAATTTTGGTATAAATTTTTTACTTGGATATACTTATTTTATATATAATAATCTTAAATCTTATATAAATATATAAAATCCAAAACTCTTGACTAAACATATCATTCGTAGATAACTTAATTTTTTTATACTTTGAATAATAAATTAATTTTAATCTTTCATAAAATAATCATATTCAATTTATTATTTAATTTAAAAATATTTGAAATATATAAAAAATTATATTTCAACCATATTATTTTCATTTAAATCAAATAAAATTTATCTCATAATTTAAATATTATTTTATCATTTATTATCATTTTTTTAAATTAAAAAAATCCATATATTTTGATCACAATTATCATAAAGTTTTAAATATTTTATCAAAAAAAATTAGAACTAGATAGATAAATCTATATATTTTAGTATTAAATTAAACTTTCATGTCTTTTTTTATTTTTCATTTCATTTATTTTTCAGAATTATCTATTCAATCATTTTATTTATTTATTTATTTATTTATTTATTTATTCCATCATTTTCTTTGATAAAAAATTCATAGGAATTTTCTATTATTTTGAAATGTGTCTCATCTTTGTTGATGTAAAATGTAATGGTATAACAATCTTAAATATTGTATTTAATTATTTTGAATTGATTTAAATTTTAAAAAACATTATTTTTATTTTTATGTACATTTGTTTTACTTTGTTATCTTTTAGGCCAAAGACTATTACAAATAACTTTTTAACACCCAAAAAAAATAGAGTTTTTAACATTAATTAATTTTATAAGATTAGTTTAGAGTCTTATAAATTCAAATTTTAAAAATAAATCAATTTCAAATATGCAACATTAATCAATAATCTATTAATGATTAATATAGTAAGAATTGTTTTCCATTAAAATTGTAGCTATTTAATTTATTTATTCAATATTTAAGATTTATGATATGTAATTTCTCTATAATTTTTTAATTCATATTTCAATTTATATATTCTATGTATACATCAAGTTTTTTAATATATTATTCAACATGTATTTAAAAATAAATTTTTTATAATTCCATTTTATTTTTTTAAAAAATTATTATGAATTTAAAATTTTCATCTTGCATCACACGAGTTTAAATCTAGTTTCATTTAAAATTAATATTTTTACAACTCAACCGTTAGATTTAACAATCACTCGTACCTATAATGCATGTAAATTTTTAAATCAATTCGATATTCTTATCGTTTTATTCAGAATAATATTTTTTTTCAAAATATATTAGTAGTTGAAATTTTATTATCATGTAATAAATAATTAGACGTATTCGATTAATTTAAAATTTGACGTGCATGATTTATGTGAATTAAACATAAAATTCAACGATCAGTTTTAAAAAATATAAATCGTATAAACAAAATCAAAAAGTGTAAAATTAAATTAGTTTTACATGAGTTTAAGTGAACCGCACATTATTTATACATTTTTCTTTTAAAAATCTCCAGTATTTAAACAAGGATAAGTAAACACATCGACTCAAGTAAGAAAACATTTAAAAATAAAAGCATAACGATTTATAATTTTAGAATTACTGATATAGACCGACTTATGGTAAGGTTGATCAACATCGACGTAATTCTTAGCTCACATGCATGGTGACACAAGTCGTAAGTCCTAATCAATGAAAAAAAAATCCTAAGTCCTAATCATGCCTTGGTCGCACATTTGAGTCTAAAATGTAGGAGGGAAAACAGAGTTTCTTAGAGACAAAATGTCAAATATAGAGAAAAGAAAGTTAATTGTGGGACGAAACATAATTTTTAACTTTTTGTCTCAATATGGTGTCTCTATTTCCCTTCTCTTTATGTTCTTTACCCTATTCTCCCTCTAGAAAAGGTAAATTAAAACGTTTGTTAACTCAAAAAGTGTAATAAATCAAGAGGAGTGAATTGATTTATAAATAAAATTTGCAAAATATTGATCAATTCAAAATTTTAAAAACAATAAAATTTCAATTTAACAATTAAATGACTTGCGAAGTAAAAGAGATAGTTAGAGAAGCAAACAAGATCGTTTATAGAAGTTTGACCTTCCAATTGCCTATGTTCTCTCTCTTGACTTTTTTTGCCAAGGAGTTTCAATCCACTATCTTCCAAAGGATATAATTACTTTTTCTACATTAATGTGTAATAATTTATCTGTCAAGATTAAAGTGTAATCTCTATCTTACACTCAGAAGAGTTTTATCTAATGGTTTACAAATATCACTCAAGGGTTTCACTCCCTTGGAATTAAAAGTTTAATGAATGGGTTTTGTTTTGGCAAACTAAGAGTACCCCTACAAATGTTGAATGTTTGCAAATTAAGTAGAAGTGAGAGAGTAGTTTGAATGATGATATAAGAAATAAGAATTTTAGCTCTAGAGATCTTGAATGCTCCTAATGATTTTGATTGAAGTTGTTGAAGTTGTTCGCTCTTGATATAAATTTTTTTTAATGTTTCAATATATATTTTGAAAGTGTTTAGAGATGAAGAAGAAGTATGAATTGCAAAATTTCCTATTGAGAGATATAAAAAACTAATTGTTGGTTGCTATTAGGCTTGAGTGGATCGATACCTTAATCTTAGATATCAATCCCTGAATAGGGGAGAGGCTACTAACTTGTGGTGACAATACTTGCTTTAAGGCTATCAATCTCTCTCGAAAAACTTTAGAGTAGGGGATTATACTTGCTTTGAGGTATCAATCCCTAAATAGAGTGTTAGCTACTGATTTATATGGGATCAATCCTAGTTTGAGGGTATCAATCCTTCCTGCATAAATCATGAAAATTTCAATTGAGGGGTTGATAATTTAACCCTAGGTATCAATCCCTTCTTCATCAAACTTCAATTTTTTATTTCAAAACAATTCAAAGTAACTCCAAACTAGTTTTCTAAGACCTTGAAAAATGCTTAAATGATTTTTAATAGCTTGTGTTTTTGAGATGTAATTATTTTTTCAACATATTTAATTGCAATAAATTGTAATTATGAGATCATTATCACATCAAAATATTATTAAAAATCAATCCTAGTCAATGCTTTATCAAGAAGTTGATATTGTAGAAGCTGGTAAGATTGATACATGGTCATATTGTTGTGAAGCAAACAATTTTATAAGTTGAAGTCTAGATAAACCTAGCTAACATATTGTTGGAAAGTAGAAAATACCAAGATTAGGATTTTTTTTAGTCAACTTTCTGTCTTAGTGTTTATCTTCAGATTCCTTGTTTTTAGGGATATGATTAAATTTTGTAATTATCTAGTTTCCTATTTTGAATTTCTAAAAGCTTACTTTCTGTTTAAGCTTTTAGTCTATATATTATAATTATTTGATAAGAATAAATAATATAGCCTGAGATTTTTTCTTTGATCAGCCTATTGTCCATCAACCTTTGCTTTCATGGTATCAGAGCTAGTTTTTTTTACTGGCAGATTTATTCTGTAACACCACCAGAAATCCAAAACAGCTTCCATGGCTGGTACCATCCAGTCATATTTCTCTGTTGTGTAATCTAGGGTTTTACTCACTTAAATTCCTTCGTCCAATACCCTTGGTTCCTTCTTATCTTCTGAAATTAACCACTCTTCAAATAACCCAACACAAATTAAATGGGTTAAATTTCCAGGAATGATTTCAATCAGTTCTTCCTGTGACAAAAGGCAAAGGGAAGATGGGTTATCTCATAAGTGATGTCTCTACACCTGACTCAGCAGATCCTAGTTATAACACATGGAAGGCTGAAAATTCAATTGTCATGGCTTGGTTAATTAATTCCATGAATCCTAGAATTAGGCGGACCTACTTATTCTACAAAACTGTCCATGAGATTTGGATGACTGTTTAAGAGATGTATTCCGATTTACAGAACTCATCACAGTGTTTCGAAATTTGCTCCACGCTATAGAATACAAGGCAAGGCAGCAGGTTAGTCACTGAATATTATAATGTGCTAATTGAATTATGGAAAAAAATGGATTTGTTTTATGCAATAAACTGGAAATGTCTGGATGATAGTAAATTGTATAACCAAATGCTTGAAAAAGCAAGAGTTTTTTATTTTCTTCAACGGCTTAATAAAGAGTTAGATGAAGTTAGAGCCAGAATCCTTGGAAGAAAGCCACTTCCATTAATCCGTGAAGTGTTTGCTAAAGTTAGAAGGGAAGAAAGCAAAAAAAGAGTCATGTTGTATTCCAACACTATCAAGAAGACTCAACTTGGCTCAGCCTTGGCAACAACTCGAGGAGACTCCAACTATAATTCTTGAAACCACCAATCAAAGGAAAATAAGTAGTGGTGTGAACACTACAACAAACCATACCACACCAAAGAGATATGTTGCGATATTCACGGGAAACTTGTGGATTAGAAGCCAAGGATTCCATGGAAGAAGAACCTTTCAGCAAATATAGCTGAAACCACTGCGGAAACCAAGAAGCCAAATGCAGCCACTTCCCCATTCACAGCAGAACAAATGGAGATGTTGAAAAACCTGCTAAATCAACCTAAAAATGAGTTGCTTACCTTAGTAACATCTACTATTAATGTTGCTAAAAAAGGTAACACACAATCATCTTTTTTATTGAAAAAAGTACATGAAGGGTGGATCATTGATTTAGGGTGTTTGACCATATGATTGGGTCCCCTTCTAGTTTTTCATCATATAAAAGGTGTAATGGTGAAGAAAAAATTACTATGGTAGATGGTAAATCCTCGGTTGTTGTTAGCTTGGGTGATTTGTTTCTCTCCGGGTTAACTTTAAAATCTATTCTCCATGTTCCTAGTTAAGATATAACCTTATTTCTATTAGAAAATTAACCAAAGATCAAAATTGTGAAGTAACTTTTTTTCTACTCATTATGAATTCAAGATTTGTCTTCGGGGTTGATAATTGGCATTGTTGAGGAATGAAATGGTCTCTGCTATTTCTTTAGTTCTCCTTCAAGATCTCTATTACCTGAAAAATTTTCTTCGTCCACCTCTTCAAATTAAAATGTTATTCTTTGGCATAAACATCTTGGTCATCCTAGTTTCAATTATCTAAAGTATGTGTACCCAAATTTATTTATCAAAAATGATGTTTCTTCTTTTCAGTGTGAGATTGTATTTATGCAAAACATGTTGGATTATGCCCTTAGAACCATTCATTAGATGATTGACTTTGGCATTTTTTTTATGTATCATGACATTTTATTTATCATAGTTCATTATTATATTTGTCTTATAACTGCGTAATATAATCTTATATAATAATGTCCTTAGAATAGTAATAACACACTATTCTTAAAATATCCCTAGTCAAGTATTATTGTGAACAAGGATAACAATGATACGATAAGACTAGTATGTGGTTGACTGATGACCATTGTCATGGATATAGGATATCAAGTCATCACATAGGTACATGTTAGAGAACTATGTACTGGATCGACCCTCCATGAGAACGCTACATGGATTGTTATATGAATGTCATAAGCGATTCTCATAGTGATGATGGTGTATGTGATCCTTTGACTTGAGATCATCAGAGATCCCAACATAGAGAATTGCATACTTTAATGCTGCTAGATGTCATTCGTAACAGGATGGACTATAAAGGTAGTAATTGGGTATGCCTTGATCTATGTAGAGGGATGTTGAGTGATCAAGATAGGATTTATCCCTCTTATATAACAAGAGTGATGTCTTGGGCCCTTTGATAGAGTGAGACTAAGAAATGCATGGCCGTGCTCGAATAAGTCAATATGAGATATTGATTTTATTTGTTTAATTAGTCTACTCAGGAATCAAGAAACGCTGATTAGACTATACAAGTGTGACACATTCCATGACTTGTGTCTAATCAAGACATCATAGGATAAAGGGATTAAACTACACGGTAACATCTATCACGAGTAAGGTTATGTCGAGTCATTGACATTCTCATTACATGGGTAGCAATGATGTGTTGCTAGATACCGCTCATTGCCTGTGACAATTTTGTCATTGCCATTGTTTTGAGAACCTATTGGGTCGCACACTTAGAACGGATCAATGAGGAGCTTAATTAATCCTATTCTGAATTGGATTAAGGATATAACTAATCCTATTCTGAATTGGATTAGGGATATAACTAATCCTATTCTAAGTAGGATTAGAGTTCTGTTTGGCAGTAAATTTTAGGGTAAAATTTACTGCCTATAAAAGGGATGTTTTTCTAAAACATAGCCGCACTTTTTAAAAACAGAAAACAAAACATTCTTTTTAATCGAAGCTAGCAGTTCGGTTAAAAGAATAAAAACGCTCCTTAAGGCATCTGATCGTGAGACGTTCAAGAGTCGTGAGATCCGTTCGTGTGGATACCGTAGAGGCAGGAACGAAAAGTTGCTGCTTGTGACTCGACCAACGACAGAAAATTCAGAGAAAACGTCAGGTAAAATCTCGAAACCCTAATCAGGCAACTCTCCGAATCGATCTTGGTGGAGGCCGAATGATTTAAATTCCGCTGCGTGTTGTTTCGGTTTCCTTCAAAACAATCATGAAAAAGTCATCCTACTCATACATATCAAGCTTTAAAGCCATTTCATCTTATTTATAGTGACATTTGGGGTCTTGCACAATTTTCAAATGTTACTGGAACATGGTTGTTTATTACATTCATTGATGATCATACTCGTGTGTTGGATTTATCTAATGAAAGATAAATCTGAAGAAGTCCCATAGTCAAACAATTTCATAAACTTGTCACAAACATTTTTCAGTGTTGTATTCAAATTCTTCGAACTGACAATGGTTGAGAGTATTAAAAATTATTTTGTTAAGCATGGTATCTTCCACTAGAGCTCATGTACAAATACTCCCCAACAGAGTGGTATTGCTGAGCAAAAAAATCATCACATTCTTGAAGTAGCTTGTTCTCTCTTCTTTACAAGTCATGTTCCAAAATTGTTTTGGGGTGAAGCCATGCTAACTGCTGCATACCTTATTAATAGACTTCCCTCCAAAGCTTTTCAATTCAAAACTCCTCTCAATTGTCTAAGAAAATTGTTTCCTAATGTAAGAATTCTTGATTCTCTTCCTCTCAAAATATTTGAGTGCACTATATTCGTTCATAATTCTAATCTTGCTCGAGGAAAACTTGATCCCGAAAGCTATAAAATGCATCTTCTTGGGATATTCTCTTTCACAAAAGGGGTATAAATGTTATTGTTCATCATCCAAATGGTTCTATGTATCCTATGACACCACCTTCCTTGAAAACCAATCCTTCTACCTCGATGCTTCTCTTCAGGGGGAGAATTCAAGTGAAGATATCAACACTTAGTGGGCAAGTTGATTTACTTATCACTAACCAGGCCTGATATTGCTTATAGTGTCAGTGTGATGAGTCAATTCATGCATTCTCCACCAAGAGACATCTAGAGGCTATGAATCAAAATCTTCGCTACTTAAAAAGAACTCTAGGGAAAGGACTACTATTCAGGAAGAATGATCATCAAAGTGTTAAATGTTTTGCAGATGCAAATTGGGCAAGTTTGGTTGAAGATACAAAGTCCACCACTGGATATTGCACAAAACTATGGGGGAATGTAGTCACTTGAAGGAGTAAGAAGCAGATTGTTGTTGCAAGAAGTAGTGCAGAGGTAGAATACTGAGTAATTGCTCAAGGAGTGTGTGAACTAATTTGGCTAGGCAAGTTACTGCAAGAATTGCATATTCCATTAGAAAAACCTATGAATCCTTACAGCGATAGCAATCTGCCATTAGCACAGTTCATAACCCAGTCTAGCACGACAGAATGAAGCATGTTCACATTGACAGAAATTTCATCAAGTCAGAAATCAAAGAATAGAACGTTTTGTTTACATTATGTGCCAACCAAGTCATAAGAAGCAGACATTCTCACAAAGCCTTATTGAAGTCAGAATTTGACTCAAATGTCAGCAAGTTGGGAATGATTGATATCTATTCACCCGCATGAGGGGAAGTGTTGGAAAGTAGAATAATACCAAGATCAGGATTTTTTGTTAGTCAACTTTTTGTTTTAATGTTTATCTTCAGACTCTTTATTTTTAGGGATATGATTAAATTTTATAATTATATAGTTTCCTATTTTGAATTTCTATAAGCTTACTTTCTGTTTAAGCTTTTAGTCTATATATTGTAATTATTCGATATGAATAAAGAATATAGCCTAAGATTTTTCTTTGATCAACCTACTATCCATCAATCTCTACTTTCACATATGTATTCTTGTTACAAGAACAAGTTAACTAAACATTAACTCAAGATGAGAATTCTATTTGCTAATTCACTTAGTATTTATGGCAATATTTTCATATGTTTGTTGTTTCAATGATTCTCAGACTTGAGATTATTGTCGATCTTATTTGAGAAATATTATACTTTTATTTTACCTTACTTATGGTCCTAACTATGGATACCTTAGTCAAGTATTGTTGGGTATAATATGATTATACAAATATATGAGTAAATTATTACACTTTGAGTGTCTTAGGAAAATATTCTCATGTGACAGCAATGAGAGAAATCATTTGACTTGAGATACCAAGTTATCATATATGTGGACTATCACACTTTGATTTTACCTCTACGAGTTTGGTAGATCAAAATGCCTAAAAAGGGTGATTTTGGGTGTGTCTTAAGCATATGAAGATAGATGAGTAGTTGAGGATTCATCAGCTCGAGTGACTTTGAAGACAATATGTTGTGTATCCTAACTAGTATTAACTCTGAAGTTCTTGGCCAAGGCATGTAATAAGTCTAATATAATATTTGTAGCTAAATGATAAATATAAAAATGTGTATAGAGTAGACACTAAGCCATTTTCTATCTATTTTTGAGATATTCAAGATAAAATGATCAAATTACACTAAAAAATTGTACACAAAATAGGTTGGTCAAGCCACTTGTTTTTTTCAACTTTTTGGTGGTCATAAAGTGCTAGATGCCTAATCATGTTTTTAAATTTGAATGAAATAAAATGATTTCAAATTTATTGTCAACATGTAAGAACCTAATGAGTCACACGCAAAAAGTAATAAATATATTAAACTAAATTGGCAAACTTAGAAAATTATGGAATTTCCTAATAGTATTTATTTAGACAATTATAATTGGGCCTAATTAAACAGACTTAATTAAGTGGGCATAATTAAAACTATTTGTGACGACCAGTATCATGTGGGGCCGGTCGCACTCAACCGTATTGTCCGCTTTGGATTCTAGAGGTGGCCCCCGTCAGTTCGGCTGACGTGGCACTTAGGTCCTCACGGATTTCTTTCGCGTCCGCCGCTACTCGAACCCTTGACTTCCTCTAAGAGTCGAGTAACGACTAACCATTGGACTAGGTCCAATGGTTAGTCGTTACTCGACTCTTGAGGAAGTCAAGGGTTCGAGTAGCGGCGGACGCGAAAGAAATCCGTGAGGACCTAAGTGCCACGTCAGCCGAACTGACGGCTAGTCCAATGGTTAGTCGTTACTCGACTCTTGAGGAAGTCAAGGGTTCGAGTAGCGGCGGACGCGAAAGAAATCCGTGAGGACCTAAGTGCCACGTCAGCCGAACTGACGGGGGCCACCTCTAGAATCCAAAGCGGACAATACGGTTGAGTTTTTTTTGTGACGACCAGTATCATGTGGGGCCGGTCGCACTCAACCGTATTGTCCGCTTTGGATTCTAGAGGTGGCCCCCGTCAGTTCGGCTGACGTGGCACTTAGGTCCTCACGGATTTCTTTCGCGTCCGCCGCTACTCGAACCCTTGACTTCCTCAAGAGTCGAGTAACGACTAACCATTGGATGGTTAGTCGTTACTCGAATCGCTTGGATGTCAAGGGTTCGAGTAGCGGTGGACGCGAAAGAAATCCGTGAGGACCTAAGTGCCACGTCAGCCGAACTGACGGGGGCCACCTCTAGAATCCAGAGCGGACAATACGGTTGAGTGCGACCGGCCCCATATGATACTGGTCGTCACACTATTTTAATTAAGTGATGGTCCCAATTATAATTAAAATAAATCCAAGGGCAAAAGAATAATTCTACAAATTAATGAGACAAATCCCTAACCTATATATAGTCTTGTTATGGTCGACCATCACATGGGTTATTGAGAAAGAAGAGGCGATAACCCTAGTCAAGAAAAGCCTTGCTGCTACCCCTATCTTTGCATTCTTTCTCTTCCTTTTTTGCTTCATTTGTCTTGCACTTGAAAATTGTTTTATCCTATCAAGAAGAGCTTGACAAATGCGGATGATGAGGTTTTGAATCACAATTTACTAGCTTATTAGCATAGAAATAACCATAATACAATTTAACTTTCAAAAGGTTCCAATTTCTACTTGTGTGGATTACCATTAGAGGCCGAGCAATTAAACGATTTTGGTTTTTTACTACTTAACCAAATTGCGCAGAAGCCAGTGGAAATTTAAAGTCTTAAGTTTACAAGTGCTCAAGACAAGGTATGATTGATTTATTTTGAAAATTCCCTTTTTTTCTTGTACCACTTTAGCCTTCCAAATTAAGATATCCAAACCGTAGCAACCTAGTCTTTCTTAGCTTAGGTATGAGTTGATTGTAGGTCTCCTTTGTTGTCACGGTCCGAAATATAATATATTCTACTAATTTCACACAAACAACCATATAAGATTAGATTGTCTATCATGTCAAACTTAAATTCAAAATAAAAATTCATTATTTTATACAAAACCCAGGATATGCAATTTTCAAACATTAATACACGACTATTAATTTTATATCCAATATACAACACAATTTACATCCCAAGTATAATGTACATAAAAGTAGCATTATACAATTAAGTCGAATACATAAAATAAAATCTAGTATACCTTGAAGAGACAAGAAAGTGGCTTGAGGGATACCAAAAATCAGGTCCTCCAGAAAAGCAGACCCAAACTTATTACAAATAATCTGAGAGTGAAAAAAAATAAAGGGGTGAGCTAATTCGCTCAATAAGGGATACTTATACAAAAGCTGATATAAACGTATTCTATAAGCAAATTTTAATAAACAGATTTTCATACGAAACCATGAATTTAAAATCTTAAAAACAACTAGGCATGATCTAACAGGAAGGATACTATAATGAATTAGATAACCAGATGAGTATGGGAGAATACTTTGAAATACCTTACGTGTTCCGGTATCCAAGTTCACTATAAGGAGTTTAACAATATTTAATTAAATCACAAATTCTGTAATAAATCCAATAACTTATAACAAACATTTCATATTCAGAAAATCATACTTTACTCCGTAAATAGTATTAAATCATATTGATATCAATTTCCAAATAGATAATTCAAATAAATATAATTTTGCAAAACATATTATTCAAATCACACACAAACAACATATAATTCAAAATCAGAAATAAATCAAATCTGGGAGTGCCTGGATTTATGTTAACCAATGATTTACATCCCAGTATAAATTTTAGTGGAGACTAGGCTACACCTATTAGACACATGCACTGTAATAGACGTATGGCCATAGTTAGAGGGTCACAGTGTGAACATTAGCCAGGTGTCAACTGTGGGAGCTAAAGACTGGGCTAGAGTTAGCAGCATCGGAACGAAACGGAAATGCATGTACCGGCAGGTAGCTACGGGGCCAACAGTCTCAAAACATTTCAAAAATATTTTCAAGCTATTTACAGATATTAAACTAATAAATCATGTCTCAAAGAAATTTATAAAATTAAATTCATAAAATCAAATTAATAAAATCAAAATCATAAAATCAACATATCTAAATAATAATTCATGAAACATATTCTCAAGACATTATTTAACATTCCAAATATTTTTTTATATATCATAGTATATAAAAATATTCAAGCCTTAGAACAATATATTTTATTCTTATAAAATATTGAAGCATGTATTGAATTTGTGATTTAATTGAATAAAATCTTATTCAAAAATTAAGATCCAAATATTTAAAATAAATTTCTTTATTTTTAGAGTATTAAAACATATTATGTCAAAGGATCGTTTTGAAAGGTTTAGGCTACTTTAAGCAAATTCCAACAGCATAACATTTTGTTTTTTAAACTAACCTTCCTGCACAAATCACAATTTTAAAACCACAATTTCCAATTTCCAGTTTCAATCCAAAATGTCAATTTCAATTCCAAAATGGCAATTTTTATCAAATCATGCAACGAAGTATCCTTACGCTTCATATAAATATCCCTTACTTCTTAATTTGTCGGTAAGGGACTCTCTAGCAACGATAACACCTCCTGACTTCGGGGCTGCAGATTTACCATTTAAACTTGGTAAATTCATTATACTTTAATTAAAAGAATACTTAACAAGTTAAATGCTAATGCATTGTCTGTTGTAGCTTTAAATTCAGTCTAATTTCTACCGGTTCTAAAATTACAACTTTTGCTAGATAACTCTATTTTCGTTTCCAATTGTGCCTACAGTCTCAGAATAATTTATACATTATTTTAGGACCTAAATTATATAGAAATGAGCACAAATTCTTCCTCCCATTCACAAGGTCGAATCCTTCTTCCTTTACTACACTAGGTATTTCTTCAATTTAAACTTTACTACTTCACCTAAACTTGATTATTTAATTTTATACACCATTCCCACATGTAATTCACATTGAATGGCATCAAATTCATGCTCCTCTAGTCATGGCCGAACCTCTCCCTTCACCCTACAAAATGATTTTCTTCAAATTAAGCCTAACTAAGCTCGTTTTCATGCTTTCCATAATTTCCTACATTATTTCTACATTAAATCCTCATCAAAACACATCATACACATGCACTATGGGTGGTGGCCGAAACCCTTGAAGTTCCCAATTCATGTTTTTAATTTGATTTAAGCTAAATGAAGCATGAAGATAACTTAAACACGTGTAAATTAACTAGAAAACTAAAGAAAAGTTTAAGGTTCTTCCACCACTCACCTTGGCCAAATACTATGGGAGGGCTTGGAGTCTTATTTTGGCCACTTTAGATGGAGATATTGGTACTGAGAGGAAGAGCACTAAAAAATAGACAGGGTTTATTAAGAAAATTTTTGGTTTCGGATGATTTTTCACTATGTTTTTGGAAGGTTTTTATTCTTGGAAGCTTTGGCTATGGAGGTGAGGGAGAGGTTGAAGATGGCCAGCCAAAATGGTGTAGAAATCTGTAGAAATTTTTGATTTTAAACACCTCTCATGCAAAATTACCAAAATGCCCTTTCTTCTTAATGAAACTTTTCAATTTTGCCCCTAAAGTTTGACTTAGTTGAAAACAGTCTATCCAATCTCCAAAATATTTTATTTAACCATAAAACACTTCTATTTAACTTGCTCTAATGTTTAGTGAAACTTTTGCTGAGTTTCGAGTTCTTATTTGGGTGAAATTATCGAAATACCCATAACCATAAAATTGCGTAAATTTATGCTTTTACACCTCATTTATTCCATCTGTCTACATGTTCTAAAACCTTATTTCATGAGAAATTATATCACAGACAGTGGGTCAAAAGTCCACTCAGTTTGTCCGTTATTCACAGAAATTCTGACGACTTATGAACTAGATTATCATTTCTCAAATTGTTGCACATTTTCTAAAACATGCGAAAATAATTAAGTTTGAGACTAAGATTCTTACCATCATGTTTTCCAGCCCTGAATATCGAATCCATCAAGTTCCACCTACATTTGGACCTTAGGAAATCAGTGGGATCCACTCACTGCTTTGCCTTATTACCTAAAATATAATTAACAATATTAATTATAAATTATTCAATATTCTTAATTAAATAAATGAGATTAAATGGAAATTAAATATATTGGGTATCACATTTGTTGTTTAGGATTCCTTTTGCTATGTGGCATTGGTGTGGGTTAGCCTCGAGATGTTTGTAAGTTGATGTGGCAACACCTTCCTTCTTGTCGTATTCTACTTGAGATTTCCTTGCTTCATGTGAGAAATAAATTAGGCAACTTGATGCTAAGGTAAGCTAAGATGAATAAGGCAACTTCAACAAATTTTAGAAACTTTGCATTTTGAGCTTCATTACTTCCATATTTTAGTCCTTCAATTGTATCTCAAATATGCATATTTATGAAAATAATTAGAGACTTCACTCCATGTAATTTTTTTTTTTTACATTTTGCTTCAATTTGCATAATTCTCCTACAAATTCAATTTATATTCAATCATGAGTAAAATTCAGTAATCTGAAGGATAAATTAATTTCAATTGTCAAGAACTAAGCACAATGATGCAATTAAATATAAAAATAACTTTATTTTTAGAGTTATAACACCACAAACATATTATTTAGCTAGTTATTGAGCAAAACAAAGAAAATAACTAAACATTCTAGAAATGGTATTCACTTAGCATAGTGTTTTCCAAAAATTTCCCTAAACAAAGAATGAAGATTATAATTTAAGGAAGATCATAATAAGTGGTTAAGGAATAAGAATTATTCGAGAAATACATTTTACGATTCCCAAGTCGTGACTCTTCTCTCTTGCTCGTGCCAGTCTGTATATCCTTTTCTTTGCATCCTTTGTGCATAATATATATATATATATATAAAAGCAGTTGACTCAAAGTAAAATATCCTATGTAGATATTCTACAAATTTGACACATGTAATATCTTAAAATAAAAATAATAATTTTATTCAATTTTCTAAAAAAGAGGATTTTATAAACATTAAAATTACAAAATGAATTAATTATCTTTTTAAATCAATTATCTATTCCAATTTCTAAAAGATAAACACACACACACATATATATATATTAAAATTAAAGAAAAATCCATATTATTTATCAATTTCTTTACTCATCTTTTATCAATATATATGTATTGTTGTTATATACATCAAAAACATTTTTATAGAAATAATTAATTTTGGAATAAATTTTTTACTTGGATGAACTTTTTTAAAGAAAAAAGATATATGTATTTTATATAAACACGTGAAATGTGTAGTGAGGTGAAATTTTTTCATCGTTAAAGTATAAAATATTCATGAAGAATCACATGATCATTGATCCAAAGTTATACTTTTAATTTCAATAATATTTAGCTTTTGATAATAATCTTATATCTTATACAAATATATAAAAGCCAAAGCTCTTGGAATAATAAATTAATTTTAATTTTTTTATAAATAAACTTATTCCATTAATTATTTAATTTTAAAATAAATAAAATTTAATAAATATATATTTTAATTGTATTATCTTCATTTAAATCAAATTACTCATCTTTTATCAATATATATGTATTGTTGTTATATACATCAAAAACATTTTTATAGAAATAATTAATTTTGGTATAAATTGTTTCTTGATGAACTTTTTTAAAGAAAAAAGATATATATGTATTTTATATAAACACGTGACATGTATAGTACAGTGAAATTTTTCATCGTTAAAGTATAAAATATTCATAAAGAATCACCTGATCGTTGATCCAAAGTTACACTTTTAATTTCAATAATATTTAGCTTTTGATAATAATCTTATATCTTATACAAATATATAAAAGCCAAAGCTCTTGGAATAATAAATTAATTTTAATTTTTTATAAACAAACTTATTCCATTAATTATTTAATTTTAAAATAAATAAAATTTAATAAATATATATTTTAATTGTATTATCTTCATTTAAATCAAATAAAATTTATTCCAAAATTTAAATTTTATGTTATCAATTATTATGTTATTTTTAAATTAAAAAAATATCAATATATTTTGATTGGAACTACCTTAAAGTTTTAAAACTTTTATATAAAAATTAAAATGGGGTATTTAAGCTATATATTTTAGTATTGAATTAAACTTTTATGTCTTTTTTCAATTTTTATTTCCTTTTTTAGATTTATTTATTCAATCATTTATTTATTTATTTATTTGTTCAATAAATTTTTTGGTAAAAAAAATTACATATGGATTATCTATGAATTTGAAGCATGTATTATTTTAAACATTGTATTTAATTATTTTAAATTAATTTAAATTTTAAAAATTTGAATAATAATTTATTTTTATTTACTTTTACATTTTTCCTTATCTTCAATTTTTGAGACTATTATAAATAATTTTTTTTAAAAACCCTAGATGTTAAAGTTTTCAACACTAATTAATTTTATAAAATTAATCATTTAAATTCAAATTTTAAAAATAAATCAATTTAAATTATGCAACATTAACCAATAATTTATTAATGATTAATGAAGTAAGAATTATTTTCATTAAAATTGTAGCTATTTAAATATATTAAGATTTGTGATATTTAATTTTTCTATAATTTTTTAATTAGTATTCAATTTCAAATTATTTTTTAATTTATGTAAATTTGCATATGTATCAAATTTTTTTAATACATTATTCAACATGTATTTCAAAATAATTTTTTTTAAAATTCTATTTTATTTTTTAAGTTATTATAAATTAAAATCGTCACCGTGCATCGCATGAGTTTTTTCTAGGTCTAACTATTTTTTCATATTGTATGACAATCTTCTTTTAACTTTCACCATCAAATCCTTGCAGCTCCTTTCTATTAATTCCTTAAAGCCGTTTATGAATTTTCATGTCTAATACCGAAAGTCTATGTTGCGTGGTAACTCTCACTTGGGATGACATTGTAGTCCAAACATCTATTCTATCCCTCTACCTAGTCAAAAACAAATCTAACTTACACTCTTTCCACTTCTAAAGATTATAAGATGAGATTCTTATTTAAATCCTCTAAAAACTATCGTTTACTTGCCTCACTAAATCCTATTTGTGGTGCATACACGCTAATAACAATCAAAACATCCCCTCTTAAAACTAACTTAACCGAAATAATCCTATCCCCTTGTCTCTTAACCTATACAACATCCTCTTAATATTCTTTGTCTATGATGTATCTATACCATTTCAATTTCTATCTTTTCTTGTGTACCAAAATTTATTCCACCAAGATGCTATCTCCCTAGCTTTCTCCGGAACTCATTTGGTCTCCTCGAAACACAAGATGTTAATTCTTCTCCTATCAGAACCTTATAATTTTCCACTGAATTACCATTAAACGTACCTGTATTCTAATATATATTATATAATAAGTTTAAAAGATATATTAAAAGAGATCAGTTAATTCCAGCTGTATGAGTGGTAATTTTAGACATTGAAAGCCTACCAACTTAACCAACTAAACCAACTAAACCGATCTCATAAATTGACTTTTGGCCGAAATCTGACCTTTGGCGGAAATCAACTTAACCGAATCAAATTCACTGATTTCGGTCAATTTAGATCAATAAAAACAATCTGAATTAATTCTGCTCAACCTTATCCAAACCTAAATATACACCGTGTATAACATACACTAATCCACCACCGTCTATTTTTACCAAATAGAATTTTCTCCGTTAATCATCCAAACAGTCACCAGATATTCCAGCTTCCCATCCGAAACAACATTCTTTATCCCTGTCCTACACAAACTCACACTTGAGGAACTCTCCACTAAAGAAGTAGGCCAAAAAATTCAAACTACTATTTAAGTGAATACTTCATTTCTAATTCTTTAATCACTATCAAATAATAACTGTTTATTTTTTTAAAAAAAAAGGAAATAAAGATATCATTATATATATATGTAATTTACAGTTCATAGATAGTGCACATAAATTTCAATTTACAATTTTTATTGTACGATGCCCGCATGGCATTGGCCATATGTAACATACACTATCTATTACAGTGTTGTCTGATAGTATTCAACTATGAAGGAGATTGCAGAATGTCATGCAAGTGAACTTAACTGCTGCATATGAAGATTGTGCACACGACACGTATATAAGTCTACTCACCAGTGGCAATGACTCATTGGTTTAATAGAGGTTGGGCAAGTTTGGTTTATTTGTGGAGTCAGATCATTGTGAGAATGGGCAAAAGCTGAGCATCAATGTAGCTCCTTAAGACAATGAGCATGAATGCATCCATACTTTCCTTTAAATTCCTGAAATAAGACGAAAATAATTCTCTCAGTGATTATGATAGTACTAATTAAATAACTAAAAAAATCAAGGGGATGTTTGGTGCTTCTCAGCAAAATGTCTTGCCAGTCAACGCTTTTAATTCTACATTCCTGATCTTAGAATACCTATTTACTATACATTTAACACATGTAGAACTACCAGACTAGTGATAACTACGTCTTGAAGGAAGAAGGAACATTTCCTGAATTCTTCTTCAGTATAATTACATCTGTGAATTCGAGTCATGTGGCGTATTTATCGTCGCTAGTCTCTCTTCAAGTTTTGCTATCCGTTTCTGCAGTCAAAGCATAAAAAATATTTTTTAAAGTTAACTGCAAATCAATATATGCAAGGCAATCATCAGCAATGAAAAAAATGAGAATAGAACAGCAGCAAAAGAAAAGTAAAAGAGTCCAATACCAAATAGATCAAAAGCCAGTCTTAGACTCCATTATACTTTTGCTTGTACTTTTGAAAAGTTACTATAATGAAAAGTTACTTTGCTTTATTTGGGTAATTTGACTCTTCATGGTGTAGAATTTTAGTCCAATTAGATTGTGCCCATTATTATTTTTTTCATTTTGGGTTATTAAAAGTGTTCAACCATTATGATAATAGTGCAACCCCTTCACTTGCACTCATTTTAATTTCTTTTTCCTTTTCCTTTTTAATTTTATTTTTTTTCTAATTTTTTGTTTTTATGTGTGTTAGTCTAATACCTCACTTCACTGAACTCTGTCCAATTAGGTTGAGCAACAATTCACTTATTTGTATTTTGCATTACTTATAAAGTATGGATTATTAAACAGAGATTATAAGTTTCAAAATTTTTGTAATTATCATTTTGCATTTATAACATACTATTTCATCAATGTTTCACTCGATTATATAATTATACAACTTGTGCCTTTTATTTTGCATGTTACCATAAATAATTAACTGTAAATTATAAATAATTAACCCAAAGGATTGGCTCAGTGGTGTAAGGCCCCACTGAGTTCTTGAGTGATGACGATCCATAGCAGGATGTCCCGTGTTTAAATCCTTACCAGGTCAAATTCCCTTGGGTCAGTGCCAGCCACGCAGCGTGAATGGGGATTAATCTCAACTCAAAGTGGTAAAAGAACACCACGTGATTTACACCGAAAAACTGTAAACTGCAAAAGTGATTACACATTTCAGACTTTTGGGTTGAGGTATCACTAAATCCCTAATAGGCTCGAGTTAGGCCTTACACCGCCAACATTTTGAAACACTAAGCGTAGACCACCCATTTACAAAAACGTTAATATTGAAATAGTAAAAATACTTTTATGTTAATATTTTCATTTTTAAAATGTATTTTAGAATTAAAATTGAATGAAAATATATTATTTATTAAATAAAATAATAACATCAAGTTAGCCTTGGGGTCTAGTTAGCAATTGTGCTCATGGACAAGTCTTCAACCAATACTTTAAAGGATACATCTAATTAATTTGTAGTTTGAAGAGTGTATACTTCAAATTATGACACGTAATTTGTTTATGTAATCAAGTTAACATAAAAACCAATATACTTATTAGCTAATTTATATTTCTATTAGCATGAAAACTTTTAAAAATAATAAACAATGATCTCGAATTTAAAGTTATAGAAATTTTCATTACTTGTCTCGAATTTCACGGATACTTAAATATTGCTTGACAAAATTCTAAATATCTTGCCTTATTTTTTTTACAAAAATATTTTTTCTTTTAATATATAATGTGGTAAAGCACAAGTATTCAACCTTGTAAAACTATTTATAGGAAAAAAAATACTGGGAAAAATGCTTAGTTTATTATTGCAGTTGTTGTATAAGAACAAATGTTGGGAATCCAACGGTGGCAAACTTTTTATTCCCACCCTAGGGAGGTCATTCTGTTGGCTTTAAATAAAAATTTCAACTCCAATATTCCCACATCCTTTCTAACAAATCCTACTTCACCCTACATCTCCACCACTCCCTTTTAACAATGTTAATGTAACCCCTAGAATTACTGCCACTATCTAGAGATGGCAATAGGGCAGATCGGTTTGGTTTGCATTGGATCACTTCAGGTAAGATTATTGAAGGTCATAAGAAGTTTGGACATTTTTGGGTTTTGGTCATTTTGATTTTGAGTTACATCGAATCATGGTCATCTTGGGTTCGACTCATTCAAATTTTACAATTGGATTAATTGGATTCACATCATTTCAAATTCTTTACTTTTAAAGTCAAATAAAATTAGATTTGAACAGTTTATGCAGATCAAGCCAAATTTTATCAAACATTTTTAAGTTATAGAAAGTCACATTTTGTCAATTTGTAACATATCTCCCATGTTGATTTTTCATACCAAAAAACTAATATTTTCCAAAAATTCATTAAATCATATAAAAAAAAATGAATTAAAAGTCAATTACTAATTTATAAATATTTTACGTAAAAAATTACAATTTTCTCCCAAAAGAATTATTAATGATTGTTAATTGATTGATATTCATTTTAATTTTCACTAAATTGATTATCATTAGTGAATCACCAGGATATGTTTATGACTTTTGCCTATACATGACGACAAGCTAGATGTGGTCTTAATTAATTTCTCAAACATTTAGAATTTCAATGAAAGGTAATACGTAAAAAACCAGTTCAAATTTTGGAAAAAAAATTATTTAGTTCTCTCTTTAGTTACTTTCTTTTTTTTTTTTGTTCAGATCTTTAGTTACTTTCAAGAGTTAAGATTTTATTATATGAAATTTAAGTGTACGTAAACATAACTTTTTCTAAGCGAAATGAAGAAAGATTTGATTGTATTTCTCGTTTCTCGATTACATTTAGTTCTTAAGTTACAATTATTTATGCTAATTATCTTTTCTATTATTCCATAACGCTAGAAAAAATAGAAAAATTAAAAAAACATATTTTGTATAACTGCAGAGATTAAATCTAATTATAATAACAGAAGAATTTTTTTTTTAACTCTTTTTTGGTCATAATTAACAAGGATAATATCCAAAGTTATATAAAAATGCAAGGAAAGAGATTTTAAAAGATAATTTAAAGTTATTAAATATTAGTTTAATTGTTTTCAATACTCAATTTAAGTTCAGACTGTCTAAATTTAGTTTTTTTGGGTCATTTCGTGTTTAGGTCACTTTGATTTGAGTTATTTTCGGTTATAAGTCATTTTCAGTTTAGATTCACGATTTTTCTCGTCAAATCCGAATGAATCAAGTTCTTATTTAGGCGGATTTTTCAAGCTCGAGTTGCTTTGCCAGCCCAACTACCATACAATGCCATTGCAGCTTTCCTACAGACATTAAAGACACCTCTCATTACCAAACTTTGTTTGACCAAGTATCAGTCAGCGCTATTCACTTCATCATTCTACCTGTATTTTGTTGCCATTTAAATGACTCGTATATCAGAAATTTAATGAAATTTTCAGGGCTTATAGCACATTATATGCTTAATGAATGACATTTGATCATTATTTGCCTTTGACAATCTCTGTAGCAGTTTGGAACATTAAGAATAAATATACTTTAGTAATCATATGATAAACATAAATAATGGTTTTGCAAAAAATGGGTGTTTTGCAGAATGTTTAATTTTCCTGTTTCCTTGCATAATTCTTTGGTCTACTTCTATGCCAATACATCATTCATTTGACTAGTAGTTTTATTCTCGTGTGCAAACTAGTGAACAACAACAAAGTTCAAATTCATAATTGCAAATTTTTAAACCTTAAGCACCAAATAAAAAATTTGGCTACAAATTTCAGGTACCAAATGTGTAATTAACCAACAAGAAAACTTTACGTGAAGTTTATTAGTTTCCAATCAGAGCTAGGAGTCCTGAGTATTTTCTTTAAAATTCCTACTTGGAATAGGAGTTCTACTTCTATGATGTTAGGTTGATTGGAGCATATTTAACTAACAATGTATCTTTTCTTTTGGAAGATGGATTATTATGAGAATTTTTCAGCAATATTACCATTGAGATACTTTGATGCAATCAGCTTTAGGTGTACTATTAAGCAACCCACTAACGCTTAGGTTTTGCCTTTTTTTGGGTTGTGTGATGGGAATCTTTGGTTTGAAGCTTGATCTTTTCTTTTTTCTTTCCTTTTCTCTATTTAGTTTTGACTTAATAACCAAATATACCCTCAACTTTTTGCACAAAATGGAAAAAAACCTTCAACTTTTAATTTTACTAAATAAACCCCTAACATTTCAAAATAATGCAATTAAGTCCAAATTAGTTATACATTTTTACAGTAAAATAAAAAGGTTGAGGGTTTATAAGATCTTAATATTTTATTTATTTTACTTAATTGCATTGCTTTGAAAGATTGAGAGCTTATTTATAGTAAAATAAAAATGTATGGACTTTTACAATAAAATTAAAGGTTGAGAACTTATATTTATATTGTGCAATAGGTTGACGGTATATTTGACTATTAAGCCTTTACCCTATTTTCTTAAGAATTTAGATTGTTATTATCATAACCATAGCCTTCCAAGCTGTCTTGCGTCAGCATAGTTCTTGGTTTCATTTACATAAGGCAACACCTATTTGTACATTGGACAGTACTAACAGTGCAGCCTATGGATAAATTATAATTTATCCTCTAATAAAAAAGGCTTAATAGCCAAATATACTCTAAACCTTTTGCACAAAATGGATATAAGTCCTCAACGTTTTATTACATTGAAATCATCATCATCATCATTAGAGCCTTTATCCCAAGAGATTGGGGTAGGCTATATGAACCAATATATGAATTCACGTTAGATCATTGTTTTATTACATTGAAATCTATCTATAAATTTTTATTTTACTGTAAATAATCCCTCAACCATTCAAAATCATGCAATTAAGTCAAAATCTGCTAAATGACTCTAACTTCCATTAGTATTGCATACGTGGCATACCACGTGACAACCAACTAAGCTATCCGCATAGGATATCTTAACGGAAGTTAGCATTATTTAACAGATTTGGACTTAATCACATGATTTTAAAAGATTAAGAGTTTATTTATAGTAAAATAATAGTTTATGGATTGATTTTCATGCAATAAAACGTTAAGGGCTTAATTCTACTTTTAGCAAAAAGGTTGAGAGTATATTTGATTATTAAACCAATAAATAAAGACAGGCAGTGTGAAGAGCTGACTGACTATTTACTTGGCACCATAATTGAAAGTGTAAAAGGAGATTGTAAGTGTGATCAATTGAGGTATTCAAGCATGGGAAGAACCTTTTAAACTAGCCCCATATCAGCCCACCAAGTCAAAACTCTCCATGACATCCCAGTGTTTAGAAACTAACTCAAGTATTGCCACTAGTCCTAGGTTAATTGCATATGATAAGCATGAGACATGTACATAAAATGAATGATTATTGTAAATCATACATCCACAAGTTTAATCCTATTTATAGACTATGGGATGCAATCACTGCAATCAAAGAGAAAAATGATACCTTGAATGATTTTGAACGGCAAATGGAAGGGTCTATTTGCAAACACGTTGAATAAGACCTTTGAGCTGCATCATATTGGTTCATGGCCAAGAAAGCATCACCTTGCAAGATATAAGCCTAGGAAACAAAAATAGATGAATAAATCTCGATGACATGCACAACATAATGGAATTTTATTATTACAATTGTCGTATCGGCATGATTGTCCTTGTGGTTTTGATAGTTTTGTGCAAATAATTCAAACTTTGAACATCCTCCTGAAAACTAATTGAAGAATGACTACAATATACACACATTGAAAGTGAGCCTTGTTACAACTATAAAGGTCCCAAGCTCAAGTCATGGAAATAGCCTCTCCGTTAACGCGGGATGCACATATAACCCTCCCCAAATCCCACAATGTGGGAGTCTCGTATACTGGGTTTGCCTTTATATATAAGCATGCATTATAGACCCATAAACATCGTACACAAATATGGATGCCAAAGCTTGAAAAGTTGCCATTGATTGAAATGTGTAGACAAAATAAAGGCATACTTGCCTCCTAAGTTATATGACTTGCTTGAGGTCTCTTCTTTTAAGAAGCATGAAGCAATACAGAATTCAGCACTCACGCCAGGATCCAATGGATTGTAAGGGATTCTTCCAAGGTCCAAATTACTTGCCTCTAACAATTAAATAATGAAGAAAGTGAATAACTCACCTCGGCGTAGTTGGGGGCTAATTTCAAAGATTGGGTGGCATCGTCAAGAGCCCCAGAATAATTGTGCATTGCCAATCTAGCAACAGATCTGAATGCAAAATAAAATCAAGATAAAATATGAAGAAAATGATTATTTAAAAAAAAAAAAAGAAAGAAAGAAATAGGTTGCACTTAACACAACTGGATAAACCTTTGTTTGTAGAGGATGTGAAAGCCGCCAAATGGTTTTAAATCCAGAGCCTATACGGAGAAAACAAAAGGAACAATGGTTATTCGTTAACCTTAGTAATTGTTTTCTCAAGAAATTTAATGACAGGATTGCTACTTTTGCTTCATTTCTTTGTACCTGGGAAAGCAAGCGCTCAGCATCACAGAAATCCGCTTCGTCCATCAAAGCTTCAGCTCTCATCCTCAAAGCAAGAGCATCGAGGCTGGTCTTACTCTTACTCTTGCTAGAACCATCACAAACGCCACCTCCGTAACATAATCCAACCATAAGCTCTGCCGCTGCAGCCGCAGTGACGCAATGCCCCACTATTTGGCCGTCGGGCAGCAGGGCCACGTTGGGCCCAGCACCGCAGCGACCAAGGCAACCGCAGGTCTTGACGGAGATGTCAGGCGGGGCCAGAGCAGTGAGGGTGTGGAAGGTCTGCACGGAGCCCTGTCTGCGGCAGGTGCGGTTGGTGCACACCCTGATTTCTTCCACTTGAGCCTCACTCTTTACAGGAAGACGGAGATGCGGAGGATAAGTTGAATTGGAAATCCACAAACGCATTTGATTTTCCTTATTTTATCTCCTGCTTTCTCAAGCTCTTTGCTTCGCTTTTGCTCACCCTCTCTCCTTCTATCCGTTAATTATCGACTCAAAACGCTGCCCCGGTATACCTCTGCCCTGCCAACAGCAAATCTATACTACCACCATTATTGGTAGGAAAATTCTATTTCCGACCTAAATTTTACTAAACACCGTCTAAGTAATTTTTTCTTTCCAAAATATCCTTTTTTTCTTTTCTTTTTTTTTTTCTGAGTTTTCAAGGCTCACGGAAAGAAATTTTTGTGAGCTTTTGAAAACTTACTGAATAGAATTTTCGTAAGCCTTTAAGAATTTACAGAAATTTCCTTCAATGAGCCTTAAGAAACTCATGAAAATTCTCGTTTGTTAGCCTCATCAATTCTCTTTATTTTTTTTTTGAGTTCTCGAAACTCATAAAAAAAATTTCCATGAGCTTTTGAAAGCTCACAGAAGAGAATTTTTGTGAGCCTTCAGAGGTTTACAGAAATCTCCTTTTGTGAGCCTCTTAAAGCTTACAGAAATCCCCTTCGTGAGCCTTAAGAAGCTCAAAGAAATTCTCGTTTGTGAGCTTCATCAATTTTTTTTTTGTGAGTTCTTGTAACTGACAAAAAAAAATTTTCATGAGCTTTTGAAAGCTCACAAAAAAGATTTTCTATGAGCCTTCAAAAGTTAAATCTCCTTCCGTGAGCTTCTTAAAGCTCACAAAAATCCTCTTTCATAAGCTTTGTGAGCTTTTTGATTTGAGGGTAAAATAGTAAATTACTTAAGAAAGGTGTGTTTAGTCTTTTTTTGGTTGTATTTAGAAGCTTCCTACTACTATTATTATTATTATTATTATTATTATTATTATTATTATTATTAAACCGTTGCACCATGTACGCTATGCTCTCAAAAATAATACTTTTAATTATAAAAAAAAAGTTACTTTTCATTGCACAAATTGATCAACTTATTCCTATTTTAAATAATGTAAAATTCACGCCAATGAGGCATTGGTTTAGTGGCAAGGAGAAGGTCTTGAGACTTTGAGATCTCAAATTGGAGTCTCACCAAGTGTGAGCTTGAGTTAGTCTAGTTATTTACTAGTTTGTTATATTTATTTACTAGTTTACCTAGTTTGAGTAATGTGATTTTCATAGTTACATGTTCATGGAATATAATATGCTGATTGTAATTGTAACTTCTAATGAAAATATACTACTCAAAAAAAAATTCACTAACAATCTCTTAGTCAAGTGATTATTTAAAACATAAATATAAATTGTAAAATTTTCAAGGATATGATTCATGTTAGCAATTTACTAGCTGATTTTTCCTTGAAAAATAATTGTAATAAAATATGTAATGTCACGATCCAAAACCATAAACATACGCTTCTGCAGAAAATTTATCTTGATTAATCACGTTTTATGGCGGGTTAGATAAACAGCTACTCTTTATTCCAGTTAAAACATCTCTTCGTATCTTAAGTGCATGCAACCATCGTATTTGTTGTTAAACGGACGAAGATGCCGAGTACGTCGAAGCAAGGGGCAACTATCGACCGAAGAGAAGATAGGCATAGGTCGAGAGAGGCGTGGTGTGAGTTGAGAGAAACAAATGCATAAATGATAAAATGCTTGTTGGGAGAATAGGATAGGATGGGCTTGAGAAGGTAGTTTGAGACCAAGTTTTTTCACCCACTAGGACCTCTGCAATCACTTTGCAACAATGAGAGGTAATATAATTACAATAGCAATGTCAATTTACTGTCATTTTCAACAACCAAGCAGTGTAAAATGAATACACTCATTTAAATTGCAGTGCAAGTTCTTCACTTTCATGATACCGAACACCAACATAAAATTTACGCTCTAAACAATGCTGATAGCCTGAGGCATCTTATCCATTAGGAAGAGCAAAATTTTGATTTAGAACAGCTCGAGATTTCTGCACTTGTTCACATTTTATAAATTAGTCCATTAGCAGAATAAGTTGCAGTAAAATGTTACATCCAAGATGCAACTGATCCTGAAACAGTGCGTCGTGTGTCGTACACATTCGGATAGCATTCCCCATAAGGATGATAAGATAACAATAAGACTAGTATATGAAAATGCCACCAAATGATTTAAGCTCTCCCCTTTCAACTACGAATAGAATGGCCATCACTATACAACAAAAGCGCTTCCATTCATCATTTTAAACCCACATTCAGAACAGACTTCAAAATCCATAAGGATGTATTTTGCGGCGTAAACTAGTCATATCGAGTCCCATATCGACATCTGACTTCGTCACCTTCGATAAGTCTCTCCACAGCATCTGAAGGAAGGCCAATCATCTCCAATGTCTTCTCCCACACTTCAAATGACGTCTCCACATTGTGCGATTCTTCAGAAGGATTTGTAGGACGACAATCTTGAGAAATGAATGCACAAACAGGCCATTCATCTGCTTTTAACAACTCACAGTACTCTGGAATCTGGGGATCTGTTGCTGAGAAAAGTGCACTCCTAGAACCTGCATTGATATTGAATGACGGGAAAATTAGCTCCCAATTCCCCTTATCCTGTTTCCATTAAAGTTTCTCTTTTGTGTAATTTGCTTTCAGAAAACTATAGTTTTCATCAAACAGCCGGGCTTACATGAAGGTCCTTCGATCAAGATCATGATAAATTTTAAATAAATTGGGAATACAAAATTTTTAAATAATTTGAATAAGTTTTTAACTTATAATTAAAATACACGTTGAATAAGAAATTATGACAATTTTCAACATCAAGCAGTGATTAATAGATTGTGTATAGATTCTATAGTTAATTAATTATTTAGTTATTGGTTTAACCATTGAATTACAACCTCTCTGCTTTGACAAGTTTTTAATCATTTTTGACATAGAACATTCCAAATTTCACCAGAAAATGACACCTTAGTCTAAATTAATGAGGATCAGTGTTATGAAGCAGCGATGCAAAGGAAATTATTATTGGTTTATAGCAAAAAAGGTCACTGTGCGTCAACATGTTAAACTATAAACACATTGTGGAATTACAAGAAATCAGGAAACAAATTAGTAAGATAGGTGTTTGGGTGATAACTACCCATTTGTTGTAGGATAATTAGTAGAATTGAAGCATTTTCTGTCTATTGTTTATTTTTGAAAACAGGAGAATTAGTTACATTGTGGAATTACAAGAAATCAGGAAACAAATTAGTAAGATAGGTGTTTGGGTGATAACTACCCATTTGTTGTAGGATAATTAGTAGAATTGAAGCATTTTCTGTCTATTGTTTATTTTTGAAAACAGGAGAATTAGTTGAGACTTTTCTCTTTTTATATATATATATATATATATATATATATTGTATAAAAATTCCAGAAGTGAGTAGAATAAAAAAGAATAAAATCATTATTTTCTTCATAGCATCAGAGCCTCTCCTGAACCAAGAATCCTTACCATTCTCATTCTCATAAAATGGCTACTGAAGAATTACCTTCTTCATTGACCTAAGTGAGCCCTATTCCAGACACCATGATCAGCCATGGCAGATCCACAGATGGGAGTTGTCATTGCATCACTGGTCATATTCTCAAAGGGCAAAATTATCTTCAGTGGTCTCAATCAGTGATGATGTTTATTTGCGAAAAAGGAAAGGATGACTATCTCACGGGTGCTGCTATTCAGCCAAAGAAAGAAGAACCAAAGTTCAAAATATGGAAGGCAGAGAACAACATGGTCATGTCTTGGCTGATCAATTCTATGACAGATGAAATAGGAGAAAACTTTCTTCTTTATGAGACTGCAGAAGAAATTTGGAAGGCAGCAAAGGAAGCGTATTCCAATGTGGAAAATACCTCCGAATTATTTGAAATTGAGAACAATCTCCATGATCTTGTTCAAGGTAAATTGACTATTACTCAATATTTTAATTCTCTAAATCGACTTTGGCAGCAACAAGACATGCTTGAAGACTACAAGTGCAACTGCCCTAAAGATGGTGACTTGTACAAGAAAATCATAGAGAAGAAGTGGGTTTACAAGTTCTTGATTGGATTAAATAAGATTCTTGACGATGTTCGAGGGAGAATACTAGGAACAAAGCTCTTACCAACTATTCGTGAGGCTTTCTCAGAAGTTCAAAGAGAAGAAAGCAGAAAGGTCATGATGGGTTCTATTGCCGCCACTACAAAAGAAAACTCAGCCCTTGCTGTCCACAGATCAGTCTCAAGGAAACAAAAGGAATCAACCTTGGTGTGATCATTGTCACAAAATTGGTCACACCTGAGACGCATGTTGGGAGATACATGGGAAGCCTGCAGACTAAAAACCAGCAAGAGAGAGGAAAAACAGAGGAAATGCAGCCACTGCATCAACTAAATCTCCCAAGCTAGAGTCCAATCTGTTTAGTGCAGATCAGATGGAGTTGCTGCAAAAGATGCCAAGTCAAGTTCAGGCACAAAACAACTCATCATGCACAGTTACTGGTACTGGTTCGGTTGCTTTTAAAGGTAACTTTCCAAGTGCTTTCAAAGTTAAACAAGACAAATCAAACGCATGGATAGTGGATTCAGAAGCGTCAGATCATATGACATGGGATATTAGTTTGCTCTCCAAGTTTATTCCCCGTAATAAAAACTGGACAGTGAGGATTGCAGATGGTTCACACTCAGAAGTTGCTGGGACCACTTCTATTGTTCTCTCAAAGGACCTAACTCTAAACTCTTTTCTCTTAGTACCTAGCTTTAATTGTAATTTGTTATCTATTAGCAAGATCACTCAGGATCTCAACTGTATTGCTAAATTCTCCAAGCATGTGTGTGATTTTCAGGACTTGGATTCGGAGAGGATGATTGGCAGTGCTAAGGAATGCTCAGGGTTATATCTACTCGAAATTGTCAATTCTAGCGTTAGTGTAGAAGCTCTTTCAACTGGTTGTCTAATTTCTGAGAAACAAGATATTTCTTATTCTGTTTTAAATCCCAATAATGTTAGTACAATAATGATGTGGCACTATAGACTAGGGCATCCAAACTTTGTCTACCTAGAAAAATTATTTCCTTCTTCATTCAAAAATAAAAATTCCAGTTCCTTCCAATGTGAAATTTGTCAATATTCCAAGCATACCAGAAATTCATATCCATTACAACCCTACAAAAAGTCTCGTCCTTTCTCAATGGTGCATAGTGATGTATGGGGTCCTAATAAAGTTAAAAACATTACTAGTTCTCATTGGTTTGTATCCTTCATTGATGATCATACTAGACTAACATGGGTATTTCTTATGAAAGAAAAATCAGAAGCAGGTCAAATCTTCCAAAAATTCCATACCATGATACAAAACCAGTTTCAAACGAAGATTCAAATCCTCTGGACTGACAATGCAATGGAGTGTTTCAAATCAGTTCTTGGGGATTACCTTTCCGATCAAGGCATAATTCATCAAAGTTCATGTGTCAATACACCCCAACAAAATGGAATTGCTGAGAGGAAAAATCGACATTTCTTAGAAGTAGCAAGATCACTTATGTTCTCAACCAGCATGCCTAAACACTTTTGGGGAGAATTGATTCTCACAGTTGCTTATCTTATTAACAGAATGCCTAATCGAGCACTTCAATTTCAATCACCCATCCAAATTCTTCTTCAGACATATCCCCACTCTCAAGTAATCTCAAATATCCCTATCAAAATTTTTGGTTGTTCAGTCTTTGTTCACATCCATCATCAATTTCAGGGAAAACTTGATCCTAGAGCCCTTAAGTGCATATTCCTTGGGTATTCCCCACGTCAAAAAGGGTACAAGTGTTATTCACCTGAAACCATAGATTCTTTAACACTATGGATGTCACCTTTTTCGAAAATCAACCATATTATCCCAAAACTAATATTCAGGGGGAGAAGAGAATGATTCCGAATACCATTTCTGCTCAAGAATATCAGTTTTGAGAGGCTATCTCCACTACTCAGGCTGAAACCAATCCACCCAATTCAAGTCAAAACCATGAAAATTCAGACCCTAAAATAACAAAAGAAGTGAATCAAAGTTCTCAGAATTATCAGCAAGTTACAGTCACAAATAATGAGCTTAGAGTCTATTCACGAAGGAGACACAATCGCAAGGAGGTAGAACAATGGGCACCACCTGAACGCTCCCAAGAATCTGAACCGAATTCAAGTGAAGGTGGAGGTAATTCTAATCCTGAAATTTCTCATGAAATTCCAACAAGTGATGATCTCAGTTTGCCTATTGCTGTAAGGAAAGGTGTTAGATACTGCACTCAACACCCAATTGGCAACTATGTTTCATATAATGGCCTCTCACCTACATTCAATGCATTTGTTACAAGCTTGATGAGATACAGGTGCCACACAACATCAATGAAGCTCTCAAAATGCCAGAATGGAAGAAAGCGGATCTTGAGGGGATTCGAGCATTGGAGAAGAACGGAACTTGGGAGACTACAAAGATACCACTTGGGATGAAGCCGGTTGGTTGCAAGTGGATTTTTACTGTCAAATATCGAGAGGATGGCCAAGTTGAGAGATACAAAACTCACCTTGTCACTAAGGGATTCACTCAGTCTTATGGTATTGACTATCAAGAAACGTTTGCTCCTATAGCCAAGTTGAACACTATTCGGGTCTTAATATCCATTGCAGCAAATCTAAATTGGCCCCTTCAACTAGATATCAAGAACGCTTTGTTGAATGGGGAATTAGAAGAAGAGGTATACATGGACATTCCTCCCGCTTTTGAGACTCAAGCAACCAAGAATAAAGTGTGCAAATTAAAAAGGGCACTATATGGACTCAAACAATCTCCTAGAGCATGGTTCAAAAGATTCACAAAGGTTGTTTTACAGAACGGATACTCTCAGAGTCAAGCTAATCACACTCCCTTCTTTAAACACTTCTCCGGAGATAAGATGTCATTGCTTTTTGTTTATGTAGATGATATCATTGTGACTGAAGATGATGAGGGATAAATGAAGTGTCTCAAAGAGTTATTAGCCAGAGAATTCGAGATTAAAGATCTAGGAAGCCTAAAATACTTCCTAGGAATGGAGATTGCTCGGTCTAAAGCAGGCATTTCTATTTCTCAGCGTAAGTACGTCATAGATTTGTTAAAGGACACTGGAATGCTGGGATGCAAACCAGCAAATACTTCCATGAATTTTTCTAAGCTAGGTGCTGCAAAGGATGGTGTTCCAGTTGATAAGGGTCGGTACCAACGACTTGTGGGAAAGCTTATATACCTGTCACACACTAGACCGGATATAAGTTTTTCTGTAAGTGTGGTAAACCAGTTTATGAATAATCCTAAGGAGGAACATATGGAAGCTGTAGATCAGATTCTCAAGTACCTAAAGTTAACTCCAGGAAAAGGATTGTTTTTCAAGAAAAATTCGAAGAGGAGTGTGGAGATATACAGTGATGCTGACTGGTCTGGTTTTGTTCTTGACCGAAGGTCCACATCTGGATATTGTTCATACGTTTGGGGAAATCTTGTCACATGGAGGAGCAAGAAACAATCTGTTGTTTCTCAGCAGTGCTGAAGCAGAGTTCAGGGCCCTAGCTCAGGGTATGTGCGAAGGCATATGGCTAAAAAGATTGTTGAAAGAATTAAAGGTTCACTCTGAAGAACCTATGACTATGTTCTGTGACAACAAATCTGCCATGAGCATTGCTCACAATCCTGTTCATCACGACAGGACTAAACATGTGGAGATTGATGGGCATTTCATTAAGGAGAAGATTGAAGAAAGGGTATTTCAGTTATCATATATCCCTACAGCACTTCAGATAGCTGACATCCTCACCAAAGCACTATCAAGAAGAGGCTTTGAAGATTTGAGTTCCAAGCTTGGCTTGATAAACATATTTAGCCCAGCTTGAGGGGGAGTGTGGAATTACAAGAAATCAGGAAACAAATTAGTAGGATAGGTGTTTGGGTGATAACTACCCATTTGTTGTAGGATAATCAGTAGAATTCAAGCATCATCTGTTTACTGTTTATTAGTCTCTGGATTTATCCTATTCTTTATTTTTGAAAACAGAGGAGAATTAGTTGAGAGTTATCTCTTCATATATATATATATATATATATATATATATAGTATCAAAATTCCAGAGGTGATTAAAATAAAAAAGAATAAAACCGTTATATTCTTCACACAAGAAACATGGTGTCAGGTCAAAGGTCAAACCTCAAAGTTTCAGAGTCTAGAAATCCAGTCAGTACATTTTTCTTCTGTTTCTTAGTAGATGACCACATTTATATATTAGAAGACTATGCAGTTGTTCTAATTGAAAGAAACGTCAAGAACAGGCATCATGGTGGTTTAGGAATTTTTTTAAAGTTTTGTAGAAGATTTAGCATTTAAAAGAGCAGGTATAATGGCAGATATATTTCTAGGTTCATCTATGAATTTCATGCCTAGCTGGAATTTGAGAGGAAACATTTGATCAAATATTTGCAGTATATTGGGAAGTGTCTTAACTAAGAGGTAGGAATTCATGAACAAGGATGATCTTATTTATTGAGTTTGATGATATCCGACTTGTGTTTCAAATGCTACTAATTCCATCAGGCAACCTTAATTGACTGAAATCAGACAGTATCACAGTACCTAGATGGTGTGTTCTCTACTCTTAAAAGCAGAGGAAACAAAAATAAAAATAAACACCATGTTGCCATTGTCTTGCTAATGAGAAACTCTAAATTTAACTATAGTTAATATTACACTTACAATGTATGAATAAAAGACTTGCTTCCCAATGGCAATCAGCAATGTTATTCAGTAGGGTCCAAAAACAATTACATTTTTCTGTTAAATTTTCATCTAATTTTTTCTTCATTGAATTTAAAATTATATTGTTTTTTTCCCCAAACATTCGATTTTTTTTTATTTTTTTCAATCATTTGTCATTTCATGTCTCTTAATCCATGAAAATAAAAAATATAAAATGAGACTGAAAATTATCTTTTAGAACAAAAATATATGAATATAAAATTTTTCAAAAAGAATCTTTAATAATTACAACATAATTACAAAAATTAAGTATAAATAACAAAAGAAATAATTATCTTAGATAACAGTGAAATTTTAAATTTTACAAGTGAGATTGAAAAATTAACACATATTCATTAAGATATATTTAAAATATAATAAATTACCAATTATTAAATAAACATATAGCAACCATCTAATCTCACTTGTAGAATTTAAAAACTCGACTATCGATATAAAGAATAATAATCCAAAACAAAATCTTCGATATAAAAATTTTTTAAAAATTGTCATGAAAACTTTTTATATTTTAAAAATAATTATTAATATATCGAATGCTTTTCTTCAACATATGCAATCAAACTATTATTCACTAACATCTCCTATCGGTTAACAAAAATTTACTATTTTCATTGATGAAAAAATATATTTTTTGTATACCACCAATGAAGTTTTGACCTAATGGTAAGGAAGAAATCTTAGAACCTTGAAATCTAGTTTTTAAATCTCATCATATGTATGTTTGGTCTAATTTTTTGTTAGACTATCCAATTATATGTTGGTTCGTTGCTTGGCTGGTTTATCTATTTCTTATTTGTAATAATAAATAACTTCATAAAAAAAATTATATAATTACAGTATCAATTGATATAATCAAAACTCGTTTTAGTATAAAAAATTTTCACAAACTATTTATTGATCTTAAATTATTTTATTATATTATATATTTATTCTTAAATTTACATTTCAATGGGGTCAATTTATCTCAATTGTTTTCATGGGACCAAGGAATGATTCATTCAGCTTTAATGCATATATTATAGAGGAAATTTAAATTTCAGTGGGGTCCAATGACCACACATTTTTAGCATCGCACCTTGTTTTCTCTCATAATTGTAATTATTATACTATATAATAAGTTTTTACCTTTTCAAATTAATATTGCACCAAACTTAAAAATAAATCACATGCTTTCTCTTTATATTTTTTTTGGGTTTTATCTAAATAATTTTTTTTTGTTTTCTCGTAATTTTAATAGATTTACACATTTATTTTCATTTTGTCATTCAAGTATATTTTTTTTCTTTTATGTAATTTATACTGTAAGAGATAGTTTACCTATTAAGAAATATATATTTTTTATATTTGTTATTTTAATAATATAGTTATATCTTAAGAAAATAAAAATATTATTAATACTTTATAAATTGTTACATGAGGAATGCTAGCGGCAGTCACTTTTCAGTCACATTTCAACACTCTATTTTATTGGGCCACGTCACTTTTTAGTTTCATGTGAAAATAGGTTAGCCATGTGACAAGTGAAAAGCTAAAGTACGTGGATGCTAAAAAATACTTTTCAAATAAACTGTAATAGTAGGTAATTGGTCTTCGCAGAAAACTAGAAAGTAACATGGCCCAATAAAATAGAGTATTAAAATGTGACTATAAAAGTGACTGCCGCTAGCATTCTCCAATTTTACATTTACCCAACACTTAAATTATTAACTGTTCCAATTAACACAATATGATTGTTTTGGTGCTTCAAACAAAATAATATTCGTACCAAACGTGATGATTTTTAATCTCTAATAATTAATAATTGTTAACCAATCACGATGACTTTAAATCACATATAATAGCATCACATAGTAATAAGATCACCACAATGATTAGATTGCCATGGTGGTTCTAGAAATGGTATTAACGCTACCTTAATACCGTGTTTACTAGGAAGGAAGAAAAAAAGAGGGAAAAGAAATTGGTGAGGAAGGAAAAATATTTTTCTTTCCTAATGTTTAAAATGAAAGACGAAAAATAGAAGGAAAAGATAATCAGTAAAATTATAAATAAAATGATTAATTTAAATAGAAAGAGTTTTCCACTCAGTTTGTGCAAAAGATAGATGTGGAATCAATTCATCTTCTCTTGAATTGCTGTTACAATTTACTATTTTTTTTTTTGGATGGAAATTTTGAGCTAGGAGGAATAGGCTTGAACAGATAAGAGAAAACTGAGAACTAATCCCTCTCTAGATGATCTATAAATCCCCTGGCATATGGCAATTTATCTTAGTTTCTTATAGTTGTGTGTCCTATATCTACATCACCGAGTGAGAATGCATTTGGCAAACAAAATTTTAGAAAGTTCTAATTTTTAACAGAAGAAAAAGAAAACAAAATCTTAAAACGACGTAAAAACATTACTTTGCCACGACAATTATTTAAATGATGATATATATGTCGATAGAAATGATTCACCAAAATAATGTGCCACAACATTAATAGAAAATAATTAAGAAAACACAAATGAACTAATATTTGCAAAAACTTACCCTCTTGAGCACTAAAGATAAAATAAGGTATTAGATGATAAGCAGCTTGAATAATTCTGGGAAGATCCCGAGCCTGCATTTAAACACAGCCACATGAATAAAATTCAGCAATATAACTTCGATACAGAATCATAAAGCCAGAGCAAATCATGCAACAAGTATGATTAAGCAGAAGATAAGAATCCACAACTAAATGAGATTTGATGGCCCACAAAATACTGGTTGTAAAGAACAAAAGCACATGCATCAAATAATTTAGATTAGCAAACAACTTTAAAGAAATAGTTACCACAATTAAATAAAATAATTGGAATGATGAATTGTTCACTTTTATTATTACACAAAATATTGACAAGAGAGCCTCATGTCTTTACACATATCCTCTCAAAGAATGGCTTCTGTCAGAAAAATAGGGCATGTCAGTAGTACTAGAAGAATCATGAGAATAACACGTACTTCAAGCCTAATATCTAATCAAGTGCTAAAATATTCTATGTCCAACATTCTAGTTGACAACGGTCACATTATTAACAAATGACTGTAAGCAGACAATCAAGAAGCCCTTCAATCATATTTCCAAAAGCAGACACTACTCTCCTTGGTGTTTTTATGGCATGTTATATTGCATGCACCCTTCAGTTTACTAACACAATGAGTAACAGTTTGATCATCCAAATCACAAGAAAACTCACAGAAAATAACATGTACCACGTTGGAAACTTCTTTCATAGTCTACATGGATGGCATATTGGTAAGTAAATAATAATAATAATAATAATAATAATAATAATAAAAAAAAAATGTTTCCTTTTACTGAATGAACTCCAATAAAATGGCTGTATTCTCACCTTCAGCTGTTTTGCAAACATGACAGTTAGACATGCATCTACACCATGAATAGGCACCATGCATTATAACTTGCAAGGGAATTAAAGCTGAATATATATATTGATAAAAATCAGTTTTATAGTTTATTTTATACCCATATATCATGTGTGAGCATTAATGTATTTAGGCCTTCTTCAGGATGCTTTGCGTCTAGCATGATCAAGTAAGGTTTTTGATATTCAGCAAGGAACTTCACAAAATTTTGTAAGTAATCTTAATGCTGATACAAAATTTGAAGAATATGATAGAATATTAGGGCTGTTCAGTTTTCATATTTGTATACAGATATTTTGCATGCATTCAAAAGGGATATCATTGTATTTATGGTGGATCTATGTTTTCTCTGGTAATCACAAAATCCTTCCTTCTAAAAAGGCAAAATAGTTAGCACATCTTCCGAAACAGTGACTGCACCAGTTAGACAAAGTTTGCAATCTTATATTTTATGTTGAAGAAGACAAGTAAGAAGAATCTCAGAATGGAAATATGCAAACATTCATGTAATGACCCTTCCAAGGATAGATGGAAAAACTGAAATACTGTAATAGACTTACAACGTTTGTGTGGACAATTCCAGGTGATATACACACAACGTTAACACCAGCTTCAACAGGTAGCCGTTTGTGGAGGACGCTACTAAACATAACCTGCAAACAAAGGCCAACAGTTTCATAGCTCATTGTCACAATTATAACAGCATATATTTTACTTTTGATCTAGGATAATTGTTAACTTTGTATTTCTAGATGATCAACCACTACAAGTTAACAGGATGCAGATATTGAAAAAGCCACAGGCTAGTTGAGTTGAGAGACCAACCTACTTGTTAAACTAAGCTATCTCCATATTTAAATTTAAGGAGAGTTGAAGTTACAAAAAAAAAAATAGTACTTTTATTTTCCCCACAGGACATCCCAATGGTTAGCAATTCAAACATTTAACTTGGAGGTCTGAAATTCAACTGAAGAGAAGACGTATGGGGTTTATGGGATGAAAGAGAATTACTTCTCCTTGGCTTTGTTAAACTAAGTGATCTCTTGATTTAAATTTCAGCTGAATTAAAGTTAAGAATAAAATTGTAATTAGGGGCGAAAGTAAAGCAATACCTTCATCAAACAGCTCATGAACAAAATCAGTTAAAGCTCAATTAAGTTTGTTTGTGAAGTTAACAAACAAATTCAAACAACATTTTTAGGCTTAATTAATAAGGAAGCTGATTATGAGCCTATGTAATCTTGGCTTGTTTATGTTCATGAACAAGCTCAATAAGGTGTTTGCAAACAAGTGCACTGAAAAGCTTGATAATAACTTGATAAGAACTTGTTTTATCATTATCAAGTTGATTAAAGTTTAACTTTAATATCTTTTTACACAATTGAAATCATGATTTAACATTTATGTTATTGAAAAGTAGGCATAACATAGATTAAAACTCACCTATAAATTTTGTACAAATATTATTGCAAAGTTATTTTTTATATGAACAAAGACTGGCACGAGAAAAATATAGAAACAAGAGCAAGAGAAAAATCCACTTCTTAAGTCAAGAATCCCATATCGAATGGCAATGTCAAAAGGGCAAGCAGTGTTGCCTACAGAAAGTCATCTCTTAGGCTTTAAGCTCTAATCTTTATTCCTAGATAATCATAAATGGGTCCACAATAGGACTTGCATTTTTTGTTAAAGGCCATCCATGGCCAATGAAATTAATGGATTTCATTCTTTATTTAAAGTTTGCTACAATTGTTGCTTCAATTGTGAGCTTGATATAAGCTTGTGTTCGGTTAAATGCTCAGTTAACTCAACTGAGTTGAGTCCAAACAAAGTCTTTTAAGTTTGGCTTGAGCTTGTTTATGTTCAAGCTAGAGCTCCTCTAAATTTAGTCGAGCAGAGCATGACCAACATGATATGAGGCTCAGATCAGATCATATACAGCCGTAATTGTAATTATTTTGTCCCAAATGGGACATCCCGATGGTTAACTTTTGAAACATTTAACTTAAAGAATTCAAATTCAACTTGTCATAAGATGGATGAGCTTTATGAAAAGAGAGAGGATTACCTATCATTGGCTTCAGGGCTAGTGGACTAAAAACATGGAAAAGATGAAAGGTAAAGCAGGGAACAAGAACATGTTTGAAAAGGAAATCATTGAAAACCTATGTCTTTACTGTTTGTTATGCTATTTCAGTTTTAGCAATGTAGAATTTAGATATAAGCAGTAAATATAAGTATGCTTAAACCCTGCTAAAGAATGACCGGTCAAACTGTTCCTCGTAACCCAAGTTTAATCATGTGAAAAACATTTATTCAAAAGCAGCCTATTCTGTGTCCATAAGTGAAGCCAAAGATGTGATGTAAGAAACCATGGATCAAGGAATATTTAAAGCCAAGTGTTGAGAATTGTGTTTGGTTATTTCCTTATTTGGCTTGTCTGTCGGTATTTATTGGGTCACTCTTTAATTATGGGATTTCTCTGCTTATAGAAATCTCAAATTAGGAGATTTGATTATGGGAAAGTCAAAGTTTCCATCTTTTTGTAAATCATGGATTGTATATATTCCTATCGATTCAATGAGTAAATATCATAATATTTTACCCCAATTTTCCACGTGGTATCAAAACTCTAGGTTAGAAACCTAAGGATGTTTTTCTCTTGGCCTTCATTGCTGAATTTCTCAACCACAACCTTTATTGCCATCACTACCATCCTTAGCCTTTATTGCCAATTGAACCCATTTGCAGCCTTCATAACCATTCTTCTCTATAATCCACTTTCTATCCACCACCGATTATGTCTACCACCACAACCGAGGTTAGTTCCCACAGTATAGAAGAAACATCGATGGTTCAAGAGGTTCTGCCACCGAAAGAACTACAGCAAATCAATGCCGCCTATCAATTGAACAGTAAAAATTATTTGAAATGGTCCCTATTGGTCAAGACTATTTTCTAAAGGGGAAAGGAAAGATTAGCCACATCTTGGGGACCAGACCGGAAGAGAGGGACCCGAGCCATACAACATGGGATGAGGAAGATTCCTTGATAATGGCGTGGCTTTGGAATTTTTATGGCATCCAAAATCAACACTACTTGTATGTTCTTACCAACGGCAAGAAATGTTTGGGAATCTATTCGATAGACCTACTCGAAAGTTAAAGATGCAGCTCAAATCTACGACTTTGAAGATCAAAATGACTTCTACCAAACATGGGAATAAGACGGTAAAGGAGTATGCCAATCTTTTGAAAGGATTATGGCAGGAGATGGATCATTACCGAGTTATATAGATGAAAAATAGTACTGATGTAGTTACGTTGAAGGCTTTCATAGAGATAGATTGGACCTATGACTTCCTAGTAAATCTCAACGTGGAGTATGATCAGGTAAAGAGTCCAAATCTTAGGCAAAGATGATTCACCATCGCTAAATGAGGTTGTTTCAATTATACCAAATAAAGAGAGTAGGCGGAGTGTGACACTTGATCCCAAACCAGTTAAAGTTCCGGTAATGGTGGCTAATGAAGGAAGCCGTGGATCAAAAAAGGGGCAATCATACAAAGAAAACCATAAAGCAAACTCCAAACCTCTGGGTGGTGATAACTCTGATAATACGTGGTGCACCTCCTACCTAACACTGAGACATACTCAAGAGATGTGTTGGAGGTTCAATGAAAAACCACCAAGCAAGGAATGGGGAAACAAAAGCGAACAGCAACAAAAAAACCGAGGGCAAGCCAATGTTGCAACAAGGCAAGGAGGGGAAAGGACCAAAGAATCAAAGTTGTTCAACAAAGAAGAGATTGAGAAGTTGAGAAATCTCTTACGTATCCTCAAAAAACGTTCAAGTACCTGTTCATTGGTACATTCAGGAAAACTTACAATCTCTCATGTTTTAAATGCCTCAAATAGATCCTTTAAATATTCATGGATTATTGATTTAGGAACCATGGATCATATGCCACATTCCTCTCAGAACTTCGATTCATACTCACCATGTTCTAGCAATAGGAAAATTGTCATTGCTGATTGCTTCTTGACCGCTGTAACTGGGGTATGAGAAATAAAAATCAGACCAAAACTTTGAAAAAGGTCCACATTCCCAAATTGTCCACCAATCTTTTATCAATATCCAAACTTTCCCATGACAGGAATTGCAAAGTGACTTTTTTCCCATCTTACTCTATTTCAGGACCAGGGCTCGAGAATGATGATTGGACGTGCTAAAGAGAAGGATGGATTAATCTATCTTGAGAAATCTGAGAAATTAAAAGTGGGTAACTAGAAACCTACCTTTCTGAACAATATCTCACCAATAAAGACACAATTTGACTTCACCATTACAAGCTTGGACACCCTATTTTTTCAACCCTTGAGACAATAATAAAAGAATTTTTGTCCTTTTGAGTGGATTTGTAGTGATATATGTGGTCCATCAACAATTCAAAACATTTCTCGGGCACATTGGTTTGTTTTATTTATGATGATTATACAAGGGTTACTTGGATATTTTTGCTTAAATCCAAATCTAATGCGAGTGATATCCTCCCAAACTTCTTTTCCATGATATAAAACAAATTTGGGGTCCAAATCAAAAAGTTTACGTCAGATAATGCAAAATATAATTTCAACCAAACACTTTCCCCATATTTCCAACAACAGGGGGTTATTCATGAGTCATCCTATGTCTCCACTCCACAACAAAATGGAGTTATAGAAAGGAAAAATGGCCATCTCCTAAAAACTACCAGAGCACTATTATTTCAAAAAAATAAAAATAAAAATATGCCAAAACACTTTCGAGGGCAGTCTTTACAACCACACATGTCATAAATAGGTTACCATCCCGAGTGTTAAACTTCAAGAGTTCGATGGAGGTATTGTCTCAGTTTTATCCAAGTCTCAGTACAACAAACCATCTTGTTCCCATAGTATTTGGGTGTGTCTAATTTGTTCAAGTCCACAACCAAAATACAGGAAAGTTAGACCCTAGAGCTACCAACTATGTCTTTGTTGGAGACTCTTCAACACAAAAAGGGTATAGGTGCTATCATCCACCTACTAAAAAACTCCTCAACTTCGTACATGTAGCCTTCGTTGAAATAGAACCATATTTCCCCCAACCTTATCTTCAAAGGGAGACAACATTTATGGAAGATAAGGATCAAAACCTCTTTCTCCTTGACTTGCCGCTATCATCTTCTAAATTCCAACCCAAGACTGAGACCTCTCCTAAAGTTACAATTAAGTAACATGAGCCTGCTCCTTCACAAAACCAAATTGAGAAACCTGATTCACAAACAGATGTGGGAAAGACCACTATTGACAATCAATTCTCGTAGTTTTACTCAAGAAGGAAAAATCCAACTCCTAAGCCAACGCTGGACCAATCATCAGACCCAAATCCTGAAAAATGAGGTAATATCTTCTAGCTCTCCTCCTCAAAATGATTCCGATTGATTTACCCATAGCCCTTAGGAAAGGAACCAGAGAGTGCGCAAAACATCCATTATACCCAATATCCCACTTTGTCTCCTTTGAAAAATGCTCTCCATCTAACAAAAGTTTCCCTATGAACATAAACACAATATCCATTCCCACAACATTACCAGAAGCTTTAAACTATGAAAATTGGAAGAATGCTATGAATATTGAAATGCAAGCCCTAAAGAAAAACAATACTTGGGAGATTGTGGAGTTGCCGAGATGAAAGAAACCAGTGGGAAGTAAGGGGTCTTTACAAACAAGTATATATTAGATGGAATGTTTGCGAGGATACACACAGACATATGGAATAGAATACCAAAAAACCTTGCCACAGTTGCCAGAAGATGAACACAATGAGAATACTTCTGTCTCTAGAAGTTAACTCTAACTAGCCTTTACAACAGTTTGATGTAAAAAATGCATTCTTGCACGAAGATCTTGAGGAGGAAATCTACATGGAAATAACTTCGGATTCAATAGAAACAAGGCTACGAATAAGGTTTGCAAGCTCAAGAAGGCACTATATGGCCTAAAGCAATCACCAAGAACCTGGTTTGGGAGATTTTCTAAGGTAATGCATTCCATGGGGTACAAACAGAGCCAAGGGGATCACACCTTAATCATAAATCGCTCGGGTTCAGAGAGAGCTATTGCTCTCATTGTTTACATTAACGACATCACAGTGACGAGAAATGATGAAAAGGGAAGGAAAAACTTGGTAAGGTGTTTGGCAAAGGAGTTTAAGATTAAGGAACAAGGAAACTTAAAATATTTCCTGGGAATTGAAGTGGCACGGTCAAGACAAGGGATCTTTGTATCCCAACAAAAGTATGTCAAAGATCGCCTCAGAGACGCAAGAAAATTGGCTTGCAAACTATCCAACACCCCAATTGATCCCAATCATAAATTTGGAGAAGCAAAAGGAGACAATGACATAGACAAAGAATTATACCAAAGACTGGTTGGCAGACTAATCTAACTATCCCACACACGGCCCTCCATTGTCTATGCAATTAGCATGGTGAGCAAATTGATGCACAATCCTAAGGAACTCCACTTGCAAGCAGTTTACAAAATATTAAACTACAATCCTAAGGAACTCCACTTGCAAGCAGTTTACAAAATATTAAACTATCTCCAAGGAGCTGCAAGAAGGGATTTTATTCAAGAAAGGTGACAAGCTCACCCTGGAGGCCTAAACTGACGCAGACTATACAACCTCACTAGTTGATAGATGATCCACGATGGGATACTGCACTTTTTGGGAGGAAACTTAGTTACTTGGAGAAGCAAAAAGCAGAATGTTGTGGCAAGTGCAGAGTCAGAATTTTGGGCAATGGCACAAGGTGTATGTGAGCTACTGTAGTTGATCATTTTGGAAGACCTAGGACTCAATTGGGACGGCCCTATGAAGCCCTATTGTGACAACAAGTCTGTGATTAGCATTTCACACAATCCTATGCAGCACAACCAAACAAAGCATATTGACGTTGACCAACACTTCATTAAGGAGAAACTTGACAATAGTCTAATTTGCACACCCTATATGCTGAGCAAATCACAGCTAGCAGATGTTCTAACCAAGGGACTTAACAATCCACTCTTCCACAAGATTGTAGCCAGGCTGGCAATGGACAATGTCTATTCACCAGCCTGAAAGGGAGTTTCAAGAATTGTATTTGGTTAATTCCTTATTTGGCATGTTTGTCAGTATTTACAGGGTCAACCTTTAATTATGGGATTTCTTTATTTATATATACACTTGAATTAGGAGATTTGATTATGAGGAAGTCAAAGTTTCCATTTTTGATTAAATAATCAATTGTATACATTCATATTGATTCAATGAGTAAATATCAAAATATTTTACCCCAATTTTCCACAGCAGCTGACTGTTAAAAGGAATTAAAATGAATTCCGTTTATACCTGTGCTAGCTTGCTGCTAGTATAACCCAATAGGCTGGAGTATTTTCTTTTTCCAGAAACAACATTCATGTCTTCTGTATCAACAAAGCCAACATAATGCATCTACAAAAAGGAAAACCAAATTGTCAGACATAAAAGAGAAACGGAAAGGAATGACATATGTAAGATGATATAGAAAAATAGCAATGCATCATGTAAAAATAACTATGTGAATTATCAGAAAAAAAAAAAACAATAATGACAATAACAATTACAACAATGATAGTAAGCAAAAGAAATAGCTTAGGAAATCCAAACTTTGAGTGGGAGCCAAATCAAGCAACCATAAAAAGAAAAAAGCAATCTCATAAACATAATGCCCAGCAAAATCAAATAATCATTGAAACAAAAGTTATGAAACCAATCTCAGGAACATGATGTTCAGCAACTGTGTATGTAATTGCAGACCCTAAAACAGTTTCATCTTTAATGTTCTTTACATACCAAATGCTGTGAATGCATTGCAGAAAAGTTTAGTGAATTCCCCCCAAACTACTATTTCACTTATTAACCATCTCCACAAACGCATTCCAGTAACCCAACATAACAATCAAGAATTTTTACCAGAAAAAAGGTTGCAAACAAAATGATACAAGAAAGCAATGGTTAGTAGAAAGAGAACAGTGCAGCAGAATATTGGCCGTCTGACTCCTCATCTTTCCTCTTCTAGAAGAGGGAGTATAACTCTAGTAAGGGTAGCATACAAGGATTCAAGAGCAATGTGCCCAGAGGCGAAGCTAGGATTGGTGCCTTGGGGGTCCAGACTAAAAAATAATAAGAACATCTTACACACACACACACACACAAATAAAACAGCATTAAGTTAAATTTTATAAGTAAAAATGTACAAATTTCAGGCATCATAGCTCCTATTGCAAACATAGAGGATTGAATAAGGCAGTTCAAAATAAAAGATGAATGTAATTGTAAAGTTACATGCATAATTGAAATTGTGTGCAAAATATAGCCATTGGTTTTTCTTATATTTTGTTAGTATAGAAAGAAATTGCTTAACATAATGATTAGTGTCAAAATGATTGTCTGATTAAGTAAGATCTTAATTTAAGGACTAAAATCGAGGGTAATAAGCAACATTACAAATATTAAAGAAAATCAAATTAGTACTGAATTAGATTTAGATCTATAGGTAAAAGTTTTAGGAAATTATAAAACTTATCATAATAGGGGGAGGGGGGGGGGGGGGGGGGGGGGGGGGGGTGGGGTGGGGGAATTTTTACCTTTTAATTAAAGTTAATACAATCAACTAATATTACTAAAGTCAATGCAAGGGCAGAACCAGCTTTGCTCCAGAATGTGCCTCCTTCCAATGAAATAACTTGTAGCCTGAGTCTTCTATGCCATTGTCTATTTAATTTTTTCAGTCCTTCTTGAAGAATTAGAATAGTAATGCAAAGTATCCAAAATGAGCATCAGAAGTTCACTTTTAAGAATTGTAAAGTAGCAATTACACAATTTCTTAATTTTAATCCAAGCACAACATTGGCACCAGAGGAAAAAAACAGAGTTAATATGCCAGATGAATATGCATTCAGATGCAAGTAACAACAGCAATTTCTTGTAATGCCTAAATTTCTTTAATAAACTGCAATTATCATAACCAAGTGACATCCATTAACTCTGATTTGGGAAATATCAGACACACAAACACACATTCATTTGAAGAGAAGGGAACTTACAACAGAATTGACATTAATGATTCGACTTGGAGATCCTCTAATAAGGGATGGCAAAAGCAATATTGAAAGCAGTGCTGGAGCCAGATGATTGACTTGCATGTGTTCCTCATACCCATCTTTTGAAAACTTTTGGGGTTCTGAATATGGCAAAATTGAAGCATAAATTTGCATTTTTGGTTACAAAATAAATAAAATCCATGAAAAGACGAACCTCCAATTGAAAATATTCCAGCATTATTAATAAGAACATGCAATGGTCCAAGGCGTGCATTCCAGGCATTAGCAAAAGTGACGACAGAATCCAAGGAGAGAAGATCAAGTTCCATAACCTCAACGTTCAAAGGAAGCCCATGCCATGAGGAAGACCATTGATTGATCAACTCCTGAGCTGCCTTTGGATTTCTTACTGCCATTACAACATGCGCCCCTGCTTCAGCCAATTGCCTCGCCATTTCCAGCCCGATGCCGCTGGTGGAGCCCGTCACAATACAAACGAGGTCGTTCAGGGGCGGCAATGCCAGTGGGTTCTGCAGGTGACTAGCCATTATCCTCTGAAAAAGCATCTCATGAATCACGTACATCCATCCTCTCAACCATTCCATCCAACCCAGCCCTTGTTTCCTTTTCGCCATTCCAGAAGATGATTAAGATTTCTCACCCTTTTTTTTTGTGTGTGTGGATGTGTCAAAAGATCTCTCCTTTTCTTGGATGCCCTGGGAATTGGCTGCAGCTCAAATAGTGGCCTCCTCTACTCTATTCTAAAGTATACTCCGATGCTCACACACATCTCATGTACAAACAATGTCAAAGTGAGAATTTCCACTATTTTAATTTTCACATTTGTGTTCCATCAAAAAAAATTTTACATATGTGAATTTCTTAGGGGTTGTTTGATATTATTATGTGTTTTATGTTTTCGAAAATTCTGTTTTGTTTTATTTTCATTTTATTTTCAATTATTAAATTTAGAAACACGTTTGGATGATTATTTTTGTTGCAAAGCTTTATCAATTGAAATTTGCTTAAGGAAGTAGATAAAGTTTTAAATAGTAAATAGAGAAGGGTTCGAATCAGACAAAAAAGAGTTTTTACCAATTTTAGAGTTAAAATGAGCACTGTAGCCGAATGGGTGAACAATACCTGTGCGATAACAGTGCCCAAAATACTTCCAAAATTTGTGAAAACACCTTTTTTGTGTTTTCATCATATTCCAAAACATTTGTTTTATTTTCGATTTTTAAAAACAAAACATAGTTAAAAAAATGTTTTTTCTTTTATATTTAAAAAAATTGAAAATAAAAACAAAAACAATAACAAATAACACCTAAATATGCCAAGTTTTACTCTTTAAATTCCCTTTTCTTCCATGGGATTATTATTTAAAGTGATTCTAGTCACACCTTAAGAGTTGCTAGGTACACCCTAAATAAATAAAACTTTTTTAATACAAAAATACTTCTCTACAATATTATTATTTTACTCTATCTCATAAATCATAAACCCCAACTCATTCTCTTGTTCCATTATTCTCTTTTCACATATCCCAAACCAAATTAATCAAATTTTATCTAAAAATCAAAACCATGGAATATTTTTCTGATGATTCAAGCAATGATTTATTTATGGATGAAGATGTAAATGAACGGTGCAAGAATTCTGCAGAGTTATGTTATTATTAGTAAATTTTTTTAATATTTTTATTTTTTTCTGTTGAAAAAACCCAAATAAACTTAGGTATTCGACACCTCGAGCATAGGATTGCCGGGAATAAGAAAGGATCTCGACAGCCCACTATCGAGACCCTCTCGCAGCAATTCCTTACCGCAAGCCACGTTTCTAATTCCCACCGAACCCGAAAACCATGCTTTCAATCCTTTCAAAAATCAACAAATTAATAAATTTTAAATAGGAAAAAAATGAAGACTAAACATATTTCAATGAAGATGTAAGCTACATTTACCTTATAATTTTGCAAAACTTTCTAATTTGAAGGATTTGAAAATTTTTGTTAGAGTGAAAGTTGAGGAAATGGGAAATAGGAGGTAAGGTGTGTGTTGTTAGAGATTGAATAAAGTGGAGAGTAGTTTAGAAATAAGTTTTGGTAGTTTAGTGTGAAGAAAAAATGAGGAGAAATGTTTTGAGGATAGGGTTTTCTAGTATTTAGTGTGTGGCTAATAAAACGGTGGGTATGAATAGATTTTTTCTATTATTTAACATAAAGGCATTAAACCGATTGTGTTAGACTAATAGGATCTATTTAAATATTAATTTATGTGTTAATAGATCATGCTAGCTCAATATTATTTTTTCATGGGCTGTATTGGTATGGCCAATGAAAATTAAGGGCACGGCCCAACATGACAAATAATCCTTAAACTCATCCATGCTAGATCAGGCATGGTACTATTTTCATGGCGACTCATGCCAAGCATGGCCTATTAATTTTTTTTAGATTTTTAAAAAGTTTTTTATTTATTAATTTAAATAACATGCAAGATAAAGAAAGGGGGCAAATTAATGCACAAGACTCTCACAATATAAGGTTTAATGAAGATTATTTGTAAAATAAAATAAAATAAAATAAAAAAAGACATATTTTACATGATTCAATAATGTGACATCCTTTTTTTTTACCTAAAATTAAGACTAACTTTCTCTTTTCAGTCATTACGATTAGGTCGTTTGTTGGGTTAACATTCTTATTTCCTTTCCTACTTTCCTATAGTCCTACGATCTTCATTCCACATTTCTTTATCATTTCATTTATTGAAAACATTGTATATCGAATATAGCAATTAAAATCTCGATACTGGATATTATATTAACCATCAAACTTTTATTACAACCGTTTTCACATTAACTATTAACTGATGGTTATAGTTTACATCCCATGTACATATACAAAGGTATGATACTGTATCATACAATATTTCTGAACATATAAAAAAAAAGTGTAATATACCTCCAAGGTTCGAGTAATCGCCTTGAAAGAATATTGATCAAAGCGTAGGAATCCCACCGACTACTGTAAATAATCTAGAGAGGGGAAAAGAGGAAGGTGAGTTTTTGCCCAGTAAGAAACATATATAAAAGAGCAGATACTATACAACTAACATGAATGTATCCTAACAATACTAAGACATTATCATTTTTTTTGGTATAGACCACAGGTTTTCTCATCCATTTTAACGGTGTGAGATTAATCCTGTTCGGAGTTTAGTCACAGTTAAGGCTCTTCACCCTTTCCCAAAGATGTGTTTAGTGAGAGTCGAACCAGAGAGCTCTTCCCACAAACTCAGCCTGCGTTGCCAACTGAGCCACATCCCTTGGGTCTAAGACATTATCATTGACATTCTCTATCAATGACATAGTACGTAAAGAGAAGGAATTTCTATAAACAGATAGAGATACCAGGCTGAATATAGAAGGATTCTTTGAAGCACCTCACTTATCCTAGTCCCTAGATCCGATTACAGATGAAATCTAAGGGATCTTCACAGACAAGGAATTCATGCGTTTTAAACCAAAATTCCGTTGCTTTCATAATTTTCATGACAATACTATACAGTATCAAACAATTATGCATCAAATCAATAAATGATAGTAAACAATAAAAATTATATCAATAGCGATACAATAAACCAATCCATTCAAACAGTAAAATCATATCATTCGTACAATTCTTTATGCGAAAGCATTTCTTTCCAATGAACAAGCTTCAATATAAACATTTCATTTCAGTTCATTTCAATAAAACATTCGGTGAAGACAGTCAACATCCTAATAGAATCATGCCACATTAGGTTCCTGAACGGGAATAACGTTAAGACATATGGCCATTGTCAAAGGGGTCCACAGAGTACACTGATTGGGTGACAATTGTGAGTACTGAAGACGTGATCAATGTCAAATAACAAACATTATATTAGCATGATTACCCGAAGGCGACTATGGAAGCTTACAGTCTCAAAACAAATCATATAACATTTAGAAACATTTACTGAAAAGCATTTCAATTAAATATATCATCAGTTAGTTCATAAAACATTAAAATTGGTATCATTTACTCTTCAAACATAAAAATTCAAGAAATATTCTCGGTATAGTAATCAGTCTTCAAAATATTTTATTTACATATAAGAATGAGTCTAAAATATAGGAGTAATTTGAAACGTGTAGAAATCATTAAAAACACCTTCGAAAACAAAGTTACAAATATGCATGTCCTTATGGTCTATATGCTAATTTCATGATTCATTAGTTTTCTTTCATTTCTCCTACCCCACCTAATCTATTAGGGTAATGTACTGTCCTAAGGGTCGTTTTACAAAATTTTTGGCAGTGTATCGGTATGAACTACTCTAACCCTCCTGCACTTGAAAACATAATGCAATATTTTCCAAATCAACCAATAAGTCCCCACGCAATTATAGTATTTCCTAAGCCTTCGATATATATTCCTTACCACTATACCATAGTTCATTGTAGCAACTCAGCAGCACTAAAACAGACAGGCAAGCATATATTTGTCTGTTACTCTTCAACCTTCCGGGCTGCAAAACAATATCGAAACATGATTAAAATTTAACATTCCTTTTACAAAGAATATTCTACTTCCTAAGACCTCCCATATTTCCTAATGCAATGACAAATCCAATCTAATTCCTACTGGATGCCAAACTACAACTACAGTCAAAACGCATCTTTTTTTCAAATCTGACTTCACCAACAGTCTCATTAACATCTAAACATTATTCTTTAACCATTTAAGTGACATATTGAGCATGGTGACCCTAAGATTCTACCTTGGCCGAATACACCTTTATGCTTTACATTCTTCCTTTTTCAATTCTAACACCATGGCTATCTGTATCATGTTCTCTACATCAATTCTATACCAATTATACATCAATTTAAGCATGGAATTCATTAAACCATCTCTTGGCTGAAACCCTAAAGTCCTCATTCAATCATTTTTGCTACAAATTAAAGCTATAGACATGTTTATCTAACTCTAACTATCAACATATCATAGAAGAAATCAAAACCAAGTGAGCTTTCTCTCACCTTTCCTTATGGCTGAAAATTCCAAGCTTCCAAACACCTCTCAAATGGCCACTACAAGGCTTAATATGGAGGTATTATTATAGAGGAGGTTGAGATGAGCAACTTTGCTCAAGGAAGGTGGCGATTTTGGTGGCTTAAAGGTGGTGTTTCATAATGTTTTCTCTCTCTATACTTAGCCTGAAGAAAGAGATGATAATGGGGGAGTGTGGCCGGCCTTGGAGAGCAAGAAAGCTTAAATTATCTTATTTTATTATATTTTTAATTTAAAATATCCTTTAGGGCTAATTTACCAAGTTGCTCCTTTATAATTCCAATTATCCCATCTATATCCTACACATTATAATATTAATTTAATCATTTAATATACTTTTCATTTATTTTTATTTCCACATATACCATATATATATAATATAGGAAAGTCAAACCTTTGAATTTGAACTTGGTTTGGCCTGCCTTACATGTGAAATTACCAAAATAACCCTAAATGAAGGCTTTTTGGTTCGTTCGCTTTGTTTTTAGCATTTTCGCGTGATTCAGTCTTCAGGTTTGAACAAAGCTTATGCCTCTTTACATGAGGGTTAACTATGACAGTGTATTGGTCCAAAGTCAAAATACGTTGACCGTTATTCACAAAAGTTTTCTCGGCCTATGGACACAACCGTCATTTTTGAATTTATTGCACATAAATCTAGGTATACTCAAATGAAAGAATTTTGAAAAGTGGTCTTCTTACTAGTTATGTAATTCAACCTCAAAATCAAAAATTTGGCCTTTTTGTTCCCATTTGGATTAATAATAATCCTGTGGGCCTCGCCTGACGATTTCTCCCATACCTACAAGGCATAAGGCAACTTATTATCATTGGTTAGTCTAATCATTCTAACTTCAAATACAGTGTATATGTGAAAAGAATATGTGAATCTCACAAATAAAATGCTTATATTTATAAAGAAATATAATAGAATCGAGCTACTAAATAAAGATATTGAAATTTACATTTATAATATTTTAAAAAATGCTTACATCTACTAAAAAACATAATAGAATCTACTAAATAAATATATTGAATTTGTATCTATCTTAGACTTAATTTATTTTTGCTAATCAGTAAAATGTTTCAAAATTTTTTATTCTATCAAAGATATATTGGAAATTTTTATTGCAACAAAGTTAAGTGGCATTTTTTTTATCTTAATAATTTATGTTTTGTAAGTTTTTATTAGTAGTTTACTTTTATAAAAAGTGTGTGTATAAAGTGGCATATTTTACATTTTGTATCCAAAATGAAAGAATTATAAATTTATACCAATAATTTAAACATTTCACAATTAGATTTATTTAATACAATATTATTTTTATAAAGTGCCAATAAAAATCAAAAGTAAAATTATCATAAAATAAAAAGTAGCATGAATACATCTAAAGGACTAATGAATTGAACCCATTTATAAAAGTTATGAGCCAATAAAACATGTCTTATGGTCTTCTATGTCATGTCATGCATGTCATGCTAGCCCGTGTACCACGTGCTAGTACTAACCCTTCATAGGTCGTGACATGCCAACTCATGTGACAAAAAACCTTTAGCCCAACATGACACACACACACACATATTGTACTTGGCTCGACCAATTTATTTGAGTAAGATTGTGCCAAGCACAATCTACACCACTCCGAATTGTGTCATGTCATGGGTTGTCCAACCCGTTTGACACCTCTAGTTTAATGTAAAGAAATGAGGTGTAAAGAACAAAAACATGAGTACATTTAGAATCCTTCTATTTATATATCAATTTTAAAAAATTTATTCATATTAGAAATATTTTATGCCTAACATGTGGATGGAAGAGAAAAAAATTACATGAAAGTGTTTTCAACCTTGGAGCACATACATGTAAAGGTGTATGATGCGTGCCAAATGCACCAAATTAAAAATACTCTCTTTAACTATTTTGTAGAAAATAATTAATGTGTTTAATTTTAACTTTAAATCCTTGTAAAACAAAAGTAAAAAGGTTTTTTTAAAAATAATATCTTCTATTCTAAAAAAAAAGAAATAAACTAAAATCACAAATATCAATCAAGAAAGCTTTAGGTTATTTGGATATTTTACACCTTTGGATTCAAATATTGATCATTGACTTCAATTTATTGATTTTATTCTTAAATATTCCACCTTAGCATAACAACAAGCTATGTTATACTAATCTTTCTTTACTTAGTTGTTAAATGAAAACAAGCTATTCAATTAATCCCTAACTACTAAACTGCCTATGACAATCTCTCTTGATATAATTTGTAGCAGCTTTAAGAATTAAAAAGATGGATTAAAGCTAAATGACAAAACTATAAGCTAAGTTCATTCAATTTAGTCTTAGGTTCTAGAAATTGAACGAAAACTTTGACCATAATCATCAATTCATATTTACTACTGATCGTTGGAAACATTAAGCAATTACAGACTTAAGTTCTAAACTAGTATTAGATTATAAAGCTTAATTATATAGTATGCACCTTATCAATCAAACAAAATAATTATGTGGTATTCATAAAAGAACTTTAGACATTCAAGTTTATAAATCAACATAATATTAAGCTCAAATCAGTCTCAAAATAATCATCCAAAGGTTTCATAATCTCTTGGATTGAAAATTAAAAAACTAGCAAGACATAATATAAAAACTGATTGCAATAAAAAATAAAAGAAGAATGCATTAACTACTCCCTATTCCAGCCCTTAACGAGCCCATTTATAAGCCCAGAATAACAAGAGATATGCTTGAAATAAAAGTCTTTTGTTGCCATCCTTATCGCCTTTGGAATTTTCATGTTAGCTGATTCCTCTTTTATCATCTCCTTATCCTTATCTTTATCTTATTCTTCAAGTCTTCTCTTCAAACTCTTATTCTTAGTAATCCTTCTTCTATTTGAGCTCTACTCTCATTATTTTACCACAACTAAATTCTTCTCCAAATTGACTAGCACAAGTGGCCTTTAAATGCTAATCTAAAAATCTCAAATTTACTTAGACTAGTATTCCAGATTTCTGTGTTCACTTTGAAGAAAGTGTTGGCTCTATAGGCTAAATTGAGAGGGGGTTGAATCAGTTTTGTGGTACTCTTAGGTTCGTTTTTCGATTCTTCTAAATTCTCTAGCCTATGTTAAAGTTTTCTAAATGCTCTAGGCTACTCAAGTATGCAATATAAATTCAATTCAACAATGGAAAGAGAGATGTACACAATCGATTTATAGAAGTTCGGCAACCTTGCCTACATCCTCTACCTTGAGACGCTCCCAAGGATTTTTCCAAATCCACTAACTTGAATTTGTATTACAATCTCTCTTTTTGCAGGCTCAAGAGAAACCTCCTTTTTCTTCTAAGGCTAAAGAGAAACCTCCCACTTTTTCTAAGGCTAAAGAGAAACCTCCCACTTTTTCTAAGGTTAAAGAGAAACCTCCCACTTTTTCTAAGGCTAAAGAGAAACCTCCCCTTTACAAGGTGTGTTTGTGTTTACAAGGAATGTAATCAAAGAGAGGCTTGTAGGTAGCCAAGTGATTACAATGGTTAAGCACAAGAGAAATCCTATACAATATTTGTGCTGTGCTATGCTATACAAAGATGATGAGTATGATAGAATATGAAGACTTTCTAGCACTTGTGATTTTGATAGGCTTGAGGAAGATGGCAAAGATGAAGAAAGATGTTCCTCAGTTGTTCCTCTTTCTTCCCTGAGCTTCCAAGCCTTTATTTATAGTCTCTTGGATGGTTTCTAAACGTTGGTAGGAGCCAAAATTGAATGTAACCGTTGTATCTCACAAAAACTAGCCGTTGGAGTGCATTTTCGAGGTAGGGGATTGATCCTATGCTTCTTTGCAAGCTTCCAAGGCATTTGCCATGAAGGGATCGATCCCTTTGTGACGTCCCCGTCACTTCATCTTATCACTTATCTTTTTCCTTCTTTATTTAGATTTAGTTCATGCAGTGTCATTCTCTTCTTATCCTTAAGCTAATTATTTAATAGCTTATAATATTTTTACTCAATTACCATAAACTTAAAAATGATATATATACATATCATTCCATTTTCCACAGGATCTCATACATCATCTTATCTTACATCCCCGATATCCTATATACACAATTTCCTATTTGTACTGTACTGTAGCTGAATTACAATTTACTATACACATGAACATATGAGTATACCTTCTATGCTAACCGGGAAGCGTATCAAGAAGGTACACCTTGATTCTTCGAAAACAAGCTCCTCTAGTCGGAGCGGATTTCACTTCAAGTAATCTGTAGGAAAAATGGTCGTAAAAGGGTGAGTTTACGCTCAGTAAGAAAAGTATGTAAAAGAGCGTGCTATGCCTCTATATGCGTTTTTCCTACTTGGCTCTATAATGTCATGTAGAGCATTAGAAAGCATGTATCATAAACATTTTTTCATGCATTGTTTGCAATCATGCATATTTATTTCAAATGCCATGGCAAACATACTTTGTATGCTTTCTTTAAAACATAGCATACATATTAAACATGCATCATACTTCTTCTTTAAAACATCATACTTCATACATACTTTAAAACATACATCATATACTTCTTCATATGTACATCTTGTACTTTGAAATAGATGGAGACTATGTACAATGTTTAAGCGATTGAGTCGTCATATGAACCGTTCATTCCCATTCATATGACTCATATGACTCTAATCATGCATTAGTACATTGGTATACCATGTAGATGTCAGGGATTCTCTCCTGCCTTAATAATACCATAGTGAGCACTAGTCAGGTGTCACTTATGGTCTTGAGGACCGGACTAGGGTTCCTCACTTAACATACATATTACTGAGGACTTGATCAGAGTCTCTCAGCCATCAGAAATGCATAATCATTACGCAGTCCATAGCCTCAAAACATTTATAATATACTTTTCAGAAAACACCTTTGTGTTTACATTGAATAAGCTTTGAAACATCTTTTCATACATGGCAGTCGACTGGTCTTATATGGCAGTCGACTGCTGCTTCATAATTCCTTTTATCGAAATTAATTTTATTTAAAATTTCGATAATTTCATCTTTGAAAATACATGGGGGCAGTCGACTGGTCCATATAGCAGTCGACTGGTTTTCAAACAGAATGCTTCTTAAGAAATAGCAGTCGACTGGTCCATATAGCAGTAGACTGTTTTTGAAACAGAATGCAATTTGGTAAATAGCAGTCGACTGGTCCATATAGCAGTCGACTGGTTTGAAACAGAATGCTTCTGGGAAAATAGCAGTCGACTGGCTTACATAGCAGTCGACTGGTTTGCATCGGTTCTCGGAAAACGGCGTTTTAGCTGTCTCTAGGCAGTCGGCTGCTCCTAACCTAATTGGTACTAGGAGACAAGTCCGAAAATGCATCTTTTCCTGCACAAAATCAACTGGTGCTTCTCTCCAAATCATACACAGGTATCATAAAACATGCGGACATAGCCGCCTTACGTCCGTTACATAATTTCCTTACCTCGATTCCTTCGAGAACGCGAAATCACTTGGTGCTTTAACCCTAGCTTTTCACTTCTTCAACCTGAAATCATCATACCATTTCAAACCTCAAATTAAACAACATACACATGTCCTACTAACTCAGTACAACTCCTTATCATGAACCAAATTGTAAGAATCATCCTCTTCTCTTACCTTCACTAGAGACCAAAATTTCTGATGTTAAGATCTCCTTCAATACTTGGATTCACTCTATCAAACTTTGGATATCTCCTAGTCTAACGACAAGGATTATTTTTCGTTACATGAACTTAGTGAATTGGTGAGGGAGTAAGGTGGTTTAGCAAGGAGCTTGGAATGGAAACTTGGAAACTTGGAGATGGCACGAGAGGGAGAGCTAAGAAGAGGGGCTGACGTTGGTGATAGCTGATGGAGATGGTGAGTCATGCAAGATGCATTTAATGCATGCTCATCTCATTAATCATCTCAGCCCTTTCTTTCCTCTTTGACTCATCCATTTGACCATTTAATTCCTCTTTTTCTCCTTCTCATCTCAGCCATTCATTAAATCACCAATCCAAAAATTCTGATTTTAATTCTTTTCTCATGCTTTATTCATTTTCTGATATCTACATGCTTCATTTGACTTATTGACATTCAACTTTATTATTTCTTCTATATTCCATTCATCATGCATACATTATCCATACATCAATTACACATCAATCTTCATATTCATTTAATCATATTAACTTAGAAATACTTTACAAACATGGAGGAATTACATGAAAATTAGGGATCTCACACCCTTCCCTTAGGGGATCGATCCCATGCTTCCTTTTTGCTTGATTTTGCTTCTTGGGAGCATTCTACCATTCGTGGATTGATCCCTCAACATGAGGGATCGAACCCTCATGCTTTTCCTGCACTTTTTTGGGATAATTTGGGTTAGAAATGATATGGACTTTGATTTTAATTCATCCTAAAATATTTTAGAATTTTGTGGAACTTTTTCTTGACTTTCTCAACCAAAGACTTAGTGTAAAAACTTGTTAAGTAATTTTCTAAAGTTGTGTTCAATATGTTCTTGAGAAAATTACTTAATGAAGATATTCAAAATCATTTTGTAAAATGTTAAGACCAATAAGAATATGCAATTAAATCATGGTCTTAAACTTTGATATGTAGACTTGAAGTGGTTTGAGAAAATCATATGATTGGTAAAGCAAATTTACATTATAGAGTCAAACACTTAATATTACTTAAGTTTTTGTCATTTCAAAATACATATGTCAATTTAAAGCTAACAATCTCACCCTTTTTGATATGACAAAACTTAAGGTAAATTTGCTTTGAATATTCTTTAAAGAAATACCCCCTTAATATAAGCATGGTTTTCAAAAGAAGTTTTCAAACCCCATAATTTCTCTCCTTTTTTGTCATAGCAAAAAGAAAGAAAAATAAAAATTATGCTTCCCTTAAAATTATGGCTATGTGAGAATAGATAAATATGCTCCATCCACCAAGAAATATATTAGTACATGGGACTCATAGCACAAATAAATAAGTTAATGTCCGCAAAGAGTATGAAATGTTTGTGCATGCAAAGGACATTGTGAAGATTCTATACCAATTGTTTATAAATAATTGTGCAAGAAGTTCCCAATTGGTAAGCAATTAAGCAAGTTGTTTATAAATTTTCTACTAAGTTCTATAACTTGCTCATTTCAATCTTATCAAGCACCTAAGTAGATCAATTGTTCTCTAAGGTTCAACTAAGGTGCATGATAATACATCATGATTATGAGTCGGAATTAGATGACATATCATATGCGTGAGCTCATAAATCATTTTCAAGAAAGAATGTGCAGAGAATTAAATCATACATCAATTAACCACAAATTCTAGCATAATAGTGTCTCATGCAAAAGTGTCTTATATTAATTCTTCCTTATTTGTCATTTCAATCTAAAGAGCATGAGAAGAATTGTCAATTTAAAGCTCATACCAATTGTTACCAATGGTTGACTTAGCCATTTGCATGATGTTAATTGTTATGTGTGATGTGTTCATTCAAGAGAATAATTAAGTTAAACATGCAAGAGCACAATCACACACACACCATCAATAATGCATATGGATTAATTAGACATTATCATATTATCATAAAGTATTAATCCATATTCATATGCACAAATTTAATCATATGGAAGATTCAAGAATTTACATCGTTCAACCATACACATTTTCTTCCATAGTCATAAGCATAAAGAATCCTATGCTCATTTTTCATTTAACGATTTTTACCAATTATAACTAAGGAAGAGTTCAAGATTTTCATCTTAATTATTTTAATAGCCATATCCCTAATTATTATCATCATTTAAGGTTCTAGAAGGTATATACTATTTTAACTAAAATGGCTTTACCTAAGTGAATCAATATTATTAAGCTAAAATGTGTTTTATCATTAAGATTTTCAATCTATGAGAGAAGTCAAGTATAATTTCATGAAAGACTAATATTTTCATCTTATAAACATGATCATTGATTCAACTTAAGCAAACATGCAAGTTCAACATCAAAACAATCAAGATTCAATGCATGGATATCAATCAAGGTGTATTTGTTCAAGTTTGCATTTATTCTTGAATGTTGATGTTGTCATTAAATCTTAAGTTCTTTAAAAATTTGGCCATAAGAAAAATTTAAGTTCATAGATGATAAATTTTTACACATTTGAACATTTAAGATCCATTTATCAACACAAATTATAGGCCAAGGATAATTATGACTTTAGGTAAAGCTTTTTGGATTTCATGTATTTCATTGACCTAAGTCATGTTTGAATTTTATCATTAAGGTTAAGTTATGATCATTTTATCATTCAAGCATATATATATTGACCTTTACTTATTTATATTCCACCAAAAATATATCATGATGCCTAATGGAAATATGTGAATCAAGCAATGAGATAAAATCCTCTAAGCATGCTTGACTAAGATGAACAAAAGAAGTGAATAATATCTATCATGCATAAGTTCATCAAATTCTCAAGTATATACACAAATCATTGAAATAATTCTTGAAAATTATGTTTAAGCATTTATTGAAAATATATTTCAAGATTATTTCAAGATTTATGCAAATCATGAGTGTTTTTAACAGGAAAAATGATTTTGCACTTGTGAGCTCAATGAAAATGATATTGATTGTTGAAAATAATACCAATTGTTGAAGTTGAGGCATGATACCAATGAAAAATGATTTTTCATATTGAAAAGATCATCAAAACGAGGTTAAGCCAATGAAGTTTAAGTTGAGAAAAAAAAAGGTATCAAGAAAATTAAGAAAACTTTTCAATTTTTGCTTAAAACCCGAAAAAGGCATATTTTGCCTAGAGGGATTGATCCATAGAGTAAAGGGATCGATCCTTCAATTCCAGAATTTAGATTTGCTGCATTTTGTCTAAGGGGATCGATCTTGCATGTGGAAGGATCGATCCCTCATCCATTTTCTGCAGAATTTTGGCTTAAAGGTCAACTTTGGATGTGCCAAAACTTCGTTTTTGAGTAATTTGAGTCCAAGTAAAAGTTTAAACATTTGTGAAACATGATTTTGGACTCGTATGAATGAAAAATATGAATGAAAAACCATTTAACAATAGATTTTGCAATTTTGGAACAATTTTCGCTATAAAAAACACATTTTTAGCCTCAAAAAGAGTCATTTAGAAATCTATGCATATGTTGGCAAAACCAAGACATTGGAAAACACAAATATGTCAAAACAAACATGTTCATATAGAATTTAAGTGCATATATCATCAAATCACCACACTTGTGAACATCATGCCATGATTTCTAATATCCAAATTCCTCATTAATGCTTATGACATGGCATTTTATATGTATGACATATTTGACAATTTTGGAGCAAATAACACATAGCAAACTTGCTCAAGAACACACAAGATCATTTTAAATCATTAATCATACTTTTCATTCATTCATGCATCAAAGATCATCAATAAAATGCCTAATTAAATCATATAAATAATTTTAGCAAATATGAGTTTTGAAGAGATAGAATTTAAGCTTACAAAACTCCTTTGCTTGAGAATGCTTTGCCTTGATTTGTAGAATCTACCTTGAGTCATTCTTCAAAGAATTGTTGTGACCTTGCCAAGGGTGGATTCTCAAGCTTTTCCTTTTTCTCATTGGCAAAAGCAAACTCTATGGAGGTGTGTAGAGCATTTGAACTTCATTGTTCCATTGTAGCTCCATGCTCTAACAATCCTACCATAAACAATTTCAAGCATGTTTTAGTTCCCAAATTTTCTTCGGTCCATGAAAGTTAGTGCAAATAATTTTTGATCATTTAGGGATCCATTTTAAACACAGTTCATCATTGTTTACAACATGCTTTGGTACCCATATTTTTCTAACTACTCTTCCTCTAAATGTGGTTTTTTATAAGTGCATGCTTGTGAAGAGTGTCCTATTCTATTGCATAGTAAACATGTGAGAGATGTATTATGCACATAGTTTTTGTTCACAAGAAAATTCTTAAGATAAGTTTCCTTTTTATTTGCATTATAACCTAACCCATCTTTATCAAAGAAAGCTCTTTGGGTCTCAAGCATGTGATCTAATTTTTGTTAACCCATGTAAAACCTAGAAAATGAGTTTTGCAAATTTGTATTCTTTTTATTCAACTCATTTATTTCTAAGTTTGCTTATTCTAATTTCTTCTCTAGTTCTAGCTTAGCATTTGTCAAGGCTTCCTTTTCTATTTTCAAATTAGTAATGATTTTCTTATATTTAGAGTTCATGCATTGAAACTCATTTGCTAGTTCATTAAAGGCATTTTATAGTTCACAAAAGGTATAATCATTATCTTTACTAGAACTACAACTAGAACTAGAACTAGCCTCATCATCACTAATAGCCATAAAGCATGAGTAGGCTACCTCATCATCTACATTTTCCTCATCGGAGCTATCACTATCACTCCATGCAGCCACAAATGCTTTCTTCTTTGGCTTCTTATCCTTTTCTTTCCTAAGTAAGGGGCAATCTAGCTTAGTATGACCCGGTTCATTACACTAATAACATACTAATGGGTCCATTTCTCTTCTACTTGACTCTCCTCTTTGATGTCTCCTATTATTCTCTCTCTCCTTCATCCTCATAAATCTATTAAATCTTTTGGCAAACATTGTTATTTCCTTTTCTTCCTCATTTCCATTCTCATCACTATCATCTCTAATGTTCTCATGAGTGGAAGATTTAAGTGCTACCCCTACTTTCTTTGAAGAGACTTCATTTCTTTTCAATTTCATTTCATATGTAAGTAGGGAGCCCATAAGCTCATCTAGAGACAAGGTATTAAGATCCTTAGACTCTTCTATTGCGGTTACCTTTGCCTCTCAAGATTTTGGCATGCTATTCAAAATTTTCTTAACCATTTCTACATTGGAATAGGTCTTGCCTAAGGCCTTAAGTCCATTGATTATGTCATTAAACCTAGTAAACATATCACTTATGGACTCATCTTCTTTCATCCTAAAAAGTTCATAATCATGTGTGAGCATACCTACTTTGGTTTCTTTAACTTGATTTGTCCCTTCATGTGTAAGGCTGATTTGTCCCATATTTGCTTGGCATTCTCACATAGGGAGACTCTATTATATTTATTGGGACCTAATGCATAAAAGAGAGTGTGCATAGCCTTGGCATTCAATTGTGCCAATCTCATGTCATTTGTGTCCCACTTATCCTCACTCTTAGGGACATCTTTTCCATTTATTTTCTTCATTGAAATTTTGGGACCATTAAATATTACTCTCCACACTTCATAGTCATTTGATTGCACAAACAACATCATCCAAATTTTTCAATATGAGTAATTTTCTCCATTGAAAAGTGGAGGTCTAACTAATGAGTCATTTATGATCGTTTTGCAGGATGGATATTAATCCAAATCAATCTCAAGCCTAAGCTCTGATACCAATTGTTAATTCTATAGGCTAAACCGAGAGGGTGTGAATCGATTTTGTGGTACTCTTAGGTTTGTTTTTTGATTCTTCTAAATTCTTTAGCCTATGTTGAAGTTTCCTAAGTGCTCTAGGCTACTCAAGTATGCAATATAAATTCAATTCAACAATCACAATATAAATGCAAATAAGTAAAAAGAGTAAGGAAAGAGAGATGTACACAAATGATTTATAGAGGTTCGGCAACCTTGCCTACGTTCTCTACCTTGAGACGCTCCAAAAGGTTTTCCCAAATCCACTAACTTGAATTTGTATTACAATTCCACTTTTTGCAGGCTCAAGAGAAACCACCATCTTTTTCTAAGGCTAAGGCTAAAGAGAAACCTCCCCTTTACAAGGTGTGTTTGTGTTTACAAGGAATGCAATCAAAGAGAGGCCTCTAGGTAGACAAGTGATTAAAATGGTTAATCACAAGAGAAATCCTATATGATATTTGTGCTATGCTATACAAAGATGATGAGTACGATAGAATATGAAGACTTTGTAGCACTTGTGATTTTGATAGGCTTGAGGAAGATGGAAAAGATGAAGAAAGATGTTGCTCAGTTGTTCCTCTTTCTTCCTTGAGCTTCCAAGCCTTTATTTATAGTCCCTTGGATGGTTTCTAAACGTTGGTAGGAGCCAAAATTGAATGTAACCGTTGTATCTCACAAAAACTAGCCGTTGGAGTGCATTTTCGAGGTAGGGGATCGATCCTATGCTTCTTTGCAAGCTTCCAAGGCATTCTGCCATGAAGGGATCGATCTCTTCCCTTAGGGGATTGAACACATGCTTCCTTTTTGCTTGCTTTTACTTCTTGGGAGCATTCTGCCATTCGTGGATTGATCCCTCAACATGGGGGATCGAACCCTCATGCTTTTCCTACACTTTTCTGGGATAATTTGGGTTAGAAATGATGTGGACTTTGATTTTAATTCATCCCAAAATATTTTAGAATTTTGTGGGACTTTTTCTTAACTTTCTCAACTAAAGAATTAATGTAAAAACTTGTTAAGTAATTTTCTAAAGTTGTGTTCAATATGTTCTTGAGAAAATTACTTAATGATGATATTCAAAATCATTTTGTAAAATGTTAAGACCAATAAGAATATGCAATTAAATCATGGTCTTAAACTTTGATATGTAGACTTGAAGTGGTTTGAGAAAATCATATGATTGGTAAGGCAAATTTACATTATAGAGTCAAACACTTAATATTACTTAAGTTTTTGTCATTTCAAAATACATATGTTAATTTAAAGCTAACAAAAAGCTTTGACCAACCAAACTAACTTGGATTTATGTGATCCAATACAATTTAGAAAGCTTAGGATGTCCACTTTAACTCTTATTGAGACTTCATCCTCATTCAGCAGCTGATAGGAGGTGAAATTATCAAGATACCCTTAATTATCTAGAAAATTTCAAAACTATCATTTTAGCTAAAATTGCTCCCATAGCTCATTTTTGCTACCTAAAACATATAATAAACATTAGCAAGCTCATTTTGGCAGAAAATATACCTAAAGATTAATTATAAAGGCATAAGATAACGCATTTTATTTTCTTATTAATGTAAAACGGATCAAAGTCTGTTGACCAGTCCATTAAACCCGCAAATTTTCCTAAGGTCACATTTTCATTTATAGGTCCATTTAAAGACAGGCATAAATGGGCTTGATCCTATTAACCACCAATTTGCACAAACCAGTCCACACAAACACGGACTGATCAACGAATTGAGGCTCATCACCAATTTACAGATCATGGTAACCTTATCCATCCCATCTAACTCCAACCCGTTACCTAACCAAGTCCAACCAATTTGGCTACCCAAAGGCCCGAAATCTCAAGCCTAGTGCATTGTACATTTGCCTAATGCCCAAGTTTAGCTTACCATTCCCCATCCCAACCCAACACAACACTATCCTCTCCCTAGTCCCTCACCTCACTAATAATTATATAAAATATAGAATTATTTTGATTTTATTTCATGTCATTTTGTTTAATTCTTGAAAATTTTATTAACTTTTTATCCTAAATTTTTTATTTATTTTCATGTGTAGGAAATTCAAAGGAAATTGGTAAAATAGTGTTTGAAACCCTAAAACCCATATCATACAAGAACACGAAACCTTAAATCATCTTAAACCTTAAACCTAACCCTAAACCTTAAAAATGAACATAAACCCTATAAATATTCACCCCACTAAACCCACACATACTACCCCATGCAAGTCACTAAAACCTTGAGAGACCTATCCAAATCTTAACCCACGTGAGCTATACATACACGATGCTTGTGACCCTCAAGCCCATGCAACCAACTTCATTTTACCAAACTTCATGTATTTTCTACTGGGAAGAGGTCATGTACTCAATACATACAAGCCAAGAGCAAACTAGTCAAAGGAAGAGTTTGAAGACAATAGGAGTTTACCAAGTCAAAATATTTTCATGAAGGCTTCAATGATCAAATCAAAATCTTATCCCCAAGTGTAATAGCCATTTTGAATTGAATTTTAAATTTCTAAAGATGGAAGTCCTCATGTAATTAAGAATCTAACACAAGCACACTTATTGACCTATAAATACAGCCTTAGCCAAGAAAAAGAGATCATTAACCGAGTTTAGTTTACTCCTTTTAGTTGTTCCTTTTCATTTAAAATCCTCCTTGTAGCTTTAGTTCTTATGTTAATTTTTTTCGGCTTTAGTCCTTATTTTAGTTTCTTTTGAACTATTTTTTCCTCAAGTGTAATGTTTTCAATTTCTATTTTAAATAAAAGCTCAAATCCATTCCCTTCAAGATCCTCTATAAATTCTATTTAAAGCCATTTTTGTTTTAGTAAAATAAATTCCTGCTGTGGTTTATTGTTTCCACCTTCAATTGCGATACTGTTGCATCCTTTCCTTTGCTAGTTTTAGTTTAACTTTTGGTTTAGCTTTAGTTCAAAGCCGTAGGTGAGTTACTAGTGGGTGAAGCTGTTGTTGTACTTCCTAACTGTTGCTGGATGATGTAGCTTTGCTTTAACTTCTACGCGGCATTAGACTACATCATGTTCTGTTTTGGTTTACTATTAAATCCTATATGATTTCGCTTTGCTATTTATTACTTTAAATCCTTTTATATTTGTTTTGTTTTGCAGAGTAATACTATTGTAAGTTGTTGAATCTTTCCCTACTTTATTTAGGGAGGAGGAAACTATTACTACCTAGAATGATTTGTGTTCCTTTTTTTGCATCCTGCTTAACATTTCTATTTCTTGCCATCATGTGTTCATCTTTCTGCACTTAATTTCTATCGATTCTTTTTCAAGTTTCTTTTGCTTTTCTTTTCTATTTTGCTGCTTTAAGTTTTTTTTTCTATGACTCTTTGTTATGTTCTATTTCTGTTTTTATCTTCTGGTTTTTACTTACTTTTCTATTTAACATGTTTTGTCTTGCTGTTGGTTTGCTACTATGCTGCTGCATTTTTGGACAAGTTATTGTTTATGTGAGAGGATGAAGGTGGTTATAGGCTGGAAGAAGGACGTAGCTACTGTTACTAAGTAGAAGTTTCTATTGTGTGCTACTTAGTTGCTTATTTATGCACATTGAAGGTTCATTGTTGTGTGAATAGGTGTGTAGTAGTGAAGGAAGGTGGTTGATGCTCCTTTTGGTTCAAGCTCTAATGTGAGGAAGAAAAAATGAAGCTACTGCTTATTGGCTGATGCAGGAGCATGGAGATGTGACTATAAATTTATGAGTTGTCCATGGGTGAGATAGCTGCAAAATGTGGTTGACATGAGGTTGCAACTACAGCGGAAATGCTACTTACTCTAAATTTTTCCAACAAAACCAAAACAAAGCATCAACAAACTAAAAACTGAAAACATAAATAAAGAAAGAATGAAATTAATGAAAAAAATAAATTTGCTGAGTTAAAGTCATCAATTGACTTTCTCTTTCAATCTCTTTAAGATTGCTAAGCCTAAAAACTGTTGGATTATGCCCTTAGAACCATTCATTAGATGATTGACTTTGGCATTTTTTTATGTATCATGACATTTTATTTATCATAGTTCATTATTATATTTGTCTTATAACTGCGTAATATAATCTTATATAATAATGTCCTTAGAATAATAATAACACACTATTCTTAAAATATCCCTAGTCAAGTATTATTGTGAACAAGGATAACGATGATACGATAAGACTAGTATGTGGTTGACTGATGACCATTGTCATGGATATAGGATATCAAGTCATCACATAGGTACATGTTAGAGAACTATGTACTGGATCGACCCTCCATGAGAACGCTACATGGATTGTTATATGAATGTCATAAGCGATTCTCATAGTGATGATGGTGTATGTGATCCTTTGACTTGAGATCATCAGAGATCCCAACATAGAGAATTGCATACTTTAATGCTGCTAGATGTCATTCGTAACAGGATGGACTATAAAGGTAGTAATTGGGTATGCCTTGATCTATGTAGAGGGATGTTGAGTGATCAAGATAGGATTTATCCCTCTTATATAACAAGAGTGATGTCTTGGGCCCTTTGATAGAGTGAGACTAAGAAATGCATGGCCGTGCTCGAATAAGTCAATATGAGATATTGATTTTATTTGTTTAATTAGTCTACTCAGGAATCAAGAAACGCTGATTAGACTATACAAGTGTGACACATTCCATGACTTGTGTCTAATCAAGACATCATAGGATAAAGGGATTAAACTACACGGTAACATCTATCACGAGTAAGGTTATGTCGAGTCATTGACATTCTCGTTACATGGGTAGCAATGATGTGTTGCTAGATACCGCTCATTGCCTGTGACAATTTTGTCATTACCATTGTTTTGAGAACCTATTGGGTCGCACACTTAGAACGGATCAATGAGGAGCTTAATTAATCCTATTCTGAATTGGATTAAGGATATAACTAATCCTATTCTGAATTGGATTAGGGATATAACTAATCCTATTCTAAGTAGGATTAGAGTTCTGTTTGGCAGTAAATTTTAGGGTAAAATTTACTGCCTATAAAAGGGATGTTTTTCTAAAACATGGCCGCACTTTTAAAAAACAGAAAACAAAAAAAAAACATTCCTTTTAATCGAAGCTAGCAATTCGGTTATAAGGAATTAAAAAGCTCTTTAAGGCTTCTGATCGTGAGACGTTCAAGAGTCGTGAGATCCGTTCGTGTGGATACCGTAGAGGCAGGAACGAAAAGTTGCTGCTTGTGACTCAACCAACGACAGAAAATTCAGAGAAAACGTCAGGTAAAATCTCGAAACCCTAATCAGGCAACTCTCCGAATCGATCTTGGTGGAGGCCGAATGATTTAAATTCCGCTGCGTGTTGTTTCGGTTTCCTTCAAAAACCACATTACCTCTTTTATGCAATTTGACCATGAGTCATTTTATAGGCATAAGAATGCTAGAAGACATACTTAGACGATAATCACATCATGGCTGTCCTTAGTGTCTGCAAATCTAAACCTTCTATAATGGCCTTATGCACCAGACTAAAACCACAATAAATGTCTTCTCTAGAGGCACACCTATGGGGAAGTCAATATAATAAGTCTATAAGCTGTTAGAAAAGATGATCGCTAATAATTATCAATGGTCACCAGAACGTAATGCTAGGAAGAACGTTAGAATCTATGAATTGGATGCCATTTCTATCCTAACCTCTCAATTAGCAACCTTAACTAAGATGGTGGAAGCCTTAGGAATGCCAATGGAATCCTAATCCGTTGCTAGCAATAGCTTTAAAACCGTGAATTTTGTTGCCCAACCATTTAGGCATCAAAATGACCCTTACTCAAACACCTACAATCTTGGGTAAAGCAATATCCCCTTGCTTTTAATGCCCCATATCCATCGATGCAACGAACTCATCCTAACTAACCACCTTAATACCTTCTTGTGGTAGAAAATAAACCCTCCTTAAAGGAGATGTTCTCAATAATCCTACAAAACCAAGCTACACCTATAAAGACTTAAATAGGATAGGTAGCTAATGCACTTAGCCAACACCTTTAGGGACCATCCCTAGTATTACCGAGTCAACAACTAAGAGGTCGGGCAAGAAGTAGTGTTTGTTTTTATTCAAATTGCCCTTAGCCTTCTCTCTTCCCTCAATTTCCAGAGCTTTTCTCTCCAACTAAGCCGAATAAACCTAAAATTTAGCAGTGTTTCCACTATGTCGCTGCTTTGAACTTCCTCACAAGTTTTTGATCATTGCCGATCACCACTGTTTTGAATATCGGAAACACAAGAAAATCCAATTATACACTTCTAAATCTCCTCTACCAAGATCCTGACCCAGATTTCTCAAAAATCTTCTTAATTTTTGTAAATCTAAGAAAAAAATCAAACCCTTTTCTGCCAACAACTCCGCTTAAATCTTATACCCAAAAACGAAACCAACACCAAAAATTTCTTTCCTAAAAACCTTAATCCTTCCCCAAAAACCAGTGGCGAATTTAGGATTTCAAATTAGGGGGGTCAAACTAAAATAAAATCTATAATTTGAATTTTTTTATTTAATATATAATATATTATTATTATTTTAGCAAAAAATTAAAAAATATATTTAAAATATAATATTTCATATATAAACATAAACAATATACACAAAAAGTTAAAGTATTAAAATAAAAAATATAATTATTAAAAATAGAGGAAAGTCAAATACTTTTATTTAAAATTGTGCTTAATGATGTTTCGTAAGCGAAAGTTTCAATATATTGTTTTTCAATGTAAAGAATAAAGATTATCGACAAAAAACTTTTTTTCTATTTTGTTTCGAAATCTTGTTAACAATTTACATTGTTGAAAATTTTTTTTTAAATGATACTATAAAAATCGAAATGGTCAATATATAATCAATCAATCTATCAATGACAAAATATACGTTAACTTAATCATCACAATCACAAGTTAATCTAAAAATTAATAATAAAAAACTTGAACTATATTAATTAATTATTTCTTTTAAAATTTAAGTTATATTTTGTATAATAATATTTATTTAGAGCATAAGACAGATAAATAAGTGAAGTTAAAATATTTTTATAAACTATAACAATAAAAAAATGCTTAACTAGTTTTTTAACTTATATCTAACGTCCAAAGTTTAAATTAATAACATGTATAAAATAAATTAATAAAAACCAAAACCTAATATTTTCTTTCCTTATATAAAATGATATTAATACTCTTTGCAAATTTGATAATTGATTTTTTTTTCTTAAAATTTAAACTCTTATAATAATAAAAATTGTACTTTTATATTTCTTAGGATTTACGGGGGAGTGAGGAAACAATTTTATTTTTGAAAGGGCCACTTCTAGATTAAATCCTATAATATATACATTCAATTAAAGATTATAAAAAATCTTGGGCATGGCCCCCTTTTTCTTCAATGTGGATCCGCCATTGCCAAAAACCTAAACTTCTTGCCTCATAATCATAAAACCAGACTTGCCTAAAAGAATTTTATGTTTACATTTTGTGGTTTCTGTTTTGAATAATCTCGTCTGTGTATGTGGGTGTTCTTGACTAATTTGTGTATATTCTAACTTGTATATTGTGTGATTATTAGTTCTACATATCGATGAATGGCTAGCTATTGATGATTTTTTTTTTGCTATATGTTGGGTGTTACTGAGCTAATTGCGGTGTGTTTTGGAGGTTATTTATGGGTTGTTTATTTCCAACTCTACTAAAACCTAGACACTAATTTCTTCTTGGTCAATCCCCCTTTAATTCCTACTCGATGCTGAATTTAAAGATTATTACTTATTTCGGTCAAGTTAGGTCTCTTTGATTGATTTCATCCAGTTCGTGAAGATGAATTATCTTATTTTTTTTAGAATTTATTTGTGGATTTATCCAAGTTTTTTTGTATAATCTGTTGCTCAATTTATCTTGTAGAAGATCAATTTCGCGTCAAATTATTTCTTTTTCTTCATTGATTTTCTTGATATTTTTCTTTTCTCATTTTTTTCAAATTAAATAATAAATAAATAAATAAATAGTAAGAAAACACAATAATAAAATCTAAATCTAAAATTTGATTTGACTATTTAATTTGGTCATTAAGGTTCAAAATACAATTCAAGGTCCAAAATCAGATTAAAATCTTGAACTCGAATAGCATACTCAATTTAAAAAATTTAATCCACCAAACAACTTCAAAGAAAAACGTATTCCGTATAGGATAGAGAATCAATCTTATTTTGGAGTTAGAATAAAAAAAAAATAATGGACTCAAAGGGTATTGCCCAAGATCCACGGACAAAAATTGGATGTCTACAAACACGATAGTGAATTCATCAAAGAGAAAAAATTTTATCATGTAAGCATCATAGTTATTAAATCGAGATACGTATTGTGAATGAAAATTTTATTTTTAAGAATCGAGTATTGAGTATCATATCGTATTGTAAGATACGATAAATAATTTTAAAATTAATTATAAATAATATATATATACACGTAAAATAAATAAAAACTAAAAAAGTATTATACATGTTAATAAGATTAAGTTTAGGATAAAAATGGAATTATGGCCAGCCGAGGTGGACCTCGAATTAATCATCTGTTTTTTGCATATGATTCTATTTTGTTTGCTCAAGCGTGCCATTCGGATGTGTCAGCTATCCAAGAGGTGTTGTACAGGTATGAAGCTTTTTCAGGGCAGCAAGTTAACTATTCCAAATCATCTCTATTTTTCAGTACTGATGAGGGATATTTAGGCATAAGGGCATTTCGGTCCTTCAGCATCTGTGGTCGATTTGACCTCACTAGAACCTCTCCAGAGCTGACACCTGAACATGCCAGCTCTGCCATCATCATTACAATGGAAGCATAGCTCGGCCCCTGACGCGCCGGTCTCCATCCAGGTGTCATCGGCTACCTCGGGACCGACCACTCTCCTAGGGAATCAGCGTACACGTGAACACCTTGGCGGGAACCTGACGGGGCATCCATCAGCCGACCTGTATCATGAAACTGACAGGTCAGCGCCTTACTATTCGACCACGTTTCTTCCACCTGTGCCGAGGTTGGAGGCTAAGCGTGAAGTACTTTGCCTATAAATAGCCCCTTCATATTCACACCAGGGGTGGAATCTAACTCTCCCGAAGCTCTGCCATTCTTGACAACAACATTTGGCGCGCCAGGTAGGGGACCACTCTAAGGTTGTTGTCCAGAATGGCACCCAGAAGGAGAGTTGCAGAAGAGGAGGAACCAGTTGCGTCGGTCAGTCCAAACACCACACCCGACGACCAACCCAACCAACCAATCCAAAGGCCACCTCCCACAGCTGAACAATTCTATCAGCTCTCCCAACAGTTGAAAAACCTTACCGAATTAGTCCAGGCTCATGTCCTCACGCCCTCACCAACCCAAAAGCCCCCGTCGAGAAATGACACCGATCAACCTGACCTTTCCCAAACACCCTCACCACCAAGAGAAGAGGTAAGCGCTAGTACCTCTTCCCAACCAGAAATAATGGAGAAAACCAAAACCAAAACCCAACAGAACTTCCCCGACACCAAAAGAAGTCACCGAAATGCCTCGCTCTCAGCCCCCATGTCCCAAAACCACACTCATGACCGGTTAGAAGCAAGGATGGAAGCGATGGAGAAACAGATACTAGAGAGAGAACAAATCCACATAGACGAACTGAAGCTGCTGGAAACGTCGCCATTCCTAGAAGAAATCGACCGCGCCCAGCCCCCTAAGGGCTTCAGAATGCCCACGATAGAGGCGTACGACGGTACAACCGATCCCTTTGACCACTTGGAACTTTTCCGCGCTAACATGTCCATACAGGGAGCGGACGACCCGTTGATGTGCAAAGCGTTTCTGGCCACTCTCAAAGGAGCAGCTCGAGCATGGTATTCCGGCCTGGCTCCCCGATCTATCGGCTCTTTCAAAGAGCTTGGTCATTCATTCTTAACTCACTTCATCAGCAGTAGACGAGCTAAGAAAACTACTCTGAGCTTAATGGCAGTTAAGCAACGGCCTGAAGAATCACTGAGGGAGTATGTAACAAGATTCAACGCCGAAGCATTGCAAGTCAAGGACTTGGAGCAGTCTGTGGCAGTAGCCGGCCTCATGAATGGCCTTACGGACGACGAGTTTCATTTTAAATTTTCTCTCTCTCTGGAACCCCCTAAAACCCTTCCTGAGCTCTTGCACAGAGCAGAGAAATACATCAACGCCGAGGAAACCATGTCGGCCAGATTAAGCACGGAAGACCATAAAGATGACCCACTAAGCCACAAAAGAAGGGGGAGAGAAGACGAGAAAGACAGGGGAAGCAGGAAGTTCGGTAGACTAAATGGCCACCAGGCCAGGAAAAGCCCAGAAAGAAAGGGCTATCAAACTTATACTCCCTTAAACACTACAAGGGAAAGGATTTTAATGCAAATTGGGAAGGACCCTCAGCTCAAGTGGCCAAGGCCAATGAAGCCAAACCCACAAAGGGTTAGAACTAAGAGGTGTGCGTTCCATCGAGACCACGGCCACACGACCGAGGAATGCACTGACCTCATGAATGAAATAGAGAACCTAATCAGAAGTGGTCGCCTGAAAAGGTTCGTCCTAAATGAGACGAGGCAAGACTTCAGAAGAGGCGGATACCAGCAAAGGAATTTCAACAACCGGCCTCGAATAGGCTACGGAAGACCTCCACCAACATGGAATGAGGGAAAAGGGGGCAGGGGCAGAACCGAAATGAAGAGAGGACCGGAGGAAATACAAACAGGCCAACAGCAGGGATAATCAACGTCATAATAGGGAAACCATCGGCTTTCACAAGAAAAAAGGTCGGCCAAACAACCATCATGGCCATAGGCTCCTCGGTCAAGAAGCCCAGATCTTGGAAGGACGAGCCCGTATCCTTCTCTGCCAGGGATCTTGAAGGTATAGAATTTCCCCACGAAGATGCAATAGTTTTCAGCGCAGTCATTTACAACCACGTGGTAAGAAGGATTTACTTCGACAACGGAAGTGCCGGAGACATCCTGTATTACGAAACACTGAAGAAAATGGGGATCAATGATGATCGGCTAAAGCCGCATCCGACGCCACTGGTCGGGTTTGGCAATGAACAAGTCCCTGTGATCGGCACCATAGTCCTTCCGCTAACAATGGGTACGGAGCCGAGGACAGTGACGGCAATGGTAGAATTCATGGTGGTTAAAGTCCCCTCCGCCTATAATGCCATTATTGGCCGACCCAGCCAAATGCAGATGAGAATGATCGGATCAGCTCCGCATCTAAAAATCAAATTCCCAACCCCTCATGGAACGGGAGAAGTCCAAGGAGATCAAGTGACTGCCCGACGTTGTTACATGACCGCAATAAAAACAAAAAGAAAAGCCGAGGAGGCCATGGCCATAGAAGTACCCGACCAGCGACCCGAGCAAGGACGTGGCCGACCACAACCAGCCGAGGACCTCATCAACGTCTCCTTCGACCCAGAGGACCCCACCAAGCTAGTACAGATTGGTTCAACTCTGGAAGGAAAAGAAGAGTTGGTACAGCTAATCAGAAAAAATGCCGATCTGTTTGCATGGAGGCCTGAAGACATGCCAGGGGTAGACCCAAGTGAAATCGTCCACCGCCTTAACGTGGACCCAGAAGCCAGACCAGTGAGACAGAAGAAGAGATGTTTTGCAATCGAAAGACAAGAGGCGATCAACGAGGAAGTGACGAAGCTCCTTCGAGCAGGATTTATCAGGGAGGCCCACTACCCGGAATGGTTAGCCAACGTAGTAATGGTGAAAAAGCATAACGGAAAATGGAGAATGTGCGTTGATTTCACCGACCTTAATCGGGCTTGCCCAAAAGACAGCTTCCCTCTACCAAATATCGACAGATTGGTCGATAATAGTGCCGAACAAGGGCTACTGAGCTTCATGGATGCCTACTCCGGGTATAATCAGATCAGAATGCTCGAAGAGGACGAGGAGAAAACCGCATTCATCACAGAAAAAGGAATATACTGTTACAAGGTTATGCCTTTTGGGCTAAAAAACGCTGGTGCCACCTACCAGAGGCTGGTCAACAAGATTTTCAAGGAGCAAATCGGAAAGACCATGGAAGTCTACGTGGACGACATGATCGTAAAAAGCAAGAAGGTCGGGACACACTTACGAGACCTGGAAGAGGCCTTTGAGGTCCTCAGGAAACATAATATGAGGCTCAACCCCCTAAAGTGTGCCTTCGGAGTAACTTCGGGAAAATTCCTAGGCTTCATGGTCAGTCAGCGAGGCATCGAAGCTAATCCAGAGAAAGTACAGGCCATTCTAGACATGAAACCGCCGACCTCAGTAAAAGAAGTGCAGAGGCTCACTGGTAGAATAGCCGCCCTCAACAGGTTCATGTCAAGATCAGGCGATAAATGCATTCCATTTTTCAAAACGTTGAAGAACGTACGAGAGTTCAGGTGGACCGAACAATGTCAAAGAGCCTTCGAAGAACTCAAGGCTTTTCTCTCCTCCCCACCAGTTCTGTCCAAACCACGGATCGGGGAAATGCTATACTTATACCTGGCTGCAACTGATCAGGCAGTGAGCTCAGTATTGATAAGGGAAGAGACCGGGGCGCAAAGGCCGGTATACTTCGCCAGCAAAGTACTACAAGGGGCTGAGCTCAACTATCAGAAAGTGGAGAAGCTCGCCTATGTTCTTGTCACTTCGGCCAGAAAACTGAGGCCCTATTTCCAATCACACCCGATCACCGTCTTGACCGATCAACCACTCAGACAAATCCTCCAAAAGCCAGAACTGTCAGGAAGGCTAATTAAGTGGGCAGTGGAGCTCAGCGAATATGATCTGCAGATTAGACCTCGGTCATCCCTCAAATCTCAAGTGCTTGCTGATTTTGTGGTGGAGTATGTGTCAACAGAACAAGCTACACAAAGAAGTCCGGAGATGGAAGAACCAGAGGAAGAGAAGGCATGGAAGCTTTATGTGGATGGATCGGCAAATAGCAAGAGTAGTGGGGCCGGACTAATCCTAGTCAGCCCGGAAAAGGTCAAAATACAGTATGCCCTCAAATTCAACTTTAGGGCAACAAACAATGAGGCTGAATACGAAGCACTCATCACGGGGCTGAAGTTAGCAAAAGAGTTGAAGGTGGAAGAGCTAACCGTCTTCAGTGATTCCCAATTAGTGGTAAACCAGGTGAACAAAGAATTTGAAGCCAAGGGAAAAGCAATGATTAAATATTTGGAAAAGGTCGGACTTCTACTCTCAAATTTCAAAAAATACAAAGTGAAACAAATTCCAAGAACAGACAACACTTTGGCCGACTACTTATCCAAAATGGCCACAGGTTCCAACCTGGGTCTTATGCCAGGAGTTATAGTGGAGGTAGTGGAGCAGAAAGCAATAGCCAACGAGGAAGAGGTAGGCCAGATCGTAGAAGAGGCAGGGTCATGGATGACCCCATACATAAGATTCTTGACTACAGGAGAAGAACCAGAAGATCGGACTCAAGCCAGATCCATGAGAAGGAAAGCCCCAAGATACACCCTCATTGACGGAAAACTTTACAAAAGATCATTTAGTTTGCCTTATCTTAGATGCCTAAGCCCGATCGAGGCAAACTACGTTTTGAGGGAAGTACACGAAGGAATCTGTGGAAATCACATCGGCCCTAGAGCCCTCACACACAGAGTGCTAAGGCAAGGTTACTACTGGCCCACAATGCATAAGGACTCAGTCGACTTGGTAAGAAAATGCAACAAATGCCAAAGGTTCGCACCGATCCAACATGTTCCCTCGAACGATCTCACCTCGGTCACGAGCCCTTGGCCATTCATGCAGTGGGGGATGGATGTGCTGGGACCCTTCCCACCAGCTACAGGACAGAGAAGGTTCGTTCTTGTCACCATTGACTATTTCACAAAATGGATTGAAGCCGAAGCCCTCGCAAATACCACAGAGAAACAAGTTCAAAATTTCTGTTGGAAGAACATCGTCTGTAGATACGGGCTTCCAAAGGCAATTGTCACCGACAACGGAAAACAATTTGATAATCCAAAATTCAGGACTTGGTGCGAAAACTTGGGCATACAGCTGCGGTTCACGTCGGTAGCACATCCTCAGGCCAATGGGCAGGCCGAGGCGGCCAACCGAACAATCTTGGAAGCCTTGAGGAAAAAGTTGGATGACAAAAAAGGGGAATGGGCCGACCTATTACCCGAGGTCCTCTGGGCACTGAGAACCACGACAAAAGTCCCCACGGGGGAAACTCCATTTAACCTCGCCTTTGGGACCGAAGCGGTAATCCCCGTAGAAATAGGTATGCCAAGCTTACGTGTACAGTTGAACACCGAGCTCGGAAACGAAGAAGCCCTGAGAAACAATCTGGACCTCTCCGAGGAACACAGAGACCGAGCACTCGTCACAATGGCAGCCTACCAGCAAAGAGTAACGGGGTACTACAACAAGAAGGTTCGAAAGAAGCCGATCAGACATGGGGACCTAGTCCTAAGAAAGGTGGAAGCATCAAGAAAAGATACGGCTGGAGGAAAACTGGCCCCAAACTGGGAAGGACCTTACGTGGTTAAAGAGGTAGTCCGCACAGGAACGTACAGGTTGAAGGACATAGATGGCAAAGAAATTCCAAGGACTTGGAACGCCGATAACTTGAAGGTCTTTTACCAGTAATCAGCCGATCTGAATCCTTGTTACCCCTATTATCAGCTCAGCCAGCTCAGCTGGTCTTTTGTTAGCATTCCTAAGCTCATCTTAATTTTGTTCATCTCGCGTCAGCTCAGCCAACGTTTGGCCCTAAGATATGTAAACCATTCATGAGACAAAGTTGTTGAAAGGAAAGAGGCTGATCTTTCTAATAAAAGGATAATATCCATGAAGCATTACAAAAAGTTCCAATTTAAAAGAAATTCACAACGAAACACCAAAGTAAAAAGAAAATCAAACAGCAGCATCATCCTGAACCTCTGCCCCCACATCTTCAGTCTGAGCCAAGGTGGCAACAGTAGCCTCGCCGTCGGCACCCTCATCCTCGGCAGCCGAAGGTTAATACTGAACTGTCTTAAGATTTTCAAGGGAAATCATAGACAGGTCCAGGTCGGGATACACGTGACCGACCTCACTGATAGCCAAGGCAAAGGCACCTCTCACCCCTTCTGCGTTTGCGCGTTTTGCCGCTGCATCAAATTGTGGGGTATTCTGAAAATTGGCTAAGGCCTCCTCGGCCCCAAGGCGTCTGGCCTCGTCCTTGATCTCTTCAATTCGGCTCAGCTCTTGCTTTTGTTTTTCTACCTCAGCCTTAAGCTCGGTCAGCATCTGCTCGGACTCGCGCCCCTGGCCCTCCAGCTGCTCTACCTTCTTCGAAAGAGTGTGGCATTTCTCGCGATAGGAACTGTAATCCTTATGCAGCTTCTTCACCTGATCCTCGGCCCTTGTAGCGTGGGCCAGAGCAAGCCAAGCGTGATGAAGGCTGGCGTTGACGTTCACCGAACAAGGGGAGTTCATCTTATCCTTATCTGCGAAAAACAAAAAAAAATAAAAAATAAAAAACTGAGTACCACAAAAGAACTAAATAAGCAAATGTGAAGAAGAAAAAGCTGACCTGCCGGAGGGAGCATGGACTTGGCTAGTTTCCGCGCCACGGACGCGCTCTCGAAAGCACTATCCGAGGAGGCAAGTTCCACGGTAAGCTTGACATTTTTTGGGACCTCGGCTCCTGGTTCCGGAGTATCAGAGATGTCCTCCACACCTCGGGCCCTTTTGGGAGAGGGCTCACTCACCTCGGCCTCCGTGGTCTTCCTTTTCGACTTGGACTGTGATCGAGTTTGTCTGGACCGAGATGGAGGTGGTTGGCTGGCACCCTCAGTCGGAGGCTGAGCTGCAGGTCGAATGTAGTCGAAAATGTTGAAACGTCCAGACATATCTGCATAAAAGCGAATAGAGTTTAATAATCAGATCAGCCATTAGAAAAACTGGAACCAAAACCAACTAATTACCAGGTCGGTCTTGAGAGCCGAGCTTTGTCAAAACTTCGGCGGAAGTCAGAAGTTTGGCATCTAAGAGAGCCCTACCATAGTCTCTCAGCTTATTTATTTCGTGATGAGCTCTAAGCTCCTCACCAAAGATATCACTCATATCGTCAGCCCCCTCTTTCATTTTACCACGGCTATTAGTCACTTGCCACTCACCAGGGCTTATTAAACTAAAAAAATGAAGTTTCCAGATTTTATTTGATGAAGGTATATTACTAAACAGTTTTTTACGGAGACGAGCTGTTGTATAGTACCAGCTCTTATCTACAGGGCTGACCTTTATAGAGAAAAACGACTTGAATAACTTAAGGGTCAACGGAAACCCCAAACCCTCACACAAAACTAAAAAACCGACGATATGACGCCAGCTATTTGGAAGCAGTTGAGAAGGTGCTAAACCATAGAAGTTCAAGAGCTCAACCACGAAAGGATGAAGGGGAAATCTAAGACCAGAAAGGACGGCCTCCTTATAAACCCACAACCTGGATTTACCTCGATCCTGTGTGACCCTGTCGGTACCACGAGGTGGATCTATCCTAAACTCGGGAGAAATATATTGGTCTTGACATAGATCGGCGAAGTCCCTCCTTGTAAACAAGTTAGGACACGCCTCAGGAAGAGCCCCACCTTTCAGAGCCTTCATAACTGTCAAAGAAGCTTGACGAGAAGTGGAAGGCCTACCCTGAAGTTGCCCGAGGTCATGAATTTGAACCCCAGAAGCACGAAGGCTATCCTCTAAAGCCTGCTTCTCTTCATCTTGCATAGGCTGGAGCCACCAAAGTGCTTTAGTCCTACGTTCTAAAAAAGGCTCGGCCGAGGCCACGGTAGCCGAGGCCACAGAAGCCCTATCCTCGGACACCTCAGCCTGTTCGGCTTGATCGGCCTGCTCATCTTGACTATTTAATCCTAACCTAATCTCGAGCTCGCGAAAACTATCCGAGCTATCCCGGCTAGGAGGAGTAATAATCTCTACTGAAGAAGAAGACATAGGGAAGAGGACTTACCTAAAAAAGCTCAGACTTATGGGGGAAGCTGGGAGCGACCTGAAGCGAAACGAAAATCGAAGAGAAAGAGGAGACGAAACTTTGCTGAATGAGCAAAAATGAAGGAGACTCCCCTTTTATAGAAAATCCGCGGAAGGTAAAAGGTCACCTAGAGAACCAAAACGATCTCCTCGGGATACAGGGGGAAAGATCGCCCTTGGATGATCTTGGAATTATCCAGAGCATATCTATTCCTACGGTCAGGATGACTCCATCCTCGATTTAGCAGATCGAGGAAATCAGACTTTAATGTTTCTGACCGTTTTCTCAACCACTTCGTCCGGACCTAACTATGGAATCCCAAAAGACTAAAGTACTCCCCAGAATAATCAAACTATTCTTTTCTCAACCACTCAACCTCCCACCAGATAGCTCGGTTCCCCCGCATGTGCACCCGAGCTCTTCGACCCACACATGACGTCCGAGCTCTTCGACCTGCACACGACGTCCGAGCTCTTCGACCGAGCTTACGGACCGACTTCGGGGGGGACAGAATGATGAGGGATATTTAGGCATAAGGGCATTTCGGTCCTTCAGCATCTGTGGTCGATTTGACCTCACTAGAACCTCTCCAGAGCTGACACCTGAACATGCCAGCTCTACCATCATCATTACAATGGAAGCATAGCTCGGCCCCTGACGCGCCGGTCTCCATCCAGGTGTCATCGGCTACCTCGGGACCGACCACTCTCCTAGGGAATCAGCGTACACGTGAACACCTTGGCGGGAACCTGACGGGGCATCCATCAGCCGACCTGTATCATGAAACTGACAGGTCAGCGCCTTACTATTCGACCACGTTTCTTCCACCTGTGCCGAGGTTGGAGGCTAAGCGTGAAGTACTTTGCCTATAAATAGCCCCTTCATATTCACACCAGGGGTGGAATCTAACTCTCCCGAAGCTCTGCCATTCTTGACAACAACAAGTACTAATACAGATCCTACCACAAGAGAGATGGTTCAGAGTCTGTTGCATGTTTCTCATACGGATTCACCAGAGAAGTATCTGGGTTTGCCTGCTATAGTGGGTAGAAATCGAGCTCGCGCCTTTCGGAATCTTAAGGAGAGGATTATGGCAAAGTTATTTGACTGGAGTACCCGACATCTTTCCTTTGGTGGCAAGGAGATTTTCCTCAAATCTGTGATTCAGTCTGTTCCCACTTACGCAATGTCCTGCTTCCTACTTCCTCAAACTTTTTGTTCTGAACTCAATAGTTTGATGTCCAATTACTAATGGCATCAGAAAAAAGGAAGAAGAGGCATGCATTGGATCGGATGGCAGAGTATGTGTCAATCCAAATTTGTGGGAGGCATGGGGTTTAAAGACATGTGGTCTTTCAATAAGGCACTGCTAGCCAAGCAGGGTTGGCAATTGTTACAACGACCACAATCATTGGTGGCTGCGGTTTTATCAGCTAAATATTACCCTTACAAATCTTTTCTCGATTCAGACCTCGGCTATAATCCTTCTTTAATTTGGAGGAGCATCTGGTCTACTAAGGACATTTTGTTACCAGGCCTGATATGGCGGATTGGTGATGGAGAACAGGTAAATATTTGGACTGATCCTTGGGTCCCAAATTGTTTAACAAGTAGGCCACAACCATCAAGTGCTAATTTTGACGTTGATATGAAGGTCTCTAGTTTGATTGATCCCCAGAACCGCGAATGGAAAATTGGCATTGTTTAGGAGTTATTTGATCAACATTCGACTGCGTCCGTTCTTTCCATTGCATTAAGTCGTTCGGTTCACTCTGATTTGTTGGTTTGGAAGCTCAATTTGGATGGGGAATATACAGTACGGAGTGGCTATCGCTTATGGCAACCACATTCTAGTGATCGTCAGAACTCATCTGATGTCCAGTTATATAAGAAGATTTGGCACTTACAGGTGCCACCTAAATTGAGAGTTTTCGCTTGGCGACTTTGTAGGAGGATTTTACTGGTGTCCACTGTGTTGCTTTCTAGGAATATACAGATGTCACCTTTATGCTTTCGGTGTGTACAACATGATGAAACCATTGACCACGCATTAAAGGAGTGCTTCTGTGCAAGGGCTGTCTGGGATTTATGTTTTCCAGATTTGGTGGACACAATAGCAGTTCTGGATGACTGGTTAGTGGAGGCTCTGAAGGGGTGGGATACCACAAACTTACAGATGCTGGTAGTGATGTTATGGACCTTATGGAATGACCGGAATGAGGAATTGCATAATCACCAACGAAGACAACCATCTGCCTCATTCACCTTCATGCAACAGTATGTTGACGACTTACGTGCTTCAGAACTTTACAAAGGTACTCCTCATACACGTAAGCCTAAACAGTGTTGGAGGAAGCCACCTACAGGCTATGTCAAAGTTAATTTTGATGCGGCTATAGATGATGGTGCAAGGCTCGGTGGAGTGGGAATCGTGATTCGTGATTCACAAGGCTTGTTCTTGGGAGCGACTGCTAGGACTATCCCATGGCAAACTGATCCGACAGTTATGGAAACTCTTGCTGTATTTTTGGCTATTCAATTTGCATCGGATATGGGATTTCATTCTATCCAGGTGGAAGGAGATGCCCTTCGGGTGATCAATCAACTCAATGCCCAGCACCAAGATTGCTCAGTGATTCGATTCCTTATGGCAGATATTAAGGGATTACCCTCTAGTCTAGATCACTGTTCTTTTATACATGTATCACGTTCTGCAAACGAGTTAGCTAATGTTTTGGCCAATCATAGTTTCTGTTTTGAGGAGCCAATGTTTTGGGTTGAGCACAGCCCAACTATACTAAATAATGTATGAGTTTGTATATGATGCACTGACAGTGTATAGTTTCTATACATTGTCAATGCATCAGAGGTTGACACCTCATCAATAGGCACTTATTGGCAAATTAAAAAAATTTATTTATATTTGCATATAAGGGCCTATTGATGAGGTGTCAACCTCTGGTATATTGACAGTGTATAGAAACTATACACTGTCAGTGCATCATATATAAATCCATAATGTATTAGCTGCCGACAGCAGTCCATGATCTAATAAAGTCTGATTTACTTAAAAAAAAGTATATGATAAAAATAAGAAATATGATTGTTTTCAAACTTTTAACATACTCATTAATAGTATATATGTTTTTAAATAATATTTTTATATATTTTTTATTTTTAATTTACTAACTAAAGGTTTCATTTTTTTTTCAATATTTCAAGATCAAATTATATAGAGAATTTGTTTTTAAGTGTTTTTTAGGTTAAAAAACTATTAAAATTGCATTTTTAACTAATTAAGTCAAATAAGATTTTTATTGGGCTTGGCCAAATTTCACTATAAAGTATATTGGTGTACCATACGATACACATCGATTCACTTGTGTATCTATAGATACGCTACTGATTCATGATAAAATCGATTCTTTGTATCGATATGTATCAAGTTTATGGTAAATCGAATCGTATCGTACTATACGTATCGCGTATTGTACAATTTTGATAACAATGGTAAGCATTTGGAAGATCAACAAAAAATTCAACAACTCATAATTAGAATCAGAATGATTTTTGATGTCTTATAATCCTCCACTGAATGTTAAAATTCTATAAACCCAACCATAGATAGGCAAATTTATTAGTTTATTTGATTCTCATCTTCTCAATCTCATCCCATCCATAAGCAACTCTTTTCATAACCTAGTGATGGTGTTTTAATGTTTTTATAAAGTTTATGTTTTGTGTTTAATGTTGATGAATATCATTGAAATTTATGATTTAAATTAGTTTTCTTAAAAAGAGAAATTAGGTCTATAATTGTGTTAATTGTTAAATTTGTGTGTCATACAAAATTTAACTCTACTTATTTGATAATGAGCTAATCGTGTTGTGTTTAAGAGATTAGCATATTTAATTAATCGTATTAAACTCATATTTATGCATGTAACTATTAAAAAATTATATAAAAAATTAATTTAGGTCAATCTATATTTATTTCATTTAAATTGTACTACTCATCATCATTATCATCAGAGTTTTTATCTCAATAAATTGAGGTAGGATATGTGAATCAATATATGAATTTATCTTAAGTCGTTAACATCAATTCTCTTCCACCACTCATTTTTATCCAATGCAATGTGTTCTTCCAACTCTAATGCCGTAATATCTTTTCGAATGAATTCTTTCAAGTCTTTTTTTTGTTTTTTTTCTAGCCTTAACCATTTTTTCATCATTCATAGCCTCCACTCTCCTTATTAAAGCATCTACAAGTCTACATTGTATGTGTCCAAAACTATATAAATAACTTTCACTCATCTTGTCATTGATAGGGTATCACCTTAACCTTTCTACGGACATTTTCATTTTTCATTCTATCCTTTATTGTATATTAGCACATCCACTACAATATTCGTATTTTTCCTACACTCATCTTTTGTGTATGTAGTCTTTTAGTCCCCTAACATTAACTACCATATAACAATTTTGGTCTAACAAGTATCTTGTAAAACTTGCCTTCCAACCATACAAAAATTTCTTTATTGTGTAGCACACTTGTAGTGCCTCTCCACTTGCTCTAGCCAGCCTAGATTTTATGGGTCACATCACCATTAATCTCTTCATCCATCTATATGATCAATAATTGATATCAGAAATGATCTCGCATAGGTATCACCACCCCATTTAATGTCACTCTGTTTTGATCTTCCTCTTTGTTTAAACTAAATTTACATTCCATGTATTCAGCCTTCACTCTACTTAATCTGAACCCTCTTAATTCTAACGTCTATCTCCACATTCCCAACTTTGCATTGACCTCCACTCTAGTCTCATCACACAGGATAATATCATCTATAAACAACAAACACCAAGGCACCTTTATTGGATGGATTTTGCCAGTTCGTCCATTATTATAACGAACAAGAATGAACCTAGCATCGAGTCTTGATGTAATCCCATTGTGATACGAAATTCGCTTGTTTGCCCTCCACCTATCTTTCACATGTGTCATTGCATCTTCATACATGTCCTTAATTAGTTCAATATATTTCACAAGAACACTTCTCTTCATTAAGTATCACCATAGCACCTCCCTAAGCACTTTATCATATGCTTTCTCCATGTTTATAAAAACCACATGAAAATCTTTACCCAATACTCGCGAACCCTCCATAAGTTGCCTAAGCAAGTGTATAGCCCCCATATTTGATCGACCAAACATAAAACCAAATTGAATCAACAATATCCCTATAGTTTTCCTTAATCTATGTTCTATCACTCTCTCCTATTGTTTAATCATGTGACTAATTAGTTTTATGCCTTAATAGTTAGAGCAGCTTGGAATATCTCCCTTGTTCTTATAGAAAGGTATCAAGACACTTTTGCTTCATTCATCAGCTATTTTGTTAGTTAGCCAAATCTTGTTAAAAAGATTTGTCAACCACCAAACTCCTCCCTCTCCAAGACATTTCCAAACTTCAATTGAAATGTCATCAGGCCCAACAGCTTTCCTGGTTTTCATCCTCTTTAGTGTTTCTTTTATCTCTATCTCTCTGATTCTGTGCATAAAGCACTGATTCAAATACTCGAGGATATTATCCATATTTTGATTTTGTTTGTCATTCAATAATTTATCAAAATAATCACACCAATTTCTTTAATGTCATTATTCTTAATGAAAGTTCTTTGGTACTCATCATTGATACATTTCACGACTCCTAGGTCACAACTTTTCCTTTCTCTTGCTCTGCCAATCTATATATCTTTTTTCTTTATCCTTTGTGTTCAACTTGTCATAAATCTCTTTCACAACCTTCGCTTTAGCTTTTGCCACTGCCTTCTTTGCCTCTTTTCTAGCTAGCTTATATTTTGTAAAACTCTTTCCAGTGTTGTTTTTCTTCAAAATCTTGTAACACTCTTACTTAGTCTTTATAGCTTTTTTAATTAATGTAGTGCATACGTGCTATAACATTCAAAACCTCCCTCCTAGAACTAGTTTAACCAAAATAATCTTATCCAATTATCTCTTAACTTATACATCATCCTATGGTACTCTTTAGCTAGGATGACACCTACACTGTTTCAATCTCTATCTTTCGATATATATCAAAGTTTATACTGCCAATATGCTATCTCCCTAGCCTTCTCCTCAACCCATTTGATCTTTTGAAAAACAAGATGTGAACTCCACTTCTATTCATAACCTCACAAAGCATATGCTAAAGTGGTTTCCCCTTTCCTTTCCTTCTCCTACGTTGTCCTGATGTTTCTCCAGCCTAACTTTAGTTGAAAGCCTTATCCTTGTTTTAGCTTCAACTAACATATCCAATCAACCAAAAAAACCGTACCCAAACGCAGCCTTAACACTGCTGTTTCGAGCCCTTACACAACCTCTAAAATGGCCTTTTTCTTCCCTGTCTTCTCTCTCGTTTCTAGCCTCTTCAACTCACCATAAACACCAAGCCTCAAATCACCTAACTTAGCCTTGAAATAGCACCAACCGAAGCCCTGATCAAACCAAACTGTTAGCTTTAAATTGACATATATATTTTGAAATGACAAAAACTTAAGTAAGCTTTAATTTTTTAATTCATATTGTAAATTTGCCTTATCACACATGATTTTCTCAATCCATTTTCAAGTGATCATATCAAACATTAAGACCATGATTTAATGATACATCCTTATTGGTCTTAATACTTTATAAATGTTTTGAATATTTTAGAAAATCACTTGATGAATTTTTGGACCATGTTTTCATTAGAGAAAGTCAAGAAAAACTCCCACAAAAATGTCAAAGTGTTTTGGGTTGAATTAAAATCAAAAGCCATATCATTTCTAACCCAAAAATGTAGGAAAAACACATTCTGGAAGAATGGGATCGATCCCCTAAGGGAAGGGATCGATCCTTTTATGGTAGAATGCCTCCAAGGCTCAGAACGAAGCATGGGATCGATCCCCTATGGGAAGGGATCGATCCCTTTTCCCGAAAATAGCCTGTAACGACTAGTTTTTGTGAGACAACGGTCATATTCAAGTTTTGGCTCCACCCAACGGCTAGAATACATCCAAGGGACTATAAATAGAGGCTTAGAAGCTAAAGAAAGCAAGAGGAACTGCTCAAAAATTCTATTCATCATCTTCTTCATTTTCCTCAAGCCTCAACAACAAATCAAGAGCTACAAAGTCTTCATCTTCCATCATTCTCATATTCTTTGTATAGAATAGCACAAATTTGTATAGGCTTTTTCCTTGTGCTTAAACATTGTAATCACTTGCCTATCTAGAGGCCCTTCTTTGATTACACAATTTGTAAACACAATCATTCCTTGTAAAAGGGGAGGTTTCTCTTTAGCCTAAGAAAAAGAGGGAGGTTTCTCTTGAGCCTAGAAAAAGAGAGAGGTTTCTCTTGAGCCTTGAAAAAGAGGGAGTGTAATACAAATTCAAAGATAGTGAATTTGGGGAAAATCCTTGGGAGCGTCTCAAGGTAGAAGACGTAGGCAAGGTCGCCGAACCTCTATAAATCACTTGCATAAATTTCTCTATCCTTACTCTCTTTACTTATTTGCAATTATATTTGTGATTATTGTATTGAATTTGAATTGCATGCTTGCCTAGCTTAGAGAACTTTGAAAATATTCAAATAGGCTAGAGAACTTAGAAGAATCGAAAAAAGGGCATCAGGTTAGTTAAGAACCGATTCACCCCCCTCTCGGTATAGCCTATAGAGCCAACAATTGGTATCAGAGTTTGGGCTCGAGATTGATTTAGACTAATCTCTATCGAGCAAAACGATCATAAATGGCTCACTTGAATGTAGGCATACCCCTAGGAGAAGAGGGACACTCATTAGTTAGACCTCCACTCTTCAATGGTGAAAATTACTCTTATTGGAAAATTAAGATGATGTTATTTGTGCAGTCCAATGATTATGAAGTGTGGATAGTAATAGTTAATGGCCCTAGAATCCCAATAAAGAAAGTAGATGGAAAAGATGTCCCTAAGAGTGAAGATGAGTGGGACACCAATGACATAAGATTGGCACAATTGAATGCCAAGGCTATGCACACCCTCTTTTGTGCATTAGGTCCCAATGAGTATAATAGAGTATCCTTATGTGAGAATGCTAAACAAATATGGGATAAATTAGCCATCACACATGAAGGGACAAATCAAGTTAGAGAGACCAAAGTAGGAATGCTCACACATGATTATGAGCTATTTAGGATGAAAGAAAATGAGTCCATTAGCGAAATGTTCACTAGGTTTAATGATATAATTAATGGACTTAAGGCTCTAGGCAAGGCTTATTCCAATGTTGAAATGGTAAAGAAAATTTTGAATCGCTTGCCTAAGTCATGGAAGGCAAAGGTAACCACAATAGAAGAGTCTAAGGATCCAAATACCTTGTCTCTAGATGAGCTTATGGGCTCCCTTCTTACATATGAAATGAAAATGAAAAGAAATGAAGTGCCTTCAAAGAAAGTATGGGTAGCACTTAAGTCTTCCACTCATGAGGTCCTTGAAGATGATAGTGATGAGAGTGAAAATGAGGAAGAGAAGGAAATGGCAATGTTTGCCAAAAAATTTAATAAGTTTATGAGAATGAAAGAAAAAGAAAATAATAGGAGACATCAAAGAGAGGAGTCAAGTAGAAGAGAAAAGGACCCTTTACTGTGTTATGAGTGTAATGAACCGGGTCATACTAAGTTAGATTGCCTCTTACTTAGGAAAGAAAAGGATAGGAAACCTAGGAAGAAAGCATTTGTGGCTGCATGGAGTGATAGTGATAGCTCTGATGAGGAAAACGTAGATAATGAGGTAGCCTATTCATGCTTTATGGCCATTAGTGATGATGAGGCCAGTAGTAGCTCTAGTGAAAATAATGACTTTACGTTTGATGAGTTACAAAATGCCTTTAATGATTTTGCAAATGAATTTCAATGCATGAATTCTAAATATAAGAAAATCATTGCTAAATTAAAAGTAGAGAATGAAATATTATTAAGTGCTAAGCGAGAATTTGAAAAGAAATTAGAAGAGGCTAACTTAGAAGTAAATGAGTTAAATAAAAAGAATACAAATTTGCATAACTCATTTACTAGGTTTTATATGGGTCAACAAAAGCTAGATCATATGTTAGAGACCCAAAGAGCTTTCTTTGACAAAGATGGGTTAGGCTATAATGCTAAACAAAAAGAAACTCATCTAAAGAATTTTCTTGTGAGCAAAAATACTATGCATGATTTATCTCTTGCATGCTCACTATGCAATAGAATAGGACACTCTTCACAAGCATGCACAAATAGAAAAATCACATTTAGAGGAAGAGTTGTTAGACAAATGTGGGTACCAAAGCATGCAATTAATAATGATGATTTGAGTTTGAAATGGATCCCTAAAGGATCAAAAATTGTTAGTACTAACTCTCATGGACCCAAGAAAATTTGGGTACCGAAGCATGCTTGAAAATGTGTTTGTTGTAGGAGTGTTAGAGCATGGAGTTACAAAGAAACAATGGGGGTTTGAATGCTCTACACACCTCTATGGAGTTTGCTTGTGCCAATGAGAGAGAGGAAGAGCTTGAGGATCCACCCTTGGTAAGGTCACAAAAATTCTTCAAAGGATAGCTCAAGGTGGACTCAACAATTCAAGGCAAAGCATACTCAAGCAAAGGAGTTTTGTAAGTTTATATGCTATCTTTTCAAAACTCATAGGTATCAAAATTATTTGTTTGATTTAATGAGGCACTTGGTTGATGATTCTTGATGCATTGTGAGTTGAATGATTAAACAAAAAGGCATGAAAAAGATTTTTGATTGTTTGATTATAGTACTTGAGGCATTGAATGATTGAATGAAAAGCATGTTTGATGATTTTGAAATGACTTTGTATGATTGGAGCAAGTATGAGATGTGTTGATAATACATTGATATGCTCCAAAAATTGTTAAATATGTCATTTATGCCAAATGCTATGTCATGAGCATCAATGACAAATTTGTATGTTGGAAATCATGGCATGTTGTTCACAAGGTGTATGTTTTAATGATATATGTGCTTAAAACCTATGTGAACAAGTTTGTTTTGACATATTGGTGGTTTCCAATGCATTGGTTTTGCCAAAACATGCATAACTCTCAAAATGACCTCCTTTGAGGCCAAAAATGCATTTTATTGTGAAAATTCTTCCAAAATTGCAAAATCTTTTGTAAAATGGTTTTTCATTCATATTTTTCATTCATACAAATCCAAAATCATGTTTTACAAATGTTTAAACCCTTACTTGGACTTAAAATACTCAAAAACGAAGTTTTGGTACCTCAAAGGTTGGATTTTCTGTCAAAAACTGCAGAAACAGGATGAGGGATCGATCCCTCAACAAGCAGGATTGATCCCCCTTGAGCAGAATGCAGGAAATCTGCATTCTGGAGTTAAGGGTTCGATCCCCCTCCTCTAGGGATCGATCCCCCCAAGCCAGAAAGGGCTTTTCTGCACTTTTTCAACCAAAATTGAGAAGAACTTTTCATTGTTTTGATACTTTCTCTCTTCTCAACTTAAAATTCATTGTTTTAACTTCTTTTTGATGATCTTTAAACTATGAAAATTCATTTTTCATTGATATCATGCCTCAACTCCATCAATTTGTATCATTTCCAACAAATGGTATCATTTTCAACAATCAATATCATTTTTCTTGAGCTCACAAGTACAAAATCATTTTTCTTGTTGAAAACATTCATGAATCTTGAAATAATCTTGAAATATATTTTCAATGAATGCTTAAACATAATTTTGAAGAATTATTTCAAGAATTTATGGATATATTTGAGAATTTGATGAACTTGTGCATAATGAATATTCTTCATTCCTTTTGTTCATCTTAGTCAAGCATGCTTATAGGATTATGTTTCCTAGCTTGACTCAACTACTCCACACTAAGTTTCATGATAATTATACATCTAGTGGAAGAATAATTAAAACTTGACCTTAAGGATTGATTTCAAATGTAAATTCAACAATTGGTATAAGGTCATAATTTTCCTTGGCCTACAATGTGTGATGATAAATGGATCCTAAATGTTCAAATGCATGAAACTTTATCATCCATGTACTTAAATTTTTCTTATGGCCAAATTAGTAAAGAACTTGGGCTTTAATGACAACACCAACAATTGATATACATGCATTGTATCTTGATTGTTTTCATGTTGAACATGCATGTTTACTTAAGTTGAATCAATAATCATGCCTATGAGATGAGAATAGTTGTTTTCATGATATTATGTACTTAACCTCACTCATAGTTTATGGATTTTAATGAGAAAATATATTTTAGCTTGATAATATTGATTCACTTAGGTGAAGCCATTTTAGTTAAAATAGCATATACCCTCTAGAATGTTAAATAATGATAACAACTAGGGATATGGCTCTTAATTGATTAAAATAACAATTTTGAATTTTTCCTTGCTCATAATTGGTTAAGGACTTGAATTGGAAAATGAGCATAGGATTTTTGTGCTTGAAACCATGGAAGAAAATATGTTTGCTTGAATACTTTATTGTTGAATCTTCCATATGGTATAATTTTGTGAATATGAATATGGATTAATACTTTATGATAGTATGCTAATGTTTAATTAATCCATATGCATATTCGATGGTGTGTGATTGTGTTCTTGCATTTTTAGAATGATTATTTTCTTGACATGAACATACTACACATAAATATTGGATTCATGCAAAATGACTAAGTCAACCATTAGTAACAATTGGTATTAAGATTGAAATAACAATTAGTATCATTGGTAACCATATTTTCAATAACTGGTAAGCCAAATCTAAATTGCCAATTTGTATGAGCTTTAAATTGACAACTCTTCTCATGCTCTTTAGTTTGAAATGACAAATAGAGAAGAATTCTCGTAGGATATTTTTGCATGAAACACTTTTGTGCTAGAATTTGTGATTAATTGATGTATGATTTAATTCTAGACACAATATTTCTTGAGAATGATTTATGAGCACATGCATATGATATGTTATATAATTTCAGCTCATAATTATGATGTATTACAATGCACCTTAGTTGGACTTTAAAAAGAACAATTGATATACTTAGGTGCTTAATAGGATTGAAATGAGCAAGTCATAGACCTTAGTAGATAGTTATACACAACTTGCTTCATTAATTACCAATTGTGAACTTTTTGCAAAATCATTTATAAACAATTGGTATAGGATCATAAGTCATGTTCTTTGCATGAATATTTATTCTCTTTATGAACAATTGACTTATTTATTTGTGCTATGAGTCTCATGTACTAACATGTTTCTTATTGGATGGAGCATATTTTTATCTCTTCTCACATAGCCATGATTTTAGGGGGAGCATATCTTTTATTATTTTCCTTTCTTTTTGCTATGACAAAAAGGGGGAGAGATAGATATTAAAAGGGAGAGATATTAAGGGGGAGAGATAATGGGGGAAAATAGTTTGAAAATTCATTTTCAAAACCCATGCTTATATTAAGAGGGAGCTTTGTAAAATCCTGCTTTATTTGAGGGGAAGTATTTTATCAAAGAATTTTCAAAGCAAATTTACATTAAGTTTTGTCATATCAAAAAGGGGGAGATTGTAAGCTTTAAATTGACAAATATATTTTGAAATGACAAAAACTTAAGTAAGTTTTAATGTTTTAATTCATATTGTAAATTTGCCTTATCACACATGATTTTCTCAATCCATTTTCAAGTGATCATATCAAACATTAAGACCATGATTTAATGATACATCCTTATTGGTCTTAATACTTTATAAATGTTTTGAATATTTTAGAAAATCACTTGATGAATTTTTGGACCATGTTTTCATTAGAGAAAGTCAAGAAAAACTCCCACAAAAATGTCAAAATGTTTTGGGTTGAATTAAAATCAAAAGCCATATCATTTCTAACCCAAAAATGCAAGAAAAACACATTCTGGAAGCATAGGATCGATCCCCTAAAGGAAGCGATCGATCCCTTTATGGCATAATGCCTCCAAGGCTCAGAACGAAGCATGGGATCGATCCCCTATGGGAAGGGATCGATCCCTTTTCCCGAAAATAGCCTGTAACGACTAGTTTTTGTGAGACAATGGTCATATTCAAGTTTTGGCTCCACCCAACGGCTAGAATACATCCAAGGGACTATAAATAGAGGCTTAGAAGCTAAAGAAAGCGAGAGGAACTGCTCAGAAATTCTATTCATCATCTTCTTCATTTTCCTCAAGCCTCAACAACAAATCAAGAGCTACAAAGTCATCATCTTCCATCATTCTCATATTCTTTGTATAGAATAGCACAAATCTTGTATAGGCTTTTTCCTTGTGCTTAAACATTGTAATCACTTGCCTATCTAGAGGCCCTTCTTTGATTACACAATTTGTAAACACAATCATTCCTTGTAAAAGGGGAGGTTTCTCTTTAGCCTAAGAAAAAGAGGGAGGTTTCTCTTTAGCCTAGAAAAAGAGAGAGGTTTCTCTTGAGCCTTGAAAAAGAGGGAGTGTAATACAAATTCAAAGATAATGAATTTGGGAAAAATCCCTGGGAGCGTCTCAAGGTAGAGGACGTAAGCAAGGTTGCCGAACCTCTATAAATCACTTGCGTAAATTTCTCTATCCTTACTCTCTTTACTTATTTGCAATTATATTTGTGATTATTGTATTGAATTTGAATTGCATGCTTACCTAGCTTAGAGAACTTAGAAAACATTCAAATATGCTAGAGAATTTAGAAGAATCGAAAAACGGGCATAAGGTTAGTTAAAGAACCGATTCACCCCCCTCTCGGTATAGCCTATAGAGCCAACATAAATCGTCCCTTGTACCGGCTCTTTTTTCAATCTTTAGAGTCCTGTCAAGCACCACTTCGCCCTTCCTTTATATCCACTTCCCCTGCACCTCAGTGCACGATTAGCTCTCTACCTCTCGGATCAAGCCTTAGTTTTCCAAGTTCCTTTCCTTATTTTATTCTGTTCCTTGTTTCTAGTGAAGGAGAGCTGATGAGGGATAGTGAGAGGAAAAATAGGGAGACATGTGAGAGAGTAGACTAATGGCTTTCTTTAGGTATGGGTGCTCTACCAAGAGGTAGAGCACTATCGGGTTTTGGTGGGAATTTTCCCACCAAACCTGTTTAAAAATGTTTTTATTATTTTTTTCTTTTTTTCCTTTTTTTAAATTACAATATTTCTCTTAAATATATATTTTTATACCCCATATATATATTTATATATTTATATAATAATATATTTAGAGCCTCTATATAAATATTTATATATTATATACTTAAATATATATTTCTTATTTGTCTTTATCCATATTTATGCATATATATCTTATCTTCTATGAGAAATTTGTTAATATATTTTCATTGTATTTCCATTTATACCTATTGTTGTGTGTGTGTATATACACACATTAATTTCCTTAGTTTTAGTTAATCACATTTACACATATATATTATGTAAATTGTAATTACTTTGGAATTGTATTTCATACTAATTCCTTAATCTCTTTTAATTTAATTACAATAATAATAGTTATTTATCTTATATGGCTAAGTTATATTCATGACTTAAATGATTTACCATTTAATTTCTTATTAATTATAAGGTACTTTAATTAGTTATGAAATATTAATTTAGCTAACCAATTAGTTTTTTTTAATAAAACTAAATTCCGTTTCTTATCAAATGTCACATAGTTAGCCTTACTTAGGCAAAAATTAGAGTTTAGGGCAATACTTATACGCTTTAGATTTTGACCACATTTCAAGGTTTGACTTAATAAGTCTCACCTTGTGGTTCGTGCCAAGAGGCTCGCTTTTTTGCCCATCCGCTTGTTTGAGTCTCTACACAATTATTTAAATTATTAATATTGGCTTATTAAATCCATTTTCAGCATTATGTATTTTTAAATTAAGATCAAGAAAATTCCTGTTTTCACATCATAGCACCTCCCCAAGCACTTTATCATATGCTTTCTCCATGTCTATAAAAACTCTATGAAAATCTTTACTTAATACTCGAGAACGCTCCATAAGTTGCCTAAGCAAATGTATTGCCTTCATATTTGATCGACCAAACATCTAACCAAATTGATTCTCCAATATCTCTATAGTCTTCTTTAGTCTACGTTCTATCACTCTTTCCTACAGTTTCATTATGTGACTCATTAGTTTTATGCCTCAGTAGGAGCAACTTTGAATATCTCCCTTCTTCTTATAGAAAGGCATCAAGACACTTTTGCTTCATTCATCAGGTATTTTGTTAGTATGCCAAATCTTGTTAAAAAGATTTGTCAACCACCAAACTCTTACCTCTCCAAGACATTTCCAAACTTCAATTGGAATGTCATCAAGCCCAATAGTTTTCCTGATCTTCATCCTCTTTAGTGTCTCTATTACCTATCTCTCAATTCTGTGCATAAAGCATTGATTCAAATACTCGAGAACATAGTTATTAAAATCGTAGAATACACGATACAATTTGATTTACTATAAACTTGATACTTATTGATACAAAGAATCAGTTTTATTATGAATCGGTAGTGTATCTATTGATATACAAGCAAATCGATACATATTGTACGATACATCAATACACTTTATAGTGAAATTAGGCCAAGCCCAATAAAAATTTGATTTAACTCAATAAACTAAAAATGCAATTTTAATAATTTTTTAACCTTAAAAAAATACTTAAAAACATATTGTCTATGTAATTTAATCTTGAAATATTGAAAAAAATAAATTTTTAGTTAGAAAATTAAACATAAAAATATATAAAAATATTATTTAAAAATATATACTATTAATGAATATGTTAAGAGTTTGAAAACAATCATACTTCATATTTTTATCATATATTTACTTAATCTTATTAATAGGTATAATATTTTTATTTTTTATTTATCTTATATGTGTATATATAATTTATAATTAATTTTAAAATTATTTCTCGTATGTTATGATTCGATACTTGATTCTTAAAAATAAAATTTCTATTCACGATACATATATCGATTTAATAACTATGCTCGAGAAGCACCGGGATATTATCTATATTTTGACTTTGTTCGTCATTCAATAATTTATCAAAATAATCACACCATTTTCTTTAATGTCATTATTTTTAATGAGAGTTCTTTGGTACTCATCCTTGATACATTTCACGCCTTCTAGGTCGCGACTTTTCCTCTCTCTTGCTTCGCCAATCTATATATCTTTTTTCTTCAACCTTTGTGTTCAACTTGTCATAAATATCTTTTACAACTTTCACTTTAGCTTTTGTCACTGCCTTCTTTGCCTCTTTTCTAATTAGCTTATATTTTGTAAAACTCTTTATAGTGTTGTTTTTCTTCAAAATCTTGTAATACTCTTACTTAGTCTTTATAGCTTTTTTAATTAATGCAATGCATACACGCTATAACATTCAAAACCTCCCCCTTAGAACTAGCTTAACTAAAATAATCTTATCCCATTGTCTCCTAACTTATACAACATCCCTATGGTACTTTTTAGTTATTATGATACCTACACTGTTGCAGTCTCTATCTTTCCATGTAAATTAAAGCTTATACTGCAAATATGCTATATATTAAAGCTTATACTGCAAATATGCTATATATTAAAGCTTATACTGCAAATATGCTATATATTAAAGCTTATACTGCAAATATGCTATCTCCCTAGCCTTCTTCCCAACCCATTTGATCTCTTAAAAAACAAGATGTGAACTCTCCTTCTATGCATAACCTCACAAATCATAGTTAAATTATCATTTAGGCTTAGCTTTGATCCTCGATTAGCACCGGTGAGATCAATGCAGTGGGGAATCCAAAGCAAACATACAAAAATTTTGTAGCATAAAATTACATTTTTGTCATTTGCTTTTGAATTTTTTAATTATTTTATTAATATATATATTTAATAGTCGTTTTCTTTTTTTTTTTCAATCTCACCGAAACAAATTGCACCGTCCATCCAAACTAGCCCTTAATATACCTATCATAACGTTTCCTAGGATTAGGACGCTAGACATTAAACAAATGGAGCCGCCACCAATCATTTTTTAACCTAGGTGTGATTGGCCACCTAATAACTCTAAAATTGGTCTATATTTTAAGTTTTGGGTTCGAGAGTTCATTTACGTGTAGGGAAGGTTATAGCACCCCCACAACGCCCAATATTGGTACCATTTTAATCTTGTGTTATTTTAACTTAGTCTTAATTATGTGGTCTTTTAATTTTTTTTGTTTAAATATTAAAAATTCTTTTAAAAATCCTCCATCATTCTGGATGAACTCTTAAAAGACTCTTCTCACCTCAAGAGTATTCAAGGGGTACCATTCGACTCCCTTGAATAGGCTCCGTCGTCGGAAGTATTTTAGAATTTTATTATTCCTTAATTTATTTTTATTTAATTATTTTATTACTTTTATTTATTTATTTTAAATATTATTTTATATATATTTTTACTATTTTTAGGATTTTCGGTATTTAATATTAAGAATATCTCCTAAATTTTCCATCGTTCTGGATAAACTTAGGAGAACCCTCTCACCTAAGAATTCCTCAAGTGTTACTCATTCGCAATCGCCTTAAGAATTCCATCATCGGAATTATTATTATTTATCAACTTTATTTATTATTTATTATTTTATCTTTATTAGAATGTAAATTTTATTATTTATTATGTTTTTATCTTTATTTATCATTCGTTTATTTTGAAAATGCCTTCTAAGTCTTCCATCGTTCTGGATAAACTTAGAAGGATCTTCTCACCTAAGAATTCTTCGAGTGTTACTCATTCGTAATCGCCTCAAAGATTCCATCATCGGATTTAATTGTATAATTTATGTTTTTATTTATTATTATCCTAAAAATTTTACTATTATGTTTATTATTATTTTTTTCACGATTATGATTTTTTATGTGTTATTCTATTTTAATTATTTGGAGAATAAAGTTTAACTTTCATTTTTTGAAAATACCTTTTAAATCTTCCATCATTCTGGATAAACTTAAAAGGATCCTCTCACCTAGGAATTCCTCAAGTGTTACTCATTCGTAATCGCCTCGAAGATTCCATCATCGGAATTATTTGTATAATTTATTTTTATATCATTTGCTATTACCTTATCACTATTTTAAATCATTTGGTTTATATTCTAATTATTATTATTACTCTTTTATTTTATAACCCATTAATTAGCAACGTTTCCCTTTTACCTATCAATATAATTATTTTAATCCTTACTTTTATACCTTAGCTACTAGGATAGCACTAACAGTAGGCTAATCATTAATCATGCAAATAAATTATTGGAAATTAAGAGTACAATGCAAGATTGGAGGCTTACCAATTTTCGGCCAAAACCAGTCAAATGCTTAACGTTTGGATGGATTGAAACTGAAGGATATTAACGGACTGGAGCTGCTGTGTTGTTTGCTATCCTCTGATTAGTTCCAGGATTCTTAACTGCTGGTTTAGCAATTCTTGGAGATTGCTACTTGGTTGGACCGAATCCTTCCTCTGCCTTTTTGATTTTTTTTCTTCTAATTTCCTCCCAATTGTTAGATACTGCTCTCTTCGTTCCCCTTTTTAAGTTATGGGTTTAACCCTTTTTTATAATCATAAGCTTGTTAGAGTTTTAATACAACTAAACCTATTCTATTAATTATCTCTTATTTTTAATATTTTATTTATTTAATTCTTATGTTAATCTAACTCAATCAAATTTAATATTAATCTAAATAATTATCCTAAAAAATCTAATTATCCTATCCTAAAATTAATTTTATTTTATTTTCTTATCTCTTCTTCTTTTTTTATTTATCATTCCTAAATCCTATTTTAACTTTTAATTTACTAATTAATGTTAATTCTAAACCTAAAAATTCTAATTTAATTCTAGCCTAATTCTAAATTGTCAAATTAAAATACAATGTCACCAAATCCAATTAATTATTTTTATAAATTAAGACTCCAGACAAAATAAGGTGTCTACAGCTGCCCCTCTTTGCACATTTTCTGAAAATCAGGAATTGTCCAAAGACAATTAGACAACTATTTTGTCAGGATTTTTTTAATTTATTTTTTTGGTTTTTTTCCTTTTTTACAAAATATTTATAATTTTTAAGAAACATTTAGTTCCTCTCACCAGAGGCTGTAAGAGTTTGAAACATAACCTTGTGCTCCTCTCACCAGAGGCATTGGAACTTTGGAAGAATAACCTCATGCTCCTCTCACTAGAGGCATTGGAATTTTGGAAAAATAACCTTATGCTCCTCTCACCAAAGGCATTGAAACTTTGAAACATAACCTTGTGCTCCCCTCACTAGAGGCATTGGAACTTTCAAAAAATAACCTTGTGCTCCTCTCACCAGAGGCATTGAAACTTTGAAAAAATAATCTTGTGCTCCTCTCACTAGAGGTAGTGAAACTTTGAAAACAATTTTGTGTTCCTCTCAACAGAGGCAATGAAACTTTGAAACATAACCTTATGCTCCTCTCACCAGAGGCATTAAGACTTTGAAAAAAATAACTTTGTGCTCCTCTCACCAGAGGCATTGAAACTTTGAAAAATAATCTTGTGCTCCTCTCACCAGAGGCATTGGAACTTTGAAAACAAAGAGCTCCTCTCAACAGAGGCTATGAGACTTTGAAAAATAAAGAACTCCTCTCAACAGAGGCAGTGAGACTTTTTGAAAAATAAAGAGCTCCTCTCAACAGAGGCAGTAAAACTTTTAAAAAACAAAGCTCCTCTCAACAGAGGCAATGAGACTTTCGAAAATAAAGAGCTCCTCTCAACAGAGGCTTTGAAACTTTTTGAAAAATAAAAAGCTCATCTCAACAGAGGCTTTAAGACTTTTGAAAATAAAGAGCTCCTTTGAACAGAGGCTTTAAAACTTTTTGAAAAATAAAGAGCTCCTCTCAACAGAGGCTTTGAGACTTTTGAAAATAAAGATTTCATTTCAGAATGCCAATTTACATGGGTTTGACTAGGCTTAACTTTCATTTTGATGCCAACAATATTGGGCTTCATCCTTCTTTAAGGTGTCAGCTAAACTGGACTCTGCTCTCATCTAAGGTTTTTTTCAAAAAAGTATTTTTCTCATCATCTTCTCATACCTCATCATTTTTTTCAAATTACCATCTCTTATATTTTCTCTTTTCCTCAAAATTTTAATCATTCAGAACTTCTTATCCTAATCTCTTAACAAATAGTTCAATGTCAAAATGCAATAGTGAAATGTGATGTATGTTATGAATGTAATGAATATTATGAACATCATAATGCCCTAACTGCTATGAATGTTACCTGAATTACTCCATGAATGTTACCTGAATTACTCCATGAATGTATGTAAATGCAATCTCCATTGTGGTAACAAGATTCTCAAGCTCATCTCATTTTTCTCAAATTCCACATATCTGCTGGATTCTTCTTATTCAAATCTTCTTTCATTTAACATCCTATCTTTTAACGAGTCTTAGACCAATTATGCTCAAAGACTTGTCATCATGCTTTCAAATTTAAATTTTCATCATTCCTTATTTTTGTCTCTTTCTCTCTCTTAGTAATACAAGATTTCTCAAAAGAAAATTTTTTTTTCAAAAATTTACCCAAAAAAGGTTACCAACATTTATTTATTTTTCTTCTAACTCGACCACCAATGTAATGCACTTATGCATATTCTCAATTTGTTACAAGGGTGGAATAAATTTAAAATGATCATGAGAGGTATAGGTATTCATTCTTAGAAAAGGAACATGAAATCAAGAAAAATCAATGGGATAGTTTGTTTGGAATAGGGTTTTCAGTATCCATTTAATAAACATTCTGATAATTTCAATCAAGTCAATCTAGAATTCCTTTCCAAAAGCCCACTCTTATTGATATGTTCTTTCATGTAATGTCTGTCAGTTTTGCCCTTGTATCAAAACTTTTTGATGATAATATTTTCCTAAGCTGTCTTTTCAGGTTTTCAACTGCCCCTTATTTGATTCAAACTACCCTTTTTGGGTTTTCAATTTTGAATCCTCTTTTTTCTTTTTATTTTTCTCTTATTTTTCTCTTTTTCTTTTTTTTTCATATTTTTATTTTTTTTCTTTTTTTTTCTTCATTTTCAAATTCATTGGCTTTGACAAACTTCAACCTTCAGTGCTCAATCCAAATTCATGCCCCTAATAGGCTGTCACGACCCGTGACCACATTTATCACCTTATTGTACACAACTTAACCGGTTGGGCTGTCTGTGATACTTTACTTGTACTAACTGTTAAACAATTTTACATAACATTATTTATATTATAGACATCCCCAATCTTAATTAATTAGATAAGTAGTACTGTAGACATGTCTAAATACAGAAAATAAATGATCGTACCTCATATAAGTCAGTCGGTCTGTCACATTTTCCTTTGTGTACAGCCGTGATCCACAATCAACTGATCTCACAATCATCAAAACCTGAAATGTTTAAAATTAAGGGGTGAGCAAAACCACGCTCAGTAAGGGAATTATATGCCTCACTTGATACTCAGCTTCCTATATGCTGAAAATCTTTTTCATTTTTCTTATGGGCTCTAGGCTCGCATGTAGGAAGGTACTACAGTTGGCTAGAGATCCGGATGGAGTAAGGTAGGTATTTTGAAATACCTATCTTGTTCCGGAACCTAGAAGCAACTGTAGAGAGTGATAAAATTTTTTTTTTCGTTTGAAATTTAAATCATTTTCCTTTTTTAATTTCATATCATTTTCATATTCTTTTCAAAATAAAGCTTTTACGAAATAAAAGCGTTTAAATAAAGTAACTAATATTCGTATATTCCTTGAAAAGAATATTAGTTAAATCATCATCTTATTTCTTTAAAACTCATTTCGTGTTTTACTGTACTCTTTTGATTAGTACAGTACTTTAAATAGCAAAATAAGCTATTAAAATCTATTCCATTTATCAAGTTAGCAAAGCAGTAAGCACTTCGATAGATTGGTCACTATACACGTTGATAAAGCGGTTACTATGTAAGTTAATAAATCAATCCATTCACAAAACGAAAATCCATAAACTTTAAGCGTATAGCTTAACTCATTGAAAACAGTTCCAATATAACCGAATTACTTAATCACTTTAGGCGTAAGCCCCAATTCACTGATTCAGTTACGACATCCATCCAACTAGCTATGGAGTTAAGTGTCATATCGAGGAACTCGTGTAGCACGTAGGTCCTTCGGGATTCTAGAGGTGGCTCCCACGGTCCAACTGGTATCCGTGTAGCACATAGGTCCCTTGGGATTCTAGAGGTGGCTCCCACGGTACAGAAATCGAGTCTTCACTCGGTTTGGCCTTTAGGACACAGACTTCTTACTAACACATCGGAACTCGTGTAGCACTTAGTTCTCAAAGGATTCTAGAGGTGGCTCCCCATAGTTCACAAAGAATCTATGTAGCACTTAGGTCCATTGAGTTCTCTAGAGGTGGCTCACACGGTACAGAAACTTCTTACTAACACATCGGAACTCGTGTAGCACTTAGTGCTCAAAGGATTCTAGAGGTGGCTCCCACGGTCCAACTGGTATCCGTGTAGCACGTAGGTCCCTTGAGTCTTCTAGAGGTGGCTCACACGGTATAGAAACTTCTTACTAACACATTGGAACTCGTGTAGCGCTTAGTGCTCAAAGGATTCTAGAGGTGGCTCCCACGGTCCAACTGGTATCCGTGTAGCACGTAGGTCCCTTGAGTCTTCTAGAGGTGGCTCACACGGTACAGAAACTTCTTACTAACACATCGAAACTCGTGTAGCACTTAGTGCTCAAAGGATTCTAGAGGTGGCTCCCACGGTCCAACTGGTATCCGTGTAGCACGTAGGTCCCTTGAGTCTTCTAGAGGTGGCTCACACGGTACAGAAATCGAGTATCTACTTGGTATGGCCTTTATGCCATATACTTTCCACTATCTTATCAGAACTTGTGTAACACTTATAATCTAATATTCCATTTAAATTCATGGTAAGAATATTAGATTTATCAATTCTTCCTTTTTGAAAACATATTACATGTTTGTATCTCATGTCTTATGAGAATCATCTCACAGTACTATAATCAGTACCGAAATGAACATTTTGTAAAAATGCTATAATTCAATTGATTTTCTTCTCATATTATATGAAACATGTTCTTTTCACATGTCACACATCATATATCACATTTTCCGTTTGACATATTCCATGTCATGTAAAACACTTTCCTTTTTAACATGTCACCTATCATTTATGGAGTCTAAGATAGACATCAATCTTATCGTACTATAAATCTCGGAGGGTAAATAAATAAACCGGTCAAATCTATGACCATAATCTATATTGTCCTCGGTGGATCACTGATCAGGTGTCGTCCGAGACTAAACATATCACATATCATGCATCAACATGATAGGAATGTCAACCAGTTTCAAAACCGTATTTTTCATCATAAAATAAACCTTTATGGAATTTATATAAATATATAATTCCATAATTTAAATCTATAAGGGTTAAAATCCTTTAGTGAATATTTATAAAAATATTCATAAAAATATTCACTGTATTTCACTTCATCTTTTGTCTCGTATTTCGTGTAATTTATCTATTCCGAGAATTTTCGGTGATTTCATTATCACCATTCTCGAAAACATGAATATTTTCAAATTTCATCTCATTATATTCATGTTTTATGAAATTTAGTAATTTCCTTATTTTTCGTGATTTAATATCGATTTTTGGAAATAAAATCATTTACTATGATTTTATGAAATTTTTCTAAAATTTTCGGCAGCATGACGGCTGCCGATTTACTAACCTCCTGCAAGGAAAAACACAATTTAAAATTTCTAGCCAGTACTTCATCCCAAAATTTTCAGCCAATCATGCATCATAATAATTTTCATAAAATATTTGCATAAAATATTTCAAATTAAAATATGCAGACTGAATATCCCTACAGTGCTGCACATGCATCCCTTACCTTTTTTTTTCCCGAGTCGGCGACTTCCTTTTATCGATCGCGCCCACACTCCATCTCTCCCGATTCCTTATCCCGATCACTGAAAATAATTTCTGAAAATAAAAATTCTAATTTTTAGATTTTTTCCATAATTTATTAAATTTTTCTGAAATTTAATTTCCGGGAATTTCTTACCGAATTTTCGTAAATTTTCGGGTTGTCGAATTTTCAGAAATCTCCAAATTCCCGAAATTCTCTTTTTTTCCTCTTTTTCTTCCTTTTTCCCCTTTCTTTCTTCCTTTTTCTTTTCTTTTCTTTTTTCTTTTCTTTTCCCCTTTTCTGGTCTGAACCGGTTCGGATCGGTTCAGACTGATTCAGCACTCACCGGCCGATTCTACCACCGGCGATCCTCCTTTCCGTCGGTTCGCGCCTCCCACAGCTTGCCGGAGTTGCGGAGACACTAGATCTGGTCTCCGTTTCTCCCCATCATCGGCGACGGCGCCGGATCTGGGTCTGTGGGTTTCAGTCCCTTTCCTTCCTCTTTTCTCCTTCCTCCACCGGATTCTCCTTCGCCGGTGGCCCTTCTCACCTTCGTCGAGCTTTGTCGGTGTCGGGAGTGGCGGTGGCGGTGTCCGGATCGGCCGGCACCGCCGTATCTCCTCTTCTCTTTTCCTCCCGACTCTTTCGATTTTCGCCCTCTGTTTCGATTTCATTCTTTCTCTTTCCGCCTCGAGCCACCGTCCTTTGCTTCCCTTCTCACCGGTGACACAGCTGTCTCCTCCTTTCTCCCTCGGTCGGCCGGCATCAGGGTCGGCTCCCCTTCTTCATTTGTTTCAACAGAAACGGGATCCCAGTTTCCCGTTTCTGTTTTCCTTTCTTTTCTTTTTTTTTTTTGTTTTTATTCTATTTCCATATTTAGTATATACTATACTACATACTATATACTATACAATATATTTTATACATATAATATATACAATATATTATACATATATTATTTCATATATAATGTAATATAATATATGTTATATATAAATTATATATATTGTATATTACAAAATATATATCTAGTATATATATATATGTGTATATTTATATACTTTAAAATAAATAACATTTACATATACAAATTATATAGATGTTATAATACAATATTTATACATATAAACTTTAATATAAAACCACATTTACCTTTCTTCTATATGTATTTATATAATTATATATACACGTAAAATATTATGTTTATATACATATGTATCATTTAAATTTATGAAATAATATATATTTCCATATATATACCAACGTATATTAAGATATACTATATAGTATTTTAAATACATATGTATTTGTATAAAATACGTTTATAAAATTTGTAATTATATAAACATACTTTATTTTCATTTCTCATTTTCCTTATTTAATTTGGATTTTAATTTATCCAATTTAATTCTTTTTCCTTTACACCAATTTCCCAATTCTTTCACTTCCTTAATTCTCGGGATTTTCAGCAATATCCCGTTCTCGCAATTTTTTATTTATTTCCTCTTATTTAATTTCTCCAATATTTGTTTTCAATATTTATAATTTCCAATAAATGGAAAATTTACGGTTATCACATAGGCGTTCTTGATTTTGATCCAAGATATCTTCTAAAGCTCATGGGTTTCTTCATTCAACTTGATCTACTTCCTTCAAAGGATCATTATCTCATTATACAAATATGTCTTCATTCAATACATGATTCTTCAATTTAAGCATTTACATTTGATCAAAATGGGCTTTTAAAGGCATGTAATGTAGGCTAGGTGAGGGCTTATGAAAGAAAAGGATATAAAAGACTCAAAATGTGTTTTAAGGTTTATAAACCAAGGGATCACTTTTTTATCAAGTAAAACATTTAGGCATTTTGCCCCTTTCTAATTCACTCATTTCTTTTCTTGCTTTTTTTTTTCTTTTTGAATTCAAACCCTTTTTCTTTTCTTTTATTTTTTTTTCACAAAACTGGGCTATTTTTTTTTCGCCCTTTGATTCATCATGAACACTTTCATCTTTGCCCCTAAAATTTCTTTATAAATGATTTTCATCTTCTTTGCCCCCAGTGTGGAGGGTGATCCTTGGTGGGTTACATTACAAAAAATATAATAGGCTCAAAAGGGGTAATCAAAGGACAATTTTACTCATGCTTGAAGGATAGTGAAAGAAGGCCATTTATCATTTCAAATGTAAATACTTTCATTAAAAATTGTTTATTGAACAATAACAAACTTGTTAGAAGCTTCTGTGAGAGATTCACCTTTCTTGTACCATCTATCAAGTGCGAATGGTGAACAACCTTTCCTTCATTTTCTTGCTTTCACAACATTAGCAGACTAGTAATTCATCAACAGTAGTAGTTCTTTCAAAATTGAATCCCAGATTTATTGACATCATTATCATCATGTTCATTATTTGGATACTTGTGAATAAAAGGTAAGGTGAGTATGTGGGAAATGACAAATGAATAGAGAAAATGAGAAAATGACAGTGCATCACACTAGTCGCTTTATTGAGAAAGGAATAAATAAAAGTTAGCCCATACATAAAACTTTATCTTGTGCTTATGGGCTTAAGCACTTTCAAAAACTATCTTGCATTACTTAAAGATGCAAAAACAAAACTAGAATTTATAAATCTTCAAAATCACATGGCTAGAACCCTTCATGCCCCTATAAGACAAATCTTTTTTGTTAACTACAACTTATTCTATTACTCCCTTTCCCTTACCCAAAATTTTCAACAACTCAATGATTTGGGCCAATTGCCCCCTTATATCCTCTTGAGCTTTTTCCATCTTCTCCATGTGAATTCTTTGTTCTTCTTCCATAACCCTAGCTTGATAACAAGTATGATATGAATGGACTTTTGCTCGAGCTATCTTTAAACCTTTATTACCACAATTAGAGTTCATCATTTTTCATATGGTGATGCTTGAAGAAGTTTGAAAATGCTTTGTTTAAAAACAATGAATGAAGATAAATCAAAACGAGATGATGTGTATGAATGAAATGGTGTGGTAAAAAGTTGTCATATAACAATAATGGATGAGTGATGCATGGAAATGTTTTGGTAAAGGACTCATGGTACCCTCTTAATGTCTCATGTGTGAACCAAAATCAAACAAACTTGATCAAGCATGTGACCTGAGTAATGGGTATTTTCTATAGCATGGGTTGATATAGCTCTATCTTACAGTTGGTCTTCTTAATTTCACTATATGCATGACTTTAGATAAAATGGCTAAAGGTTCCCAAATTGTTCCTTACTATCATCCACTCTGGACTAGTAAGGCACCCTAATCCTCACCCATGATAGGCTACAAACGGAAAAGGTTCAACTTGAGTGGGAGTATTTTGCTAGCCCATGCGGAGGTTATCACCTCACGAGAGCGGTAGGTACTCTACTCCCTCCTAGAAAGGACTGAGCTCGGGTCGAGAGCTTTATGCATGCAAATGCAAAGTGTGGTGTGTGAGAAGGAACTTCATCTTATTAATTTCCACAAAACACTTAAGAAGTCAACAAAAGAGCATCAAAAACATCAGAACTTTCCAAATTTAGACCATCACACTTAGACTTAGTATAACACAAGATTAAATTATGGCTCGACTCTCTTAATTTTCCCCAGTGGAGTCGCCAAACTGTCATAACGTTTCCTAGGATTAGGACGCTAGACATTAAACAAATGGAGCCGCCACCAATCATTTTTTAACCTAGGTGTGATTGGCCACCTAATAACTCTAAAACTGGTCTATATTTTCAGTTTTGGGTTCGGGAGTTCATTTATATGTAGGGAAGGTTATAGCACCCCCAAAACGCCCAATATTGGTACCATTTTAATCTTATGTTATTTTAACTTAGTCTTAATTATGTGGTCTTTTAATTTTTTTGTTTAAATATTAAAAATTCTTTTAAAAATCCTCCATCATTCTGGATGAACTCTTAAAAGACTCTTCTCACCTCAAGAGTATTCAAGGGGTACCATTCGACTCCATTGAAGAGGCTCTGTCGTCGGAAGTATTTTAGAATTTTATTATTCCTTAATTTATTTTTATTTAATTATTTTATTACTTTTATTTATTTATTTTAAATATTATTTATAATATATTTTTAATATTTTTAGGATTTTGGTATTTAATAGTGAGAATATCTCCTAAATTTTCCATCGTTCTGGATAAACTTAGGAGAACCCTCTCACCGAAGAATTCCTCAAGTGTTACTCATTCGCAATCGCCTTAAGGATTCCATCATCGGAATTGTTATTATTATTTATTAACTTTATTTATTATTTATTATTTTATCTTTATTAGAATGTAAATTTTATTATATATTATGTTTTTATCTTTATTTATCATTCGTTTATTTTGAAAATGCCTTCTAAGTCTTCCATCGTTCTGGATAAACTTAGAATGATCTTCTCACCTAAGAATTCTTCGAGTGTTACTCATTCGTAATCGCCTCAAAGATTCCATCATCGGATTTAATTTACTCATTCGTAATCGCCTCAAAGATTCCATCATCGGATTTAATTGTATAATTTATGTTTTTATTTATTATTATCCTAAAAATTTTACTATTATGTTATTATTTTTTTCACGATTATGATTTTTTATGTGTTATTCTATTTTAATTATTTGGAGAATAAAGTTTAACCTTCATTTTTTGAAAATGCCTTTTAAATCTTCCATCATTCTGGATAAACTTAAAAGGATCCTCTCACCTAGGAATTCCTCAAGTGTTACTCATTCGTAATCGCCTCGAAGATTCCATCATCGGAATTATTTGTATAATTTATTTTTATATCATTTGCTATTACCTTATCACTATTTTAAATCATTTGGTTTATATTCTAATTATTATTATTACTCTTTTATTTTATAACCCATTAATTAGCAACGTTTCCCTTTTACCTATCAATATAATTATTTTAATCCTTACTTTTATACCTTAGCTACTAGGATAGCACTAACAGTAGGCTAATCATTAATCATGCAAATAAACTATTGGAAATTAAGAGTACAATGCAAGATTTGAGGCTTACCAATTTTTGGCTAAAACCAGTCAAATGCTTAACGTTGGGATGGATTGAAATTGAAGGATATTAACGGACTGGAGTTGCTGTGTTGTTTGCTATCCTCTGATTAGTTCCAGGATTCTTAACTACTGGTTTAGCAATTCTTGGAGATTGTTACTTGGTTGGACCGAATCCTTCCTCTGCCTTTTTGATTTTTTTTTCTTCTAATTTCCTCCCAATTGTTTGATACTGCTCTCTTCGTTCCCCCCTTTATGTTATGGGTTTAACCCTTTTTTATAATCATAAGCTTGTTAGAGTCCTAATACAACTAAACCTAATCTATTAATTATATCTTATTTTTAATATTTTATCTATTTAATTCTTATGTTAATTTAACTCTATCAAATTTAATATTAATCTAAATAATTATCCTAAAAAATCTAATTATCCTATCCTAAAATTAATTTTATTTTATTTTCTTATCTCTTCTTCTTTTTTTTTATTTATCATTCCTAAATCCTATTTTAACTTTTAATTTACTAATTAATGCTAATTCTAAACCTAAAAATTCTAATTTAATTCTAGCCTAATTCTAAATTGTCAAATTAAAATACAATGTCACCCAATCCAATTAATTATTTTTATAAATTAAGACTCCGGATAAAATAAGGTGTCTACAATATCTATATTCGAAAATCACAACTGAAGCTAATGGTTATGAACTAGCTTCTTTACCCACTCACATCCATTATGGTATGAGAACCTTTACTTATTTGATGCTGCATCCAGGCGTCGAAGTGGTGCTTCGCTTCCTGGTGATAAGTTAGCAACCTTACATACTTTTCATTACATCAGGGCTTCGATGCAAAGCATCGCTGAGTAGGGGATGTCTCAAAGAAATTCTGAAATTGGTTCATTTTATGAAATTAGACTAGTTTTAATTGCTGGTTGTCCATATAATTATATTATTAAAAATAAATTAGTTATTAAATATAACATGTGATAATTAAATTGTGGAATTTATTTTAATGAATTAATTAATGATGTTGATAATAAATTATTATTTTTTTAAGAATATAATTATATGATTTTATTTAAATAAAATATATTAATCATCATTTTGTGAACTATTAATTGGCTTATCCAAATACCATATAGCATGCAATGCCCAAACATGAATTTTCAATTTCGTCCATAACTCTTCGAATGGATAGGTATATTGAATCATTGATTATCGAAAGCAATTAGGGGCCGTTTGGTTCACGGAATTTAGGATTACCTTTGGAAATCATTTGACGAAAAATTATTTTACTTGACGGATTCCTGGGAATATTAGATTCCTGTGTTTGGTTGTATTGGTGGAAATATAAGATTTCTGTGTTTGGTTCAAGGAATTTAAAATTACTAAATGATAAATTTTACTATACTACCCTTTTGTATTAAAGTAAATAAATAGTTGATATAAAATGAATAACACATTGATAGAAGTTATTTTAACATATTTATTTATTTATTAAGTTCATTCATTTGGGGAATATTAATTAATTTCTTTAACACAAGTTAATTAATTAGTCCATTTGTTTATAGGATATTGCATAAGTAAATTATTTCATGATAATACCTGTTAATTTAAAAAATATAAAGATACTTGTTAATTTTTTTAATTTCACTTGTTAATTTAATGGAGGTCAAGTAATGCACATTCATTCAATCTTCAGCTTCAGGTGTTCTGGAAGCATCATCTCACTATGAGCAACAAGTAATCTCTTTCTCAGTTGTTATAAAGTACCTTTTTTTTTAATGGATTGCTTTCTTAAATCTTTCGTTCTTCATATTTGAATTAATGTTGGGTTTGATAACTTGAATTAAAAGAAAAAGATTTAGATACTCATTTATTTATTTATATTTAAATTAATTACTTATTTATTTAATTATTTAAGATACTCATTTATTTATTCATTTATTTTGTCCCCTTTTTTGTAAGGTTTTTGTTATGTAAATTATTTTGATTTAACAAACTATTACAATATTAAATTGATTTTGATTAATCAAAAATCATATGGTCCATTTTATTATTGGTCCATTTGATTTTAAATTCATTTTTCTCTTCATCAAAATAAGAAAAAAACATGATTGTAATATTAGATAGGTTTAGGGGTAAAATGAAAACAAAATATAATTATTAGAGGGTAAATTGGCAAAAAAAAATTGGATTCTCTCCGAAAAAAATACCTCAAGATGAAGGGGGAATCATTTTTCTCTTATTTTTACGCTGTTTTATACTGTTGGTAAAAAAATTACCGGTTGAAATCTTATTCCGCGAACCAAACATGATAATCTACTATTAGTAAAAAAAATTATTGAGAGAATCCTAAATTTCCCCCAATCAAACGCCCCCTTAAAAGGTTAAAGTAGAGCAACTCTTTACACAAAAAAAAAACAAGGCAGGCAACTCTTGGTCCTAATCTTTCCCAAAAAAAAAAAAAACTCTTGGTCCGAAAACAAAAATGGGAGTGCTATGGGTGGCCAACTCTTGCTCGTCTTCCCTGGTACTCCAACTCCGCTTTCTCTTCATTACTTGTGCTTCCACTCTGATTTCGTTTCACATTCACATGGCAATTTTTTTTTTGTCTGTGGCAGTGGACATGGAAGAAACGTCCCTCGTTTTCTTTGAATTGCAATGCTTATAACTCCAACCGGATGGTAGTCAAAGCGTTTTTCTTCGATCCCAATCAAGTGCCCATCCTCAAGCAAGCTGTTAAGGTCTGCTAAACTTTCTTTTGCGTTTTCAAATTACCTCATCCATGTGGTGGGTTCTTGTCCACTTTTTTGTTTTAATTTAAACCGAGTTATAATTACTCCATTTGCTTTCTGTTTTCGTTTGGTTGGAGTGAAATTGTGGATTTTGAGGTTCACCAAACGAATTTACTGTTATCCTCTCGACAATTTTATTCTAGTTGGATAATGAATTGGCTTTTTTGAGAAATATTCTAGCATGCCAAGGTTTTAGAGTATGTGAGAGCTAAAAACAGAAACCAGAGCCAAAAGAATAATCAAATGAAGGTGAAATAAATTGTTATTGGGAATTTTAAATCACAGAAAGAGATAAATGAACCAGTCCTGGTAAATGCAAACCATTTTTAATTTGTAGGATTCCTACTCTAATTTTACTCCTGCCATTCCAGTCATTGTAGGGAAAATGGTAGATTGAGTTGGGGAATACTTCTTGCCCCTTACATTGGTGTTCGAGTGTAATGTTTATTGTATTTCATAGGAAATTAATTCTGTCATAAGCACGATGATGATAGGCTTTGGAAGTTTTTGACTTGGATGATAATAGTCTAGGGCATTCTGCTAGCATGCTCTGGATTCAAAGAATTGCTTGCCCCCCATTCTGTTCAAAAGTCCTGTTTGTCAAATGTAAAATGCCCTAGTTGCACCTGAATTTATATGTTTACCCCTTTTTTTCCCCTGAATTATTAATTTCTCTCATTGAAATTCATGTTACTGAAAGCGAAAAGGTTGGTACAAGAGGAAAGTTGTAATTTCATTGAATTTGAAAAAGGCTGTATTTGAAGGATTTTCTTGCATATTTTCCCATCTCTTGTTTGGTTAACAATATTGCAGCAGAATTAGAGAAAAAAACACTTGCTTTTCTGACTAACCAAATGCTGAAACCTAGACCTTAGTAGAGGATAGACATCAAGATATGAAGAGTTCAAATGAGAAGTAATAACAAATCACTTCAACATAATTGTTCTGTTTAGTTGATATTAGTGTGAATTGCAGGAGGAATTGCTTCGGACTTAAAATAAACTGTTTGATTAATTGCAGTTTGTTAGTTGTGTGCCTGCATTCATACATCATAAAACCTTGTGTATAAATCTCAGCATATGCCACGTTTTCTATCTCAACTAACTCCTAGGGCATGTAAGCCCCAGTTATATAGTTAGTTTGATTGCAAAACAGGGATGAATGAGGCAAATGGTGAATACACTATTCCCCCTTGGAAACTTGTACCTTATTGGGTGTTTGCAACTGAGTCCTATAAAAGTGTAAAGCTGCACATCACTACATCAGCTTTCTTTGTATGAACCCTGTCCATAGAATTTTTTAGTAGTTATATAATCTTGTAACATTTTAATTAGTTAAAAATAAAATGACTTTATTTTTGTACGTTTGACCTGACATTCTAAACCAACCTTTAATCTATTTTTGAACTACAAACAATCTTTGAAAGTGGGATACATTGTACGTTAGAAGCTTTTATGTAGTGTTAGAAGGTAATCCTTTATTTTGTTTTCGATTGCAAGAATTTTTGTTTGTTCTATTATAATCTTACAGACAAAGAACACTTGGGAAGAATGATGGAATTTCTTTTGCCTAGAGAAGAAAGATGGAATTACATGCTCTCACTCTTTATGCCTTAAAATTTGACTATTGAATTATATAGTCCATAAATTATCATTTGTTGCTTCATTTTTCCGTCCTTTATAAGTGATTTGAATAAAGTTTTTGAAAAATAAGAAATATAGTTACATAAACCAAAAGAATGGGAACGTCCTTTGATGTATAAATACAACAATTAAGAGCACATAAATTAAGAGGTGGGGAAAAGAAAGAAAAATACTTGATATTAGTAATAATCAGAGAACCCAAATAAATGGTTGGAAAGTATAAAGATGTTGATAATGAAAAGATTGGTCTGAAGAAAATAAGTTGGCACTTACTCAAATTGAATTGGAAAGTAAGAAATCTCTAGCTATAGACATCTAAATTTGAGAAAGAAGTATGGTTAAAGATTAATACCAAGTTGTTTGAAGTAATTGGAGAACATTACATGTGAAAAGGTGAGGGTAAGTTCAACCCAGTTTTCTTTCTTGTGTTCAGTATAAGATATGAAAAATTGAAAGAAAAAGTGTCATGATGAATCATCATCAACATCATCATCATCATTAGAGCCTTTATCCCAATAGATTGGGGTAGGCTACATAAATCAATGTATGAACTCATGCTAAGTCGTCAACATGAATTCTCTTCCTTCACTTTTGAGCATCCACAGGTCTATGACATATGTGTCCAAACCAACGTAAATGACTATCATTGACCTTGTCTTTAATAGGTACCACTTAAAGCTTCTTTCAAATGTATTCATTTCTCATTCTATTCTTTCTCGTATATTTGTACATCCACTGCGGTATTCGTATTTCTACTACACTCATCTTCTTTTTATGCGGTCTCTTAGTTATTCAACATTCACTACCATATAGCAATGTTGGTTTGACAACTGTCTTGTAGACTTGCCTTTCAACCATATAAGAATTTTTTTATCGTACAACACACTTGTAGCAGTTTTACACTTACTCCAATCAGCTTGAATCCTATGGTTCACATCGCTATCAATATCTCCATCCATCTTATGTTTGACTCCAAATATCGAAAATTATCCTGCGTAGGTATTGTCACCCCATCTAATGTCACTATATTTTGATCTTTCTCTTTGTTTGAACTGAATTTATATTCAATGTATTTAGCATTCACTCTACTTAATCTAAACTCTCTTGATTTTAGTGTTTGTCTCTATAGTTCCAACTTTGCGTTACCGCTACTCTAGTCTGAATGCACAAGACAATATCTCTACAAATATTATACACCAAGATACCTTATCTTGAATGGATTTTTTTAATTCGTTCATTCTTGCAGTGAACAAGAATGGACTTAGTGCCAACCCTTGATGTAGTCCCATTGTGATAGGATTTGCTTGTTTGCCCTTCACATGTGTCATTGTATCTACATACATGTTTTAAATAGTTTAATATATTTCACGAGAACTCTTTTCTTCATTAAGGATTACCATAGCAGTTCCCTAGGTGTTTTATCATATGCATTTTAAAGACCATAAAAAGATCTTTACCTATACTCGAGAACGCTCCAGAACTTGTCTAAGCAAGTGTATTGCCTCCATAGTTGATCGGCTACGCATAAAACCATTGATTCTCTGATATCTGTATATTCTTCCTTATTCTTTGTTCTATCATTCTCTCTCAGTTTCATAACGTGACTCATTAGTTTTATGCCTCGGTAGTTGGAGCAACTTTGAATATCTTCCTTGTTCTTATAAAGAGGTATCAAGATATTCTTCATTTATTCGATAGACATCTTATTAGTGTGTCAAATCTTATCAAAAAGATCTATCAACCACCTAACTCCTACCTCTCTATCTCTTGCCCTCCATTGTTTTTGTTCAACTTGTCATACATATCCTTCACAACTTTCACTTTAGCTTCTGCCACCGCTTTTTTTGCCTTTATCCTAACTAACCTATATTTTGTGAAGCTCTATTTAGTGTTGTACTTCTTCAATGTCATGTACCAATCTTGCTTAGTTTTTATAGCTTCATTAACTAATGCATTCCACCATGTTGCATCTTTTTTCAGTCGGTGCTCTTTCATTAGATGCTCCTAGTATCTCTCTGCCTACCTTCCAAGTGCATTTTGCCATCTTGTTACATGGTACATTTGGATTGTTCTCTGTTGTTTAGTCCTCTTTATGGATCCAACTCTCTCTACATAGTGCATGTTAATCTTCTTTTAGCTTCCACCTTGAAATCCTTTTAGCTCCCTTTTTTTGGTTTCTTTGATGTCTTTTATGAATCATCATGTCTAGGACTAGAAGTATTATGTTGTGTGGAAACACTTTTACCTGGGATGACCTTACAGTCTAGACAGCTACATCTATCCCTCCTCCTAGTAAAAAAGAAATCTATCTGACCTACGTTCGGACCATATTTAAAGGTTATAAGTTGAGACTCTCTCTTACTAAGCAGTGTGTTCACTAGGGTTGGGTCGTAAGATAAAGCAAAATTTAAGTTAGCATCTTCACCCTCATTTCTTACACTGAACTAAATTATGTATGCTTTCAAAACCTTCTCTACTAGCACCTACACAAGAATTAAGGTCACTGTCAATAAAAAGGTTTTCTCTTACAGGAAGTTCTTGTACTACTTTATCTGAACCCTCCCAAAACTGTTATTTAATAGCCTCATCAAGTCTTATATGTGGTGCATATGCACTAATAATATTCAAAACCTCCCCTCCTAGAACTAGTTTTATCAAAATAATCCTGTCTTCTTATCTCCTAACTTGTACAACATCTTCTTGGTACTTTTGTTTATAATGATACTTACAAAATTAAGGTCTCTATATTTCCCTGTGTACCAAAGATTATACTGCCAAGGTGCTATCACCCTAGCTTTCTCTCAACCCATTTTGTCTCTTGGAGACAAGATGTTAAGTTTCCTCCTACATATAACTTCACAAATCTCAGCTAACTTTCTATTAAGCGTATTTATATTCCAAGATCCTAGCATAAGCTTGTGGTTATGGATTGACTTCTTTATCCACCCCTATCCAGTTTGGTCTAGGAACCCTTGCCTATTTGACACCACATCCTGGCGCCGATGTGGCACATTGCTTCTAGACGGCGACCTACCAACCCTTTCATACTTTTCACTACACTTGAACTTTGATGTAGCATATCACTGTGTAGGGACGCCCCAATGAAGTTCTCATATTGGTTCATTTCATTTGAATTGGCCGAGTTTTAACTGGTTGGTTGTCCTAACTCACTGCCAACCCTCCTCCTTTATCAAGGCTTGAGACCTGTTGCATTTTTGTATAACACTCAACACATAAACGTAAAAAATGGTAAAAAAATTATTTATTTTAGTTGGATAAATGTTTTTCTTTTTTTTCTTCCCAATTATGGAATAAGTGAATTTTGTGAGCACAGAAATGTGCAAACCTACTTATTTTCCTTCCATCTCCCACTTCTTGTCAGACAAGGAAAAGTAGTTTTTCTTTTCAGCTTTTTCTTTACAGTTCTTTCCTTTCTGCTATACACAATGTTAGAACTTTTGAGGTGGAATTTACATTGGAACTTACATGTAACATGAACATTATGTCTGGTAGGAAAAGAGAAATCAGAGGAAGGAAAAGGTAGGGAAGAAAAAAAGGAAAAGGGTTAGCTTTTCCTCATGTTTTATACAATTAATAATGAAAAAATGTGGAAAAAGATGTTAAGAATAAAATGAGAAATAAAATGATTAATTGCAGATAAATGAGGATTTAACTTCGACTTTGCTTCCCCTAATGAAAGAATTGAATTTTGTACCAATGGGCAAGTGTAAATTCACTTATTTTTCTTCATTCTTCCTATTTGCTTATTACCAAAATAGGGGACTTAGCTTTTTCTTCCACATTTTCCTTCTACCCATTGCCCTTTTACAAAACTGAGTGTTAATCATGTTTGCACTTTGAGGAGATGGTCAGCTTTTAGACAGTATAATCAAGATTATGTGTGGTTCACTAAAGAGAAGCTGACTTTGAAACTGTGTTTTGGAACAAGGAAGATGCGATATGGTTGGTGATTGTGTTATGATATCATTACTTTTAGGCATGTAATACATTATATTTGAACATATTATTAAATTGACTCCATTAGACGAATGGACTAGTTTATAAAAGGTAAATCACCAAATTTACGTTCAGAAATGAATGAGAAAATTTTCTTCTTTTTTCTTAGAAATTATTCATATATAAGCTTCAATTACTTGATTCTTTTACACTTCCGATTTTTGTTTCTGTCGAATCTCACATATATTTCAGGAATGCTGTCCACTAATATTTTGTTCAAAAGTGAATGAGAACATTAATATTACCTTTGATTATTCAATTCTTCTACAGTTCTGATTTCTGTTTCTGTGGAATCTTGCATATTTTTATATATCTGCTTTGCATATTTTGGAATTAATACCCAATGTGATCTAATAAATCAAGCTCAGGATCACAATCAAATTAGCTGGACAACTCTATGCAATGTCACTAATTCAGAATAAGGTGCAAGTTTAGAATAGCAACCTACTACATTCTTTTTGGCTTTGAGGTGAGAAATAGCAAGAAGCAAATATTATACACTCATGTATTCTATTACTCCTAGATATGGAAAGAAAGTATTGATATTCGTGCATTATCCAACAAATTGAAGAAAAAGTTTTTATTATTTTATTAGGCTAAAAGATTTGGAGTTTTACAGAGAAAAGAGTTTTTATTTATTATATGTAGGCTATAAAGCACATTTGCAATGCAGTGGCTACTCATGGAGAGATGATAGTGCATTTTCCAATAGGAATAAGCACACACCGAAAATCAGCTTCCTGCCATTTATCTTCTTACCCTAGTAATGAATGAACTTGGTAGGAATATGTAGGATATTCCTACCAAGTTATGTGCTATTTGACTTATTGATTACATACTAGGTGTATAATAACAGAAAGGGGGCTTAATGCCAAATTTGGGTTATATAGAGAAGTTTTTGAGTCCTTTTAGGCTAATTTCATTTATTTAAAACAAAATTAGGAATGCAAATGTAGTAAAAACCAATATAGGAATAGGGAGGTAGTTAGAGTTGAGGACCAGACATATTTTTAGTAATTTCAGTATCTTTGTTCAATTATTCAGTAGTTTGCAGAAACTGATGGAACTGCCTCCTGCAAGATGCAAGAGTTAAATAGATAGTTGAAACATTCTAAAGTTTAATAGGAAAGCACCCAAAATTTAATTTATCTAATATTCCCCGAATATAATATTCATGCGAACTAAAAGATTAACATGTTTTGTATGTGGACTCCTATGGGGAAGAAATTTTCTAGTTGAATATAGATTAAAGGATGTTGCACATAAGGTCTAACAGCCAGGACAGGGGTTAAGGATTTAAGGAAAGGACCTGTGGTTCAGAAGATTAGACCTTTACTTTGACAGTCTTATATAGATGGTGCACAAAATTATCTTGAATGTTTAAACTTATAGGAAAGTTAAAACCTTTTATACATAAGTTTTGACACCAAGCAGGATAGATGGGAATGGAGAAAAGCTTTTGGAGTCCTTTGTATCTTAAAAATCCCACTAAAACATAGGAGTATTCAGTTTTGTGAAGGCATGCTCCTAGGCACCAAGGCACAGTGTAATTCAAGTAAAGTGTCTCGAACCCATTAGGCACATGCATTCTCCCCCTAGGCGTCCTTTTTTTGGAAGCAAACAGTGAAGAAAAGCATGCCTGCCTCAACTGTACCTTTGGTTTTTGTAGTTTTAAATTGCTTTTGTTGCCCATTTTACTAATAAAAAAAATGACAGTTTCAGCTTTGTTTACAAGAATGAAAACTTAGATAATACAGTCAATGAACTTTTTGTTTAGATAGTACAGTCAATTAACTTTTTGTTCAAGATGAAACTGAAGCAAACTTGAATCCTTATTTGGTGATAATAACAATTCTTGCTCTCTGAACACCTTAGGCAATGTAGTGGAGTATAACAATAATTGTTTATCAACAATATTCATATATTTTAAGCTTATTAGATACGATACAGAGAATTTTCTTTCTGCTGATATGTTAATCTTGTAGAATTAGTGATTTTACCTCACTTAGGCAACCAGTTTCTTGCACCTTGTGCCTCAAGCAACGTAGATGAATGTTTGACATCTAAGTATCAAAACATACCTATAAAAATGGAACGGATGAAAATGTTATGCTGCATGCAAAAGAAAAGATAAAATTGGCACTGGCACATTTGGGTTTCGGGGGGGGGGGGGGGGTTGGTGTGGTGGTGTGGGTTCTTACCAATGAAGAAAGTTGAATGAAATAAAATCTTTATGGTTCCTTCTTCATGCGAAAAGGAAATATATAATTTGTAAGAAGAAGCAAATTAAGGGAGGATACCTAGGGTGAAGAATGTGATAGGAAAACCAAAGAGAGTTGTTGGGAAACTTTGGAAGGACTTCATTTCAATGGAGTTGACTGTTGAGGTTCCAAATTCAACAGAATTGTCCATATGGCCAACCACATTTAGTTGGAAAAATCTTAGTTTGTTGGTTTCTTTGAATAAGATTATTCATGTTAGTGACTTGAAAATGTTTTCTAAACATGGGTCATCGCCTGCACTTGTATGCTTGCGCTTTTCTTTTTTTCTCTTCTAAAACTTCTCCTTTGAATAGTTTAGGCTTCAGCATTTACTACACCCCCAGAATCATCCACACACATTGTAGAGAGCAGATTGTCTTTGATTTGGACGGCGATCCTTGGGTTGTAAGGCTTAAATAGGCTTGCATAAATGCATGCATGCATTTTTCGGGGGTCTATTTTGAATTCTTCCTTAATGCAGTATATTATCAACTTTTTAATTTGTCTGGTTAATTTATTGGAATTCCTTCCTTCCGACCCTTTTTTCAACTTCTCTCCAGCTATGGTCCTTTTTTTCTTTTTCCATTTCCTAGGCAACCAAGGCCGTAAGACAACCAGTCTCCCGCCTTGCATTCATTCCCTTTTTGTCTTGCCTAAGCTTGTGCTAAGCTGCAGCTAGGACCTCAGCCCTTTCATCTCTCTGCTCTCCCTTAATGTGCTTTTTCCAGCATGGAACTAGGATAGAGTATTACTGGAAGCTTGTTAGTGGTTATGTGGTCTAAACATGTCCTAAAAGATAACAGTTCTTAATCCCATGGAGGAAAACGTTTTGAGAGCTTTCTTAATGAGGAAAAACTTTGGAGCTTTAAACCATTTGCAAGAAACAGTTGCATTGACTTTGTTGCTATATCAGTTTTTTAATTGATGCTTGTTAGACTTCAAATAAAGGGCCTTTGATATTGGGTGCTTCAGGTAAGCACTATCATATTTTTACCTTTCTGCCTAATTGACGTTCAATCATTTTTAGTTTATGCAATATAATAATTGTGAGAAAAATGAGCAATGTTTCATTTTGAAGGAATTCATCATTGAATATCTTAATTCGAAATGGAGGTTTCCAATGGTTAGTTGGGGATGCAAATAGGATATAAATTATTTGGAGTTCTCAAGATTGTCTGCAAATGGACAGAATTTGAGTATGGAGCTGTGTTTGAAATTGGAAGGCAGTAGTTATTTTCATGACACTAGTTAATTTGGTTTATAAAACTACGTTAATGGCGTAAATCTGCTTAGATATAGCTGACATTGTGTTTGTGTTTGTGTTTGTGTATAGGAGCCAGTTGCCTTCATGGGTGGAATGTTTGCGGGGATATTAAGGCTTGATTTGAATGAAGATCCACTGAAGGAATGGGTTGCTAGAACTGTGGAAGCCAGTGACATTAGTGAGGATGATATTTCTGAAAAAGGAATCAATGGGGAGGAAGACAGCCCTCAACAAATTGAGATAGAATGATGGAGTTTAGTTATACCACAAAAATCTAACCCTTCTTTTTGCTTCTTTCTTGTTTATAGTTTTTGTAAAATTATTGAGTACCCAACATCAAATAATTAAATAAATCAGATACATATTTTTCCTTGAGAGTAAGGTTTAGATTTAAATAATTTTAAAATTTACCGTTGTGTCCTCGTCTTCGTCTTATTATTATTATTTCTTGCTTAGATGACTGCAACATTTTTATGTTTCTTACAACTTTTATATAAATAATCAAGTCACTATTATTTCATATATGTAGTAGATATGCGTAGGACTGGTATAGTGTGAGTAGAGGTAGCAAATGAGCGGGTCGAATCGAGTTTGAGTTGGATTATTTTGGATCGGATCATTTTTGGTTAAGGAAACATCGGATCATTTCGGATTTGGATCATTTCGGGTTCGGATAAGGTCGGGTTTGGGTCAAGGAAAAATCGATCGATCTATTTTAGGTTTGGATCATTTCGGGTTTGGATAAGGTCGGGTTTGGGTTGTTGACTTTTTTAGTCAATTCGGGTTGGTCAGATTTGGATTCGGGTCGGTCAGATTTGAATTCGGGTCGATTGGACAGATTTATTGGATTAAGCTTTAGTCATCTTGATGTGATTTATCTAGTATGAAAATCAATAGAAACCATATTTCTAAGAATTACAAAATTCATGAAAATGAAATTTTCTTCTTACATAACCTAGAGTACAATTGGGGTTGAAATAATCAAAATATTTAATAATCTGTATGATGTTTTCTTTATAATATATTTACCAATATTGATAATTTAATTACATTTTTTTCATTTTATTTTAATTATCTACAATAATTAATAACTTTTGAATCAAAGTGATTTAATAATCCCTACTAAATATCATAAAACAGTATTATATATCTCTTTAATTTATTTTGATTTTTTATAGAATAATTGGAGATATTAGTGTATATGATATAGCTTCTGTACTCTATTATAGATTAGCCATTAAATAATTATACATTAACTTCAAATGAATGCAATATAAAAGTGAATATTTAAATTTAACTAGATTAAGAAAAATATATAACACTCATATTATTGAAAAAAATTATATTTTTACTATATTAAAATACTTTGATATTTAGTTTTAACATTTAAATATTTATTGATAAAATTAAATTTAAATTTGAATCTTTTCAAGTTTGGGTAAATTTGGATTCGGATCAATTTGGATTCGGGTCAATTTGGGTTCGGATCAATTCGGGTTCGAATCTGATCAAGTTTGGATAAATGTAAATTCGGATAAATTTGGTTTCGGATCAATTCGGATTCAGATTGGATTGCATTTAGGTTATTGACTTTTTTAGTCAAATCAGATCGGTCGGATTTGGATTCGGGTTAATTGGACGGATTTTTTGGGTCGGGTCAACTTTTGCCACCTCTAAGTGTGAGTGATGGTATTACCAATTAACATGAAACTTACTAAATTGATAAAGTGAAACTCTTATTTTAAAATATTTATAATTTTTTACTTTCATTCCTTTTTCTTCTCGTTTTTTTTACAAATAAACAAAAAGAAAATTAAATAATAATATATATTTATAATTTAAAAATATTATTTACATTAATTTAAAAAATAATTACTTTTTTCTTCATCCCCTCCCTCTCACCTCCCTTGTTCTCATCTATAAGAGGCCAACTAGCAAAGTAGAGAACTAGATTGAGTTAACTTGGCCCAATAACTGATTCAAAAAAAAATTTGGGCCCGATAAAGGTTCGGCTTGTTTTCAGATTGGGATGGGGATCGACGGTCTTGATATGAGCTAGACTGGCTTTAGGTCGGAACTCGTCTGTTCAAATTTTTTTAAATTAAGGCTGCGTAGTGGCAAGCCTTTTGTAGTAGCCTTCTTTTGCAAGCTAGTACGAAATGGGTGCAACGACTAACACTCCCTCCCTCTAATTTTTTTATTTTTTTTAAATTCAATATTTTTTTATAAATACCTATTCATTTCCTTCATTTTTTTTTACATTTTCTCTTATTTTTTCTCAAATCTCAACACTCTTACACTCATACTCTCTTAATACTCACTCAAATTCTCTTATTCTAAATTTATAATATTATCATTTTTTCTCTCAAAAATTCATTTTTCTTTTTTGTTTTACAATTTTACGAATTTTACTTTCAACTTCCAAATTCCAAGTAGCAATATATATCTTACATCTATTTTTTTTTTCAAATTTTAAAATATATTTATTTTCAAAAAATATAAAAATGTTAGATTTCTTTCGTCATTCATGTTCCGTTTCTCGCCTTTTCGATTCTATTGAAATCCCTAAGTTGCGTGACGAATCATTTAATGAAATCAAACCCGATATTCATCCGAAGGAGAAGAAGCTTCCTTTGGCACCATCGATAGATCGTAGTACTAGTCGTCGTGGTCATGGTCATGGAGGTCATACTCAAATGCAATCTTCAGCTGCCACCACTGTCGCTACATCATCAAGACCAACGAAAACGAAGATTACTAGAAAAAAAGAGCAAGGTATGGGAGTATTTCGACATTTTAGTAAAAGAAAGTACAACGGATGAATATTATGCTATTTGTAAATTGTGTAAAGGCATTTACATTTATAGCTCTGATGGAAGTGGTGGCGGTACAGGTATGTATAAAAGACATTTAATTGGTATACATAAAATTAATACAGAAGCTAAAGAAAATAAAATTACTGAAGGCAAACAATCTCAAATTAGTATACATGATGGTGGAAAAAAAATTGAATTTTGATAATGTTCAAGCTAGACGCGGTTTAGTTAGATTTGTAGTAGACTTGGCAATTTTAGACACGGCACGATTACACGACATGAAAACGATACGAATATAAGACATGAGATGACATGAATTAAAATTAAGTAAAAATTGTATATCAATATTGTAAAAGCTAAAAATAAACTAAAAATAAGATTTTATGTTTTCTGTGTCAACACGAATTTTGAAACAAAATTTTGGTGTTTTACACGATTTTACATGATACGAAAACGAATTAGAAACACGAATTGTCAGGTCTAATTTGTAATTAGGATTGAATAATCATTCATAATTTGTGAAAAAGTAGGATATTTAGAATTTGTTTGTAAATATTTATAACCTGCATATAAATTTGTTTCTAGACATATATTAAAAAAAGATTGTATGGATATGTTTAATGAATATAGGCAAGCTTTAATTGATAAACTTAGTAATATTTCATCTAGGGTTAGTTTAGCTAATGATATATGGATTAGTACTAACGGTATAAGTTATCTTGTTATAACTTGTCATTAGGTAGATGAAGATTGGTGCATGCAAAAACAAATTTTATCCTTAGATGTAATAGAAGAAGCACATAATTCATATACTATTCATAAATATATTACTAAAGTTTGTAAATTGTATGGACTTGAAAATAATAAAGTTTTTGCTATTACTTTAGATCATGCTTCAAGTAATATCGCAGCTATTCCTATATTAATTAAAAGTTTAAACCCAGTTATGCAAGGTGTATTTTTTCATGCTATATGTGCATGCCATATTATAAATTTGTGTGTTCAAAGTGGTTTTAGTGTTGCTGGTAGTGATAGTACTAGTGGCATAGGTTCAATTGATAAAATTAAAATGTTAGCAAAATAAATTCGCATCTCACATAATAAACATGAATGGAAGCAACTTTGTCTAGCAAATAATATATCTGTTAAAGCGTTTCCACTTTTCGTGGAAATAATGTGTAACTCACTTCATTGTTTGTTTTCTTCTGTTTTACCTTATAAAGAACTTATTACTCCTTTTTATAACAATTATACAAGTAGCCTATATTTAGCACTGTATGATGAAGATTGGATTTTTATTGAAAGTTGTGTTGATTTATTATCTACTTTAAAGATGCAAACTGAAAGATTTTCAAACTCAACTTTATCTAACTACACCTTATTTTGTTCTTATTATTTATACAATGTTTGATAAATTTTTAAAATTTAGGGATCATAAAACTTTATAGTCTTTTTATATATGATTGGAGGAAAAATTTTAAAAATATTGAGAAACAATTCCTTCTATTTATTGATTACAACATTACTAGATCCTAGTCAAGGAAAGGTAAATATAAAGATTTTTTTTTTTGTTATAAGAATTTCCTTGGTCTTGATTCTATTGAGGACCAAAAGTCCTCAATTAACAATCTATTTTGAGAATTGTTTAATGTTTATGAAGCAGAAAGGGAGCATTCAACTTCAACCGAGGACAATAAGAATCGTAAGAAGAAACCGAGAGTGGTGGCAGCAGCAACAAAGGAAAAGGCATTTTGAACGCAATTAAGGAAGCAGTAAAGAAGACAATGAAGCTAAAGGAAAAGCCAAAGGATCTAGATTATCAACAACTCGACGAAGTTCTAACTTAAATGAGATATGATTTTTCTTAAGTCAAGACTTTTCTAGGCAAAAACTTTGAACTTCTCCAATGGTGGAAAGAAAATCAAAGACAATTTTCAATTTTAGCTTCAATGGGCCGAGATTTTTTTGCGGTGCAAGTATCTTCCATTGCTTTAGAATCTGTATTCTCGACATGTGGAAGAATTATTGGAGACCATCGAACCACTTTTAATCCGAATTCATTATGCATGATAACATGCTTTAAAGATTGGTTTGATGTGGAATCCTGCAATATTGAACTTGGAATGGCTAATGAATTCTCGATAATAATTCAGAGAAAGAAGAAGAAATTTTCAAGGCAATTCGTATAAATTATAAGGGATAAATAATAATCTATTTTTTTGTAAATTGTATGTAAATTGTAAATAAGTTTAGTCATAGTAAATATTTTTTATGGACTACGATTCCGTGATTTTTACCTCTCAACTTTTGAAGGGGTTTTCCACGTAAAAAATTTTTGGTCTCTTACTCTCTCCTTTTTCTTCTTTATTATTTTCATTTATTATTATTGTTAAATACCAAATTAATTAATTTTATATTTATACTATGTTTAAAAAATAAATAAATATTTAAAATACAAAATTAATGAATATTTTAAAACATACTAAATAAATGAATAAATTATTTTTAAATGCCAAATGATAAGTTTACTTATATTTTAATGATAAGTATAAATATATTTCAAATGTAATAAATAACTAAATAAGTTTACAAAAATAAAAAATTTTAAAAGTATTATAATTTTTTTAAACTAACAGCTTTATTAAAAAGTTATAATAAACTTTATCATAATATCATAGTATCATTATTTATTATTTTGTTGTTTATTATTAGATAATTTTATAATAACTTTTAAATTACAGTTACTTTAATTAAATAAATTTAATAACTTTCTATATTATAAATTTTATAATTACTTAACATAAGTTATTATAAAAATAAATTTATTAGATTAAATCAAAAAAATATATTAATAAATATTTATTTCAAATTAATACATTAATAAATAAAATTTTAATATAAATATTTTAATAAAACGAGATTAATAAATAAATTTTAAAAATAAAAAAGGGCCGATCAGTTCAGCTCGGCTCGATCTAGTTTTTTACGAATTGGGCTATTGAGCTAGACCAGTTCGTCAATCGGTTCGAACCGGTTTCTTGTACTCATGGGTCGGAACTGGTTGAATCCGGCCTGGAACTGGTTCGGACCGGCCCACGAGCACCTTTAATATAATATATACTATATACATATGATATACATATGATATTACTATAATATATATAATATACAATTTTGTATAAGTTTGGTTAATTCGTTAATTAACCGAATTAACCGAATTATATTTCGGTTCGGTTAATTCGAAATAAATATTTCAGTTCGGTTAACGAAAGTAAAATTTTATAATTCGGTTCGAAATTAACTGAGTTACACGAATGAACACTTCTACTCAAATAAAGATTTATTAACATATTTGGGTTACATGCAAAGTAACGGAAACATGTGTCAACAATATATTGGATATATAATTTTTTTAATTTTGTCAAAAAATATAAATGTTTTTTTATTTCATAAGAAGAAAAGAATATAAACAAAAATCCGTTTCTTAAAAAAAAATAAAAATAAAAATTTGAAGTTATCCCTTTCCTCTCTCCTTTGTTCTTCGTTAACAACCAAACCCAAAAAAAAAATCTGAAGTTCATCCGTTTCCTCTCTCTTCTCTTTTCCATTAACTATGAACCCAAAAGGAAATTTGAAGTTGATCCCTTTCCTCTTCCCTTCTTCATAACTAGCGAACCCAAAAAAAAAAAAAACTGAAGTTGATATTGTATAGAGAGAGAGATGAGGGAGTAGTGCAAGAGGTGGTGGAAGCCAAGGTGCTCTGTTGCGCAACCAAGGTGGCGCTATGTTACCGGCCGTGGTTCAACATGGTTCAACTTTGCCCCTACATTATTGGTCACCATTGGTCTCTACTATGTATTTAATTGTAGTTGTTTTTGTGATAACTCAAATTTATACCATCATTAAAGTAAGTACGACACTTTTTGAGCCATATTTGACTATTTGAATAGCGTGGAATGACCTGACATTGATTATTTGGTTTTCAATGAGGTAAACTTGTATCAGCAAGTACGTGGATCCTACAGGAGCACACACCTACTTAGATGTATCCAAATCATCATATAACGATGATATCTAGTCTCTAGAAAGTCATTTTAACTTTTTAAATTACGATTTTAATCTTTTTCGATAAAAATGTAGTAAATCGAAAAATGACGATTTCGCCGCAGGGACAAATGATCAAAATCAAGATTGTGTATTGACTTTAAGATTATGTTAAATTGTATCAAAACCTCGAATTATTTTGTCAAGCTGTGTCAAAAAATTTAAAGATCAAACTTAAAATGACCAAAACCAAATAAAACTGAACAAATTGCCTATTCTCTCTCCTATGGCTGGCCACCCTAGTCACTCACCATTAGATTTTTGTCCTCTTGCATGGGGCGTGCATGTCAATAACACATTTCTCACCTAACCACTTTTGGTTAACCAATGAAAGGTTAAATAAATAGAAATTAAGGAAATTACTGATATATTTGGATAATTACTAAACTTTTTACTTTGTTTTCGTTCGCTAATGCTTAAAGTGCACCTAAATGGGTAAAATAAGCCTATTACTAAGCTTCATAACTGGCCGACACCATTTCCTCCATGCCAAACTCGTAAGTGAAGAAAGAAAAGAGAGAAAGAAAAGAAAAAGAAGAAAACGGTGGGAACCTTGCCAAACCATGGCTAGCCTTGGCCAAATCTTCATGATTTTTCAGTTTCAAACACTCCTACAAATCTCTCTTCACCTCTTGTGTATCACAGTTTCATCTCAAAGCTTTTGGAAAAGTGAAACCAAGTGAAAATCCACCTTGAAGCAAATTCAACTAAGGTAAGATCCATAGCCATAGATTTTGATTTAAGCCATAGATTTTGAAAATCCACGTTGTTTAATGGCCTAACCTAAGCAATCTCATGTTTGAATTTTGAAAAAAATTTAAAAAAAAAAAACCTCTAATTGTGGTGGGGGGGGGGGGGGGGGTGGTGAACTTTCAGCCACCAAATGTTACTAGGGGTAAGTTGCCATTCAAGCTTTGATATCAATATATGTGTAGTGTTTTGAAGTGTACCTAGGGTTTTTAGTGAACAGGTGCTCAATTTAAGGGGTTTTTGAAGTATGTTGTGTAATTAGTTTAATTGAACATGTATAGAGTGATTTGGAACATTGAACTGAAGTGTTTAGCATTGTATTAAGTTCATCCAAGGTGAAGGGCATGTAGAAATCCTTATGCTTAGGCCTTGGTTAAGTGATATGTTAGTACTAATGTAGTGTACAATTGATGGGTAAAACTTGTACGAAGTGAATCTAAGTGAATATGACAATTAGGTAGCTCAAAGTCTTGGATACCTAGTGGTATCCTAAGTGAACTAATGAGCAATAAAATGTATGATTGGCTTTAGTGTGATTGTGAAGTGTAATGAAGTGTCTATTATGTGTTTGTAGTGATTTGGCATTTAGCAGTAGTGTGGTGATAGTAGAATTGAGCTTGGAGAAGTGCTCACTCTGTAGAACATTGGACAGCTAACTTGCAAAAGATGCACGTTAACATCATACAATGTAAGCTCAAACATTATAACATTGATTTTATCTATATCAAACAATGTGTAAATCGTATGTCAGTATCGTTAGTGAAAGTGTATGAACATAATTGTAATGTTAATGAATTGAATATGTGTTCTAAATATTGAGTATAAACTCTGAACTATGAATATGAAAATTGAGATCGTATATGTGAATATCGGATTATTGATATGACCTGTTTGGAATTGTGGATAATCATGGATATTACTTTGAATTACAGGCTAGGTAGTAACAATTAGTAACTCGGACCTACCGAAGCGAACTTTAGAAATCGAATATCGTGAGTAGTTTGGTTCATTGAAACATGTCTACTTGCATATAACATTTCCTGCATAGCATGGTAGTGATGAGATTTGAAGCCTACATGTTTTAACTTTGCATGTTTAAAACCTTTAAATCTCAAGTGTACAGTATTTAAAAACTTATCGAACTATATGGCATTATCAAACCTTTATCGAACATATTGCTAAGTTGCATATGTAATTGTTTTCGAATAAAGCATACTTTTACTTTATAATTCCATTACTACAAGATTTCAAAAAGTGTACAAGAACTACTTGTACCAATGTTTTAAAGAATGATTTCTGAAACGATTACAGTTTAGCTAATGAGTTATAATAATTGGTCATGACCATATTGGTCCCAGCTAACGGAGAAATAATAGTGACCCTTGCTAACGACAATAATAATTAGCATATTCTCTCGCTAACGAGAACCAATGCAAGAGCTCAAATAGTCGATGAGCCTTTTGTCTCAAAGCAAGTTGAGCGAGTCAGTAAAACTTGAGTCAGCTCAGCAAATGCCTATACCAACTCAAGCATCTTTCTTTTTATCCCAACAGAATGTCCAAAATTAAAAAAGAACTTCTGTTAACACCAAAAAACAAAAATTGTGCACACCCTATTTTAAATATTTTTATTAAATACCCAAATGCCTTTATAAAAATTTACATAATTACTGTTAATAATAGTTTTAATTTTTAATTTTGGTATTTCCCAAGGTAAATATTCAAAAATACAATGAAACCCCTGAAAATTCACAATAAAACTCCTTAAAATCCATGTCCATTAGCCCATTTAATTTGTGTTCCCATGCAGCACCGCTTGGTAGCAAAAATACTGCCAAGCAACATTCAAATGCTGCCAAGTGACAGCTCAGCGAAAAATAATTTTTCAATATATATATATATTGTTTTTTGCATTAAGAGCAATATTAAAAAAAATTAATTTTTTAAGGTGGAAAGTAATTTTGGAAAGGATATTTTAAGATTTAAGATTTTCTAGTAATTAAAATGTCTAACAGCCCTTAGATCAACGACCCTTAAGAGTGTGAATAAAAGCCCTCAGAGTAAATGCTCATAACTAAAACTCAAAAAGGAGACCTGATTAATGTTTACTAAGCATAACCAAACTGTAATTTAACTTAAGTCGACAAAAGTAAACACAATAAAAGCTGAATGGTACTAACAAAGGATCGGATAGGTTCAGTCCAACACCCTAAAGCAAAACCCCCACAAACTAGAAATTGTTCATAATAACATGAAATGTATAATAATAATAAAGTCAGAAGTTTGACCTAGCACACTCTTAACAGTAAAACATAACCCGCTTGACATTTTCCTTTAGGGCAGGCAGAGGTCTCACAGCAGCACTGCCAGCGGGTCCTCTTATGCTTCGTGCACCTGCACCTCCACCTCCACGCCCTGCAGCTGGGCCACTGGTCATTGATCCACTGTCTGAAGTCTCTGGTTCCATATAAAATCGAGCTCGGAATGCAGCAAGATGAGCATAGTAAGCAGGGGGAACTGCACGTTTATTAGTGCCTATGTTGTTAGTGACAATAACAGCAAAAAAATAAAATAAAATAAAACTGGGGGAGAGGTGAAGAGAAACTAGTTGACAGCAGTCGAGCACATCTGAACTTGAGTGAAGATAAACAAGAAGGAGAACTAACCAATGGACACAGATCGCGTGCACCTTGCATATCTGCAATAGGTGAAAATAAGTTGAGAGATACTAACTCAGATTACTGCCTCCTCCTTGGAAGGAAGGCAGCGTTTACCTCAAAAGGAAACAAAAACGAGAGGTTCTATTGTACAAAAACAGATTCTTCTTGATTATATTTCTACATTGTCCTTAAAATTTTAATTATAACTACTAATTTATAATAGTTCGATTTATATCATAGCTAAGAATTGTTCTATTAAATGAATTTCATAAATGAGATTTGCTTCACTTTTTGACAAGTGTTCTCAATATTTTGACGAGAGCATTACTTTAATATTTGAATTGCTATAGTTGATAAAATTTTCAGATCTAGTAATACTAAATTACTTCTAAATTAGAAGAATAAAACTTCAATTGTTTATGTTTCAAACTTTATATTTTAAAAACACTGGTTTTAAAAAAAGATTTAACTATTCACATGCAATGCAACGACACCCCACTCATCTAAGTAAACTGGCAATATAAAGATAAAAGATCAAGGCAAGAACATACGTATAGCAAAGGTTGTTTGTAAGAGACTGTAATGCATCAGCTGTAAACTTGTTCTCATCCCAAAGCACATGGTAATGAGCTGGACGGCTTGTACCCTGTTTATTAAGTTGGATAAAGTATTACAAACACAAACTACAACCAAATAATCTATCAAATTTATCAACAAAGACAAACATTCTAATAGGAATGTAGAAGTAAATTAAGTATGACCTGAATCCCAGCATGGCTGCATAAATAGAAGTCAAACTCTGTCGGATGACAGATTTTGGAGTCCACCACTGTGCCTGAAAAACACATACAGGAACAATACAATAAATCATGATTCGATATTTAAATCATAATAAATTAACTGAATAGTACATACCAGGAAAAATATTCCCACTCCTATCAACAGAATGGCGATCATTATGGTTGTTAGCAAACAACCTCGTGTGATGTCGCTTTTGTACCACAACAAAAGTAACAGGAGGCTGATAATTTGGCTCCAAAGATGCACATGCCTGAGGTTACATGCGTAATCAGTAAATTGAAAAGTGAGTGACTGCGATGCAAAGCTTTGAATCTTCAAAGCGATGCACAAATTACTGGTAGTATGTAGTCAACAAAGCAGCTTACCTTACGAATAGCATCAAGTTCGTACAATAGAACTTGATAAAACTGGCCTTCACTAACACCATCCCTGCATATAGGAAACACAAAATAAATCGCTAAAACTAGAGGAGGAAGGGGAGAGGGGGGGGGGGGGGGACAACTTGACTGTGCCTGTAAAATATAATGCGCTGTGGCTTCTGTCCAGTGGCTCTTCGAAAAGATATTAGGAGCTCCCTGCATTAACGGGAACTAAAAATAAGTTTACGGACAAGCAAGTTAATACCTGCCAAAGGCTAAATGACATTTGAACTCGAAACAAAGAGTGAAAACATACTTAATCATGCCACCAGACACAGTTCCCCTTACAGGATCCTGCCATGTCTTGTATAAATCTTGAATGAGCTCCTGGCGATGAGCTTGAGCACAAACCAGACCGGCATACTTAGTAATCTCTGGCCAATCTTGGGAGGCAACAACCTAAATGTTTAATTAAATATTATATTAATGATTAAAATTTCAAAGCAGCCAATCATGGAAACTATGAAATGTGCATCAAAAGGAGAGGAATGCACTAGAAAACATACAGCAGCTATAGAAGGGCTTGAATCCTCCCCAGGGTGAGGATGGGTAACATCAGCACCAAAAATTATAGTCGGACGGTCGCTGACCAGAGGTATTCGTCGTGATATTGCATCAACAAGAACTGTATTCCTTCCTCCCACCTTGACATTAATCTTCAATGCCACATTGGCCAAATATTGTTTGTTCATTTTAAATACATGTCTAGTCAAACAGCACTGAGAAACAATTCCAAGATCCGTCTCACAAATCCTTTTCAAGTCACCTGCAAGGGAAATAGAACATTTAAAAGAATGGTATGAACTTTTTTCAAGACAAACAATTTCAGTCGCCAAAATTTATACCATAAAGAGAGCCATTATTATCTGGAAGGATAACAATAAGCAGGTCAAGCTCTTTGTTCTGGGGCTGGAGTTTAGTCATTGCATCATGATAACGTGTTTTCAAGACCCTCTCCACCTGTTCAGGACGTGCGCTAATTGGAGGAAGAACTGGTTCAGGATTAAAAGCCTGCAAAATGACACAAATATCAATGTTCACAGAAATGGTTTTAAAAAAATGTTCAACAATAACCAAACTAAGATCACATAGATAGACTAATTGTCAGATTACTGAGACTGCCTTACCATGCCAGAGACATAACACATTTGTGCAAGTTCAGTACAAAACCCTCGTGCCACACTATCTTGAACTTGGCGAGAAAAATTTATGCAGATCCAGTTGTTTACAGTCCCACCATTAACCATTTTCTGTATATATATTTTAAAAAAATGCAATAAGAAAATTTTTCACATTCAACCATTCCAAGCTGAAGAGATGAACTTCATGCACCTGCCAGTATATCATTCATTCAAATGCATGTGCATATGGAACAAAGCAATCATTTAAGTGGATGGAAGATGAAATCAAAATGTTCACGGAAATAGATTGGGAACAAAGACTTAACTAAGGATAGACACAAAATATAGTGACACATGTTAGATAGCATTTTTTGTAAAGCCATTATAAATTACAAAATTTTATGGCAGTTTTTGAATTGGGGACCCATGGCTCCAAGCTTACTCTAAATTCCATCCCTGATTCACCATCCTGAAATCAAAATAGCCATATATGATGGAGTCACCTAATTCACCAACCTAAAATCAAGATAGACACAACAAAAAGGAGGAAGTCAATCTCCAAGGTCATCTCTTTCAACTAACTTTTGAATTTAAATTTGACTAGTTTTCCTAAACTTAGCCACAACTTAATATTAGTTTAGTTATTGTTCACGGAATACTTGGCACAACATAAACATACTCTTAGTCTTCTCCTTGCTCTCTTCTTTCCACAAATATGAAGTAAAATTATCATGTAAAGTTACACAGCATAGTGTAAAGTTACAAACGTTCTCTGAATAAATATAAAAGAAGTTCATGACATCTCTTGGACCAAATTCACCTTGCATTTCTGCTGATGAATATAGCATCTTTCTACCTTCCCACAGTCTTCTAACAGCCCTTTCTCATTTACATTTCAAGATAACTACAATTTTTTCTTTTCATATTATCCAGATAATCAAATTATTTAACTATTCCACCGACATAATGGGTGTGTATATATACAGATATATTGCAGAAATCCAGCTCAACAGCACTCATGATGTATGCTCTAGCATTAAAACAATTTTGACAACAATAGATACCTTATTCATCATATTCCACTGCCCAACTTGAGGCAGGCAATCCTTCTCTCTACCAGTATCATGATATTTAAGCTGCAAGGAAAATAGATATTACAGTCACAAATCAAATCCATAGGCTGAAGGAATTGATAAATATAACTAATAGGTAACTTAAATTGATAAATATAATTAATTGATAACTTAAACTGATAAATCTTAAACACAAAACAATATGATTAATCCATAACTTACCCACGGAGGAGGAAGGATGCGTGCTTCAACTGAAGCAAGCTTCTCACTAATTTTAATTCCGAATTCATTTGCATACTTGTCCTGATGATAAGCATTGTGTTTTACCGTCTAAAGAAGAAAACATAATAAATTAGCCCAAAAGTAACAAGCAGCAAATCACTGGAAAGTTGTTTATGGACTAAAATGTTCACAGTAAAAGATCACAGCAAGAGATATAAATATGTTGTAGACTTTTGGATTCAAAGGTACTTTAGAAATGTCTACTGAATCGGTACATATTCAATATTTTTACCTAGACATAACATGTTGGCATGCACAATTAATACCAATTTTACAAGGCTATTTGTCCATGTGTGAACCAAAAACAAAAGAAAAAAGAGAAACATTTTACATAGCTTTTAGGCAAAAAGCAGAGAAGACTAATACAATATATATCAACCATCTAAAGAAACAAAAAAAAAGTGTTACAAATTATGTCGATTTAAAGTATGCAAGACTTGCGTGAAGAAGCAAAAGAATGTTAGTAACACAAGAAAAAGTAAAAAATGTCAAGACCTTCAAAATATCAAACTCTCTTTCCTGAGGACGTTGGCAGGTGACCTTCAGCAAAGCAGTGATCTGTCTCTCATTCAATCTCTTGGAGTACCTTTGACCCTCAACAATCTTGCATACCTACATGAATCACAACAATAGCATGCATATCAATATACCAATTACCTCTTTAACTGAAAGGACTCTAGAGAGTACTTTACCTCCATGGGCAAATAATTTGGCCTCTGCTGATTTCCGACTTGCAGACATGGCCATTGGATGTGTTGAATGATGAAACCATAAGTTTCGTGAAAGTACTCCACAACAGACTTCATTGTACCTCTATCATCTACGGGAAAACTATAAAACGATAAGGTCTGTTAGCATAAGTTCATGCTACATCACAGTGTAACCAGGAAACCTACATAATAGATCATCTGCCCTATTATCATTGGACTACATTTAAAAAGCACAAAGATCGAAAAAAAAGTTTATCTTCAATAACATTTGTGTCATTGTCCTTGGTATTTCATTCTTTTTAAAACATAATCTGTTCACTTGAAACAAATGAAACCTTTTTTTTGTACTTGTAGGTGAAATAAAATATTTTTAAAATTTATATTAAGAGGATAGAAGCATCAAAAAGACATTACACCATGGAATATGTAATACTCACGTCAGCTCTCTAGTTGCTTGTGATGTTAAACCAGATACACGATATTTTCTCCGCATGTTTCCACGGTGTGTAACTTCCACCTTGACTCCTCTAAGAGCTTTTTTGATCTTTTAATACAAAAGCAAATAAAATGACCATGGTGACATAAACTTTGTAATATATAGGGAAAAAGTTAAGTGCCAAGAAAAAATAACAGCAAAAATAATATGCGAGCACATATCATTGCCTAGCAAACTTTTTCATCTGCTGACAAAAGAAATGGTGCTCATGTCCTAATAATAGATGTCAGAAATTAGCTGATTTTACCAATAAGAAGAAAAAACAGCATGGATGACAAGGTGCTTGCTAAATATAATTTCCAATCAAAAGGAAATTTAAGAAAATCGATCTTTACACGATCAGCATCGGATAGTGGTCTAGAAGAAACATCCCGATTCAGCAATTGTGTAACAAAATCAATAACTGGCAATGGCTCAATGAAAGCAGTTGAAGACATATCTGTCCAGTAGATAATTGTCACCATAAGACAAAGTCAGATAAAGGCACATAGGTCAAATGCTGGTGCAACCACACATGCGTGAACCCTAGCATGCAAAATAGACCAACAGAAAGAAAATGGCAGCCCCATAAACACGATACCAATATTCAGTGACAGTCCCATCTGTGTAGGACGAATGCTTTGGTAAAAACCACGCCAACTTTCTAATCCCTCACCCAGTGGCTGCCTTCTCCCCAGGTCAGGATGGTAAAATGAACGCCCAACAGGATAGTACCTATAAAATCAATTACCATTAGTCTCTCCCATTTCAAATTTGGAAGGTGGAAGTTGTGGTAAACATATATATATATATATATATATATATTAGGGAAGAACCAAATAGCAGTACCTAGAAGTAGGTAATTCACGAAGGACAATGTCAAGAACTTGAAGCGCTTCCTGAGGTGCGTCAGCTTGCTTCCCTTGCAAGAAGAGTCCAAGGTGATGCAGATCAGCACGTGCAGCCAATTTGATCACAACTCTAAATTCGCGATCTCTTCTGCATCAAGAATATAATAAGAGACTGAATATAGATGGCAAAAGAAAAAGTCAAAGCCTTATTTCATTTGATCTTTTTTCTTTTATATTTTCCTTCTGTAACTATAATAGAAGATTAAAAGGTAATTGCCACTCAGTAGGCATTGGAGAACCTGTTTAAATCATAGAGAAAGCAAAAATTTAGTATTTCAAAGCCAAAACAAACTTTTCAAGGTTGTAATATTAGATCCTGAGGTGAGAAGGTTATATATCAACATCCCTTTTTTCTCTTAATTTCCAGACAAAGGTAAAAGCTAATTATTAACAAATAACCACATCAGTGTATAAATATGCAGAATGAAAACAAGGCAAGCAACAACCTTTGCGTTCCTGACCCATCATCTTCATCCGTAAGGGTGATCTTAAACTCCTTTGACACAAAAGGGAGCGGCCCAGCAGTGTAAAGACTCTTTCGGCCATCATAAGCAGGAAGGCGCTTTCCAAGATGTGATTCTTGGTATAATGTCACCAGCTGCTTCATCACAGCCCGGTTCACTCCTCGTGATGTGACCTCTGGTGTTATAGTAACCTATTTCCATTTAAAATAACAATCAAGAACCTGCAAATAAAGGCAAAACAACACTGATGATGAAAGAACTCACATCATACTGGTGCAAATCTTTATCTGGCAGCTCAGCAAAGAAATGATTAGCCTTGACTATACACTTTGTGCCAGTGTAACCCTTTCCAGGCCGAAGAGGGAACCTCACCGACTTGCTTGAGGGAGGGATTGGCTGAATTGCTTGGCCTACTTCTTGCTGGATGGAAAGCTGCTGAAGCTGCTGTGCCAGTGGCACATGCTCAGGTGGTCTCGATGATGAACCAGCCTCGGATGATGAACCTGCCTCAAATGAAGCAGGGTGGGGCGTCACCGCAGCTTGAAGAGGTTGGGTTGCTTGGTGCAGCTCGGGAACAGGTGGGCGGGATGACCCACCAGGAAAAGGTCCTCCACGGCTACCACCACCTCGACCACTGCCATAGCCACCCCGACCTCCTTGCTGGGTAGGCCCTCCCCTTCCTCTACCTTGGTACTCTGGGGGTCCTCCAGCATATTGCTGTTGTGAAATGCCACGACCACCACCACCTCCATAACCTCCCCGACCCGATTGCTGGGACTGTGGAGCCCAACCTCTTCCACCCGAGTATCCTCCTCCACTTCCTCCTTGTTGTTGAGGAGGACGTTGAGGACCACGACCACTGCCGACACCAGCATCATGGGACTGAGAGCTTTCACCTCCAGCAGAAGGAGTATCACTTTTCTTCTTCCTAACCATGATGGTAACTGTAACAAGACAGAAAATCAACGAGGAAATCCATATCATATAAAATAAACAACGAAAGAGGGAGAGAGCAATTGCTACAGCAGCAGGCGTTTTCGATCAAAAGTAAACATTTTGCTCCTCCATTGAAACTTTAGAATGGTTTTCAACCAAAATAAAAATATAACTAAAATAAAACATCGGGTAATTCTAATTTGCAGAGAGGAAAAAAAAATCAAAGGAAGAAAAAGGGAAGCCCTAACAGAGGGTAAATAAATTAAAAAACAGAGAAAAAAAACCCTAACATATAGAGCAATAATAACTAAAAAAATTAACGAGATCCCGTGAAACCCTAGCGACCGTAAGCAGACAACAAAGATCTAAGAAATTGTAGAGAAAATATAAGCTAGTAAAGAAAGATCCATAGAAAAACGATAGAAAAAGCAACAAAAGCTAAGACAAAGAAAGCAGATCCATGAAAAATAAGAAAGAAGGCTAAAAAGCGTACAAGTTTCACCTGAAAACCGCCGTCGGAAAACCGCTTATCCCCTAACAATAATGTTGATAAAAAGGTTTTAATATAAAAATAAAAGAGAGGAAATGGCCGTACGACAACCACTCCACTCCACTCCCTTCTAGGGTGTCCAGTAATAAAAGTTTAGAGGACACTCATTCGGCTTCCCACTATATATACATGAGCGTGAGAGAGAGAAAAGCGCCCTAAATGCTTAATCGTTAAGAAGTTTTTATTCGAACCCCAACAAAAGCCTCGTGCCGAAGGCCCCCTAACCCAACCCTTCAAACCCACAACCCTCTTCGCTCTCTCCAAGTCCAACCCAACTCTCCTTGCAAAGACACGTGATGGTCGAATACAGAAGCTTTTTTGCCTTGTGTATGCGCATATAGCATTCTACATTGCCTTCCATTGGAAGAAAGAAACAAAGAAGTGCTCAAAATGACTACTCCATCCCCGCTTCTTTACTCTTCTTTGCCCAACCTTACTCCTTAGTTAACACGGTATTTTCACCTGGACTCGCTTTGCCACGTCTCGTTTCTACTTTCCACCACCCTTTATACCTTGGAAAGAAGTACTTTGTGACTTTGTGTTGCGCACCCTACGGATGATTGGTTCGGTTTACGAAAGGATTTATTTATTATAAAAGCAAAAGTTTAAATGTTTTGTTTTTTAAATTTTAAATTTTTTAACTTATACAAAAAATAGTATTGAGCTTTTTGATTAAGTTATAAATTAAAATTTTTTCAAAAAAATTCTACGTTCTATAACATGTATTTTGTGCATTTTTTATGTTTATTTTATTATTTTTATTTTAATTAGAAAATTATTTTTTAGTTTATTTTATTTATTTGTTTTACTTAATAACTTGTGATTTAATTTAATAAAATTTATTATTTTTTAGATTTATTAAAATATACAAAAATTTTATTAAATAAATTTCAGCATTCTAAACATTTTATATTAAAATTTTCAAATGCTAATTTAATTTCTCTTAACAATTTTTTTTAAAAAAGGTTTTACTCAAATAATACTTTTTATAAAAATTTTAGCCGGGTCAAAGAAATCCTCAATTAAGTAGAACTAAGATATTATACAATTAAATTCGAAAATAACTAACTAAGTTAAATTATTACTTATTATCGATTCAGATAAGATTTAGGTAATAATTTATGAATACTCATTATCCGAACCCAATTACATATAATAATTTTTAATATTATATATTTCATTTAGAAGCTATTTATTATTAATGTAATACTTTAATTAATTCACTGAGTGTTTTAATTATAATTTTTAACTTTGATTTAATTTTAAGAGTTAATTTAATTTCTTAATTTATTTTTTTCAAATAATATGCCTTAAACTTAATTTCAAATTCAAATTTCAAAGTCAATCTTTAATTTCATAAATTGGGTATATAATAAATGTAGATACTATTTTTGTCCAAATTTTTTTAAGGATTTATATATAATGCACTGACAGTGTATAGTTTGTATACACTGTCAATACATCAGAGGTTGACACCTCATCAATAGGCCTTTATATGCACATATAAATAAATTTTTTAATTTGTCAATAAGGGCCTATTGATGAGGTGTCAACCTCTTATGCATTGACAGTGTATAGAAACTATACACTGTCTGTACGTCATATACAAACTCTTTTTTTAAATATTAATTTTTTACATTTTTTATCTTCGATATTTGATTCAAATTTAGACGTAGATTTATACTCTTCATTTTTTTATTTTCAATAAGCGAAAGGAAATCAGAATTAATTTTGATAGGATGGACATGGGGTCTAAGGGAAAAAAAAATGTAAATTGAATGAGATCTTGAATTAAAATTGGAATAAAAGATGTGATTTGCATTAAAGAATTTACCGTAATTATTTTTTTGGTATGAATTTACCGTAATTAATTTAACCTAGGCTAGTCGGCTACGTGATTCTACTCTACTCAGCCACCATCCTTTTCACTTAGAAACCATCCTTGAAAAATAAAAAAATAAATAATAATAATAAAAAAAAACCTATTGCCTCTGTCTCGCCGCACTGTTAGCCACCTTTATCATCATCCGACGGCTTAGCCCTGTTGCCTTGGGCCATTTCTGCACCAAGCCACTACATGCACCACCTTCTTCGCCCTTTGTGCTGTGTCCACCATCATCCTTGAACATTCTTCATAACTCTACTTCCCTGTTCATCATCACTGCTGTGTCCCAAACTTGCACCAACCTACCTTCATCATCGCACTTTGCTGCAAGTTCCACCGTTTCACGCTGGTTCAGCATCATCGCCCTTGTTTTTGGTTCGTCTTCTGCTGTACGCCGTTCCTGCTTCAGCCCAACGTTGCTCTTCCCTGTCACTCCACTGTTGCCTAGTTGGTTCGACGCCTATTGCTGCGCTGCCCATTGTTCCTTGCTCCATTGCTGCACATTGCTTCATCGCCCTACCGCTGGTTTTCTTTCCTTCTCTGTCGTGCGCCCTGCAGTGCCTGTCATTGCGTCATCGTTCTGTTGCCGTGAAGAACAGTCGCAAATTGTCGCCAAGCACATTGTTGCTACTCGTGCCTCACGCAACTCTGCTGCCTTGTCCGTTGTGCGCCATCCCTGTTAGAAGAGGTCCTCCATGTTGCTGCTTGCTGCGGCCCCTTGTTATGAAGCTTGCGGTTTCACCTGTTAGTAAGGTCACGGTGAGAGAGACAAGGGACAAGGGAGGAGGAAGATAGTTTGGTTTAACTTGATCTTTTAGGTATATTTACTTGTTGTTTATTTATTTATTTATATATATTGGTTTGTGTCGTAGGATTAAGATTACGAATAAAATTAAAATTAGGTGGTTTAATTAGGAGATAATTAAATAGATAATTTTTTTAAAATTTGGATTTGTAAATTAGAAGTTAATTAAAGTCAGACTTTATAAATTAGACTTAACTGGTTTAAATAAATAAAAATAAATTAAATTTAAATTGTTAAATTAAATATTTAAAAACTTCGCTATTTATATGTGAAGACCACAAATTCTCAATCTCAAACCTATAAATTAATATGGAATTTAAGTGTAATAAGTGTGAAGATGTAATTTTAGGTGTTAGTTGTATGAATGTTGTTTCGATTTAAAAGAAACAAAAGTTTTAAAAAATTAAAAATAAAATAAAATAGAAGCCATAGGGGCATCAAATGTACAAGGATACAGAATATAAATGAGCATGTATTTAGTTAAGGAAGTAAATGAATCTTATATATATATATATATATATATATATATATATATATATGGGCACGTATGTATATATATTGAAGTAAATGCATACGACGAGCATGCTTGTTGCGTACGCATAGAAGTAAATATAAACAAATAGGAGTTTATATGAATATATATACATTGTCATAACGTATTAAGTTTTAGAGAAAACCTAATAGCTAGACACTAAAATTATGGAATCGCCACTAACCATTTTAACCTAGATGTGATTGGTCACCTATTCAAACTAAGAATAAGGCTTGGTCTACGTTCAAAAATACTAGGGTTCGAGAGTACGGTTACGTGTAGGGAAGGATTAGCACCCCCACAACGTCCATCCTAAAATGGTACCAACTAGTTTTAGGCTATCTTTACAATTTACCTTGTGTTTATATTGATTTCGATATGTTTATATATTGGGAATATTTCTAAGATTTTTCCATCAATTTGGCTCCAATCTTAAAAATCTCCCTCATCTCAAGATGTTCAAGGAGTCTCGATTGACTTTCTTGAACTCCATCGTAGGATAAATTTCAATATTTTATAAGGTTCCCTTTTTTTTAAATCTTATCTCTAATTTTGACTCTATATTCATTTTATAAATTTCTTAGATTTTTTATTTATTTTAATTATTTTTATATTCTTATTCATCTTATTCTTCAAGATAAACATGAATTATGTTTTATTGAAAATTCACTCTTAAGCGTCCTATCAATTTGGCTCGGCTCAAAAGGAACCTCCTCACCTAGAAATTTTCAAAGAGTCTCAATTGACTTTCTTGAAATTTCATCATCGGCATAATTCATACTTATTTCTTATTTTACTTTGATTGTACTTTTGTCTTCATGTCACATTTATATATTTATTCATTCGTTTATTTATTTATCTAATTTTTATTTATATTTATTTAAGCTTAGTCTTTATTTAATTTTATATTTTTATTCATTTTATTTATTTATATTTATCTAATCTTAAAATAAATATGAATTATATTTTATTGAAAATCCTCCAAAAAGTATTCCATCAATTTGGCTCAACTTAAAGAAGAATCCCCTCACCTAGAAATTTCAAGGAGTCTCAATTGACTTTCTCGAAATTTCATCATTGGTACAATTCACATTCATTCTATAAAATCTAATTCTCAACTTAATTCCTATTTCTTATTTATTATCCTTTTTATTTATCTATTATTTTTGTTTATGCTCATTTATTTTAGTCTTTACTAATTAATTTTCATTCATTTCATTTATTTTATATATATTTAATCTTAAAATAAATATGAATTATATTTTATTGAAAATTCTCCCAAAAGTATCCCATCAATTTGGCTCAACTTAAGGGAGAATCCTCTCACCTAGAAATTTCAAGGAGTCTCGATTGACTTTCTTGAAATTTCATTATCGGTATAACTCATATTTATTAATTAACTTTTATTTTTATTTCTAAAAGAACTAATTTTTTTCTTTTTAAAATTTAGTTTCCTTATCTATTATTTTAACCAATAGATTTATTTAAACATTTTCCGTAAATTTATTACATTTATTTACAAACCTAAATAAATTAATTTGATAAACTAATTAGTCTACCTAATTTAATAAAATTTCCTAGCTTAAATTTAACTATCCCAAATATTAATTAAAACTACCAATCTAATTATAGATATAAAACTAACAAAGAAATTAATAAACAAATAAATAAAAAAATTATTTTCTACCTTTTCTCACCTTCTTTCTTTCTTTTTCTTTAAAACTTTCATTCACTTTTCTTTCTTACTTCACGTGGCAGCAAAAGTGCTAGGCATGTGGACAGCAACAGCAAATGTGGCGTTAGCAGAAGCACTTCACGCAACAACCGGCAACTGTTTGGCCACGTTCTCCAAGCGACGCCTCCAGTAGCTTAATTCACTGTTTTGTTTCTCTTCTTCCTCCCTTGACTCCTTCTTCTGTTGCAGCGATGGAGTAGCAAAACACATGTGGTGGTGCAAGAGATCTATGGCGGCAGAGACAACAAGGCAGTGGTGGCGACGTGGTGCGGCGATGACAAGGTTGCAATGTAATGACAACGCTGGAAGAGGAGATGTTATGGCTTGCAGCAGATGCCAAATCAGGGAAGGTGATGATGCAGCAGGTGAAATACAATGGAGAAAACCTTCACCATGGACCAAACACAGCCATGGCAGCGGTATCGTGGAGCAGTGCGGTCGAATGATGCAGGGGCAGGTGTGTGGCAATGGAGCAGGAAACGTGCGAGGAAGCGAGGCGGTGCAGTGGTGCTTCGGGGCACGAAGGAAATTGCAGAACGTGCAGCAACGATGGAGTGCAGATACCGCAACAAAGGGTTGCAGGGATGCAGGGCAATCACAGTAAAAGCGATGCAGGTAGTGCAGAAGTGGCGAGTGCAGCGGCGGTTCGTGGTGCGGGGATGATGCAGAACGACTTTGGTGATGGTGTAACAGCTGTGGTGGTTTGATGCAGAAACGGAATGGAGGCTGGAACAGTTTGAAGCTTAGCTATGTTTTTTTTTTTTTGGTAAGGGAAGCTTGGCTATGTTGACTAAGGGAAGATGAAGGCTTCCTTTGTGCAAGGAGAGGCAAAACCCCCTGTGCATGATTGTTCCTCCTCTTATTAGTCTTAATTTTCCTTGATTTTTTCCTGGTCATTAATCCCATAATCTCAACATTGACATCTTTTCTTTTAAAGCTTTCCATAAACAAATTCTAATTTGATTCTTTTAATTAATTCTAGATTTGTCTAAAGTTTCTAAAACCAAAAGATTTGATTTTTATTCCACAATTTGCAATACAAGTTTGACTTTCTCCTTTTGTTTTGTTTCCTTGATTTTTTTTGAATTTTCATTTTTTAATTTTCCTTAATAAATGTAAAATATATTACAAATTAAATTTAAATATAAAAATTGATCTTTTAATCATCGGACCTAAAGTCCAAATCTAATCTTAAGTCCAAAATCATAGTTTCATATCCAAAAGTCTAATTAAACTCTAAAAGAGCATTAAACTCATATTAAGATTTATTTTAGTTTCAAACTTTGATTTAAAATATCTCGATAAACCCAATAATATTCAAGATCCGGACAAAATGGGGTGTCTACATACATATATATAAATATATATTTAGAAATATACAAATAAATATAGACTTACTTATAAAGATAAGGAAAATTAAATATATGTACCTAAATATGAATTAATACGCATAAATGTACTAGGTACATGCCTATATGTGTATATATATATATGTACATGTAAATTAATATATGAAGAGAATGGATAAATAAATATATATTATAAATATATTAATATTGTATATACACATAATTATGGATATAAATATATATAAACGAATATAAAGATACATGTATATGAATTCATATAAGGATGAATATATGTACATATGTTTGTGTGTAAGTATCAAAATATAATTAAAGGATAATTATGAAAATAATAATTAATATATATTGAAAAGTATAATTAAAATATAAAATAAATATGTGTATATAAAAGAATAATAATAAGTGTGTTTATATATATATATATATATAAAGTGTACATACATATAAGTATGTATGTAAATATTTATAGAGAAAATATATTATATATATTAAATAGATATTATATATTAAAATATCATTGAAAAAAAAAAAAAAACATATAATAACATGTAAGTGGGGTTGGTGGGAATTGTCCCACCAAAACCCACCCACGCATGGTCGGCTATGGCAGGCCACTTCCGCCTAGCACTTTACTATATATATATATATATATATATATATATATATATATATATATATATAGTGAAGAGACGGTGAGAGAATGAATTAAAAGAAAAAAAAAAACGAATCATGAAAAGAAAGGAAAGATTAGACAGGCGAGAGAGAAAAGAAATTAAAGAAAAGAAAGAATAGGAAAGTGAAAAGAGTGAAGCGGTGAAGTGAGAGTGAAAAAGGAACCAAAACCATTTTTGGTTTAAGGAACTCAAGCTCCACGCGTGAGAAGGAGCTGAGTGTCACGTCCCAAGTATTTTAGCTCAGTAACGTGCAGCCTTAGGCGTGGTTCTTTCGATCTTTGAGCACTTAAGTCAGCTTAGTACAACTTTAAGAGGGTGTGCCCAGCAAAGGAAAGCTCTAAGGATCCTAAAAATGGCTAAGCCAGCAACACACTCACACAGACAAGGAATATGCGGCAGAAACAGAAGGCAAATGGTTGAGGAAAATGAGAGTATATTGCTGTAAAATGGACTGTACATCAATGTAAATGAAGGGGGAGGGTGCCCTTTTATATAGACAACCCTCTAAAGAATGATTAGCTTACATGCAGCCAAGTGTGTGTCTCCTAAACTACTAATACAAAATATCTTAGGTAGTGGAGCAGTCTATGGCAGTGAAATTTACAGGTGGCAGTGTCACGCCCAATCTTCCTTAATATCTTACGGAAGCCTAAATTGCGGAATTAGAAATTTTTTTCCCTATATCACTATTCGTTTGTAGGTGAATATGTAGGTCACTTTTCAATTTCATGTGATCCTTGGATCAATAAGATTATCTACATCATATTTTGTAATGTATTCAGGCATATCTACCAACATACATAATGCCAACTCAAAAGCATAATGGTCATAATATTCCAATAATAATATAACCTAGCTTACATCCCAGACTCATCACATAAGTATATATATATATACAATCAAAAGAATTCCAATACACTGTGCCATCATCCCTCTATGTCTATACAAATCGCTGGGAGCCATATACCTTAGACTATGCAGGGAAGTCCACTCTCAAGAACACTACAAGAAAATTGATTTTCAGCGACGGAAATTTAGCTACGGAATTTTTCCGTCGCTGATAATTAGTATTAGCGACGGATTAGTGACGGAATTTATACCGAAGTTAGCGACGGAATTAGCGACAGATTAGCGACAGAAATTCGTCGGTAATTAGCGACGGAATATTTTTCGTCGCTAAATATGGCGGGATATACTGTTCAATTACGCCAAATTATTAGCGACGGAATTAGCGACGGAATTGTCTGTCGCTAAACCCAAAACATAGATAGAAATTAGCTACGGAATTTTTCCGTCGCTAATTCCGTAGCTAATGACCTTTAGCTACGGAATTAGCGACGGAAAAATTCCGTCGCTAATTTCCCTTCATCATTTTTTGGTGGAATAAGTGTATAGAACTTAGCGACAGAATTTTTCCGTCGCTAATTCCGTAGCTAAAAGTCATTAGCTACGGAATTAGCGACGGAAAAATTCCGTCGCTAATTTCCCTTCATTATTTTCAAAGAAATAAATGTATAGAACTTAGCGACGGAATTTTTCCGTCGCTAATTCCGTAGCTAAAGGTCATTAGCTACGGAATTGGCGACGGAAAAATTCCGTCGCTAATTTCCCTTCATCATTTTCAGTGGAATAAGTGTGAGAACTTAGCGACAGAATTTTTCCGTCGCTAATTCCGTAGCTAAAGGTCATTAGCTACGGAATTAGCGACGGAAAAATTCCGTCGCTAATTTCTCTTCATCATTTCGGTGGAATAAGTGTATAGAACTTAGCGACGGAATTTTTTCGTCGCTAATTCCGTAGCTAATGACCTTTAGCTACGGAATTCCGTCGCTAATTTCCCTTCATCATTTTTTGGTGGAATAAGTGTATAGAACTTAGCGACGGAATTTTTCCGTCGCTAATTCCGTAGCTAAAAGTCATTAGCTACGGAATTAGCGACGGAAAAATTCCGTCGCTAATTTCCCTTCATTATTTTCAAAGAAATAAATGTATAGAACTTAGCGACGGAATTTTTCCGTCGCTTTTTCCGTAGCTAAAGGTCATTAGCTACGGAATTGGCGACGGAAAAATTCCGTCGCTAATTTCCCTTCATCATTTTCGGTGGAATAAGTGTGAGAACTTAGCGACGGAATTTTTCCGTCGCTAATTTCTCTTCATCATTTCGGTGGAATAAGTGTATGAACTTAACGACGGAATTTTTCCGTCGCTAATTCCGTAGCTAATGACCTTTAGCTACGGAATTAGCGACGGAAAAATTCCGTCGCTAATTTCCCTTCATCATTTTCGGTGGAATAAGTGTGAGAACTTAGCGACGGAATTTTTCCGTCGCTAATTCCGTAGCTAAAGGTCATTAGCTACGGAATTAGCGACGGAAAAATTCCGTCGCTAATTTCTCTTCATCATTTCGGTGGAATAAGTGTATAGAACTTAGCGACGGAATTTTTCCGTTGCTAATTCCGTAGCTAATGACCTTTAGCTACGGAATTAGTGACGGAAAAATTCCGTCGCTAAGTTCTCTACACTTATTCCACCGAAAATGATGAAGGGAAATTAGTCCGTAGCAAATTCCGTAGCTAAAGGTCATTAGCTACGGAATTAGCGACGGAAAAATTCCGTCGCTAATTTCTCTTCATCATTTTCGGTGGAATAAGTGTATAGAACTTAGCGACGGCATTTTTCCGTCGCTAATTCCGTAGCTAATGACCTTTAGCGACGGAATTAGCAACGGAAAAATTCCGTCGCTGATGCCTTAAATTCGAAAAAAATAAAAAAAATTTGAATTTTTCCCGCCTGAGCTGTAGCGGGAAATATTTTGACATAGCATTAGCGACGGAATTTCCGTCGCTAATCCGTCGGTAATTCCGTCGGTAATTCCTCTGTATGCGCGCCAAAGACTCTATATATTCTCATATTCTCTGTTTTCTCTCCTCTTCACTCCTCTCTATCTTCTTTTTTTCCATTTTCTCGTTTTTTTTTCTTAGTTTTTCTTCTTTATCCCTCTTTCCTTTTATTTTTTTCCTTTTTTTTTTGTAAATTTACTCTATTTTTCTTTTATATTTATGTTGTCAATTTTTTTATATAATAAACTTTAATACTTATATTTTTGTTTTTTGTTTTTTACTTACAGATGATGATGATGATACGGTGAGGTGCTGGTGGTAGTGGTGATAATGATGTTGAAGATAATGTATTTTTGTTTTTTTTAGTTAATTTATTTTAAGATAATGTTTATGGATTTAAGTATAAATATTAGGTTTATTTTAAATGTTTCCCTTTCTCTCTCTCTCTCTCTCTATATATATATATAAATATAAATATAAATATAAATATAAATATAAATAATTAATTTCAGAACATTTTTTTTAACAAAATTCATAGAAATTAGCAACAAAATCTGTTAAATAAGTGAAAAAATTCATCAAATTAGCGACGAAATTTATCACATTAGCGACGGAATTTCCGTCACTGATGCTCATTAGTGACAGAATATTTATTGAATTAACAAAAATAACAAATTATCAGCGACGGACTTAGCGACAGAAATTCCGTCGCTGATGCCTTTTAGCGACGAATTTTTTTATAAAATAAAATAATAATAAAACTATCAGCGACGGAAATTTCCATCGCTGATGCCTTTTAGCGACGGATTTTCATGTAAATTAAAAGACAAAATTATGTTTTTAGCGACGGAATTTTCCGTCACTAATGCCATAAAATCCGTCGCTGATGTAAAAAAATTCCGTTGCTAATTAGCGACGGAATTACCGACGGAAATGAAGTTTTAGCGACGGAGTGAGCATCAGCGACATCGATTTTTCCAACAGAAAAATTTCCGTCGGTAATCCGTAGGTAATCCGTCGCTGAAGACCATTAGCGACGGAATTTAACTATCAGCGACGAAATTTTCCGTCGCTAATTCCGTCGCTGAAGGTTCATTTTTTTGTAGTGGAAGCTTCCCAAGCCCAAATGAACAATCGCTGTATCGATCACTCTAAAAGGGAGGGGAAAGAAGAGGGGAGTGAGTCGCAACTCAGTAAGTAACAACAATAAGCAACTAAAAAATACCAAGCATCCCTCGATTTTGAAAGCTCATTCAAATCACTTTCAATCATATCAAATCAATTATGCTGCATTAAAACTTAAATACGATATGGAAACTCAATAAAAATTTGTAGTCAAATATAGAGTTCCATCAATAGACTAAAAGTCTCAATATCAATCATACATAAAGTATGTTGTGCGATCAATAAAAACCTATCATAGTACCAAGAGAGTCCACATAGTATCAATCGATGTTACTAAAAGCTAACACTTAACGATCTACGATAGCGAACCGTAGCGATCATCCCATAAGGGACGTGCCTATGCATAGACCCCCAGCATCATTGCGCACATGACACCAGGACCTGCCCAACGTAATATACGGGACAAGCCGATCGTTTCCAAGACTTTTACTCGCGAAACAGTGCTCTAAGTCATTCAAATGTGTCTATAAAGTTCTCAAGATACAGTGCCCAAAGGTCTCAATACCCCGGGTCTAAAACAGAAATCCACTAGTCTTTCAGTAAAATTCATTCTTATCAAATCGGCCTTCCAAGATTTCGTATCACAATCATAGTGTATAAATATGTAGCTAACAATCATAGGCTCGCTAAGCCTTTTAAAGCACTTTAAATTTTAAAACAAAATCAAAAAACCATATCAAACCAAAAGCGTAGCTCAATTTGGAAACTAAAATGGGTTATCACATTAGAGCAATAATACATAAAACCAAATCAAGATTTGGCGAGCCTACAGCATGCTTGTAAAATGTTTTCAGAAAGCTAAACCGATCAATCAAGGATAGGCCCAATATGCAGCATTCATTTTATTTCAATTGCCAAATTCCAAGAATTTATAGCATTAAACAATTTGGATGCAAGTAGTCGCTTAGGATTACTTACAGTACTTCCTTAGCTTCTGAAGCAGTTCTCCCTCGCCTAACAAGTCTTGGAGTATTGATTGATTTCGGGTCAATCTCAGTCCTTAGGACTACCCTTTACATAACACACAGTAGATTGAATCAATCTCCATACATCCATCGATCTTAGTATTTCCAATCATAAGCTAACATTAAGCATTGTATAATTCAACAAGAAACAATACTTGGCTGTGTTTCTAGAGTTATTCAAACGTTACTAGCACCATTTATTGCCTTTTCGTTCGTTTGAACTACTTACGACCCATTTGGTCCATTTCTGTTCTTTAAGGTTTTGGACCTTATGGCCTTGTGCTAAACTTAGGTACAATTCCCAGAACTTAATTATCAAACCGTAATTTTTATATTACTTCTAACTCAAATCCCTATTTAGACATATAAGGTTCATTTCCTAATTCATTTTGTGTCATTTCTCATCAATTTTTAGACTTTGGTCCAAATCTGGCACAGTAGGCAGGAAATTTCCTGACCTGTGTACAGTAAAATGCTTACTGCCAACTATAGGGACATGAGATCTGTACAAACTCAATACCATGTCAATCATGACTCATTTATCTTTCTGAACATGTAAAGTTTGCAGTCATATTTGATATGGGCAATTTTCTATGAATATTTGAAGTTTACACTAAAAATCTGTCCCCAGCAGTGAGTATCCTGCATGCATTCATACATATCTTAAGCCATGAAGTTCCAAATCTGGAAATTCCAAAACTAGGTGAAAGTTAACTCATTTCCTTATTTAGAAATGTAAGATTCATAATTTAACTCCTCCTATATCAATACCAGAAATTTTCCAAAGTTTCAGTATGTACAGTAGTCTCCTGACACAGTAAACACTGACCAATATGCACAAACTGTCTCATATCTGGTTATAGGAGTATCCAAATGATGCAAACCCAAAACCATCATGTTCCTAACTTAATTATCCTTTCTAGACATGTGAAGCTTGCACCCTAATTCAATTTAGGCCATTTGCTATGATTTTCCAAATTTTCAGTATGTACAGTAGTCTCCTGACACAGTAAACACTGACCAATATGCACAAACTGTCTCATATCTGGTTATAAGAGTATCCAAATGATGCAAACCCAGAACCATCATGTTTCTAACTTAATTATCCTTTCTATACATGTAAGGCTTGCACCCTAATTCAATTTAGGCCATTTGCTATGATTTTCCAAAGTTTCAGTATGTACAGTAGTCTCCTGACACAGTAAACACTGACCAATATGCACAAACTGTCTCATATCTGGTTATAGGAGTATCCAAATGATGCAAACCCAGAACCATCATGTTCCTAACTTAATTATCCTTTCTAGACATGTATGGCTTGCACCCTAATTCAATTTAGGCCATTTGCTATGATTTTCCAAAGTCAGGACTGTGATTCACGTTTCTGGACAGAACACCCTGCACTCATTTGTGCATAACTCAAGCTACAGAAGTCCAATTCAAGAAATTCCAAAACTGACTTTCTTGTAACTTAAAGGGCCATAATTCATAATTTTTCCAGATTTTTTCTCCATACAGAACTATTAAACTGCTCTTTTAAATTTTCCATCCAGACAGAACAGCAATTTCAGATTCACACCAAGTCAGAATTTCAGTTTATCTTTATCTAACCATAGCCATTTAAATTTAGCTCATCACAATATCATTTTCATGCATGATAATTAATCATTATAGGGTTAGAACCTTACCCCCTTTAATTTGATGCACAAACAGAATCTGTTGGAGCCATTTCAGACCATTTTTCCAAGCTTGTTTGCTGTCAAACCTATACACATCAATGCCAATCTAATGAACACATTTGCATTCTATTTCCATAGATTAATTCCAGCATAAACACATCAACTCACCTCAATTTACTACCTTTCTTATTTGCCCTGAAATCCCAATCTAAATCTGCTGTAGTTTGGGTTTCAACTCTTCACTTCTTCAATCACCAATGGGCAGCTCTTCTCACTTCTTCTCCTTCACTTCCAATGCCCTAATCTTGTTGAACCAAGACCCCCATTGCTTCCATGGCTCACGATTCTTTGGTCAGCCTATACTCCAACCTACATTGTCTTCCTTCATCTCGTTGCTGCCCCTTCTCCATGGAAATCCATCATCAGCTTGAGTGTTGAGGCGAAATGGATGAGGGTTAAAGAGAACTTCAATCTATGGCCGGAAATGGGGGAGGAGGAAGACGGGTTTTCCAGCTAGGGTTGTCGACGCTTCCAATAGGGGTTTGGCTCTTCTTTGTCTCGGTTTGGGGTGGCTTAAACAGAAGCAAACGTGGCTCATTTTTTCTCCAGCCTTTAACTTAGGTTTTCCAGCCCTTTAGTCTTAGATCTCCAGCCCTTGATTTATTTGTCAACCTTGACTCTTGTTTCCAGCCCTTGATTATTTGGCAGCCCTTCCCTCTTGTATTTCCAGCTTATTTATGTTGTATTTCCAGCCCTCATTTCATCACCTTTTAATAACCCAATTTAACATTAAGGGATTAGTAGACAAATAACCATTATTTCAAGCAAATAATAATGTCTTCCATTTTTTCTATTGTCTTAATAATTCTAATTTCCACAACTTATATATATATATACACACATTTATATATTTAAATCCCTTTTGTATATCTCATCCTATTTAATTTATTTCCTACTTCATATCTTAGTACTTACATACTCACATTTACATATTCATCGCTTCTTGACCAAGATGGCCGGGACATTCTCAACTTTCATAATCTGTCCAAATTCCAAAATAATCTCAAGTCAGTCAAAATTTACTCTAGTATACTTACGATAGATATCGAAATTAAGGGTTATTACAGGTAGTGTCAAGCGCCAGTGGTTTTTCCAGGTGGTTTCTGTAGGCGCCCTTGTGGTCATTGGGGCACGCTCGCATGGCCGCTGGTGTATGCATGTTGGGCTGGATGTGCAGGCTGTGCAGGAAGTCTCGATGGTGTGCAGGCGGGATGTAACATTCTCCCCCATCTGTTCTAGTGACGCCCTCGTCGCTTCTGCTCGCCTTTCATGGAACTTCTCGACCTGATCTGGGAACTGCCATAGTGCCTGTGTTGGTTCTCAACTCACCTCGCTATCTGGCAGCCCCTTCCATCGAACCAAGTACTCCTGTTAAGGCCTACAATGTTGCTGCAGCATCAACCGATCAACCAAGATATCTTGGACTTCCTTGTCATAGGCAGTCTTGACCCCAATAGGCGTTCGCCTAGACACTATTTGGGTATCCGCCTCTTCTGGTTCGCCCTTTTCTTTGACCTCTTGGCTGCCTCATGCTGGCACCCCCTAGCTTGGTTTGTTCGCTCATGCCAGGCCTTGGTCGTGGGATCTTGGGATAAGCCTTCCCTGATTTAGGCGACCAGAGATTCCTCGGGCAAACTAATTGCGGCAAGCTCTGCTTTTTGGATGATGGCATCGACGACCACAGCGACTCACCCAGGCTTGTTTGCCACCTCTAAGTCTTGCTTCGCCAAGAATTCCTGCCACCGAGCCTGCTTGGGCAACATCATATCCCTAAAATCATCCAACACATCCATCACTTTAGGTGGTGTGTTATTGGTGATGACTGGGGCCTCCTCTCTCTTCGGCGAGGCCAGGTATGCACTGTGACGCCCTGGATTTACCGGACTCCGCCGGGGGGCCCAGGCCGCATCACTCATCCGAACTGTCCGCTTTGGGTTCTAGAGGTGGCCCCCGTCACGCAGACGTGGCACTTAGCCCCTCACGGATTTATCGGGAACAAATTCCCAATTCGCGTCCGCCATGACTTGAACCCCTTACCACTTGTAAGTGTCAAGTCATGACTAACCATTGGACCTAGGGTTAGTCATGACTTGACACTTACAAGTGGTAAGGGGTTCAAGTCATGGCGGACGCGAATTGGGAATTTGTTCCCGATAAATCCGTGAGGGGCTAAGTGCCACGTCTGCGTGACGGGGGCCACCTCTAGAACCCAAAGCGGACAGTTCGGATGAGTGATGCGGCCTGGGCCCCCCGGCGGAGTCCGGTAAATCCAAGGCGTCACAATAAAACGCGCGTTTTATTGTGAGGCCCGCTTCCCGGACTACCTCATGCATCCGTATTGTCCGCTTTGGATTCTAGAGGTGGCCCCCGTCAGTTCGGCTGACGTGGCACTTAGGTCCTCACGGATTTCTTTCGCGTCCCTAATCTAAGTGTTAGTGGAATCAGTAATAGGGATCGTTAGATTCATATGACATCTTCTATGCCATTAATAATTCCATTACTATCAATGAATTCCAATTCAGCTCGGTTTTAACACTATTCCGACATCGCCCAATATAGGGGCATTTTCGTCATTTCGACATTTATTTCTATCTCCTCAATATACATTCAAATCAATGAACTGATCATCTATGTGTTGATAGTATCCTTTCTGATACTTATAACAGCAAGTTAGATCTCATTCGATTTTCGACAGAGAAGTTCACTAAAATCCACAATGGGATTAATTTACTTGTAATTCAGCTTTATAACATTAATTTCTCTGTCAAATCGATCAATTCCAACTTCTGGTGATCTATTTTGACTCCCAGTAAAATTTTGGGGGTAGGGGTATTTTGGTCATTTTTGGTTAAAAATTTTCTCTCTCTTCAAATTACCCTCAATCGGTGATCTTAAAGTCTATTTAATGATGATATTTTATTCCCCTATTTTATACCATCACTTTCAGGTCTCAGTTCGGTTCGGACAGAAAAGTACTGGTGGGGCCCTCACCGAGTCCATTTCAGTTCCTTACCGAACAGGCCTTCATACAGATTAGAAGGATCACTAATTTTTCGGTAATTTCTGAGCCTATTTTCTTCTTTAACATTCTCAGTTTATACTTTCTCACTCCCTTTAAATCATTTTACCCCATTTACAATCATTTATTTTCTCTATGTATTCAGACGACACAGTACTACAGGGGATCTTTAACTCTTTTCTTTCCAAAGTATCCACAGACATCAGGCCAACCAATGCTCTGATACCATTAAATCTGTCACGACCCGTGACCATATTTTTCATCTTCTTATACACATCTTATCCGGTTGGGCTGTCTGTGATACTTCACTTGTACTGACTGTTAAACAATTTTACAATGTATTGTTTATATTATACACATCCCCTATCGTAATTTATCAGATAAGTAGTACTGTTGACATGTCTAAATACAGAGAATAAATGATCATACCTCAAATAAACAGTCGGTCTGACACCTTGTCCTTCGTGTACAGCCAGGATCCACAATCCGCTGAACTCACATTTATCAAAACCTGAAATGTTGAAAATTAAGGGGTGAGCAAAACCACGGCTCAGTAAGAGAATTATATGCCTCACTTGATACTCAGCTTCCTATATGCTGAAAATCTTTTTCATTTTTCCTATGGGCTCTAGGCTCGCATGTAGGAAAGATACTACAGTCGGCTAGGGATCCGAATGGAGTAAGGTAGGTATTTTAGAATACCATACTTGTTACGGAACCTAGAAGCAACTGTAGAGATAAATTTTTCTTTTTTTTTTGTTATGAATTAATAAATCCTTTTCAATCTTTCATAACCTTTTTCATATTCTTTTTCAAAATGCTTCTACTAAATAAAGCAATTAAATAAAATAATTAATATTCGTATCATACATGCTTGAGTTATTGTAAATTAGCATGCAAGGATTATACTAAGGTTTATTACCATTTCGTAAGTGCACCCATGTCATAACTTATTCATGCTTACTTTTCATCCTTAGTTATACAAGGCATCGTTCTTATTAAAAGTATAATTATGTGTGGAAGCACAAATATTCAAGTAGTACATGTTCAATGGCAGATATAGACATCATCCAATAATCATATACATCATGTGTCATATGCCTAAGATCTATTTCATCCTTCGACATTCATCGCATTCACGAATCACAATCACTTACTTATAGTCACAATATCCTACGATTTCTCATATTTCGTTAGAACACGTGTAGTACTTATTATTGTGACGCCCTGGATTTACCGGACTCCGCCGGGGGGGCCCAGGCGCCACCACTCATCCGAACTGTCCGCTCGGGGGCCCACTGGCGCCGCACGGTTTTATCGGGAATAAATCCCAATTCGCGTCCGCCATGACTTGAACCCCTTACCACTTGTAAGTGTCAAGTCATGACTAACCATTGGACCTAGGTCCAATGGTTAGTCATGACTTGACACTTACAAGTGGTAAGGGGTTCAAGTCATGGCGGACGCGAATTGGGATTTATTCCCGATAAAATCGTGCGGGCGCCAGTGGGCCCCAGAGCGGACGTTCGGATGAGTGGTGCGCCTGGGCCCCCCCGGCGGAGTCCGGTAAATCTGGGCGTCACAATAAAACGCGCTAGCCCCTCACGGATTTATCGAGAATAAATTCCCAATTCGCGTCCGCCGTTACTCGAACCCTTGACTTCCTCAAGAGTCGAGTAACGACTAACCATTGGACTAGGTCCAATGGTTTAGTCGTTACTCGACTCTTGAGGAAGTCAAGGGTTCGAGTAGCGGCGGACGCGAATTGGGATTTATCCCGATAAAACCTTGAGGGGGCCAGTGGGCTCGCCAGAGAGGACAATTCGGTTGAGTGGTGCGGCTCTAGCCCCTCCGGCTTGAGACCGGCAAATCCGAGGCATCACAATAAAACGTGTACAGGCGGACGGCGAACGAGCCGGGGCCTTATATGATGCGATCCAAAGAGTGTAGTGGAATGTCAACAAATGTTTGGCCCGGTTATTGACTGAAAGGGTCGAAAAAAATTAAGAGTGTATTGAACGGGATCGTTAAATACTATGAAAAGTGAAATGATTACAAGAATTGACTGATGAGGTGAAAAGTACAGATAATGAAATACATACTGGTGTGATTACTTATGGTTCTGTACGTTTTCATTTCTTTGAGGTATCAAACAGATAATCGTACATAGAACCGACGTATCTTGGAATATGTGCTACAGAATGAGGTACTGTTTGGAGTACTGTGAATTAGAGGATAATTATAAGAACAGTCAAGTGATAAAAAGAAGATGACCGCTAACCTAAGTTCTTCAGGACCCTTGAGACAGAACTGTGATGGGCGACCCGTAGTGGATCATGTGTCGTGAGATATAGGCGAACTATCTCATCGCCGACTCACTAGTAAGGATAACCTGAGGCGAAAGGATCACCTAGGGGATGCTCGTCGATGGTCGATATGAACGGCGAGGCCCTTATAAGTATCCCAACGGTAACACGAGTGTAAGGAACTAGGTACGTAAGGGGTGCCAAGGTTCAAACCTCGTGGAGAATATACTCAAGGGAACTAAGCCTGAATTCAGTAAATGGAAATGGTTTTTAAAGTGAATAACTGAATTGAAACGGGTAACTGTAAGGTGTGTTGAGAACCGTTGTACTTGATACAGCTTACCAGAATGAGATTCGTAACGCTGTAAAGTATGACTAGGTGATGAAATCAAGGTAGAATATGTATATCAAAATGATTTGAGTATTGAATGTCTCTGCCTTGAAACTACATTATGAAATGATGGGACACAATGATAAACGTCCAACATGATAAAAGAAGGGTGGTTAAAGAAACTATCGGATCAGAACCCGATAAATTCCAGAGTAACATTGATTGAGAAAATCAGGTTAATGTTGATTCGATCATAGATATGAAATTTATTCTTAAGCTTGTATCAAAGAATATAGAAGAAATCCGACAAGCTTAAGAAAATAATTTTTTGGAAAATATTACGGATGATGAAATTCACAAGTATCGATGTAAAGAAAGGAAATACAAACGATATGATTTGAGGATGAATTAAATGATGTATTAAATTTTTGGTTTATACACTAAAATTCTTATGAAGAACAATAAATATTATATGGAAGTGATGCCTTAAATATGATTTAATCGGAGATGTATAAGGAACTTATAAGAGCAATCTTTGTAAAAGGCATAATCAGATGAAAAGTTAAAGAACGATGGTCACAAGATGATAAGAAAGGTACGATTAAAGAAAGTATCAGATTTGATTTCCGATAAAACTTCCAGAGTTATATAAATTAGAGGAATCAAGATAACATTGACTCGATTTTAAATATGAAGTTAAATTCTTAGCTTATATCGGAAGATATAGAAAGAATCTGAAAAGCTTAAGAAAATAACTCTGGAAAATGTGTGAATAATGAAATTCACGTGTAGAGGTTAGGGTGACGAAAATACTGATAATGAAAAAAAAAATTTGAGAATAAAGGAGTTATCTGTATAGGTGTAAATGAGAGAAATGCAAATGATGTTGAGTTGTAGACAAATCAAAAAGGATATATTAAATTTCTATCATTGATGAAGTTCTGGTGAAGAACAGGTATTAATCTACGTGTAAATAGACGCTTTATTGATCTGATTAGAGATACGTGAGGAGTAAATAAGACTAGCTGCTGTATAAGCGTCTTAGATAAAATATTGAAGGTTGGTGTCCATAAGATGATGATTTGAACTCGAAGTGAATTTTACGAGTTCCGATTGAAGTTATAAGGGTAATGAGTTGCCTTGTAAAGTAGATAAGCCTAAAGAATGAGCATCCCTACATGAGTAAATTGATGAAATACTGATAGAGTCTAAAGTATAAATGGAACATGAGCAGCATTGTGATATAATCCTTAAACTCTTAAAGGATGTGGAATTGTGCTAAGATTAACAACTAAGAAATTTGGCTAGTCAGTATCTCCTCTTGAAATATATGATTTTGAGACGACAGGGTGACAGTAAACCTGTCTATGATATAAAATAATGATTGAGATACGAAAGTAATGAGTCTAGCTAAATACTATTGTCAGCCTATAAAAGAGTGATGAGACTAGCTGCTCTATAGGGGAGACTAATTAAAGAAATTAAGTCGGTAGATGGATAGTGTAAAGAAAAAGATGGTATGCAAGATTTTAAAAAGATCTTAACAGTAATAGTACCATATCAATCGAGAAAACGACAAAAAAAAAAAGGATGAGAGTAAAAATATGAAAACGAAAATGAAAGTGCAATAAGGAAATAAGTTTGCACAACGAGAAGGAACTTCAATATAAAACAGTTCCCGAAGGTAAGACTGAAAGTGAATTATATTGGTTATCACATGGCTGTGGCAAGATGTAAAATCAAAGCCAGAATTGATAAGTGAAAGTAATGATACTCCAAGGAGTAAGATAATTGATATGTTTACTGCCAGTAAAATGTTTGTACACATGACCACCTCGAAACGATAGAGATAGTGGAATTGTATAGATAATGTGTGTGCTTAAACGGATAATTCGAGGATTCAATCACAGAATTTAAATTTGAAAAGAGATTTAAAGACCATACTACATGAAGAGAATATGATTGTCTCATGAATTATGAATGTGAGAGATGATCTATAGTAAAATCGGCAAATGAGATGCAGCCTTGGTGGAATAAGTGTGAAAATGAATATTGTGGACAATAAAAAAAAAATCCAAAAGAGAAATGATGATATGGAAGTGATTAAAGACTGATGATCTAAATAGAATCACTTTCCATTATCAAACTTCTAGATTCTCTAGTGCCTTAGTCGAAGTATAAGTGTTAAACGGTGTGAATGTATATGTACAGTTCCAGTGAGCCTTACATGTGATGGGAGTTTCTGT